>OZ026589.1:2473530-3673530 GCA_964020215.1 Aurelia sp. 3 sensu Dawson et al. (2005) | reverse complement strand
GGGTGGCATGTAAACAAATGATTTGTGGTACAGAATTTGAACATTGCCTTAAGACCGATCGTACTAAAGTCGTAAACGCAACAAAACGACCGTAATCTGTAGAAAAAAACTGTTTACTCTTGCAAAAGAACAACAACAAAATGAACTTGTAACCAGAGAGGAAACTGTTCAATTCTGCAAGAAAAAATTCGGATTTATCTTAAACCCTGAAAGGAAGGAAACAAATTATTAACTGCAATAAAGAACACGTTGAATAGCAAAAAACGCGTTTCATCGCACATTCGTCAGAAGAAGTCGAAAGCCACGTGACAGTAGTCCCAAAACCAACGATTGGCAAAGGTGGCCTAATTTTTATGCTGCATGAAAATATTTCGTGGTGTCGATCAACACTAACTCGCCATAGCTCCAGATGCTGCCATCTTTCTCCTTACTTGCGTTTGCATCTTTCTCCTTACTTGCGTTTGCATCTTTCTCCTTACTTGCGTTTGCATCTTTCTCCTTACTTGCGTTTGCATCTTTCTCCTTACTTGAAGTTGTATCAAGTGAAGTCAGTAAAATCCACGACAAACAAAGCGAACGGCTGCGATGCATGCCGGTCGCACAAGAGCCTTAAAATTGGCTGTATTAATCTTCATGCTTGGCACATGGCATCAGTCTTTTTGTCGCTATTTTCATAGACGTTGAAAATGGTGACAACAAAGATTCCAAAAAAGAGATACATTCGCTGATGATGCTGGTTGCAAAAGCCCCTTTAAAGTAAATCAAGGAAGTTAATAGCCGCATAACAAGGGGGACTGGGACAGAGCCTGTTGTATTTGATTTTCCTTTTGATGAAAACTGTAGGAACAGATGCGACAAATGGCCTACTACTAGTGTACTATGTTTACACTTCATTGCTACCTCTCCTTTCAGTTACGTTAAAGTGAATAAACGGGGCTAATTGGAGGTAATTTATTGATAAGACAGAGATAAATTTATAATATTTGAACAATTCCGCTACCCGTAGCAATTTCATCTAATGCAATTGGCTAATTTTACATTTGCTTAATATTTACTACAATGTTCTCCCTGTATGTGCCGTGCCCATCCCGGGGAGGGGCGTACATAGCATGTTGAGGGTACAGGTATTTGCCGCCCATATGAGTGGGTATTTGGGCTCAAAATTCTCTAAACAACGACATGGGTGGGTTTTCCAGAAATTGAAACAAGATTGTCTAAAATGGGTAGTTTTGGCCGAAATTTATCATAAAAGTGTGTATGATGGCTAGTTTCCGCAATTAGACGAGGGTAGCTTTCTGGAAACTGGGCGGCAGACCCCCGTCCATCCGCAAGTCATGAACCTCCCCCCGGGGTGCCCATTCTCCTTGGCTGATTAGGCTCTGTCAAGCTACCATGGACCTTCCTCCATAACGGTTCTCGTTGGCTGCATTTTAAATTTGATCACAAATTTAGGGTGTGAAAATTTGATTGCATTCTGGTTCATCTTTTCCTCCGAAATATCAAGTTTTCTTTAGTTGAAATCTGCCTTTGCTAACTTGTGAAGGATGTTGGCAGACCTCCGTTTTCAATAAAGGTTATACCATATAGGAAACCTAAAGGAAATGGAATGACATCATCAGCCCCAAATATCCTTGATTTAAACCGTTATCCTGCAGTCAAAGATGCCCTGTTCCAAACGTGAGGGCCGAAACGTGTTCCTAGTGTTTCCGTCTGGGATATAGCCCCGAATTGCTTTTACTTTTCTTGCAAATTGAAATAAATTGCAAAGGAAAGTGTCTTTCATTCATTCATTCATTCATTCATTCATCCATTCATTCATTCATTCATTCATTCATTCATTCATTCATTCATTCATTCATTCATTCATTCATTCATTCATAACATTATTTACACGCGGTATTTACATAGTTACAAACACTAATTTAAACCAACTATCGACTCCATTTAAGTTATTGAATCCATTTATGATTGATAGGGAGAATCATCATCTAAGGATAGATCTAATGCTGAGAATTTACAAGAATAATGCATCCGGACCAAATTCAAGAATTTAACAGAAAGGAATGTTCAAAGATCTTTATCTACGGTCTTTCACTGGTCACTTCACAGGCCTTCCAAATCTATGACAGTAAGACCAAACTGATTTTGCTTTCGGAGAAGTTGACGTTTCCGGTTGTAAGCACAACTTTATCGATGCGGAAAACATGTTTGCTCATATTTTCTAAGAAATCTTGCTCTACTCTTCACAGATGGTCTCTTAGCTCTGGGCCAATTTTTTCAGGCAAATTTCTTCCAGAGTTTCTTGAATTTTATCAAACTGAATTCTACGATTTTCGATCATTGTAATCGACAACTGCTAATATTGCTATTTGAGCTTATAGAGAATTACAATAAAGAACCAAAATATAAGCAAAAATGATACTTGCTAGGAATATCTGGTGTGGTATTATTTTTGTTTAAATAACTGTGCATCTCATAACCAAAAATTGAAAAAGTTTCTTAAGATCGCTTCTAATACAGTTTCTTATTTTTCTTGAAGAGGCTACCAAGGTTGGAAAATTTCAATTTCCCTGTGGAACAGCATCTATACTCTGAATTAGCAATAGATACACCAATCGTCACCGTTCTCGGCTATTTTAGCGCGATTAAAACATCTTACAAAATCAATTTGACTGTCAACACAAAAGCAGTCTCCATGAATGAAAATTCGTCTCAAAGTAGATTTCACGTGAAAGTATCCGCGAATAAAAAACTGAAATGTTTCTCATGGATGATTCTGGGTTAACGCCAATGTCATGCGACTTATAATTTGAGATGGATGTTGAAGGGAATCTTAGCATATACAACCTTTTGATTTCATTTCATTTCATTTTTAAATGTTTATGCAGGTCATAGACGTAGGAACCAGGGAGGAGAACTAGGGGCACGTACCCCTAAGATTTTGGAATAAACAAAGAAGTGTCCTTTTCATATTCAGAAAATGCCCCGTTTTCTCAAGGAAAAGTGCCCTCGAAGCGTCATGCCCCCCCCCAAGTTTGAGATGCTTCGTACAGCCCTAATACAGGTTATCAGATTCCAGTAACAAATAACTGTTTTACAAATCGACCTATGCAAAAACAGAAAAGCCTAAAGTAAAGAGAATTATAATGTACAATAAGGTGAATGCAAAAGAGCAAACTAGAACTAACTATGAAAGTAAAATGTACTTCTCATATGGATTTGTAAAGGTAGCCAGGGACTGTGCCAATTTAATTTCCTTATTGAGCCCATTCCATAATTTTGCTCCACGATATGAAAGAGCTTTTAAAAAGAGCCATGCCAAGAGAAAGGACCGTGATACCTATGGAACAATATTTGGGTAACTGATTTGCATATCAAAAAGGAGGTACTGATATCTGGTAGGCTAGAATTTGACCACAAGTGGCTTGAGCCATTTGAAAATGATCACATTCCCTCTAACTGCATGAACCGGCCAAAACCAATGTTTAAGCCAAACCAAATTTAGATTCAATTTGTAAAAATTCGCGGGTAAGCTGGGTCTGTTTTTATTCAATCTCGTCCCCAGAGTGAGTTCGTTGCTCTACCTCTACTCTGGGATACAAGAGGGTGTTCGGCAATCTGATTGGCTGTTCGCCATTTTGCACCGTAACTTCGTTTCTCGCGTGGCAAACGGCCGTGGCATGTCAAAATTCAAGGTAAAATGATATTCTTTACCTATTCCGACCATCATTTGCAATTTATTTCCATAGTTCGAAGAATAACAAGCCATTTCATTTTCGAAGCTGCGGTGAAACTTTCTCGAATTTGCAACTTAGGCCCATTTTCGCTCAAAACAAACCGAACTTATTTCCGCATCAAACATACTTACCAACCCCAGATTGTTGCTTAAATACCTTCAAAAAGGTTGAAATAAGGTCCTCCAAGTGTCTGTTTTTAGTTTCTCAATTTATCTTCTGCAGAATTTAGTGCTAAAGCAACGGCCATTTTCTGTTGATTCGTGTTGCCTAGGAACCGCGAAATCAATCCATAATGGCTGCTAATGCACCCAGATTCTGGGCGCATTTGATCGAAGTGTACCAGGGTGTTCATTCGGCTTCGTGATTAGCGTATGACGTAAGAACACCCTGGGAACGAGGTTGGTTTTTATTGGCATACGACTGTATAATGCTTTTGCAATCGATTTGAAGTTGTTGTTCGAGATCAGTGAAAAGGCCATCAAATCTCAAGTCATTCCATTTAAAAAGAACTTTGTTGGTTTTCGAATCAGCTTTTGCCTGCAAAAGTAGTTGAGCACATCACCTGCCAATCTGGCTATTAATTGTGAAGAGATTGGGCAGGAATAAAAATGGTGCCACTTTGATGGTGCCTTGAAAATCAGAAAGCACTGGGTTGGGTGACTCATAAAGATGTCGCTTTGTTTGTAAACTATTTGCGTCAAAAGTAGATGCACGATAATTATAGCGATTGACTTTTCTAGTAGTTCAAATATTCAAGAATTGATTTTGTTTTTTTGCAATTTTCAAAGTTACACTTTAAAATGTGTCTTTTGAGAACAGCCAGAAAATGGCCTAAAACGCCAGATCGAATCTTCCAAGTTGTTGGAAATCTAATCGAATTCCTTTTGAGAATTAGCATGATTAATAAAAGGATGAACTGAGTCAGAAAGAAACTGAAATTTAGATCTATTGCTCTGAAAAAGGATTGGTGAAAACAGTAAAACCGACAGAATTGACAGGTTATTTTTCGTTTATATTGAGATCCCCTTGATCATGCGTTTTAGGCCATTTTTCTGCGTGTTCTGCAAGACAAATGTTTTGAATCTTTCGAATTTAGCACAGGACTACTGTCTTGATAATTACCCAAAAAATGCAGAAAGTGCTTCATTCTTGTAGCCAGTAGAAAAATCACTTATCATTATAAAGTAAATCCCCGGAAGAAAGAACCTACCAACATAAGAACCCAGAGGCTGTTTTTCCTAAATTATGCACCTCGTGATTAAGAAGCTGTTTCAGTTTGATAAAACGGAGGTTCTTATTGCGGGGGTAGCAAATTTGAATGTTGTTATTTTTTATTGTTGTTAGTATTATTGATTGTTGTTAGTATGTTCATTTTGGTCCCAGTTGCTTTTAAAGTTTGATTCTCCTCCCCAATTAGTTGTTAGGTCCATAAAAACGCTTCCAAAGCAAAGCAAATAATAGGGCTGAGCATCTTTGTAAGACTCTGAAATGGCCTACACGAGGCATCCTTCAAATAAGAACCTCTATACCTTGAAGTTAGTCTTAGTGTCTTTAAGATATAAGACCTTTTTCAGCCTCCCTTTCAAAAAAGTAGATTCTAATATGCGGGGATTTACTGTAGTGCAAGTAAATTTGCTGCAATGATCTTTCAAACAGTGGAACATTTTTGGAGTCATCCTAAACAAATGTATAGCTAAGTAAGGATAGAGTTTTTGTCTGAAATGGACGTGGCTCTCAACAAGACCTGAAGGGCACATTTTGCACTTAGGATTCTATTAATCCCCATGCATTTTGTCGTCTACAAAGCAGACATTTGTTTCCTTCTGTACACAAAAAGATAAATTAGGTGCAAAAAGCAAGTTAAGACTCACATTTGATGCTAAACTTTGAGTTTAGACGGTACGTTTTCATCATTAGAGCTTACCGCCGTATCTCTGCACGAATTTCTTTGTGAGAAGTATCTAAAATTGAAAATATCTTGACACTGGAGAAAATATTTGAGAAACTTTTGTTGTTTCGTAGCAGGCAGTCCAGAGCATTTTTTACGCTTTTTCCTGCACTTTGTAGCCATGTTTTGGTAGTATTAAAAAGTTCTCTTAAGCCATCAGGACAGGGCTTCTCTAATTTTGGACACTCAAGAGGGTAGCTTAATAGAAAAAGGGCTAGGGCTTATTCGCAAAAGCAAATGACAAGGATATATTATTACCCCATATTCAACATACAATTTTACAAGTCAAATGTATGAATTTTGCATAGTTTTATCCCAAATCATATTACACCTAACATGCAAACTTGTTAGCTAAATAAATGGAAAACATTTGGTAACTTCTAGAATTTATATAAGTGGGGGGGTGCTTAATAGAGAGGGGAGCCTATTTAGCTCACAGGAGCAGCGCAGCGCTTATTAGAGAGTAGATAAGGAGGCTAAATAGAACTTTTACGGCGTACAGAAGAGGGAAAATTTCGTAGAATGTGACATGCAATATTCAGGAAGCTGCAGGAGTTCCCCCTCCTATGTCAATAAAACAAACGTTAGCGAATATTTCTAAAAAATATTTAAGAATCTTTTAATGCTTTACTAATCAGAAATCTTAAGAAACTGTCATTAGCTAGGTCAAATTCTTAGTTTTCTGCAAAAATTAGCTGTCTTTTCTTTGAGATGGTTTTGACAGACACCACTCTAAATTTGTCTTGGAACCGAAATAGGATTTATTGTACTTTGTGTAAGCCACCCCTTTCCTGTGTGGTTACAACATACACAATTCTATTGTGTACTGGTCGAACGGACGCTGCATTTTATGCCGGAGGGTCTTTCTGGTTGGAGCTCTTAGGAGCTTTTGATAGCTTGGTTCTTCCATGGTTGCTCTTCAAGGGAAAACTTCACATGTTTAAGGACAAAGGTTCAACTTTGGCACTAAAGAAAGGTATTAGAGGTAAGGTGGTGCATCTGCAAGAATTCTGTGTTTTTGTGTAAATATTTGTGTATCACCTTCGCTAAGTCGAAATTGGGAAGCTTTTTTGTCGGTTCATGCAAGGAGGATGCTTTTGCGAAACTTTGGAGTATTGTATCTGCGTGGGAGTATCTGTCCTTCATACTAGACCACTTTTTAGAGATAACTAGTGCATTTGCAAGAATTTAGTGCCTCTCTCTATTCGGATGTCTACATAGCTATTGCCAACACTGAGATGAAATATGACCTTTTCCATTTGTTACAAGGAGAATGCTTTAAGTAACTTGTAGAGTATCAGATCTGCGAGGGAATATTTCTCCTCCACACAAGGCCACCTTTTAGCTGTAAACTGATGCACATTTTCAGGAATTCCATGCCTTTTTTGGCTGTTCGTGTATCACCGACGCTGAGCTAAAATTCGGAAACTTTTCTGTCCGTTACATGCGAAACGAGAACAGTTGCTCATTTGCGTACATTTGGATCAGCGAAGGTGCATTTCGCCTTCATACAAGGCCCTTTATTAGCTGTATTTGGAAGAAAGTCATTCAATCATTTGACATTTTGTGTAATAACTTCTACTTCCATGAGATGGGAGCTATGTATCCCTTGTGAACACACAGAGGACGTTGACGTTGTTGTAAAGTTGCCGAGTCCTGGACCAGCGAAGGAGTATTATCATTTTTGCAAGTTGCGGAGTATTGGTTGTGCGAAGGAGCGTTTCTCCTCTTCACGACACCAGTAGAAATATCCAATGAAAGTACAGCAGTAACGTTTTTATGTCTTTTAACACAACTGCTAATTGTTCAATATCTTGGCGTTTCCTGTGCTTGCATTCTCTGTCTGGCAGACAGGCCGCACAAAAACTGACAGACGTGCTGACATTATTAGCTGCAAAATCGTACCCCACTTGAAACAGTGCTTTATGCGCTACTGACTACCCTACCAGCGGGTAGTGGTCGATCGCGCATTTAGAGTACATAACAGTCGGCGATACACCTACGTTGCCAGTCTTTGTTTTGTCTTGGTGGGCAGCCGAGTTCATCTCCTTCTCAGCCATGATGTATCATCCTGGTCTGTACAGTCAACGAGCATATACAGGTTATAATGGATACCCATACACAGATACGTACAATCAAAACAGACAGACAGCATATAATAATGTGGAAGGCAATAATAATAACTTTTATCAAAGTGGTTTTCAACAGGAATCTTATTCGACTTACCGTGAGCAGCAGAGAGGTGGAGGAACATACGAACAACGCGTTCCGCAGTTAGAAAACTCTTATCCACACCAACAAGATCGAAATAGCCTTATGTCATTATATGGCAGGCATTATGAGGGATACACCAACTCGACGAGTCAAAGTTCTCAAATTTATAACAACGCCTTCGACTATAAATCAACTTCAAGTGCGATGATGAGTAGAAATGGCGTTTCTGAGCACGGTGAGAACAAGTATTTTCCTCCCTGTGCATTGCAGTATTATGAAACTGATGGCGACAGTGTTGAAGATGATGAGATAGCAGAGCAAAGGACCCCTTGTGCCTATGCTAAGTCATATTCTGGAAGCAGCTTTAAATGCGATAACGACAAAGGTATGGTCTCATACGTATATAAGTTATTTTTATGTAGCCTTTGCTCGCCAATTTTAGATCTCGTCTTGCCCTCGATGTACTTGCTTCCCAAGAACCTTTGTCAACTTTTTACATTTTAGCAGTTCCATTCAACAGGGTCTGTTCTGTAAAGCCCTCGTTTGCGAATGCTAACGTTTACCTTTAAGAAACTTTGGATTCGATACCTAAAACGGTATGGGTTCATACATATTTAACTTACTTTTTATGTAGACCCGCCATTTTCTTGTATCATCTTCTTCTTGATTTAGTAACTTTTTCAATGTTTCCTTTCAGCAGTTTATTAAACAAACTTTGTTCCTTGAGACCAATTTTTCGTGAATGCCTTAGCTTACTTTTTGCAGAATTTTAAACACGATACTGTAAAAGGTATGGTCACATACATTAAAAACTCATTTTCTGTATTGCTTTTCTGGCCATTTTTTAGTATCGTCTTGCCCTCAATCTGTTTGTTTCCCAATTACCATTTTAAACTTAACATCGAGCAGTTTCTTCACCAGGGTTTTTTCTGTAAGGATCGTTTTTGCGATTGCCAAAGCATACTTTTTAAGCAGCTTTAAATTCGACACCGAAAGAGGTATGGGCTCATGCACACCAACTTGTCTTTTGTGTACACTTAGCTTGCCATTTGTTTCGGATGGCCAGGCCTTCTCTCTGCTAATTTTTTATAAACATACATCCTTTAGCCTTACCATGGATCAGTTTCTTTCATAGGATTTCGTTGTACATGATCCATTTCTACAAATGCTAATGCATGATTCTGAAGCAGCTTTAATATACGACCGAGAAGGGTATTGTCTTGTACTTAATTGCAATCTATACAGGGTATTTCAGAAAAAGTGCAGCCTAACTATAATTTGAAGTCTTCAAATATTGCCAAAATTTGAGTACATGTAATTTATACCATCTGAAAGTACAATCTTTCTTCTTTCTAATCATATGCAGTTTGGATACCTTAATGGAATTATTTATCATTTAATTTATATTTCAGTAAGTATGCTCAGTTTCAAAGGCAGCATCCTGCAAAAGCAAAAATCAACCTCTTTTTTCTGGTAAAAAATTATGAAAAAATTTTTGGAGGTATTTCAGGCCTAGAAGCACTCGAGGTGATGCCTTGAGGAAGGAAAAAGACAATTTCATCCTCTTGAGATGCATTTGTAGGTGATGATAAGATATACTCTCACAAATATGGATTATCGTCTATGTAAATGCCCTATCACTTTCCAGCATCTAAAATAGGCCATACTCACGAAAACGTCAACTAAGCAGTGAAAAATTCAATTTATCCACCCAACCTGGATATCATTGGAAAGAAGATAGATTGTACTTTCAGATGGTATGCATCATATTGATTCAAATTCTATAATTTTCTGAAGAAACTCGAATGTAGGTGGGCTGCGTTTTTACTGAAACACCCTGTAGATATTTTTGGTATCGAAAAGCTTTGCCCATTTCTCAATTTAATTCCTTTTAAGTTTAATATTTAACGGTTTTTCCACAGCTTCGAAATTTTCAAAACTAGTTTTGAATATCATACGGAGAACGATTTGTAGGCACATGCATATATAACTTTGCTCCATACAGCCTTTGCCCCCCATTTTTAAAGACCTTCGAGTTTTGATATTCTTGTTTCTCAATGAAACACCTTTCTTTGGCTTTATACCGTTGAACATTTTCTTCCATGGGGATTTCGTTCAAATGACCTCTTGTGCTTATGCTAAGGCATACTGTCAAGGCAAGTTTAAATACAACAGTGATAAATTTATGGGCTTTTATGTAATTTTTCACGTAGCCTGCTCGCCATTCTTTTTGTGATCTAAGAGTCTTAGTCGTCCCTCTCCTTTTTCCTGTCATTCTTACATTCTCTGGCCTTATCGTCGAGTTTCTTCTAATGGCCTTCGTTGTACAGGACCCCTTGTACTAATGCATGGGTATACTCTGTTCTGCAAGTGACTTTTGGCACACTAGCAAGTGGCATAAGGACTTGTACTTTTGCTTTCTTTGTATTTGGAAACGATAAGCGTTGCTCCTTTCCCGAAACCCAAGTTCCTTTCGACCATGCTGTTCAAAAGGTTAGCAGTCCTCAACACGTAGTGTTGAATATGATACCAAGGAAGGTATGGGCTCAAACATACAAAACATATGACTGATTTTACGTCACTTTCGCTCGCCATTCCCGTGATCTTCGAGGCTTTCAATGTTCTTTTTTCCACAAAGCTAACTGGCCTTGGCCTTACCGTTAAACAGTTTCTTCACTGAAGTCTTTATTGTGCAGGACCCATTCGACATATAAGGAGTAACATGCAGGCTTGAAATGAAAAGACATTAAGTATACGCATTAGAGAAAGTTTTATGCATAAGCATAATCTGCCAATTTGGATGCTGTCATGAATGTATTAACCTTTTACCTTCCAACCTTTCACTTGCCTTGTCGGTAGCATCTTATACCATTAGAGAGTGTCCCTTTATCTATTTTTCTATTGCTGCAAATTTCTTCACACTCAACAACTTCACAACTGAGTAGCAATAAGTTAGACCCTTCTGAAAGCCAATTTTGAGAACAATGAAAAGTATCCCTTTGAAGTGGGTGCACGTCTTTCTGCAGCGCTGCTAGTACCATTTGAACATAGCTGGTTTTTTGAAGCTCCGCAGCACACAACCTACTTTACTTGGACCGTAGTAGATATAAATCTCTTGGGAAAAGACAGTTGTTGAATTTGATTGGCAATCTTTATGAAATCTATTTATCTGGTTGGTATAAATTTGTAAGGCTTCTTTGGGTAAATTTCTCTGATGTATAAATCTCTTTCCATCCATTTGATGCAGACTGTTTTTTGGTATCCTTTGCTTATAGGAGCTAAGGGTAAAGACAGTGTCTCTCCGTGCTTTTCCGAAACTGGTTGCCTCCTCACGTTTCAGGTTTTAAACCGACAAAACACTGCAAAGTTCTTCTGTGAATATTGCCTCTGGCTCTATTTAACATAAAAGACATGTATGTACTTTCTCTAGGTGATACTTCGTATGCACTTCCTTTCACTCCAAGGTAGTTAGTACCCTGTTTTCCTTCCACACTCCCTATATAGATCACCTCTGAAATTAGCATACATGACTTTTTTTATTTTAGAATCACATGATTTTTGTATGTGATTTTTTTGTGATTTTAGTAATTTTTTCAGTAATTTCTCAATGATTTGTGATTTTTGTGCTTCTTGCATGTGAGCTATTTGCGATTTTGTGATTTTTTTATGTGATTTTTTATGATTTCCAGGAAGGTGTATGAGAAGAAAATTAGTGATTTGCCCCTCGCCCGTTGGTATGCCTCTGATGACGATATTTTTTACTCAAAATGAAAATTTGAGAGTCCTCTCTCAACATTCTCCTTTCGCACTGTTCGAATCAGTTTTCAGTAACGAATCATATCATACAATTTCATTTCGAGGCCCTAAAACAAATGCAGATCATGGCTATAAATGTCACAGCCTGTATTAGAAATGCTGGATCAGTTCTCTGTATGACACGGAATTGTTTTTCATAATGAAGACCAAAATATCGACTGTATGGTTCGTTTTTTGTATGGTTATGTCTCTTTGCATCAGAATTTGCTTTGTAACTGTTTGCGGTATGTAACAGGCCAGAAGTTTTTAGTTGGAAAAATCACCTCTCGTTGGACGGATAACTGATGGATCATTTCACAAACAAATTCCCTACCCTTGTTTGTTGCAGGATCCATTACCTTTCAGGAACTTTAGTGGCAAACTGAAGCACAATATAAGGCCTTGGCTTTTCCCCTGCTACCTACTGATAGATTCGCTATGTACATTCTCCTTTGTTCTCTTTTAGATATTACCTGATGATGTGCTGTTTCTAGTGCCAGTCAACGCTATTTAGGTACTATTTCCGTTATCAAACACAATTTTCAAGGTCTTTGCGACAACTTTTCAACTGTTTTTTTCTTGGACAGTGCAGAAGTTTTCGCATGTCATTTCAATGCTGTCTAGTGTCTCTTGTCGCTAACAAGCTTTGTTCAAGTTTCTCATCCAACGACCTCTCTTTAGGATGTTACAGGAGTTTTGAAGGCTATTTCTAGATGCAATTTATACGCGAGAACTGCAAGCGTTGCAATTCTTCCGCTCAGAAGTTTCTTATGATTTTCTTGACGTAAATTCCAACATCAGAGTTCAAACCTATCTTCCCGTGCCTCGAAACTTTCTCATCCCTAAACTGTACTCCCTTCATTCGATGTTTGTCTAAGCCTTGGCAGAACTATTGGAAACTATTGCTAGATGCCAGTTTATACGTGAAACTGCAAGATGTTGCAATTTGTCCTCTTAGGAACTTGACAGAATTTTCTCGACATACATCGCAACGTTTGAGCTTTTAGTTGTCTGCCGTAAGCTTCCTTGTTCCCATGCTGTCCTCCCTTCGTTTAAGGTATGTATATATAAAACCTAGCATCATTTTTGAAAGCTATGTCTAGATATCTTTTATACACTTGAAAATAGCAGGCATTACAACCTGTTCTACCGGAGTTTTTTCATATACGTCCCAGAGTTACGACTTGTCTGCTTTGAACCCAACTTATTCCCATACTATCCTTTCTTCGTCCAAATTACTTCATTTCTATTATTTTTTTAGAAAGTGTTTATCATTATCAATAACGTTATTTACATCAAGAAAGCTCTACGAACCTTGAGAGTTCGACCTTCTGTCAATCGCTGCTGCATTATTGACTTTTTGTTCAACTTGCTAAATGACTGCACTTTTGGATAGAAGTGATGTATGCTGATGTCAACAGAGGTATAAACATGTCATTTCTGGCATTGTAAATATTTTGGAACTGCATGTTTTCATGGGCCTAGTTTTTGACTTGTGTCCTGTCCTACCTGTTGTCGGTAACTAGATTGTCTATACCAGCAAGCCTTAAAACGGGCAAATATCTGATGCATGTTCTGTCAAATGCTTGTTTCGATACCTACTTGTCTTACATATGCAAGCTTTCGTTACCCTCGTTGCACTTTATGTGAACTCCGAACCCTTCATGCACACAATAAACTTCCTAATTCTGCAACAGAGGCGTTTTAAATAGGAAATATATATTTAGGCTATAGCATCAATATAGTGTACCGTTGAAGAGGGCCTAATGGACTTTCTTTCTCATAAGACGACTTGGGCAAGTCCAAGGGCCTAACTACTCGAGGAAACCGGCATCGATTTTGGTCTTTCGTGCTGTTAATTTCTCTGGGCATCTTCAAAACAACTCATGATAGATATAGACTAGAAGTAACTATAAGTTATCAACTGCTCGCACTCCTTCATATTTGTGAACTCAGATAAAGCCACACTAAATTTGTAAATGAAATTTCTGCTGTCCCCTTGAAGTGGAATTGTTCGTTCCATTATTCCGTATTCCATGTTTTATGAAGGTAAAGGAGGGTATTGAACGAAGGTTCAACAGATTATTGCTTATTGTGTTGACTTAATCCTGTTGAAAATGTGATTGCATGTAAACACTGAATGACGTCGATATCATTGTTGTGCAGCATTTGTGAATGTTTCGTATCGATACCACACGCCGCTCAGGGTCAGGGCTCATACCATGCTCATACCAAGCCAAGCTTCGTTTCGTTGGGTGAAGTTGAATCATTGAACAAATCCGTCTTACAGTTATTTACGCCGTGTTTGGTATCTTAATCTTTTTATGGCCAAACGAAGTAGCGAAATGTGTCGATGGAAGATCTGAAAGTAGTGTGAAGGTGCACAAACTTATTGCCTGTGTCTCATGAAACGTAAGGGAAGTTCAATTTAGTCGCCCCTTCTCTGGGATAGGCCCGACCGCCATCACAGTATCTTGGCAGACAGAAGAATATCATGACTATTGATCATTGTTCACGAAGACAAACATGTACACAATCGAACTGTAGTGACAAAGGAAATGTGGCCAGCGAATCTTTCAATTTAAACTAACCAGCGGTAATAGATAATCAGAAGTAACAAAGCAATACAATAAACATATGCGTGGACATCACAGAAGGTTGGCTGGATCACTATAGTAATCTCGCTCCTTCGTCGCTCGCAATAATTCATAGACTGTTAGTTGGTACTCACGAGGAGCATCAGTCCTCAGACGCTGTTCTGTTGCTGTTCGTTGTGAAGTTTGAGTCATCCAGCACTCCAGGCCTCTCCATCTTTCCTCTGAATGCTCCCTTGCTGTGCTTCTCAAATGCCTATCCTGTATGCCTGTCGCTTCGGCCATCATCGACTGTTTTTACAGTGAAGTCTTTATCATACATGTTCGCAATTTAAAAATTTCTTGATTTTATCAGTAAAGTTTATTTTTAAATGCAGAATCTAATTCACTTGCCCAAAATTAATTGCTTAGGCCAGCAGTGTCAGTGTGGTGTTTAGGTGAGTACTTTCTTTTGCACAAATTGTGTCATTAATGGAAGAGCTTAACGCTTAGCCAAAATAGATAGGTTATACCTGTCTCTTGGCATAGGTAGAGAATAACGCAATAAAAGTATGAATAAGTAGAAACGTACTCTAATGTTTTCAGCAGTGTTTTTGTATTTGCTCAAAGCTTATAGACAGGGTCATCAAACATGGTAGTATTTTAGCCATTATTTTTTCGCGTTGAAATGGTGTACTGGGCCAGGAAGGTTCGCAAGGAGGCGAAGAGTGTATCACTAACTAAGCAGCGTATGAGATTTCTAGGAGAAACAAACGCATTTCTGTTGGATTTGAAGGATTTTTCGAGAAAACAAAACGATTTCCATTTAACTGTTGAGATTTCTAAAGGGCGATTTTAGCTTAATTGCTGGGTAACTGGGATTGATTTGGAAATGGTGGAAAGAAAAAATTGCTGCATAGATCCTTCAACATTTGATTAACGAGCAATAGAAGCCAGTAGGAGAATATCGTTGTACAACTTCAAAGTTCTGCAAGTCAACAAAATTATCGCTGTATATGCTTGAAGTGGTACGAAGGTTTATGAAGCAAATAGTTGAAGGTTAAGCCGTCTAAGCATATTTACATGCCTGTTTTGTTTGCTGAAAAATGTTTGCTCATGAATTTGATAACTTGGACGATCAGAGGACATAAAAAGTAAATTTTTCGCTTTTTTCGTCACTCCGCCAATTACAAAGTATTTCTTGACGTTGTCAAGCTGAATATATTCTGCAAAAACTTCAGCAAACGTTGATAAAGATATTAGCCTTATAAAAAAGCATATCATTGGTAAATTTATGTGCCTGAGGAAGATTGCCATTTCTTCTCTGTTATTTTATTGTCGTTCAAATCCCTCCACATCAAGTTTATAGTTATAGTTTTATTTTAACAAGTTTTTATTATATCTTTGCAAAACCTACAATCATTTATAGAATTGTTGAACAACCCCCAGATTTTCAGTTTTTTGCCCCTGTTTTCCCTCCTCCCCCCAGTCAATGTTGCAGTACCACAAAAAGTTGACGAGTCACGCGTGTCATTTCGATCAGGTACTTTTTCAAAACAACATTGACATGGAGGAAAGGGGGGACGAAAATGTCATCTTTTTTTCAAAGTGGCTCAAAATATTTGTAAGTGATTGTTTATTTCTTGAAGGCATGCAAAGTGTTTTGTTTACAACACAGCAGAACCGTCCTGCGTTAGATGACACCTTTGTAACGCCCAATTCTTTTTATCCAAATTTCACGATTAAAATTCATAATGTCAGAAGCTGCACACCATCTTTTAAGATTTAGCAAGGCTTTTTTCATTACCTATATGAATGGCATTACTTATTTTCTCACTGATCTATTTTAACAGCACTAAATGTGCAAAACCGCATGTCTCCCCGCCCTGCATCTTTCGAAGTCACTAAACATGAAACTTTGCAACCTTTGAGGTATGCAGACGCATTAGCAGGCATTGTGGGATTTCGACGCGACGGTATGTTGCTGAAATAACTCAGTCTAATTGATGTGTGGTTCTTGAATTAATCTTCTTCGCTTTCTTATCAAAATATGATAGCCTCACTCTTCGTCTCCTATTATCACAAAATTTATCTTATTTGCTAGCATTTCATGCATTTTGTTTAAAAAGTCGCTTCATCAGAAACTTCTAAATCCGAATCAATAAAGAAAATTTGAGGAAACTCTCCCGCAAAATTTTCAGAATTTCAGAGGTGATCAAACACAAATCCCGAGTATACCAAGTCTACCTTTTTCATTTCAGAATTGGTACCAATTAAAGACATTCATAGTTTTTCGTATTAAAATTTTTTATCAAGCTACTGGGTAACTTACGGACAATGCAACTTTTATATTATATGGTCGGTGGAGACGAAAATTGTTCCAAAAAACCTCTTGCCCCGTATGAAATCATCGCAAAAATACAACTGCCCAGTTCCTTGAAAAAGGCTTCTGCCCCGTATTCATGAACAACAGATGTTGTATAGTACTATAGTACCACCGATGAATTAGCCAAAGACCACGAGAAAGGCAGTTCATCTCTATAACGCCTAGCTATATATACGCCTAGCCCCGAAAGCGGGTATAACACAAATTAATACAGACACAGAATATGATGAATAGTTTATTGTTTCAGGTTCTCTTTCCTTCTCCTCTTGTATGCATTCAATCTCTTCTCTTTCATTTTGTTGCATATTGATGAATCATATGTGTCAATTTAGTTCGGTTCGGTTCGGACCTTAGCCTTTGAGCGTCCAAGTAAATTACTACACTCCAGCGCACTTTTACACGTGTCTGACAGAGCAGAAACTGTGCACACATGCGCAAAACATCCTAGCTTTGAGCCTATGTAGCTTCCTGCAACAGATCCCGAAATCAGGCAACACTTGATACCCACTTGATACTCGATAGCAACATCACTTTAAGAAAAGTTTAGATGGCTTTAAGTATTGTCATTTTACGATTAACCCCCAAATAGTGTCGTTTCTTCATGATATACCAGTGAGCCAGAAAAAGTTCCCACTTTGTGAAATTCATGGCATCAAGAATGCTTCATAGATTTGAATGATTCAAATTATAATTGAAAGGTGAAAGACTGAAGTAATTTTATGATTTTTCTCACTGTCTTACCAGCACTGGAAGTATCGCAGAATTTAACTTTACAAAAATTTCATTGTTACAAAATGACTGCAAAATGACCTAAAACATTGATCAAATTTTAAGAACAATACGCAATGGACGTTTCACCTTTCTCAAGAGTTATACCACATCAATTTTGCAGCACTAAAGTGAAACTTTCGTGGAGTTAATTTCACCACCGCAGGCTTTAATCCAACAGCGTTCGTCATCGCGTCTCACACATTAGTTGAACAGAGGAGTGAAATGATTAAGTGGACGGCCGTTGCAAAGTTTTGCTTGCTGTTGCGGGAACCCTTTATTCAGTTAGCAAAGACCCCTTTTGGGTTAGTTAAACAAATAGCAGCTCTGCAATAGGAATTAGCTGCTTAGGAAATCAACACCTCACCTTAGTCATGGCGGACTAATTAGTCCATGTCAAGAGATCAAAATGTTGTTTTATTCAAACTCAGATGGTAATTATCTTAGGTCAACCTCACGAGAACAAAAGGTACACCCTTTCCCGCCAGAGTTAGATTAAAATAAGTGTCACCTCGATGAGCCAATCACAAGACACCAAAATTTAAAACTCAGAAATGTATGAAATAGCGGCAAGCCCTCTATACCTTCAAAGTTATATTTGAGACTGGGACGAAAGTCTGTCCGAAGAGAAAATCCCACCCGCCCTTCCCTTACCAAACTACAGTGACAGATTCACGAAGGATTAATATGCCCTTAACAAGCACATACAAGTCCAATCATTTAAATGTTGATGCAAAGAACATCGTTGCTTGTTTCACATCGAAGTGCAAATGCGGCGGTTCCCCGAACTTTTCGAAGCTGGAAGGATTTAGAAAACCTTCTCCAACGTCTCCAGATATAAATTTCATGGACCTGCTCGATGGACCTTAACAATAAAACACATACCTCGAGAGGGGAAGTAGTAGGTTGCGGGGATTACCTGACGAGGAAAGTACCTGCTTGTGGCTTATGATTACCCTCAGAGAACGAGGTGTTGGGGCTACCTCAATAGGGAAAGTAGTAGATTGTTTGTGATTACATTGTGAAGTAGCAAACCATAGTCTATGATTACCCAGGCGAGGAAACCTCAATAGGGAAAGTAGTAGACTGTCTGTGATTACATTGTGAAGTAGCAGACCATAGTCTATGATTACCCTAGCGAGGGAAGTACCAACTTTCGAACATGGTGCATCGAGCAAGGTTTCTCTGACTGCCGCAGTTGCACTTCCTAACCCCCACTTACACTAACCTATCTTTCCTTTGCAGATGACTGTAGAAATGTATTAGTTAGATTGTAGATTGTAATCACCTCTCGCCTATTTTGATAATAACGGTTTTGTTGATGTTGTCACAGGCTCGATTTCTTTGCTTCACTCCCCTTTTATTCACTGATGGAAGAGGATGGAGAAATTAATCTAACAAATACTAAAAACTTTTCAGTCCCATGGCAATAAATGTGCAATGGATATCTCTTAACCATGATAAATTGCATTTTCTTTATTGATCTGTGCGAGGAGTCCATTTTGATTTGATCAATGGCCATTTGTGAGTCATTTAATTTGCAACCATGAAGTTTTTTATAAAGTTAATTTTCCGATACTTCTAGTGCTGGTAAGACAGCGAAAAAAATCACAAAAATACTTCAATCTTTCAGCTTTCAACAAGAACCTGAATCATTCAAATCTGTGAAGTACTCTTGGTGCTGTGAATTTTCAAAAGTGGGAACTTTTTTCTGGCTCAGCCGGTACATTGCAGAGCTTTGCAAGGGCTGTATCCTGCCGCATTGATGGCGGTGTGGCATCACTTTGTGTGGGGGTCATCAGGGTTTGCGGAACAGCGGAATTTGAAGAATATTTGTCGCGGAATACGGAATTCTAGGAATTTCTCGGCGGAACGACGGAATTCTCCACTCCTACCGGACGCGGATTTTCTCGAAAATGATAAGAGGAATGCGGAATTTTCATGAAATTTTATGGATTTGCGGACGCTTCATCTGTTGTCTTGTAAAAAGAGGTTGTGGTCACATCAGTGTTTTTCTGGTCAGCATTATGAGAATATTTTCCAAGCTTGCACAAAATTTTAAGTGCCATTATCCTCCTCTTTCCACCTGTATGGGTGAAAGTGTCTAACAATACTAATTTGTGCCATTATTTTGATAACAAAGTGGCGGGACGCGGAACTTTGGCTAAAAATGACCGGAACGGCGGATTTTAACTGAAAATCGTGCGGAATGGCGGATTTCTAACCCCCTTGATGACCCCCACCTTTGTTTGGTGAAGGTTCAACATTTAGGTGGCTTTACAAACTAGAAATTTCAACAAAATATGTATGTTGCGCGTTGTACTAGTATGCAAATTAAATGATGATACAGTAAATAAAGATTTAAGTACCAATGTAGCATAGATATTAAAAACACGACGTTTAGAGCTTATACTCGTTATCAAGTCAATAACGAGTATACGCTCGAAACCTCGTGTTTTTAACATCTATGCTACATTGGTACTTAAATCTTTCATGTACAGTATTGTCGTAGAAATTTCAACTCCTGATAAGTGTCATTCATTGATTAACCCCCCAAACGGTGTCATTTTTCATGATATATTGCAGAGCTTTGCCAGGGTTGCAGCTTGGTGTGGAGGCGATATAAAAATCCATAAAACATTGTCAAATCGTAGAGGTTTGAAAGAAGCAAAAATTTGAAGCTCCATTTATTGAAAGCCGTTAGAATTTTGAGCCCCATTATTTAATGAATATTCATTGTTTTGACCTGAACAAAATAGGTTTGAATAGCAGTTCGATAACAACCGCTTATGTTTTCGGGAGTTTTGTTTCATATATTCAGCATAGAGTCTTCGATGAATGGGTCCGTCTTTTAGTAATCGCGTATATGTGATGTGAACGTTTTTGCTTTGACGTGTAAGAACTGCTATAGAACGATGTCCTCCCAAGATAAGTGCCTTCGCCTTGCAAATGATACCTTATCAAGGAGAAATGTTCGCCAATAAACTTTTCAGACTGATAGACTGATAAAGTTTCATGCAATTTATCTTTATAAACAGAAAATCTTGTTTAACACAGCGAAATATTCGTTGCCGAATTAACAAATTTGTTCCCGCCTTCTTTCGCCAAGGATGGCACAAATTCGAACCCGAAATGGGATGTTGTTACAGCCAGTATGAAAACTTTTATTTAGGTCACTCAGGGTCCCAAGGCTGCAATTTCAGACTGTTTGAAGATCGAATTTGCCCACTGAGTCGAAGATATGGGATTGAAATATTTTTTATGACAGAAAGATTTGACTTTAGGGACATTACAAAGTTTATTTTATAACATGGCCGGTGCAAAACGTAACAGGGCAAGTCCTTTTTTGATCTTGTACACAACTTGGTCGACACTTTTTATTGAGCAAATATGAATGGGCGTGAACGGGGCAGTAACTTTTTATGAGCTCAAGATAGGATGAACTTTTAAATATAGAATGGCTCACCTTGATGATAAAATTATAAATCATGCAAGTTGAAAAATGCATGCAAAGATGTGTATAAATTATGCCAAATTTCCTTGTTAGTTTCTTGCAAGAAGGATTCATCAGTCATTGACAAAGACTCGTACAGAGAAGAACTGCCTTCTTATCGTCTTTGCCTAATTCATCGGTGGTACTATGGCACTATAGAACATATGTTGTTCATGAATACGGGGCAGATGCATTTTTCAAGGAAAGGTGACTGGGCAGCTGTATTTTTTGCGATGATTTCATTCGGGGCAAAGAGGTTTTTTGTGGAACAATTTTCTTCTCCACCTGCCATGTAATATAACAGTTGCATTGTCCGTTAGCTGACTTTTCTATCAGTTAAATTCCTGCATTGTGGATCCATACGTCCTGCTTAGGCCAAATGTGCGTCTGAGATCACAGCGTGCCTGCAAGGGACCCTGGGTAACAATTGCTCTTTAAGGGGTACTGATATTGCAATATCGTCCCCAGAGTGAGTTCGTTGCTGTACTTCTTCTCTGGAATACAGAGGGCCGTCCTGCAATTTGATTGGCTATTCGAAAACAATAGAAAAATAGATTATTTCATGAAAAATCTCTAATCATTCGAATAACAGCAATGTAATCTTGTCATTAAGCAACAAGAAACAAACATTGCTTCATTGTTTGAAATTGAGGTCGCATAATTAGTGTTACCTAACCAACCGTAATATCCATAATGGCAGCTAATGCACCCATTTTCGAGTAGACCTCTTAGCTATTCTACAAAAGAGCCTGGAGCGAGCAATATTTGTATACATTTTTATAGACGGTGTTCGATCGAGTGGCGTTGGAGCTTCCATCGGTATTGTGCACATTCGAAAATTCTACAAAATGTAATGAAATATCGTTCGATCCAGATTCGTTTTCAGAATAGCTTAAAGGTCTATTGTACTTGAGTGTTCATTCGGCTTCATTATCAGCTTATGACGTAAGAACACCCTGGAAACAAGGTTGCTAATACTGGTTTTCTTCTTGCCCCAACTTTCGTACAACAGCGCTTCAAGTGAGCTGCGTGGCACCTACAAATTGCCCTTCAAACCACAACACAAAGTAAATAATTTTGTCATAATGACAACGCATTTTCTCAAAAATATTACAAATAGTCCATGCCGTAAATGAGATGTTCAGGTAACTGCATCCGCATGTTGGGCGGTAGATGATGCCTGCTGTCGGTAGAGGTATTGTTTGATTTCAATGTGGCCTGCGGATTTTAATGCCATTTAAATTAAATTTCAAGGCATCGTCTAGGTATCACTTGAACTCAAGTAGCTGCTAACCTCAAATTACCCACTGAATCGTGAAATACCTCAAGTGCAAGGTATTTTGCTGCAAAAGTGGCATTTATAAATTATGCGGCTTAGAGTGCCATTCATTGCTATTGATAGATATTGGTTTTCTTGCCGATGCCCTGCGACAAGTATTTCCTAAATTTATTGCCATTCTAATGAGTTTCAAAGTAAGGCTGTCATATTTACAATCCATAAAGTAACTTAGTAATTTGATATTAAGATGTGACCAGATCCTGTTGATTTTACATTTAGTAATGAATTTATTTAAGGGGTACAGGCTGTATATCAGGGCTCTGGCGACAGTTTTGGACTTAAAGCATATATTACAAAGGATTTTCTGAGCTTCCCCTTGTTTTGAATTGCCTTTGGCCACATACCTTGTTATTATTGTTTTAGTTCATAATGCTCTGTCAAACGCAATAATCAAAGTTGCATAGATTCATAGCTGCTATAGCTGCTTTGTATAACTCAGGGAGATTGAGTAGGGAGAGGAAACGCGCATTGACTTGCGTTGAGCGAGGTAGTATGCAACCTCCTTCGCAGCGCAGCGCTCGTTTCGCAGTGGAGACAAGATGGAAAAAGACATGCGTTGTGGAGAGGCCGGCTCCCTGGTATAACTGTAATGTTCCCCAGTTCCTTTTTTATAACTTTATCAGTAGCTATATAATAGTTAAATGTTTTATTAAATTTCTTGTTCATGTAAGCGCCCAGACTAAACAAGCATGTCTCTTCCTACAGCTCTAGTATTCACATTGCAACAGTATTTTTACAGATGCATTACGGTGCCACATTAAAGACACCATATCTCTAAGTGGAGAAGAAGCTTTCAGCTTTGGTGTGAGAAAACTTGTTCCAAAATTGCTTTATCCTTTGCACGATCTTTCAAATGACTTTATGGTTGTAATTAGCTACAATTGAGAACGAATGACTTCTTGAGAGTTTTCCCAATCCCCCAATCCCAATTTGAGAAGCACTGAGATTTGAACTATAAATTTAATTTTCTTAAATGTTGGGCCTGATACCGTAAGCCTTTCAAAGTTTGCTTTTCATTCTCAAGTGAAGTAGTTGGATTTTCTTTAATTTTCTCTTCCCTGGAACAAGTCTCCTAGGTACGATTTTCTCATCTAAAGACGTAAAATCTATCATACAAAATTTGCATTGATCATTTCAACTGCTTTTCCTTCCTCAAGCAAACCCTATCGTTTCTACATGATTTAGAACCATTCGAATGGGCTCTCTACCTTAAAATGTAATTTCTTGCTGATTTTTTTACTTGACAACATATCTAAATTGCAAATTCCTTAAAACTTATCGAGATTTTTCGTCTTTTTTCAAGACATATTATCGAGATTGGGATTAAATTTCTTACTTCTAGGGGTTTATGCTAGCAAAGATTTTCATTCTATCCTAGTGAATCGAAAATTCTTGTTTCAAGTAAATTTTTCTTAAATTGTGAAACCTATATTCTAAGAAATTTACAGACATCGGCTGAAACTTTATGATGTTGAGCAGCAAATTAGCCGACGCTAATTTATCATATTAAAGATCTTATCAATCTTCATTTGTAACACCTAATCAGTGATCATTAATTGAAGTTCTTCGCTCTTCTTCGCAGCAGCCATATTACCATCTGTTTCTTGTCTGCCTTGAATTTAGTCGTGCGTAAGATCAATTTAGTCTGGAAGGTTACGATGATACAATTACTGGCTGTAGAATGAAAAGTACTTAGCCAATCTTCAAAACTGAAATGTTAGGCCACGTTCACACTATTTCGTTTTCACTTAGGTTCGTTCCTACTCCTAAAAATGGAGCAATCCAACCTCACCGTTCACACTGCTCCGTTTTCAGATGAAAACGGATATCTTTGAACAAATGTTCACACTTAAATTAGATTAAATTAGATTAAATTAGATTAGGTTAGATTGATGTATGTTGTGATTTTGATCCTCTTCAAATCTTCAGAGAATATTTAGAGTTTGTTTTTTAGCTTCTCTTAGCATCTTCTCAAAGCAGGAGGATATTTGGAATAGGATTATAGGAATTTGTGTTGATGGGACTTTCTGTCCATTGTTTACTGTTTTCTGAACTCTGAGACTTCTTCAATTTATGTGGTCTGCTCGAAAGCATGCTAATGGCATCCAATTCCTCTACTCATTTCTACCGTATTTTCTACTTTTCTTTCCTTAGTGGCATAGCTTCCTCCTTGAGTTCCTTTCGTCAGTCCATCAAACTCTTTCCTGTGCTTCTCCTCCTTGCTCTCTTGTTTTCCACTCTTCCTTCTATCAAACTTGAGAAAGCTGTTACCTCGTATAATCTGTCCAACCCGATTTTTTTTGGCGAATGATATGGCTTATGATTTCCCTCTTTTCATTTATCAGCTGAATTACTTTTTCATTACTTTCCGAAGCAAAAACAGATCATTAACCAAACCTTCTATCTCAAATTAAGTTGATAAAAAATAGATACAATTTTGAACACCTTTTTCTTTTTGTAGCTCCACAAGCACCTTGGGAATCTCGCCAGAAATCAAGACACAGAAAAAGAATGACATATTCACGAAATCAAATACTGGAGCTTGAAAAAGAATTTCTGTACAGCAGATATTTAACGAAAGAACGAAGAAAGGACCTTTCTGAATCACTGCGACTGACAGAACGTCAAATCAAAATCTGGTTTCAAAATCGAAGAACAAAGTCGAAAAAGGAAAGAAAAACACAATTGAAAGAAGCTCAACCAGACTCTTAAGGACATTTTTGTATATGCAGTAAGTGAAATGCCTTATTGGCGCCCGATGTGAGTCTCATTTGGCTCCTTGCATGGAGTCTGAGCTCTTGGAAAAACTTCGCTTCATTCAGCTCTCTGACATCGCAAAGCGATTTGCCCCCCCCCCCTCCCCCCCTAGAGAGTCGCTTTCACATCTCTAGGTGCACTTAATCAATTGAAAATAAACAGAGAAAGCAAAAGTTTTTGTCAGCTCTGCTGAAGGTGTAAAATCTATTCTTCAGAAATATAAATCTCTTTGTAATTTCGGAGAGTCGAATACTTTTTTGCAAAAATCACCATTGCTAGTCTATGTGGTTTCTCAGTTAAACTTGTGCCCTCAGGCCTTCATTGTTAGCTATATTGAGACCACAGTATGTTGAAGCATAAACCTAGGATATATCCACGTTTTCAAGCATTCTCTGAAATCAACCCCCTGTGAGATCAACCCACCCTGATCCATACGCTTGAAAGTTGGCTCATCGAAAACTTGTTCAAATCCCATTTGGTTAAGTAAGTAAGTAAGTAAGTAAGTAAGTAAGTACGTAAGTAAGTGAGTATATACTTGCCACTAACAAAGTTACAATGGTTAAAAAATGAAAGAAAATAAATGATAAAATATGTAAAATATTTATGATACATTTTGCCCTTAAACAATTGAGCAATAACAGAAACGATGGCCCATGTGACTTTTACCAAAATTGCCATATAGAGGCCTCTGGTTTCAGCTTTGGCACAAACTTGAACTTCAAAAGGCTTGTAAACCCATGAATTTTTAGCGAATTTGCAAGATTTTTGTGTCAGAAATTAATTTAAAATCTCAGGACAAGGATTATTTGACCAAGTGTCCATTCAGCATATCGTTATTTTTCAGTATCTAATCAAACATAGAGCAATTTTTTGAGACACACTCTTTGTGGATAGCCGTACGAATCTGACTTGTTTATATAGTGGATTTTATTAATAGAACTAGACTAGAACTAAGCTCTTTTTACTGTATTGTATTTTTTTAACATTTACACTGTTAACATAGGGCTCGAATCTTTGCAATATTTAAAAATTGAGTGTGTAAAATGTTGTTGCTTAGTTCTTTCAACTGAATAGATCGAATGATACTTCAGGTCGTTTGCCATAATTCCAGAAAGAGCATTTGCGATATCATCATTATTCTTGGAATTACAGCATTTTTAAGATTCACGAAAGGATGTACGAGAGGAGGTATCAGTAGCTTTGAAAAAGATTAACAGCAACACAAATTCTAAACTGGTTGAGGAACGTCAAAATGACCAATACAAGAAATACTCAGTTTTTGACGATCTACAAGATGGTAGCAAGCAAAAGTCTGTAGCTTTTATGGTTCACGATTTAGCATTTTGATGACGTCACAACTTCAAAACCAGCAGAAATGTTAAAAATGCTGTAACTCTGAAAATAATGATAATATCAAAAATGCTCTTTCTGGAATCATAGCAAACGCCCTCAAGTTCCCTCCAATCTATTTAATTGAAAGAATAAGGTAATGATATTTTACACATTTAATTTTAAAGTTTTGCAAAGATTCGAGCCCTATGCTTACACTGTTTGTTTGAAAATTTTATCAGATGTATTTTTGTACACTTTATGACGTATGCATCAACAAAGTATTCATATAATAGTATGAATGTAGCAAAGTGACAGTTCGTTAAGATTGAAAAAGTTCTGTTGTATCTTTGTTGTTCATCTACTTGTTGAGAAACCCAAAAATTTGGATGAAAATGACCTTGCTGTACGCGTATTTTATTTTATAGGAAACAGGTTATAAAGAACGGTAGGATCAATTCCCCGAAAGATAACAGAAAATTTTGTAACTTGCAGTTGAAATTTTCACGTAATTTTCCAAGATAATTCAAGAAAGTTTGAAATTGTAAAGTAATAACAACTATTTTGACATCATTTTACGTGTAAATTAAGACTGTGTTCACACGATGCCGGCACATTTTGAAAACGGTGAAAAAAGTGACGGCAGCAAAATTTGAGCTAGCATTCACACGATACCGTTACAATTTGAAAACGGTAGGAAATTTGACAGTAAAAACTCGTTGCAGGACTTTGATGCCAAGGAAAAGTGCCTACACCCTACGAATCGACCAGTCTCGACCCAAAAGGATCGAAAATGTGCTGTTTACATCTTTCTCGAGTGTTCACACGATGCTGTTTTAAATTTATACTGGTTAGGGTTCCGTTTTCGAAATCTGCCGGCAAAAAATGTGCCGTTTTCGTGTGAACAGGAGGCCTATCCGTCACATTTTTCACCGTTTTCAAAATGTGCCGGCATCGTGTGAACGCAGTCTGAATTATTTACTTAATTTGAGATCTTACTAATTAATTTGGGAGGCCTTTGAACAACACCAACTATACACTTCCATTATTGAAAATATAAGAAGGGCGTAAGAAAGTTTTGGTAGGAAAATGCTCCAAAAATTTAAGAAACTACCTGCCAGTCCTGGGCCAAAGTTTCTTGTATCAAAAATACGTGTATTATAACTTCCTTCTGGAAATCTGAGATATGAAAGCGAGTGATTGTCTTCCGGGGTCCTTTGCAGGCATGCTGCAATTTCAGACTGTGAAAAATATTGATCCAAACCGCCTAAGGTGAGCTGATAGAAATGTCAACAAAACCCGAACTTTTCTTTGATTTCAGTCTGAAAAATTTTAACGTGCCCGAAAACATCCTTTGGTGACAAGGCCTCTTCAACATTTCCTTGAGAAACTCTTCGTTTGAAGTTATCATCATCATCATCATCACCACTATCATCATCATCATCTTCATCATCTTCATCATCATCATCAACTTCATCATCATCATCATCATCATCATCATCACCACCACTATCATCAACATCATCTTCATCATCATCATCATCATCATCATCATCATCATCATCATCATCATCATCATCATCATCATCATCATCATCATCATCATCATCATCATCATCATCATCATCATCATCATCATCATCATCATCATCATCATCATCATCATCATCATCATCATCATCATCATCATCATTTCAAACTTGTGAATTTTTTCCAAGTCGTAGCTTTGTGTTCCAAAATGTGTACTTCTAACTCTAATATTACCAAAAAGAGAAATTTGTACTTATTTCTTGGTTCTTATTGTAATTCTCTGTTCAAACCCCGTGCTCTCCTTTCCTTCAGAAAACGAATGAAAGATTTCTATAGATACAGTAAAGTCCCTCCTTTAAGAAACTCGTTTCACAAAACAGCCTGATTGGGTTCTTATGTTAAGATATACCTCTTCAAAACTGGGTGTGTAAACCATGATATAAGAATCACTTTTACATTCCTAACAGCTTTCAAAACTGTTGAGAAAACATTTTTATAATTGTAAAAGAAACTAATAGTGTGGGCTAGTACTGGAAGTTTCTTGAAATCATAACAATTTGAGCTTAAAGCTTTCATTCTTGTTACTAGAGAACTGAGATCTATTAGAGACATATTCAAATCTATGCCATAGGATATTACCATGTACCATCGTAAAAGAAACTAAGTATGAATCAGCCTGGATGGTTTCTTGTAGAGAGGTATTTTATTCAGCGAAGTCAGGTCTGAGTTTCTTATAATGCAGTTCTTAAAGGCGGGACTTTACTGTAACGGTATTCTTAGGAAATTTCAGACATTTTTCACGAATTTAAAGATACATTTCCTAACACCGTACGAGATTTCTTGTAATGATTCGCCGCTTTCCTGGTTTCAAAATTCAAAACCCATGAATCGCAAGGGAATGAATACTCAATAGTGGCTTCCTTTGTCTATGAGCTAACAAACCGTAGCTCTAACCCATGGTTAGATTCGCTTGTGTGGCCTAAATATGACTTGATTTGCAATATAACCTTATCATATGTTTTGAGCAGGAACGGCTGTGCTCGTTTCGCCAGAAACCGCTCTTGGCCAGACAGCAACCCAATGGGCTTCCTTCCAGATGATCAGAATAATGATTTGTTTGCTGTGTAACTCTTTCTTTCGGACCACAAGGTACGAGACAAAGGCGGCGCCAACGCTTGGGACATGTGGGGCTCTGGGGAAGGATTTGCGTGGCCTCACCCTTCAAATTCTCGAATGTGTAAGCAACTTATTTACACTTTACAGCCTTTTATCTATATTTACAGCATTGTATCTTTTTCTCGATCTATATTTGCATCTTTGCATGTAGTGAAGTTGCGATATTTGTCTCAAGCGCTGGGATCGTCGAAGTACAGAAGACTAAGACCTAATTGAGTATGCCACATCTTCTCATGACGCTCGAATGGTGGGGCTCTACCAAGGATCTAACCTTGTCTGCCTCAAAGTTCTGGCCGCAAAGTAAGAAGAAAAACATACCATATCTGCCTTACCCCCCTTGAATACTGATGACGTTTGTTCTAATCTTTAGGACATTGTGTGGAAAATTGGGAGCTAGGGATGTTAGCTTTTACGGTATGTAGTATAAAAGAACGTAATAACCAACTTCATGATTCGTCATCGTGTACCATTTTTATCCTTCATTGTGTACCGCGGAACTGACTCTGACCAGATCATTTACTTCATAATCCTATCCAAAAAGAGTCATTTCTTTTCGGGCCCTTTTGTGACCAGTTGGAGTATTAAAACGACATCCTTATGACCATGTCTTTAATCGATGGTTTAGTGAACGAGGAGGCTAAAGATCTTTATTGATCTTGAGTTGTTTTCATAGTTGAAGGCCCACTCTTAAAATAATAAGCTGGGTGGGCGATTGACCCCCTTTTCCCATACTCAGATCTGTTGTCTTTGCCACTTCAAATTCAAGTTGACAAAACCATCCCTTTTTTCTGAAAATAACTGAAGCTTCACCTAGTATCAAAGTACAAAAAACCAATGGTACCTTAATTCAGATTCGTAGAAACACTGAAAATGGTTTCTTTATTAGTACTTCTCCAGTACTCGAGTTTCTTAAATGTTTGGTTCTGTGAGAGTTGAATTTCTTACTAAACACTTCAATTGTTATTATCTGCGGGAATTTTCATGTGAGATTTCATTTGAGACAGACTGCGATAACAATAACAACAATAACAGAATGGTTTCCTAGCACCCATGATTGTCGTGGCTTGCCCGTTGGGGAGGATTTCATATCGCCATTGGCTTGATTATGACTACGAGGAAGATCCTTGAGAGATGCGCCGTTACGTCCGTGAAAGATTTAAACACGACCCTAATTTGTCATAGTGGTAAGATTGCTTTCCCAGCTTTAGATCAAACTTTTACGTGGCTTTATTGGTTAACCTTTCTCTTCATATCACGAGCTTTATCCTATCATGTCATTCATAACAATTATCCAAATACACATATGTTTGTAGGTTGCATAAGTTTAAGGCTATGAAACGACTGTGTACAGTGGAACCTCCATTAACGGACACCTCTATACAACGGACACCTCCGTACAACGGACAAATATTTTCGTCCCAAAATACACTATGGCAAAAGGTGACACCTCCATACAGCGGACACCTCTCTACAACGGACAAAAAAATTGGTCCTATAGGTGTCCGTTATATGGAGGTTCCACTGTATCTATTCAAGGGTCTGAAAGCCTACTGTTAAGCTCGAAATTATTCATGGAAATTATTCATATCCACGTCAAATTCTGAGTATTTTGTAGTGTTCTATTTGAGGACTGTTTTACTGCGGCTGAAACTTCGTAAGGGACAGAGCTAAATCTATTTCATAACATGGCCGGTGCAAAACGACAATTAACGGATAACAAGCAAGAAAAAAGATAAACGTACCATGCAATAGTTATAATTGTACTGTTCACTTATGAAATGAAATAAAAAGTTTCAATTTTGAACAAAAATGAATCAGTTGATATATTAATGAGATATTCCATGATAGTAATTTTGAAACATGAAATAATGACAAACGTTGGAATGAAATTTGAAATGATATTACTAAACTCGCGATATAGTCCCAGTTATCACGACGCTAGCAACAACAACAACAATGACAACAACAACAACAACAACAGCAACATTTTATTTTTGATGAAACTGGGACTTATGGACTTTCATATGAAAATTTGAGACTGAAATGATTACGTTTAGGTGTGCGCTCTGTAACGAGGCTAAGGTGTAATCTCAGGAGCGAAGAAAGCAACCCTCGACAATTGCAAAATCTCATTGTTGTGTTGAAGTGCATGGAAGCTAATTGGCCTTAAAAATGAGGTACTCCTGGTTCACAGTGAAAGGTTTGTTGATTCTTGGATTGAGGTAGCATTTATCTGGATACTAGCGGCTTTTGTTCATGGCTAGTATCACTGAAAACTTGAATTTTGGTTTGTTTTAGCATCGGAGGCTCCAGCCGGCAACTTAGCTTAGGCCCATCCGCCATTGTCTGGAGTTCGCACAGTTTCGCCATAGTTTCCATATCTGGTTATGAAATAGATACGGGAAAGCTTCGTCCCAATTGTCAATGTGAAAGTTCATGAGTCGTAGTTTGAGCGTCCATCAGTCTATCAATAGCGATAACTATGAACATGCAATCAGTCTATGATATTACTATACAGTATATCCTTTCAAACTTGTTCGTTACAATCACACACATGAATCTATTTTGATCTGATACTGATACATTTCCCATATGAACATGGTTTCGTCCTTGACAGACAATTTATTGGCCTTTGAGTGATTATGTTATCTTTGGCTACACCCAGATGTATGTAATCCCGGAACTGTGCAACCTGTCAATTTGTCTTTGGGGCAAATATGACCTACTTATTGCTGCTTGTGTAGACTTGATTAAATTATTGTTGCGATCATAGAGTCTACAGAAATCACCGATAACCACTCTAAGTCAGAATTTCTTGCACTGGAGTAGACTTACCCTAAGTCTATTTCGTCAACAAAGAATTTGGAAAGGGAAGATTCGATCGTCTTTAACTTTCAGATAGACTTACTACAAATGAAAAAATACACTTAGGACAAGTTTAGTATAGGATAAAATCCGTGAAAACGATTCGTAAAAATTAACAATAAATGCAAATTTAGGCCCATTTCCCATTTTCTATCCTGGCTTCCAGGCCACCTAAAAAAATTAGAAATCAATAATTTTTAGAGGTTCTGGTACCCATTTCACGATCCTTCGAGAAACCATTTTCGGAAGCAAGGCAGTTTAAAAATGTTCGAAGTAGCTTTGTGCTGTGGAATACCACAAGCAGAAGATTGGTATATTCATGGTTACGCTACATTGTCATTGCAATGAACATACCAAATTGCAAAATATAATTCCGATATGCAATTACTAATGGGACACTTTCAATGTGCATATGTGCGTAGCAGTGAAAATATAGCTTAGCTATGAGAACAAGGTTTGCTCTTAGCTCGCTATATGTGAACAATAGTTCTTAGAGAATAATTACAAGATTTGTCTCTTCCCAAAAGGCAAAATGAAAGCTATGAAGGGGTTAAATGAGACCTGGGATTTGCTTAATAGGGCACTGGTAATGGAATTTTGTGTTAGCCCTGGAATTTGATGCACTTGGGGCTGGGAAAACCAACAACTAAAAGAAAGGACTGGCTGAATGTCTGTTTTGTATGTCTACAAAAAGATAAGTGGGATTGCCTTCAGAATAGGTATTGGGAAATTAAATTAAGAATGCGCTGCTTCAGGCCTCTCATTAACAGGTGCTTTAGGAAGGTTCCTGTTTGCATGCAAGAATAGCTATTATTTTGCAGTTATTTGAAATCTTTAGATTGATTTTGGCCATTTTGGCCCCCAGTACTATTTCGCAAGAGAAAATTTAAATTTCCTTGCATTGGATGATAGAAGTGGACAAATTTTGTGTTTTGCTTTTGGATGGTTTTTCATAATGCAATCAAATGCAATCACATGTCCTTTTTACTAGCTTTTGATATCAACTGTTTCCGTTGATGATAACGTGAGGTTTAAAGCTGTTTGAGACACTAAGTCAAAAGGTGTAATTCTTGTTTCACTGAATGTTCTTCGTGCGTTGCAAGCCAAGGCAAGTTGTTTTACAATGACTGAACGTTTGGTAAACAATCAGGCCAGGGACCAGAATAACCTCAAAAGATAATTTGATCAATTCGCTTTGCAAGGCAATTAGGATCATTTGATACAGTTACATGCCATTCTACAGCAGAAAGGCCAACCTAAAACATTTCAGAGCAAAAGAAGATGTAAACTGCGACATGTACTGCAAGAAGAACTCATTATAAATACTACAAGCATATCACACTACATCTGATTTTTTCAAGTATGTGTGGTATTGCACGAAGCACGGAGTGGGAAAAAATTGGTAAAAAAAAGACAAGTATCTCTCCAACTCTCTGTAGATCTCTAGATAACGCCAAACACAACGATGTTTGTGATGAACTGTTCGTATCACAAACACCGCAGAAACATCGTCGTTGTTGGCCTAATCTAGACAAAGTTGGCGAATTTGGCAAACACTAAAGTAAACAGAGAGGTACTTGTTATCTTTACTAAGTTTTCCCCTTTACCTGTGCACGAAGATACCTTCTTGCTTTGTCTGTTCTAATGAAAACGGAAAGAATAACATATAATTTCTCGCCAAACGCAAGAGCTGTCAGATTCCAGGTCTAGGTTGGAGTGAGAATCTCTGTTTCATTGCGAGGCCTATGGATCATCGACATCTTTGCAGATAATTTGGGCATTTCTTATTTTTCAATGTGAATTTCAAACTAACAGATTTGCTGTTGCAAAGATCAATTTATCGTTTGTTAATTACCCATGGCAATCATTTTACCAGAATTGTGTCAGCCAGTTACCAGAAAAAATATTGCTCTCTGCAAACCCTTTTCTAGGTAAGAAATAATCTATTTTATATCATTTTACTAATGTGTTCTTCATCCAATTTGTTCTTTCAGGTCTAAAATTAGTACCATTGCAATACAGGATCCTACAAAAAGCAGTAACTGCTACTGTAAGTGCAGTTTGTCCAATTTTGTACAGTATCTTTCTGTTCAAGGCATCTATCTTTCCTTCTATTATCTATCTTTCTTTTCAAGGTTTCTGTTCATAATCTATCTTTCTTTTTACATTACCGTAAGTGCAGTTTGTTCCATTTTTTACATTAACTTTCTTTCTTTTTTTCTTTTCTTTACATATTTCTTTCTTTTCAGCACCACAACGGCAATTTCTCATCGTTTTTGCAACCCTGTCGCAGATCTTTTTCGTTCACTTAGGCTGCGTTCACGCGATGCCTGCACATTTTAAAAACAGTGAAAAATGTGATGGATAGGCCTCCCGTTCACGCGAAAACGGCAAATTTTATGCTGGCAGATTTTGAAAACAGTAACGGGTGAGTCAAAGAAGAAACGCCCGGCGTTTGAAAGACTACTGCTCCCTGAGTATATATGCAATGATATTTTGCAATACCTGATTGAATAGCCAACATATTCAATTATTTCTAGAAATTTTCTTGGCTAAAATCGGTCATTTCGTTCAGATTCCGTAAGCGATTTTCTAAAATGAATACCTTTGAGAAACCTTAGAAAACGTGCTAAAATTACAAGCAAGAATCCCTAATGTGTTTACCTCACAGCGATGACTTTCAGCACTCTTTAGCACGTGCTTTCCTTCTAGCGAGTTGAACAGTCTTCCCCTAGTGTGAATAACTTATTCAGGGGGATTCCATTCTCCCATGAGGACAAAATACATGAACACATCCTAAAGTCATTATTGCCTGGAAGAACAACAAAGGGAAACCTTGCTTGGTGTTTTCACTCGTTTTTGCAGGTTTTCGAAAGAGGCTTCATGCAGAAAATCTCCTATTTCGACGGGAAGGAATGACCGATCAAAGCCGGGTAAATTACTGAACCTAATTTGACATATCGGGGATAAAACAAGGCAGTTTTCAATATCATTGCTTTGATATTCAGGGAGGAGGATTTTTACAAATGCTGAGCGTTTTTATTGACTCACTCGGTAGATTTTGAAAAGCAGAACTCTAACCGGCACATTTTGAAACGGCATCTTGTGAACACTCGAATATGATGAAAACAGAACATTTTTTCAACCCTTTCGAAAAGAGGCTGATCAAACCATGCGGTGTAGGTGCATTCCCTTGCATCAAATTCTTGGGAAGCTTGCAACGAGTTTACCGTCCAATTTCCTACCGTTTCCAAATTGTGCCGGTATCGTATGAACGCTAGCTCAAATTTTGCTCTCGTCACATTTTTCATCGTTTTCAAAATGTGTTGACATCTTATGAAAGTAGTCTGAAAAAAGGAAATTTGACAGTCTCAAACTCGTTGTAGTCTTCCCAAGAATTTGATGCCAAAGAAATGTGCCGACAAGTTAAAAATCATCCATGCTCGTTTTGAAAACGTTGAAAAATTTTCCGTGTTCAGTGTTTCGAGTGTTAACACGATGCCGTTTTTACAATGTGCCGGTTAGCGTTCCGTTTTCAAAATCTACCTTTTTCAAAACCTGCCCGCAAAAAACGTGCCGTTTTCATGTAAACGGGAGGCCTATCCGTCACATTTTTCATCGTTTTCAAAATGTGGCGGCATCGTGTGAACGCATTCTTAGTAAAAAACTTTAAAAAAAGCAAAGCAACATTTTTTAGTTTCCTTTTTCTCATTCATGCTCTTGCTGCTACTTGGCTGCGTTAACAATTGGAATTGAGGCAAGCCTAATTCGTTCGAGATTTTGCATTTGCTAATCCTGGATCTTGTCCAACGTACCAAGTTTTGGGAAGATAAGTTTTCACATGCATATATGTCTTTGTCTCTAAATTATGGCAGAATCAAAATTTGAATCAAAAAGACTTTGAAAATGAAGTAAAACCTCGGGCATAATTTTCAAAAGATGTCCTGAAATCTTGGTAGCTGACTCACTCATTTTGCATGTGACATGGGCTGTTAAAAGGAGCGATGAAAACTTCACCCATATTGTTGACGTGTCGATCAAACTTCATGCATGAGGAACAAAGAAAGTCAATTTTTGAAGCTTCTTTTGTAATTGTTTTCTGAAGAATTCTTTTGTTTAAGCAACTAAATTTGAATCATGAGTAGTTAAGTTTAGTAAAATTATGTATACCAATACATCCTGTCATGTCTGAATTACAGTATCGTTAAATACAGAATAAATATTTTTTAAGAATCGTGAATTAAAGACATTCATAAATCTCTCATTTCATTATATCCCAATTGATTTCTTCTTTTACAGACCAGCTGCACAATTAAGAACGATCTTTTGTTTATTTTCAAGTCTCAAGAGGCCTGAAATGTGTAATTGCTACCAGGTGAGTTTGTTTAACATACGTACTTTTGTTCTTGCTCAGCGCAGTGACTTGAAGCCGATGTTTTCTGATAGAAAACACAGAATTCGGAAAAAGATTTATGTATGATGCATCGAGTTATTCCTATCCTAATTCTAACAGTTTAGGAGCTAACAGTTTTCCTTCTACAGATTATGATGTTTTGTTGCGTTTATTTTGTCTATGGGTTCAGTACGATACGATGAGTCCTATATTCACTTCACGGCTATTTGTAAAATTTCTTCCTTTGGACAACATTTGATGATCTGGTTTTTACGTGGGCTGTAAATCTGCTGACTCTCCTTGCTGTGCAAGCGGAGTTATGAACAATTTGAAAACACACATGCAGATGATTGCTATAAAATTCAATACACTCCATCTTTGAGATTTTCAATAATTATGTAGGGAACATTAATTGATTTGCACTAAGCTTTGTCTATTTGCAGATTTCATTCATGATTACAGAAACTACGAAAATTATTTAAGGCCAGTTTTTCATGTTAAACACGAATAAAACAAAGTTTACTTGCAAGATGGTGGAAATTTGTTGATGTCTTTTGGAGCAGTTTTAATTTTGTCTCGATGTGGGATCCAAATCTATTGAAGTCAAGTTCAATCAATTTCTTCTTAATGGTGAAAGTGAATTCTGAAGAATTTATGATATGGACTCGACTCACGCTGTTAGCTTACTGAGATTGCTTATAAATAGTTTTGATGTTAGCTTTTCAAGAAATGTTGGTTCGCAGGAAACTGCTTGAAGCGTGCAAAAGAAAGGTAGTTTGTGCAAAAGAAAGGTAATTTGTGCTGACGTGTGAGAGGCTATCGAGGTGACTTATCAAAATTCATACTGGCAACGAAATCGCTAATTCTTCGTTGTAAAGTTTTACTCCTTTTCAAGCTGGCAATTATTGACAATGCTAGCTACATCTGCGGAACAAAAGGATCTTTGTTACACAAAGATGTAGTTTACAGCAGCAATAAATCAGGTAATTGCAATTTCAGACAAATGACATTAATTCTCGTGAAATGACATGAGCTCTAGAAATCCAAATTTATTTACGTAAGTAGAAATTTTGCAAACTGTAGTTTAAAGCAAAAACTGAGTAGCTGTTATTTCGAACAACAATCTTTGCTACTATAAATACAGCATTGTTTGCTAGAAGAAATGACCAGGACATTTCAGTGACTAGAGGACGAAAGCAGCCATTTCTCGGAGAATTAGGGCTTTAAATAGCATCTTAAACGATTTTGCTGGACGATCTTGAAGAATCAATAATTTCTTGGTTTGTACGCTGTTAATATCTGGACAGAGACAATGAAAGGGACAGAAACAGGAAGGTCTGGTCAATAATGCTTCAGAAATTTCTTGCAAAAGTAGAGAACGCATAGCTATTTCTTGGGAAAACACTGAAAATATGTTGTAAACAGCAGTTTGGAGAATTTAGTTGGAAGATGCCAGCAACCCAAACTGTTGATAGTAAAAATTTCATTTTCTCATTTTCGTTTGCTGCGTTACCTGCTAGCACAGCATTTGTAAGAAGATCTCACTTTCAGAGGAATAAGAGCTGAAGAAAGCAACAGTTCTAGAGAAAATACAGGTAACTTCAGAGAAGCTGAACTCAATTCATTTCCGAGTGAGTCGATTTGTAGCAAGTTTGATGACGAATTTTTATTTCTATATGAAAGGATTTATTTACAATTTGACGCAAGAGTGAAATTTAAAGCTATTCCTTGATTAAGTCAATATTTCAAAGAAATGAGTGGTTTAGAAGATGTTAAATTTTGAAGGTGATGACAAAACAAGCGTATCAACCGTACAGGATGATTTAATTCTTCGCAAGCTGACATTTCGATGAATCTAGCTTTATTTAATGAAGCACAACATTTTCGAGAAAAGGAGTTCAAGAGACCTTGAGTAAAACACATATCCTATGGCTTCTTACTTGCTTACAGCGAAGGTTGAAGAACGTCGACAAATCTAGCTTTTATTTCAAAGAAGTACAACTTCTTGAAGAAAAGATCTTTTACAGAAATAAGAGAAGACATCTTTTACAGAAATAAGATTAAACCACAGTTATTCTTGAATTTTCACTTAACATGCAACGAATAGGGAGAATTTTCATTGAATTTTCAAATGGGTTGATGTGGTTGATGTGTAGCAAGTCTGATAACAAATCATCACAAAAGAAGCGTTTATATTTGACGTAACAGTAGGGATAAGAACCAATGTTAAAGAAATGTAATATTTTAAGGAGGAATTTAGTTGTTGTTACTCTTAGAAGGTGTCGAGGAGGTGGCATTGCGACGAATCCAGGTGAATCGAAAGAAGCACAGCTATTTCTTAAAGATAACTTTTAAGAATAAAAGCAGCAATCCTATTGAATTTCACTTGCCTAAAGTGAAGGCCGAAGAGCATCGACAATCAAGCTTGATTTCAAAGAAGTACCCAGAGAAGACCAAAGAACTTCAAGAAATCCTGCTTTATTTTGAGCGTACGTAACTTCTTCAAGAAACTAGCTTTTATAGGAAAAAATGATTACATAAACTGCATCTCTTTTGGATCTCATTTGCCTACGGCGAAGACGGTAGAATATCAAGAAATCCCGCTTTACTTCAAAGAAACACAACGTCTTCAAGAAGATGAGTTTACGGAAATGGAAAGCAAATAATAACACACAATCCTGGAGAACTTCAGTTGCTTTCAGAGAAAAAGAGAGATTTATGCACTTTCTGTGAATCAATTTTTATCCAGTTTCGTGGCAAATCTGTATAAATTCAGCTTTCTTTAAGAGGTAATGCTGCTTCGACAAGATAACTTTCACAGGATCAAGAACTGAGAAATATAGCAATCATCACTTTCGTGCAGTGACATGGAATTATTTTCATTTCATTTCGAGTGATACGGTTCTTTAGCAAGTTTTATGATAGATGAGATCAGTCTTCGCAATTGTTTGCGGTTGCATTTATCATCAGAGAAAAACGGACAATCCTTGATGAAAGCGATATATTGCATGTGAACACATTTTGTGATATTGTCGAGACTGTCCAGAAGACAACTCTTTCATGATATGATAAAGTTGGAAACATACCTTACACTTCTATCGAGTGATCGAAGGACAATTGATTGCTGGTGATACGCGTTCAGGACTCAAGGTTTCACTATCATTTTGATTGTCGCTATAAAAGTATTCAATACTTTACGTAAGGTGTTTGGAGCGTTTGACTTGACGAGGAAGAGATAAATAAGAGAGGGCTGCAGAAGAAGGCAGGGAGATTGCAATGAATGTGATAGCTTGATGTGAAGAAAAATGCCTATTTATGTTGCAAAAGGAACACAGTAGTACCTTGTATATCATATTTTGATAAGGGAGCAACTTCATTACCAGAGTGGAATTATTCGGAATGTATTTGGGTATCTTGGATCTTTCACATCAGGTGCAGTCAGAAAACGATGCTACGAGGATAGTGGTCATGTAGGGCTATGGATCGCTGCTTTTCTTGTGTATGTCAATAACTCTAAAACTAGCTGCTTATGAAATTACTATCTGTTATCTGCTGAATCATCGCGTGTTCATTTTGACACCTTTGAAATTTCTAACGCGATCTATAACAACATTGAAAATTCTGCTATAACTTTGGTGGCACCTGCTAAAACATCCCCAAAACATCGAAGGTACAATGCATCTCTATGAATGTTTTACAAACAGTATCTGAGATAAAGATTAGGCATTTGAGTTTGCAAAGAGATCGTGTTTGAATTTAATCTTTTCACATAACTGAGAGTCTTTTACAAGAAAGATATACATTTGCTTCGCTGTTGTAAATTAAACATAGCAAATTTGAGGTGGCTGCCTCCAACAAACTAATTTTTTGAACCATTTGAGGGAGAAATTTATCGTTTATCAGATGGTTTTGTCCAAGAAGACTTTAGAATCAAGCACCATTTGTTTGCAAAGGCTTCACAGCAACGCCTCAAGTACAGCAGGATTAGATTTCGAGCACAATTTGCACAATTTTCAAGGACTTGGAAAGCTTCACAATTCGAGCAGCGCTTTATCTTACAAGAGCATTTGCAAGGAGGAAAAGTGATTTGCAATCGAAGCAACAGGATCAGCGTTGAGAGATTGGTCAGCAGATACAGTAATAGCCTTTGTTCTATATAAACAATAGAACAAACAACTAGAGAAAAGAATCAATTCAGTTCATTTGTACGATGATGGCCAGAATGAATTGTGATTGGCTCATTTAACAAAGCTTTTGTTTTTTAAGAACAATAGCTCAAAATCAGGAGTAAAATGTTGCCGTCAGTTCATTAGTGCGATCAAAGGTGGAGCGATGAATGATTGGTTCTTATAACAAAAGCTTTTGTTTCTGATGAGCAATGGCATTGTCAGTTGCAACGAGGCTTACCCTTATAACATGCTACAGTTTAGTGTTCTTGGTTGGACTAACAATGAACCTATGCACAATCGTTGTTGTAGCAACTTCAAGACGTTTACGAAAATGCCTCTCAAATATTCTTATCTCGAATCTGGCAGTGGCCGATTTTCTCATCTGCATGATCTCCGCACCATATTACGCTACAGGCTTAGCAATATACCAGCCGGAGAAACCAGGGCCTAATCTGTTAGAAATCGCATGCAAGAGCTTCGTTTTAACCGCGTATTCTCTCGGTTTCACGCGTATTTTGTTGCTGGCAGTGATCTCCATGGAACGTTATGTGGCAATCTTACATCCATTTTTGTATCAAAAGTATGTCTTTGATCTTAGCGGTTTGCAAACCATAGTTATTTGCGGGTATGCATGGTTTCAAGCATTTGTGACTTCTTCTCCTGGTGTTTACATGAAGGGCTGGGTAAAATACAAGGGCACTGTGGGAAAACTTTGCGAGTTCTCATGGGAAGATAGAAACTTAAGTTACATTGTTCCGGTGTTTCTGATCAATTTTGCTATCCCTGTAGCTGTTATTATATTCACAAACAGTAAGGTGTATTCTACAGCGAAGCATCAGAGAAAACGTATCGCTGCGACTTTGAGAGTAAGAGAAACTGGAGATGAATCATGCTTGACATCCTCTATTCCAAGGGAAAGAAAGAAAGATCGAAAAAGAAGTAGAATTGGTAGCTTCATTCCGTCTTTCTTCAAGAGACCTCACCATTTTCAGCAAGGTATCTCTTGTGTTTCAGAAGACCGGGTATCAACTTATTATCCAGCTGATCAAGGGCCGAACGACCGTGAACTTGTACCCTATGATAGCAAAGATCGACAGAAGCCTGATTCGATGATTAGGCCTATTGACGAGTCCCTTGGGGGAAAACATGGCGATCGTAGGATTTTGAGCCTTCGAAGTAGCCCCAAAGAGGATGTCGTGGTTCACGATTGCTCTGATTCATGTGATGGGAACCCTTTGCAAGGAGACTGGCATGAAGACGGACACAATGTACAAAAACTGGACATTACAACGGAACAACAAAATGAACCAGTCTTTGTGTTCAGAGTCCCAACAATAGAAAATACAGGCCCTGACGCCAACAACCGTGATGACGGCCTTCCATTGGCAGAATCACGTTTGGACCATCCCAGCAAGCAAGACGGGAAAAAGCCACCACGTCTCATGCAGTTTCTCGTGAGTGAGACAAGCAAACGCCGCTCTCAATATGACAGCAAGAAACGGCCACGTTCGTTACGTAACAATGATTACGTGGTGTTCTTCTCAACACTCAGTGTTGTGACTTTATTCTTGTTGACATGGCTACCATATATCATAACAACCATTTTGATACTTGTAGTTGGCATTATCCTCCCAGTCGAGGTCGATATGTTCGTAACGGCATTTACTGTCGTCGATTCAGCAGTTACACCTTTTATCGTTTTTGGTACGAGACGAGAATTTCGTAAGCAGTTGCTGAGAAAGGTATGGAAAAGATCATGGGGAGCAAGTTCGGGGATGTGAGATAGATAAATGGAGACAGAGGAGAAAATGGCATCTCGCATAAAGATGGGCAGAATATTTGCGAATTTTGATTGCTTTCTGGTGAACAGCTAAGAGTTGAACCTTTAGTAGGAAGTAATTAATATCTTCCACATAATTTGAGCTTCTTGTTTAACAAAACAGTTTTGCCTCATTTGACAGCGTTCGACCTTCAAAGACAGAAGGAACTTTTGAAAGGAACATATTTTTTTACCTGAACGTTTTTGGTCGTGAAAGCTGCATAGACAGTAGATTAGTATATAACAAGAGTGATTATTTTTTGGCATAGGCAGCCATGTTGACAAGAATTAAGATTGAGAAAATTCAGTCTGATAATCAGTCTACTCAATTTAAAGGTGGCCTGAAGCGAAAATTTTTATTGTTCTAAATAAATCTGTTGAATGATCAAACATCCCGTTTAAATTTTCTTGATATCTCACTTCGTCGTGAAGTTATCCACTAATTTAAGGGAGCCATTGATGACGTCATTTTGTTTGCAAATTATGTCTTGTTCAATTCTTACCCTGACCATCCCCCCCCCCGGGCATCCCGGGGGTCAACAAAATTTTTGCGCACAAATGCCCGGGGGCCGGGAAAAAATTGACTGTCAAATGCCCGGGGGCCGGGAAAAAATTGACTGTCAAATGCCCGGGGGTGGGCAATTTTGCTTTCAACCGGTCCATTGAAATATAAAAGTTATAGTCAGCGACGTTGTTAATTGTTTTAATATTCGGTATTCTGGAGGAACACGAAGGATTTCTGATACTTTTAACGCTTTCTAAAATATTGTTGATTCAAACGATGCAATAGAAGATCCACATTCAGAAATATAATACAATCTAAATTTGTCAAGAATGTGTTTCAGAGAAATAAACTCACAGGGTATAACAACTGGAACAGAACTGTAACAATTAAAGAAACTTCCAAAAGAACAAAACTGAACTTCTTGTTCAATACAACCGGGTAATTCAAAAGAATGTTCTTGCGACTGCAAGGCTCTTCCTCAACGTTCCTCAATATCTAGAAAACGATGTACAGTAGCCTATTGCATTCCAAATACTACCCTAGACGCAAACTGAAGTCTGGGATATCGTTCAACAAACATTAACGGCTCCTAAACCCTGTATCATTCAGGATATCAAGTACAGTAAATCCCCACATATAAGAACCTACTTTTTTGAGAGCCAGGGTGAAATAGGTTCTTATTTCAAAGATACTATGACTAATATCAGGGTAAAAAGGCTCTTATTTGAAGAGTGGCTTATGTAGGCCCTTTCAGAGTCTTAACAATGATTTTCAGCCATATTATTTCTGTTTGAAGGGTTCTTATAGACGTATACCTAATTGGGGGAGGAGCATCAACATTTAACAGCCAGGCCAAAATTAACTGAGTAACATAGATCACAAATCAATTTTGCTATCCCTGCAATAAGAACCTGTGTTTCATCAGACTGAAACAGGTTCTTAATTGCCAAGGTGCATAATTCAGGAAAATTAGCCTCTGGGTTCTTATTTTGGTAGGTTCTTATATGCGGGGATTTACTGTAAGCTTCTGAAGACCATGTTTCGATGCCGAAAGTGGAAACCAAAAATACGGAGATCTCCCGTGTTCGAATTCAGAAGTGTTTTCCAAAAAATAGCGAAACCTGAAAGCTGAAACTACTGTAATGCAAGTTTCATGCTCCTATACAGTAAATACTGTACACATTTTGAATATCCCTGGGTTTGTCAAATGCCCGGGGGCCGGGAAAAGATTGACTGTCAAATGCCCGGGGGCCGGGAATATTTTCTGTGCAAATGCCCGGGGGTGTCCCGGGGGGGGGGGGATGGTCAGGGTAGGAATTGAACGCGACATTACTCGGATACTGTATGGAAATATAACTGTATTTTGTCTTTGGAAGGTTATACAAGCAAAGAACTTTGCAGCTTTGCTACACAAATTAGGTATGAGATGTCTCGTGAATTTATATGATGTTCAGAAAGGCATGCTGTTTGAAACAACTTTTTTTTATTCGATTTATCTTTGGAAGCATAGTCAGCCTTGTATTCTAGTATACTTTCTTCACTTTGTGCAAACAAAGTGACGTCATCAACCAATCCTACAAAATAGTAGACTCATTCCAAAATTCTCTTGTTTCGCTCCCCCTGCAGACTTGTCGCTACAACAGAAGCGATAACAACAACAACAACAAGCGAAAGTTAGAGGGACTTACGTCATGAGTCTAACAAAATAGTGGATGACTCGAAAACGAAACAAGGTATCAAAAAAATTTTAGTACAAGTTTGCATCACTCAGCAGTACCATTGACTGGCACAAATAAAAATTTTCTCTTCAGATCACCTTTAAGTATGCCTCTAGTTGAGCTGGGTTGCACAGAAAATTTCAAAATGTACCTGATTTGAGCTAATTGTAATCAGCAACCTGGGAGTAAGGGCATGTGACGGGGACTTGCCTTTTTGCCCAAAAAAATTGCTACCCAATCCCGCAAAGTTTTAGGAGTTTAGGACCATAATTCCACCAGGACCCATATAGTTCTGCAAAATGTTTAAAATGACTGGCATAATTCCGTGAAATATCTCAAATTGTTCTCGTAATTCCCCAACGTTTTACCCCTAGAATATAGCAGGCTTCTGTACCGCCAATATACGAAACCATACTTTCGATATTGTTGCCAACTATAGGGAGTATGTGGAATCACGGCACTAGACAAGCTACAGAAACTACAAAATCGTGTTGCCAGAATCGTAGCCAATAGCACCTTTAACGCTTCTGCTCTTCCATTTTACATTTCATTCATTTTCATTTTAAAATCTTTATACAGGTATAAGTTTCATTTATAAATAAATGTTTTTCAAACTGACCTGTTTAAAATAAAAAATTAAAGGAAAAGAGACTAAACTAATAACAAAAGAAATTCATATACCTAATTTACAATATAATATGCTAAAATACCTAATTTACAATAAAATACAATGGATATGAAAAAGAACAAGAAAGTAAATTTGTACTGCCCTCTATAGTCGTTCCTTGAAAGATTTCAGGGAAGGTGCCAATATTGCTTCTCTTTCTAAACTGTCCCAAAGTTTTGCACCGCTATATGAAAAAGCCTTTTGGCCATTGGCAGTTTTTAATAACGGTAACCTAAGATCAGTTTCTGTTGAGCGCAAAGATCGGTCTCTATCATCTGAATACTTAGTAAATAGATTTCTCATGTAGACTGGGGCAAGCGAATTCAAAGACTTGTATGTTAGCGTGTAGACTGACGACGTGATTCCTTGTATTCGTTCAACATTTATAATCTGATGTTTTAATTTCACTCATACAAAGGACTCACGACCAAACAGATTCTAAACAGGGACTAAAATCTTACGAAAAATCAGAAGAAACTTAGAACATCTTCCATCCTACGAACGTCGAAAGAAAAGTCGAACGTCCCTTCGAACGTCATTTCGAGCGTCGCTTCGCTTCGAGAAATCGAACTTTGAACTAATGAGCCAATCAAACGCTACAAATAGGCACGTGGGTTGACCATATTAAGAAAGTAGCGATCTGATTGGTCGCGCCGTGAACGCGGCGGACTTGGCCTAATTAGTCCCTATTCTGAAGCGTAAGGACATAAGTCCCTCAACTGAAGCGATGACAACAACAACAACGAGCGTAAGTTAGAGGGGCTTATGTAATGTAGTCTATGTTAGCGTGGCGGTTTCTTTTCTTTTCTTATTATTCCAATCTTCCAACCATAAGAAAACTGGGCTGGCAGACAGTAAATGTCTTGATTGTAAAAGAAACATTGAAAATTGCATACAAGTGTACAAATGTTGAGGCTCCCTCGTGCTTCCTTGTACCTTTCATGCCTGTTCCACAGGTTAACAGAAACCAGTACCGGGGAACTTCGGAACACTGAGACCGATCTAAGTGTCCCGTTTCTACGAACAATATGTAGCCAAAAATGCTTCTCTTTTAGTGGAGCGAAATTTTTGGAATGGTTTGGACGCAAAATCAAAATTAACGAAACATTTCAAGCAATTTAAATCCTGACACGAAAATTCCAGAACATTAAGGAATCGAACCCTTTTTACTCCCGCTAATTGTCCCAGTACTTTTAACTACTTTTACTTTGTTATTATATTCGTATTGTAAGTTTTTAGGGTTTATCTTTTTTTTTGTACAGGGCAGTTTGGAAACAATTATGTATATACGATTGATAACTTCAATCCATGTAAATAAATGAAAAAGAAAAAGAATGAAATGAAGATAGCCTCCTCCCCTGAATCAACATCGATAGCACTAACTTAGCTCATTAAGGAGGCGTGCTGTTACCAAAGTTTTCTTCAAATTTACCGTACCATGGGCATTTTTGATGTCCCGACTATTTTCAAAATTACAGCGTTTTAGCCAATCTTGTAGTGTGCCTCAAAATCTTTAGTTTAAAATCATTACAATTCAATAATCTAAGATGTTGTTTAAGAAGACAATACTGATTTCTCCTTGACATAAATTTGAATGCTTTTCATTTGCAGTAAAATCAAATTTTAGTGTTTTGCGAACGTCCAGACTGTTTTTGCTGATAAGTGCAAATACAGGAATTATTGTGCGAAAACAAGGTTAGCCTTGCAGCCAGAAACTAAATGTATTTTCGATTTATTTAGAAGTAAATTAATAATCTCCATCGATTTTCAAAGATATGCTGAAAAATTTATGTTTGTTCAATTTGAGAATTATGTGAATTTAGAAATAAAACGTTGAATAATTTATGAGAAAATATTTGTTCCTCTTTTCTAGATGTGACGTAATTTTGTCCACATGTTAGAAAAAGTAAGTCTCAAATTGAATGTCACTTTAGATTTGCGATCGCGCAAAATTGGTCGAGAAAAACACTTTTGTCATTGTAATTCGCGGGTATTTTCAGTTGGCATCCAATGTGAGACAGGCTATACCGTTTGAAACCAACAGAATAGTTCGAAGGGAGCAAGACTTATAGGCAGCTAGACTCATGACACAAGTCCCTCTAACTTTCGCTTGTTGTTGTTGCTGTTGTTGTTGTTGTTGTCGTTGTTGTTGTTGTTATCCCCTCAGTTGAGGCGACAAGTCAGCAGTAGTAGCGAAACAAGAGACTTTTGGAATGAGTGTAGTAGGCAACCGAAATTAGATTTTGTATTACTGGAAACTATTGGAACAGATAGTTCCACGACTATTTGTATTTGACGTAGTTTTTCATAAAAAGGCTTCAGTTTTGACTCAGGATGCAAAGAGAGCTTGTAAAATGCTAATGCTCTTATATTTGCTTCATAAAAAGTATCCACCCAATCCTGTACAAATTCAAAAAAGCAGTTGCTCCATGTTAAGTAAACATGCCCGCAGGTAACAACCATTCAAGTTTTTTCTATAAGTTATTTTGCTTTAGCTCAAATCTCACGTGATATCTAATTTGAGACGGACTTGACATACTGATTAATGCAAGGAATGAAATCCTTTAGGGGTAAAGGGTCTAATGATCAACTCTTCTAATCCAAATTCCAATTTTCCATTTGCCTCTTTCGAAGAGCTAGTGCCCGGGGAACAAAACGTAATCGAGGCTTGCTTGGCGCGCAATCTAAACTTGCAAAATGGCGCTGGAGGGAGGAAGAAGATTTTGCGGGAAGTTTCCGTTCTGACAACTACCAAAATACTGACTGGAGAGAGTTCCATCATTTGTCTATCAAGATTTAAGCTGATCAGGTATGATGAAAAGCTCAAACTGTTCGATATTATATCCTACAGCAGTACAAACATAAACACACAGCAAGCAAAAGACAGAGCGTGGTGGGGGCCAGGGAGCAGAGCAGAGAGGAGACGTGAACTGCGCCCATAAGAATTGTTCATAGCTTTGAGTTTGAAAGTCTGCACACCCATCAAAATATATAGAAGCCTGCCAACACACACGTTCTTCACAATTAATTTTGTTGAATGCAAGAAAAATGTACAAAATTTTCACACACAGCACAATTTTCTACCAACCATGCACAGGTGCACATATTTTTGTTGCTTTTTTAGGCCTAGCCAGACTGCACACACAAGATTTTGCTCAAAATATTGATGTGCACACTGATTTTGAACAAGATCCTTTGTTCTCTACTTTAACCCTAATCCACATGGGAGGGGGTGTGTTTTATTCCACCCCCCCTCGAGGTTTTTCTTGCCGTGTTTTTCAAAGACATCAATTATGTCACCTAAACCTACCTGACTTTTACTAATTATCTATTTGCCACATTTTCATCAAAAAATTTTCAAACAATAGAGCTCACAGGTCACATGACATGCCCAAATTTGGAAGCAGGTAGCAAACAAATAATTGTTTTTGATGATTTAAATGGAAAGGTTTGATCATATTATGAAGTATTATACACCAAATGAATCAGTAAACGAAGAGCTTTAATTTGATACCGGAATTTCTAGAATTTGATGATGTCAGCATTTTTTGATGATGATGTCATAATAACTGCCATCTTGGGCTAATTAGCAATTTCTTTTAATTTTTTCAAAATTTTTCAATTGAGAAGACTCCAATGATACATTTGTAATGAGGTAGACTCCTCAGAATTCAAGTCTGAGGTAGACTCCTCAGAAGTCACTTTGCAGCTTATTTTAGTCTATTTTTACAGAGAACAAATTAATAGCACTAATGACGTCGTACAAATTGGCTAATTTCTGCCAAAATATCACTCTAAAATCATTAATTTCCATGAAATTATATCTTAACATCAAATTTGTGGCTAAAGTGAACCAAAAACAGCAAAATGTCCGTGCCAAACCTTCTTTAAATTCAAATTTAACTTGGAAGCCTTATTTTCACTTATTTTAAACTTCATGACATCACTGTGACGTCGTGAGGTGTGGCAGCCACACCCAAATTGGGCTTCAAGCTAGAAATGACTTGATCTGTAACTGTGCCAAGTTGCATTGAATTCTGAGGAGTCTAAGGTAGTTTTTAGAGGGGGGTGGAAAGACCCCCCCCATAAATGGTAGCTCGAAAAAAGCCCATATGGATTTGGGTTAAAAACAAAGGGATCACACAGGCTCTGCACATGCACACACCATGGCCTTGTGGTCTGCACACACAAGATCTTGTTGAGAACTGCCATACTTTGCAGACTGGAGGCCTAGAATGTATGCCTTCTACACACAGAATCGTGTTGATTAACTGCCATACATAAATGGTCTGGGTGGCTGCATGCTGGTATTAGATCTGATTGGTCAAGAGCTTTACAAAACTGATGTAAGGAATAGGGCATTATTTCTCAGTACTGACCATGTGCCAGATTGGAAAGTTTGACATGTGCGTGGAATTAATCCCCCACGCACTTTCATGTTATCCATGCAGCCATCCACACATTTGCAATATTTGTACTAACAGGACTGCATATTTGCTTGTATTTTATGTAAAGGTTGTATGCTGATATGCGCATTTTCAATTCAAATTGGAATACGATCTATGCATTTTCATCCCTGCTTGAAAATCCCCCATGCAGTTTTCAAACTTTCCAATCTTGACCATGCGTTGGCATGGAAACAAAATGGAAGTTGATCAAGACATTCAAACAGCATCAAACAGCTTCATCTTTAACCCAGGGGTGCACTCAGGACAGATATGAGGGTCGGTTTTCAGGCAATCCAAAAATATCAGTTCAGCTTGTAGCCTCTTTTGCTTAAAAATCATGAAACATGATAAATCAGAAATAATGCAGATCAAGGTCAGAATTGCCTCTCAGGGACCCAGAAATATCAGTTAAACAATGTTTGATGCCAAAATTATGAACACAATTCAGTTTTATTTGGACGCAAAAATGTCACTTTCGGCAATATTCTAACCCAGAAATTTCAGACTTGCCTCCCCGTATGTGCATGTGCTGAGTGCCACCTCCTGGAATCTTTAATATGGCTTTATGCTAGAGCCTTGATCGTTTTGATCTTTGAAACAATCTTTCCGTACATTCTTTTTTTTTATTCATTAAAAGTAATACAACAAATCCTACATTCTACTATACAGATCTAACTACTATACAATACTACAGGGACGATACCATGGGGAGCGAACGACAATGACTACCCCATGGCCAACATGAAAAGACACGCAATGCTAACCTAAATACAACAAACACTACGGAAAATTTAATATCTACTAAACTAGATTCGGTTCCACATCAGATGTAAGGTTAGGGTTGCGATAAGTTTACGTGCTTTGAAGTAATTTCAAATTCCTGACATCTGATGTGAAACAGAATTTACAAAGTAAAGGACATTCTTTTATCACTCATTTGAAGCCAAAAGTTGTCTAGCACTGCCATAGGGCAACAGACCATATGATACATGTTTTATTGGGTGATACTGAAAATATGCAACCTTGCAAAATTGGGTTTGTAGTTACAGCTTTGAGTTAATATTTTCTGGAATTGCCCTCAGTTATTATGGGCTTACAACAAACAGGTGCCTTGGTGGGCGGGTGGACAGCAGGAGGTCCATCATTTTCATTAAAGTTTAAAGTGCATTTCACAGTAAATGTAAAAACTCTTTTCAATTGCAAAACTAAAAAACAATTCATTCAATTCTGCTGCCAAATGGGAAGATGCTGAACGCTGCTTTGTACCATGGGATATAAGGTTGTTTACATGCAAAATGCCAGTTTCTACAATTTCAGATTTGATCTTTGACTTGAAACCCCTTGTGACCAACATGAACAGCACCATCACATTTGACTGTGGAAGGATCTATTGAATGAAATCCATTGTTTGCTTTTTATTCATATTTGCCCAGGAATTTTTGTTGATGCATATTTTAAGACCGAGAATAAGCATGCTGCTGGATTTTTCTTAGCTATTTTGGGTTTTTCAATGGTTTCTTGAGCTGTTCAGGTTTTTGGAAAATCCTTACTGTGGAGGTCATTGGATTTGCAAAGACTCAGAAAGGTTATTGGATCCAAACTAGCCTTTAAGCATAGGAGATAAAAAACGTGAAAGTAGCGATAAAAGGGACACAAAGCTGAGACGCAAAGCTATTGAGCAAGGGGAACTAGATTTTTAATGAGATGGTGGTCTTTGATGAGGTGAATGATCTCAGACTGGATTTGATCAAGTAGGGCCAAGGTCTGGTACCCTGGGTACTAGAGCCTCAAAATTTTATTTTTTTGAGGCTTTGGTACCCGGAATACAAGGTTTTTTGCATTTCTTCGTATGGCGTATTGTGGTACATTTATCTATGGTACATCGCACTGGACTGTTTTTCGGCACACCGTAGAAATACCCATTAATGGTGAACATATTTGCTTCCAACAAATGGCGATGTTCAACTTCTGTCCCATTAAAATCTCACACCACAAAGGTTTGCAAAAATGTATTATGGAGAAGCCGCTAGGTCATTGTGCTTTGCATGTAATAATAACGACGTTGGATGCTTCTTGTCAAGAGTAGTAGGCCATTCATCAACAGTAGGAAGTCTCTTCAACACATCGTGAAAAAACCTAAAGACGTTTGCTTGTAGCCACATGAACGTAGCCTGCATCCAGACTCTTGATAAGAATTGGGGATGTACCGGATATCCGGTAGGCCGGATAATCCGGCGCCGGATCGCCAATTTTTCGATAATCCGGTTCCGGCCGGATTTCAGACTGAAATCCGGCCAGATGCCGGATTTTTGAGTATTTTATTTAGAAGTAAAACAATTTGCAGAGGATGGCAAAACCAGTCATAAATATTCGAACAAACATACACCAGAGTAAATCATGATAAGTGCTCTTGCAAACGTGTAAAAATAGGTCCTTTTGTTGAATATACCAAATGACCCGTTGTGGTATATTTACAAAGTTAGGATCATCACAAGATATAGTTAAGAAAATGCAATGACATGTTTGTTGTACCAAGCTGATTTTTCATTCCTATTGCTTCTTTCAGTGCTTGCAAATCGTAGCACTAGATTTTCTTAAGTTTTTCGTAAGTACAGTTCGTTATAAACGAGTTATTCATACAAGTTATTCATACATACATAAAATTTCTTCTCCAGGGTTTATTCAAGTTCAAAGAAACCCCTCTCTTAGATACTCATTCAAATAATCCTGCTCCATAAATCCATTATACCGTTCTGGAGAAGAAATATGCCCCTCTTGACTTTTTTCTTTTCAATGAATTTAAAATGTATATAAGTGCTAAGCAATGGGAGACTGCAAGACTGTTAGTGTCTCTTTAGCCATGTTTCCTTTTTGCTTTTGTCACCATTTTTCATTTTGGATGAATAGTGAAAAATTTTTGATATAAAAAAGTCCGGTTCCGGCCGGATTATCCTGCAAAATGAAGCCGGATTATCCGGCCGGATTATCCGGCCGGATTCCATGAAAAAATCCGGTAAATCCGGTTCCGGCCGGATTCTGAAAATCTTGATCCGTGGAGAACAGTGGGGTCTGCGCATCTGAGCCACTACTCTTGTTCAAGGGTTCTTCGGAACCAAGGAACCAAATTTGTTTTGTTTAGCAAAATTATACCGGGTGAGCCAGAATAAAGTTCCCACTTTTGAAAATTCAGAGCTCCAAGATTACTCCACAGATTTGAATCATTCAAATTCTAGTTAAAAGCCGAAAGATCAAAGTATTTTTGTGATTTTTCTTGCCGTCCTACCAGCACTACAAGTATTGGTAAATTCAACTTTGTAAAAATTTTATGGTTACAAAATGACGGAGAAAGGGCCGAAAACGTTGATCAAATTGTGAGGACTCTATTCACACCGAACAATAGGCAATGGGCATTACACCTCCCTCAAGTGTGATAAAACATCGACTTTCAAACAAATACTAAAGATTTTTATTCCCATGGCAATTAATGTACAGAGGATATCTCTCATCCATGAGCAGTTGCATTTGCTTCATTATTTTGTACGAATACGAGGAGTCAATTATACTTTGATCGATGTTTTAGGCAATTTTTCAGTCATTTTGCAACCATGAAATTTTTGTAAAGTTGAATTTACCTATATTTGTAGTGCTCGTGAGACAATGAGAAAATCACAAAAATACTTCGATCTTTTGGCTTTTAGCGAGAATTGGAATCATTCAAATCTGTGAAATACTCTTGTTTTTATGAACTTTTTTCTGGCTCACCTGGTATTGTCTTCCTCAGTTTGAAGAAGCATCTTTGAAATAAGCAACGTTTCATGTTTCCATAACTATGATGTTTCAAATAAGGAGACGTTTGACAAAGCATTGAAACATGATTGAAACTACTGTATGATTACAGTGCATTTCCTAGAGGAGATTAAATTTGTTGTTGAAACTGTTATGTCGCCATATTAAGGCTGGTCTCAGTCGTGTGTTTTATTGTGATTTCTATATAGAGGATGGTCATGGGGGCTAGCACGATTTCACTTGTGTAATTTGCCTAACACGGAAAACAAAGGGATCTTATAACCGTTTCTCGTGGCATAAAAGCTTCAAAATAAAATGCTTACGCCAGCGAACAAGAATAATGGTGCAGCTGCGCAGACTACTATTCTTCCTCTTTTCGATTCTCATTCTGAACATCATCGTTTGCTTTCCTCTTCACAGGATGATTGCTCTTCTTGCTGCCATTATTTGAAGCAGAAAATGATTCAGAACAGTTTCCCAGCTTAATCGCCGATACTCTAGTTTGGTATGATCAATTTTGATAAATTTAGTCTTCACATTTAAGTCAGCCTTTCCACTTAAAGAAGTTTATGCTTAAAGAAATTGGTGCATAGTCTTTTCATTGAACATTACATCAAAAATTCTTCTTACAACAGCTTATGGTAGAGGTCTTCATCTGAATTTTAATTGGTTAGCTTAAACTATTCAGCAACGGTGAAAGGTGGTTTAGTAGCCAGAGCGTTTTAAGATTATTTTAATGGCACTCAAAATTTCTGGATGATGGTCGCATCGATTTATTGAGAAGCGATCGCATTCTGCAAACTGGACTTGTTGCAAGTAATTTTCTGTCACACTTAGAAACGTCAGGTGTATTTTAGCATGAATTTCGCTCTTAAGAACGAGTGAGGATTATTTCAATGGCACTCAAGATTTCCAGACATCTCCTACTGCAATTGATTCAAAGGCTAGAACATTTTGCAAACTGGACTTGTTGCAAGCAGTTTCCTTCCAAATCAAAAACGTAAGGTGTATGTTAGCATAAATCTCGCTCAGAAGAGCAATGGAGGATTGTTTTAATGGCACTCAAAGTGTCCGTATACTACCACAATGATGGATTCAAAGGCAAAAAAATTCTGTAAACAAGACTCGTTGTTGCACAATTGGCCTTCAAAGTCAGAAACTGTAGGTGCATGTTGCCATAAGTCTCGCTCAGAAGGACGATTGAGGATTATTCAAATGGTACTTAAAATATCTAAGATAATAACTCTAATCGATTGAAATGAAAGGAAAATTCAATAGATCAGGAGATTGGTAGATATTGGTGCTGCGCAGTTGCTTTAAAATCAGGAACGCAAGATGCATTTTAGCATAAATCTCGTTCAGAAGAACGATTGAGGATTATTCTAATGGTACTTAAAATATCCAGATAATCATCGCTGTGGTCAGTTCAAAAGGCAAATTTACATCCACAAGGAAAGAAATGATGAATGGTCGGGTGAATTGGTTGTAGCCTTGTTGATGGTTTTATAGTTGTTCGAAAGTCATGATCTCTTTAGTTTCAAGAGCGTAATTTGTGGTGGTCAACTTGTGGCATACACTCTTGGTTTTCAGGGAGCAATTATTAGCGTATGAATCAAAATTTTGAAAGGACATGGATTTTGTTCGACGTTCTTTCCTTTATGGTTGGCAAAATATAGAGACCGACAAAGCTTTCGAAAATGACAGGCTTAACACGTTTGAGACTCTTTAAGGAAACATTTCTGGTTTAATTTGATTCTGTCTCAGATCTCCTATTTCAAATTGAGGCGCTTGAAAACGTTGTCAATAGATCAAAATTTGCCAACGATTGCATGGATATAGAAATTTCGCTACAAATCTCCAGTAAAACGAACTGAAAAGGCTGGTTCGTGAGATTGCCGGTGAACGGCAGGAATATCGCTCTTTGTTCGCTCAGTTGCTAGCAAGACAATAGAACTTGAAATAGGTGTTGTGGCGCCGTGGTGCAATCCTCTGACATTGCAGCCAGAACAGTCAGGCGGAGTGGGTTCGAATCCCGGTAGGGCCCCACCACTTGAGCGTCATGACAAGGGGTCGCAGACTCGATTAGGTCCGCTCTATTTCTACGATCCCAGCGCTTGGCACTGAAAAACGCAACTTCACCATAGGGCTTAAAAATTTGAATCAAATTTTGAAGCTTTTGCTTGAGATTGCTGAAAAGTTCAAGCAACTTGAAGTCCAAGGCGAACCACAACAACCGGCCTGAAGGTGTGAAAAGTACTCTTCTTTACAAGAAATAAATCGATATTTAATTGCCCTGAAGGCCTTGGCAATTACAGAATGGGCTCTAAAAAGATTGCGAAACGTCTACTGGTTCGCTATGGATTTGAGCGAGCAGCGACATTCTCAAAAGTCCTCGAGTACTAATAAATCATTTTGCTTATCCCAGAAAAGTTGTTGATTTAACTAAACTAACCAAATTCGATATTTCCATCTTGGTTTGTATGATTTTAATCTTGACAAAACCATTATAAATTCCGATGCTCATTTATAGATTGGTTCTAAAGATGGATTCGCCTCGGGGCAGGCTTTTATAGACACTTAATTGCATCTCAATTTATTATGGTATTCCTTCATACCTCTAGAATACTTTCTTGCATCAATTTTTGGGCTACATGCCCAGAGGAATAGATGGATTAGTTACAAGTCAACCACCCGATAGGCATTGCTGCTGTGATGCCAACAGAACGAGAAAAACCCTGCTATTAATACCCTATTCACACTGTAATTTAAACCAGCTCAAACTAAACAAGGTTATCGAATGGAGCCTTCTAATTGGCTAACCCAGCAAATCCAATGCATTTGATTGGTTGAAATTTAGTCTGGTTTAGATAAAGCTGGTTTTACTGTGTCAGTGTGAATGCAGTATAACTTTGCTCCATAATTCATTTCAGTTCATATTTCTGTGAAATCAACAAGGAGTTTTGAAAAATACTTTGCAAAGCAAGCCTTAAAGCCGGTTTTCCACTAGGCGGATTTTTCCGCGCGCAGCGGAGCGGCTATTGTAATTGCATTTTTTATTTCTAACAATGGTCACTTCTGGTCGCTCCGCTATGCGCGTATTTGAAAGTCGGATTGACTTCAACTTTTCCGCCGCGTCCGATGGTACCAACCAATCAAATCACTCGAAGGCTCTGACACATGACTTCAGTATTCCACGAGAGGGTGAAAGCCACGGCGATTGACGAAAAACAGCTCTGAAAATATTTTTAAAAATTCTTAGTCATTGAATTTCTTGGAAATTGAACATCTTTGTTAGTACGCGTGCATTGTTTTAGAAACAACAGCCGCTCCGCTACGCACGGAAAAATCCGTCTAGTGGAAAACCGGCTTAACGGAAACATTGCGATTTGCATATCTTTGGATTGCCAAGAAACTACCAACTGTCCCAAAAAACTGCTCCTGGTTACCAAAATTTGGCTGTCAAGCCTTTCCTAATATTTTCTTTCCGATCCCTTTTGTCAATGGGCGAAAAATATTTGGAGATGATAAAATTTTTGTTCTCAGTACCTAAAGAGGATGAAATAACTCATTGAATAACCTCATTCTGAGCCATACTTTTTAAGCAATATTGTTAATCTTGTCTAAAATCATTATATTGTGATTTTTCATTGTATTTCAAGTCTACAATAATAGTTAACGTTTCTTCCTGACATTAACGACCAAACCACAAGCTTGACAGACATAGACATAATAAATTAATCTGGTATTAATCGTCAGTGCTTCTTGCAACATGTTTCAAAGTCAGGCGGCCCTAAAATGAACAAATTTGCTAATTTCAAAGCCAGTCTAGAAATCAGCTATACGGGGAAAAATAATTTGGTCTGTGATCTGCTTGCCAAAAAAGAAATTTGCAGATCAGCCAACTAATGAAATTTTGGTGATTTTTCAAACAGGGGTACTTTTTTGGACATCCAGTACAATAAAATAATCTGAGCCAGTCGTTAGAGGTAAAGATCTTTGGTCATCTTTTCCCCACTAAGAATGACTCTTACATCAATATAAGCAATAATCTATAGATTTAGATAAAGTTAATGAGCAAAGGACACAACATTGCACCACATCTTACCACGTCATACCACATCACACCAAATCACACCAAATCACACCACACCTCACCACACCAAAAGTCACTCAACTGCGCTAAAGTAAACGAAAACCATGTATAGCAAAGCCGCATCCAGATAGAACCACCACCAACCCACAGAACACCGCAAACCTGGCCCTATGCAGAAAGCTCAGCGAGCAGAACACGATGCCCAAATGCCCAATGTTCCCCACTCACTCACTTTTGTTATTTCTAGTTAGCAGATACGTCATTATTTGCCAATTTATTCTGTTATTCCTTCTTACCTCCACCATGCCCTTCTTGCATCAATTTGCATGGATTAGATTAGAGTAGCAGCCAAAGAATTATTCCCATGGTGAGTCCTGATTTAAGATATTTTGATTTGTTTTAGTGACTAGTACGGCTATGATGTACTTTAGCGGACACAGTTTTGATATTCCCTATTGTTACATTTGTTTGTTTGTTTTTGTTTGTTTTCGATTTGTTTTGAGTGAGCTTGTCAGGATTTCTAGCTACTGAAAGCTAATTTAGGCCCACTGTGCATGCCGCATCCAGGCATGGGACCCCTAGTTTAACGTCCCTTCCGAAAGACGACGAGGTGAGTTGCGAGGTCAGGCCTCCGAGGTCACCCATCCGGAGTTTGACCTCAATCGACCAAGCTTAACTTAAGTCACCTGACGAAGACTGTATAAGCCATTAGGCCACTCACCCCATCTCATTTCATTTCATTTTGTACATTTCAGGAGGGTTGCCCTTCAACAAGTTGATTTTCAAGGGGCCCTCCAAAAGCTGAGGACACAACTGATACATTTTGAAAGTAGCAGTGTCTTTTCTGGAAGTAGTGATGTGTTCATTAGCTGATGTTATTCATGGTTAATTTTTGTTAATTTTTCACACTCACCAATATGAACAGCGGATCACTTTTTGTAAATTGATGTATTTATTGCAACCTTCGATAATGTCGTTTTGGCTGAGGAACTCATTGTTGATATACTGATAAAAGTTGATGTTTAAATTACTAAGTGCTCAAGTAATAGAGAGAATTTGAACCAATGCATTCCTGTCTCATCGGAATTAATTGAAATTGTGCGTTAAGTGTCAAACATGTGTGTGCTCAATAAATGTGCACAAGTTTGAAAACGTTTGTTCAAGGAATCAGAGGTTCGATAATTGTTAGAAAGACCTTCAGTCACAAAGTTTGGAAGAAAATATTTTTTATTTGCCTGTCCTGTGATTCCATTATGATCATGAATTTTTGCTACATTTGAGCAGAAAATGTAGCTCTCCACGATTATTTCCTGGTTTATATGACATCTTCTGCTTCAAAAATTCTTAGAGTTTGAATAGCCTTTAATATTTCCAGCCTCCCCATTGACTGCAGAAAGTTAAAAAGAAATTTCTACGAAAAAGATATTTAACACGCATTTTGCCTCCTATCAATGTGCAAGATTGTTTTGAAGAAATTTTGGATGAGATTCACTGGTGCGCCTTGCCTCAATTTACATACAGAATCCCAAGCATTAATGTATTTGAAGGCGCCCATAGTCTTGTGATAATTATGTATTTTGCACCTAGCCTCTTTTAAACCCGGCCTCTTTTTGCTGCAGCGCGCTTCAGAAATGTTTCACTCGACGCCGTTCTCGAGACTCACACCTGCGGTCGTGGTTTTCGCTGGGCCATTGACTTTACCGTCAGGTTTCCGTCAAATCATTGTCATAAATCAGAGACGAACCAATGAGAGGGCTTTAAATCTTACATAATTATCCGCTGAGATGAATAATTACAGAAAGTGGTAATCTGCGAGTTCAAATGGTGAGATTCTGGCCGAACGGCAGCATTTATATGAAAGCGAATAACTTGTAAAAGACACTGTACAAAGCGTGCGCATTGCTTGGGTTAGAACCTCACAAGAGCTATGTATTCCATGGGTTATAACGATAATCTTTCGCATTGCTCATTTTGGGGACGATCCCGGCACGAAAACCAGGCTAATGGATACTACACTCCAATAAATCAAGCATTCAGTAGCTTGGCTACTTCTAACCCCATATATCAACTTGAATCTATGGTCAGCCAGAATAGCTCAGTAGGTTTTGTTACAGCACGACAGAGCCAGCGAACCTACCCAAGTTGTAGCCGTTACATGTATAATGGAACTGGCTATCAAGAAACGCCGCAACGAAGAGACTGGCAGTGGAGAAGACATAGCGATGAAGCACTGGGAGAGCTGTGTTCTTGGCTGCAAGCTACCGAGTCGACACTTTCGTCGCGTTTACCAACCAGAGGTGAAGCGAGAAGCAGTTGTGCTGTGATTAGGCCTACGCATAAAGAGAAAAAGAAAGCTAATTCGGATGAAGACAAGGCGACGAAAAAACAAGCTGCAGCTCCGAAGAAGCCAGATAAAGGTGAGTTTATCTTTAAGTACATAGATTTTTTGTTTACAAATCAACTTGCTTGCTCAATGTTTACCGAGGCAATTCCCCACTAAATCTGTCCCATTTTGTTCTGATATGGGACCCAACCATTATCCGATAATGCGGATTTTCATCGAAGCTCTTTCGTTATACCCATGCATTTGCAATTTAATAACTCCTACTGCATCCGAAGTCTTTATTGTCAAAAACTAACTTTTTATTTTCTATGAATTACCAAGGGCCTATTGAATGAGTTATTCCTTTGAATTATTGGCATTTGATAACCTTAAGAGCTATCTTGACCTCTAATCGTCGCGCTATCAAAAATTACACTTTCCGGAGATTTATCGTGAAATTTATAGCCTCTTCGATTTCATGAATAAGATCTATCGCGTTCTGTGTGCAGGAAAGACGTTCATAATCTGTTTATACGTTGTTGCTTTTCATTATTATGCCCTGATTCGCCTCCAATTGATTCTCCCAAATTAGGTTTCTAAATCAGCTCAGTGAAATTATTCTTCAGCTCAAACCCTCGCGTTATGTGCTTGCCAAACCCATTCGCAACTAATTTTTGCGACTTTTTTCTCGATATTAAAGAATACACTCTCCGAAGCCACTGTTTCGCCGCCATTAATTTGCCGACATTAAGTCCAACACATTGAACTCATCGAAATTAGCTCTGCCGTAACCTTGCCCTTATTACATTAATCTGTCTCCTCTGGTCCTAATATTTTGTTATTCGATAGCATAGCTTGAACTAAAATAGCCAGCCGTTAAAAGCTTACTTTAGGCACAGGACATCATCAACGTTTCACTTCGAAATTGTGCTTGTCGATGGAGAGCTCGCACAAACTTTGTTTCTTGCTTAGAATTTTTAACGCTCGTGCTGACGGAATCTAAAAATCTGCAAAGATGGTCAGGGCATAGGAATTCAAAAGGCCCAGAGCGTCCAAAACATTGCATTTTTAGCATTGTTAAGCGACACAACTTCGCAGAAACTCCAATCTACGTTAAACAAATGCTTTACTGTAAACGGTCTGCAAAAATTCTTCAAAGAAAGCTGTCTTCTCGAAAATGTTACTTAATTTGATATAAAAATAACAAATAGCTTGGCTTCGCGAAAATGTGCACAATTTGTGCATGTTTTGACAACAAAAGTTTCTCAGATTTAAGTTTTAAATCTCGACCTATATCCTCGTAGAAAATGATTTACATGGACAGATCATTCACCTGAGCGTTGAAATTGAAGAAATGATTTTACAGATGGCAATATCTGGCTTTTTAAACTTATCTTTTGGTGCTTAAATGGAGCACATCAAAGTAGCCAATTTTTTTACAGTGGTACAAATCAAAAGACACGCCGACTGCTTGATATAGGTATCTACGAGCTTTCAGCAACAGCAAATGTGTTCGTTTTCCTCACTTTAGCCAGGCAAATCAAGAGATGCTTCTCTTTTAAGGATAGCATTTAGGTTGAAAAATTTTGTATGATTCATCTAAGAACGACTTGATCTGTTGGAAATATGTTGAATTTAACCAAGAGATATCTTTGGGATTAGTTCAACAAATGAATAAACAACGCAGTTGCATTGAATCAAAGCCTGGAGCAGAATTTCGGAAAGGATTCTTTCAAAGATAACTGATAAGTTTACGATTCTCTCTTAGGAGATAGAAATCAATGCGTTTCTCTTCCCTAAGAAATATGCTTTCCCGTTTGTTTACAAACAAGAAGAGAGTCTGTTCTTCCCTGAATAGAAACAACTGACATAATTATCAGAACATCTCATGTTTTGAAAGCAAGCATGATCTGGGCATTGCTGTTTTAGTTAAAAAAAGAAGTTTCATTGAGTTCAGAAATAGTGCTCTTAGTTATGACCTTTGCTTCATAATTAGATCGACAGCTTTTAGAACATCTACACATGTATGATTTACTCTTCCTGTCAATGAAAATTACATCTTTGTTTGGTGTAGCCTGTCTTCCTTCTTTGAGCTGAATGGCTTTTAAAAAGAGATCTTGTCCTTATGGGAACCCAGCTATGGCTGAATCAATCTTCTTTCTGTGGACTTGGTCGCCTAACTTTAGAAAAACATTTAAGCTCTTTGTTCTCCTGATAAGTTTATTTGCAGAAGCTTTAGTGCTGTTCGTGTTGAAGTACGCCAAATTTCGTGAAATGGACGAAAGCCTGTTTGTTATTTCCATCAAAAAACTGAGTTACTCTTTGGAAAAAGTTGTGAGAAGTTCAGAAGCCTTAAGCAGTAATAACAGTGCTCTTAAAATGGGTTAACTTACTAATAGAGAGAATGAATTGTATATTAGAAGTTTTTTAAAGCGGGTTGCCAACGTGTATCTTTTCTTTGCTGTTACTTCGTTTTACCTTGCCTCCTCTCTCTTGCCTATTTCTCCCTCTTTGCCACATTCCTTCGCAAATTTTACATACAAGAATTCCCAAACTACTTGAAACAACGTTGGTTTACCCTAATAATAAAATTGTTGCGCAATTTTTTTTTGAATTGAGGATGCTTAGAATCTTAATTATCTGACTTGAATTTTGATATGTCATGTATCAGCAGTGAGCATTTTGTATAGGAAAACTAGCCCCAAGATCTCAAATTAGATTTTGTTGAAACGGGAGATCCTGCTGTAGTGAATTAAAGAAATTTTATGCAATTGAAAGCTATTTATTGCAAACTTTTTGAATTGATGTGGAAGTCTCTTTGTACATGCAAAATTCTTTCACACTTTACTGGCGCGTTGCTCAAATCCATAGCTTAACGCAATGGCTATTCGGTTTATTCTAAACTTTAAATCCTTACGCTTCCACAATTAAGTGATTGATATCAAATTATTTTACATCAAAATTTAAGTTAACTATCGCAGACTCCTATAAATCATAGTGCTGATCAGTTTGAGCAAATTCATTGCCGTCTGAGCAGATCAAAGTTGGACCATATTTAGCTGGAACGCCATATTCATTTATTACATAAAATGGCTCATAAAACCCTCATTGTTTACTCTGACATTTATGGCTCTAAGATTAGTTTCAAGAGTTTCCATTGCTGTCTTTGATAAACAAGTGAAAAGAGCTGTTAAAGGAATCTCATGTATTCAAATTCTATTTCGTATAAAAGACACACGGAGAGCATTGAAAATAGGAACTTAGAAACAACAGTTCAATAATGCTTAAGAAGACTGATTTTAAGTTCAAATTTGTTGTGTGGGTAATTGTTTTACATCAAATTATTTCACATCAAAATTTAAGTTAACTATCGCAGATTCCTATAAATCATAGTGCTGATCAGTTTGAGCAAATTCATTGCCGTCTGAGCAGATCAAAGTTGGACCATATTTAGCTGGAACGCCATATTCATTTATTACATAAAATGGCTCATAAAACCCTCATTGTTTACTCTGACATTTATGGCTCTAAGATTAGTTTCAAGAGTTTCCATTGCTATCTTTGATAAACAAGTGAAAAGAGCTGTTAAAGGAATCTCATGTATTCAAATTCTATTTCGTATAAAAGACACACGGAGAGCATTGAAAATAGGAACTTAGAAACAATAGTTCAATAATGCTTAAGAAGACTGATTTTAAGTTCAAATTTGTTGTGTGGGTAATTGTTTTCAGAACAGGAAATCAAGTATTCTCTCTTCGATTTCTGAAAGTGATTTGCTGTCTCCTTTTTCCATTTTTCTTAACCAAGTCAGCAAAAAAAGTCGAATTTGAATGCAGAGGGACTATGTAAGAACTTCAATTTCAGATCTATAAATTGAAAATTTAAGAAAGCAGTGACAAAGAAAGGTTACTGTTGAAGAATTCAATTCAACCTTGTCATGAGTAACTTTGATGTTGAAAATTCAAAATGCTTCATACTTCTAAAGATAGTGTGTATTCTCTTCTACCTATCAATCATTAGAAATATTGATTAATTGTTTCATTTTCCCTCGACGAAAGAAACTTTTGTCTGCAAGAGAATTTGATATTCAGTGGTTGATCCCAAAAGACTCATCAACTTCTTGAAGAACTTTTAATCAGTTAAAATACTTAATGTCTTTTGGTAAATGAAGCAATTTTTAAATCGCTGTCCAAGCTTGCTTCTTTGCTCAAAACATATGGGTGAGGCCAATGTTGTCAGACTTATTCAAATCGCTCAAATCGCTGTTGTTTGAAAAGATGTGTTTAGAATATTAAATGTAATTATAGAGCAAACGGTTCTGTTATACCAAGTAGTTTTCCTGGATTTTCTTTCATTTACTTTTAAACATTGGTCAGTTCAGGCTCCTTGCTATTTTAAAAGTCGCCTCGCTAACTAGCTTCTACCTTGTTGTCAAGAAAACCTTTCAGATGAAGCCAAACATGGGTGAACTGCACAATGACGTTGAAGTTACAGGTAATTATAAATAGACGATGCCACCTTATTACGAAAGTCGACAGCTAGTTGGAATTTGACCAAGTTCAACTTTGGAGTAATCAATTTGTGAATCGCCTCAGGCGATAGAAAATTGCAGATACATGATATGGGATGTTTGTCTTTGAAAGCCACATACACATGGCATAGGCTCCAAATCTTTAAATCGGTGTAAGAGAAGGGTGTAAAATTCAATGACCTATTTCATTTAACTGAATGACTTGAAAGAGACTTTGGCTGTTTTTCTATGATTGTACCGTTGGACTTTTCAGAAATCTTGAATATTTATCGAAATTACAGCCTATTTCATATTTCATATTTCAGCTCATTTTATGATGTAGCGTCATCAGATATCTAAATCACAAACCAGAAGAGTAAAAGAGTTTTGCTCGATACCGTGTTGTAGGCATCCGTAAACTAAGCATTTTTGAAAATTATTTGATCTTTCGTTTACAGGTTTAGAAATTACGATCGTTTTAAGTTTCTTTTGAAAATTTTCTTGAATTCTTGAAAAAGAAGAAAAACACTGTAATTCTGAAAATATTGAAGATTTCAGAAAAGTCCAACGGCAGATTTACTGTAAAATAGTTAAGTTTCTTTGAAGCCGTTCAGTTCAAAGAAATAGTTCATAGAATTTTACACCCTGCTTTTTAAAGACTTTGAACCTATGCTCATACACATTGCTTTGAGCTTTTTAATGCAAACAAGATTTCAGGGAGCGCTATTAGTGCCCTATTGATGAAATGTTTAAAATGTCGCAAAAAATTCTTGTAATTGCGCCAACGTTGATGAAACTTTGAGAAATGAAATTCTTTGTCAAAATTTCAACTGTGAATTCTTAAACTAAAATTGCATCGGACAATTTATGTTGGTAGAACGTTGCTATCTGGTTGATCCTTATTTTGAAACCTTTATCAACCAGATTATCAACCAGAATTGTCAATCAGATTATCAAGCAGTGTTTATCAACCAGAATTCAACGTTGATTCAACTTGATTTTGCTCATGGCAAATAATTTACTGACAAGCATTTTATTGGAGATAACATTTAGAAAGCTTTCACAAAGAAAAGTCCCCCCCCCCCCAATAGTTCGGAGAAGGTTCAATATTTCTTGTACTTTGTGTCTCGAAATAATGCTGCTTTCGTTACCGAAATTTGATTAGGCCATTGATCATGGAGTTTTTCGATGGAATTGTGTCAAGGAAATCAAATTCATTCTTTGCAATTTGAAATCAAATTCAGAGTGAAGTATGATCACAGGAACCCAAAGAGACATGTTGGATAAAGCATAATTTTGAAAATCTTCTCTTGTAATTTCAGTACTCTTCAAAATCGTTCATTTATTTGAAATTGAAATGTTGACAATTGGAAGTTCTATTGTGGAGATAAGTTGACAACATATTGCTTTGGGGGGGGGAGAGTGCTAATAACAAGCTCTCTTAGCAAACTCATAGATGCTGAAGGCTCAACTATTTCAAAATTTGTCATTTTGCCGTCCGTTCTCCAAAATTAACAGATTGCAAAGCTTCAAAGTTTATGAGAAGACTCTTTTTTATTTGTCACAACAGTCACGTGGAAAAATAGAGTCGTTTTAGAGATCAGAGGCAACCTTTTCTAGGGAAATATATCAACATCTTGTATGTAGATTGCAATGCAGTTTTTAGCAAAAGAGCTCTTTCACTTCTAAGTACTTAGAACTTAGAACAGAATATAGCAATCCTGTTTTGGACATTGCGATTTACCATGTACTTTTCGGATTTCGAATGTCACAGCGTGGACGGGGGTAATTTCGAAAACGCTCCTCGTATAAACGCGGATATTTTTATATACGGATAAAAAAGATACGATTTCAAATATATCTGGATATGTGTGGACGGGGCCTAAGGACCATAGTCAATAATAGATTTCTGATGATTTTAAATCCAAATTTATGATGAAGTACTGTTGCATGAGATATAGCCTAATTACGTGACCAGCAAATTCCCTCAGGGTATAACTATTAAATAGAACTATTAGCGGTGACTTGGAAATCAGAAAATGTCGCACGCAAGTGATGGAAAGCTAACAGGTCTTAAACATATCCTATTTAAAATCAAACAGGCTTTTAAAAGTATTTATTGTGGTTTTGTTTATGAAGATGAATTGTTTTGGATATGTCTGAAAACTAGTCAAGATATTTAAATTCTTCAGGCCCTTGGCATTAAATGTGCAGACGGTATCTCTTACCCGTGAAAAAATGTATCGTACTTTCTTTGTGGTCTTTGCAAGGACAAGGAGTTTCTTTACGATTTGATAAAGTGTTAGACCTTTTCGCCAAGCATTTCGCAACGGATGCTGTTTGATTTAGTCGAATTTGCATAAATTTTCAATACTCATATGAACGCAAGAAAACTTGCAAACATAAAGGCCTGAAAAGGAACCTAAGAACAGCAAAAAGAAAACAGGACCATATATTTGGGGGCAAAACCCTGTGCAAAATTGTAACTGGGGGGCAAGTAAGCAGGACTGGGGGGCTTTTGCCCCCTAGTTTGTATATTAAAACAGGCCCTGCTTGACGTTAAATGTGCAGACGGTATCTCTTACCCTTGAAAAAATGTATTGTACTTTCTTTCTGGTCTGTGCAAGGAGTTTTTTACAATTTGATAAAATGTTAGACCTTTTCACCAAGCATTTCGCAACGGATGCTGTTTGATTTGATTAAGTAGAATTTGCCAAAATTTTCAGTGCTCATAGAAACGCAAGGAAACTTGTAAACATACTTTAGTCTCTCGGTTTTGAAGGAAGATGCAATTCATTCCAATCCATCCATGTTAGGGATACTAATAGGCTAAGTTGTGAGCCTCGAGAAATCCCCAAAAAAGGACTCCGGATCACATGCGTAGTAGCGATTTATGTCAATGACGTAATATGCAAATTAGCTTGACGGTTGAGAACGGGAGAAGAAAACAAAAGAAAAGTTGCGCATGACAGTGTGAGCCGCACAGTTGATTCGCTCATGAGTGGTGGAACACTAGTAAATTAGATAAGGTTAATTTAGCTTCTTTACCTACCTTGAAATGCCATAAGATTCTCTTCCTTGACATTGGCAGCCTTTCTCAGCCATAGTTCTTGCCTGGAACTGAAGAGCTCTATCACATGTGCTTTCAAAATGTTTGGGCCTAAATTGAACTTTGTCATCTCCTGCGCATTAAGAACTATGGCCGAGAAAGGCTGCCAATGTCAAGGAAGAGAATCTTATGGCATTTCAAGGTAGGTAAAGAAGCTAAACTAACCTTATCTAATTTACTAGTGTCCCACCACTCATGATTCTCTCGCTCTCAACAAAGCTGAATCACAATCGGTCAAAACAATAGGGTCAGTACTTCATCTCCCCAACAATCCAGTACTCTTGTTGCGGTGAATTTTTAAACATTGGAAGTCTTTTCTGGCTCACCCGGTAGCCCTCTTTGAAGGATCTTTAAACCAGATTCAAGATCTAGAGTCCACATGAGTACAGACTACAGAGAAATGGCAGGAGTAAAATTGGTTTGTTGATTGCTGGAAAACAGTAGACTTTGGTTTGATAAATCAGCAATCACTGTGTCCTGGAGGGTAGTTCAAGCACTTTTTGTAGCAAAAAGAAAACTTTGGCCAAAGATTTCATCAACATTTATCCAGCTTTTTTCCCTAAACTTACCCATCTTACCCAAGAAGATCCTGCTCTTGAAGAATAGGAAAAATTAATGAGGAATGGTTTTCTAGCAAAACGGTCACACCTGTACACTTTGTAATGCAAATGTATGGCAAAATGCAAAGGTAAAATTTATGAAACACAGGACCAATGTCTGATTTAGATAAAGAGGTTTTGGAACCCAAAGAATAGATTTCACACATTCAGTGAAGCAAGCCATAATGTTTAACTCTTTGTGGTTACTTTGATTTCTAGGTGTAAATTGTATTATTTAGAAAATCGAATTGCTTTGTTTTTTCTTTCGGCAGCCTCGAGATTAGATTCCACATCTTCTGTCTACCTAATCAGACTGCTTTGCTCTCTCTGTTTATTTAGACTCAGTCCTCTCAGGTGTGAAACCCATTCTTTGGAGGTACGAATTGCTTTGTCTCTTCGGGGTGGCCTCAAGAATAGATTTCACACCTTCTGCCTGGCCAACCAAACTGGTTTCATCTCTCTGTTAAGATAGGAATCGAATGTATTAGCCGATTTTTCCTCTTGGCCTATGGCGGGAAACACCTTTAAAGCCTTCTGCCTGGCCAACCAAACTGGTTTGCTATATCAGAATATTTTTATTCAGTGTCCTCAGACGTGTGAAATCTGTTCTTTGGAAAAAAAAGTGAATCCCTTTTTCTCGTCGGCAGGCTGAATCTTTCTCTTGCTAAATCCTCTCTGTTATATTATCTGTTATTGTTTATAAAAGCTATTCCTAAGTTCTTTTCTGCTTTAGCGGTTCTATGAATGCCATCAGCCAATTCATTCCATCTCTTCCTGTCTTGTCCTATCTCCTTCAAAGTTTCAAGATCCTCATTTTTTTCAATTTCATACAACTGGTTGAATATCTCTATTGTTATTATAAAACAAAATATGAGTTTTTCGCAATATCATGGACCACTTTGCTTTGTCAAATACTTCCAATCAGTCGCGTTTAGATGCTGAACGAATGGACCTACCTCTATTGCTCTCGTATGCAAAAAAAATTCCTAAAGGCGTGTTTGATTAGTAATTCAAAATCTTTCAAATTCTGAAAACTGTAGAATTTGTAGGGATGGAAATTCATTTCCCAATCAAACACAAAATATTCAAACTGTGATTCACCATGGCAAAAGCCAACTAAAGAAAGAGTGCCTCCAAAGTGTACCAAACCTTCTGCCTCTTGGAGAAGTAAGTTCTGCAAACCCACCAAGAGTATGTTTGATTGGTACTAATGCTGAGAACTACCGGGTGAGCCAGAAAAAGGTTCCCACTTTGACAGATTCATAGCAACAAGAGAACTTCACAGATTTGAATGAAACAAATTCCAGTTAAGAGCCGAAAGAATGAAGTATTTTTGTGATTTTTTTCGTTTTCTCGCCAGCACTAGAAGTGTCTGAAAATTTAAATTTATGAAACTTTCATGGCTGCAAAGTGACTGAAAAGGGTTTAAAACATTGACCAGAGTGTAAGGACTTTCCTTACACAGAACAATACGCAATGGGCCTTGCATCTCTCTCGAGAGTTATAAAACATCAATTTTCAAACAAACACTACAGATTTCAGATCCAGAACAATACATGGGCAGTGAATTCCTCTCTCCCGCCAAGAATGGCTATTTCTTTATTGGTCTGTGCGAAGAGTCCTTTGTGATTTGATCAATGTTTTAGGCCAATTTTCAGTCATTTTGCAACCATGAAATTTTTGTAAAATTTGGTCAGTCTTTCGGCTTTTAAGTAAAATTTGAATCATTTGAATCTTTGAAGTAGTGTTTGTGCTATGAATTTCAAAGTTGGGAACTCTTTTCTGGCTCACCCGGTATAGACTTGGTAGACCCGGAGTTTGTGTTTGACTGACTCCCAAAATCCGAAAAAGGCAGGGTTTGGAGGTTTGGGAGACCTGCTCAGCCTTCTTTTCTAAAAGGCAGATAGTTTGATAGACTTTGAAGAGATTCTGGTTTTCATTTGCTAACTAATTCTTCTAATCTTTGTTCCCAAACACCAGACTCAACTTCGTGTTTTTCAGGAGGAACGCGTTTTCGCCAAAGTTTGCAACAACTTCGTGAGAGAACCGTCTTCTTAAGGAATATTGATTTCAAATTTTTCTGCGGGCGGAAGGTTGTGTTACGTTATGGTTCCTCTGTGAGTGAGCAGATAGTGTTAACGAAGAGAGAATAAACTTTGGCGATATCAAGTCTCGCAACGCCGTGAAGCTTTTATTTCTTCTTCGGCGTAAGAGTAGGCGATGATTTGCATGACAACCATGACACTGAGCCGATCTATTATTCATGCAATCTTGGGAAGAATGCATAGGCGTTGGATTCTTACTTGTCATTGCTTCAGAGGTGGTCGCTGATTGTTTCCACTCCAAGAACTCCATTCTATAATCTGGTACTGTCTGTTGCCGTTGTTCACAGAACGTCTCGCACAATATCGAGTGGATTTGAAAACAAAGAAGCTCAATATATTAGATCTAGCTGACGGCAAGAACAAAGGATTTCACTGAGGAAAAAATGTTTTTTTTGTCCTAACAAGGTGAAAATCAAGAGTGACATTGCGATCAATTGCCACAAGGTTTTGTCGATAATTTGAGATTTTGGGCATAAAGGTGGTTGATTTGAGCCCCGCGGACATGCAAATTTTAATCCTGTCGTTAGCTATTGGTACAAAGTTCACTTTTGAGCTAAACTGTTTTCGTTTAAACGGTTTAAACTACACTCTACAGCAGGGCATTTTTTAAGGAATTTGACAAGTGGGCCAGAATGACCATAAGGGCCCAATTCCCGGAGAAAAGGAGAAAGTACTCTTACAAGTATACAAACAAAGCATACAATGTAACCATGCGTTATTCAGGGGTCATCCTACAGAATTTTGAAACTGCCTATTTTTCATTTCATTTCTGAATATTTTCTGGCTTTACTCAAACATCTTCCATACAAATTATCAAACAAATTGAAGCGCACTCGATAGAAAACGAAAAACTATGTGGACATGCGAGCGAAGCGAGCAGAAAAATTTTGGCTCATGCTTCTCAGATCAGCTTAAAATGGGTTAAAAAGACTGCTGGTTTCTCAAAGGAGATTCTGGAGATTCTGGAGATTCTGTGGAATTCTACAACTGGGCGATCTGAGAAGTAAAGCCCATGCGCACCCTCAAATTGCCACCACACACACTGTGTGAATATTCCATTATTTCTGTATTATCAGCATAAATTTGGTTCATTAAAGGAAATTTTCTGAGCAAGCAGTTTTCCTGATAAGTTTGTTTTATCGTTTTCGATTTTTTTCTGAGGACAGCAACCTTCGAGCGAAATATCCCAAAACTGAGGTTTACCGCCAGTTTTTCATTTCCAACTGCCCATATCTGAGAAGAAGGTACAGTTGCAGTGGCGTAACGGAGCAGTGTGGGGCCCTTAGTGAAAATAGTGGTTAGGGGCCCTTATGCTTAACTACATTCGATGCAAGTTTTAGAACCAAAGTACTCATTGTGTAGGGTTTTCCTGAAAGACCAAACGAAATAACATAATATACTATAAGCCTGCTGCCTAAAATATTTTTAAAAATCAATGGCACATGAAATGAGATAATTCTCCTCCTTCCCTAATACTTCCAATTTGAAACTTTTCTTAAGGATTTTTGCATCATCTCTTTCCTCTTTCTTTTCTGAGATTAGAATCAAATGAGTTAAAACTATCACTTCACATCATCATTTCATATCCAGTCTTACACTAATTTTGATAATGTTGTGAATGCTGAAACACATGCTTTCATCCAAAAACCCGTTTCTTCGCCAAAGTACTCGGGGGCCCCTTCGGGGCCTAAATGTTTGGGGGCTCTTAGTTTTGTGCTTAAAGGTGCACACCGTGCGTTACGCCACTGTACAGTTGAAGTTGGAGGTTTTGGCGCAAGTGCTTGGAATGCAGAAGTAGAAAAGACGTAATCGAACCCACTAGCCCTTGTCAGAGGATTGGTCCTGCGCCACAACACCTTCGGCCCATGTTAGAAAATGGAAAGCCCAAGGATGACTCCTGTATAAATTGTAACATTTAAGTCCATCTAATAGGTCCAGAATGTAAAAGCAGAAAGGTCCATCAGGGGTCCATCTAAGCGTCTATCTCTCTCAATTTTACTGGCAGAACTATGTTTGGCCTGATAACGGGCTATGCTTCAAACGCCACTTCTTTCAGTTCGCATCCTTACATTCTACGTTATTTACTTTTTTATCTTAGAACTATTTGGTGTTTGACAATAATGGAGTAAAACGATAAAGGAAATTGAATGAAAAGGACCCAAACTACTGGGCCAAGAATGGTGATTTTTACTCCACTACTGGGCCAGATTGGGGCCTACTGGGCCAATGGCCCACTAGTTACAATGTTAAAAAATGCCCTGCTCTACAGTTGTCTTTTTGTGTTCTAAGTAAGATGAATGAGCACCAAGATAGACAGACAGAGTTAGCAACTAACCAATTAAGTTGATAAGAAAACAAGCAGCTCTGGAGATTTAAAGGGGCTGTTTCTACCGACATGCTTTGCACGTATCATCTCTTTTTTGTTGCTATTTTAATGGTCCATGAAAATAGCGAGAACAAAGACAGCATAAAAGAGATACATTCGCTAATACGATGTTTGAAATTTAATCTTCTTATCGAACAATGCTTGTTTCCTTGAGGGATTACCCAAAACGAAACATAAACATGGCATTGAACTGAATTGACACAAGAGTCTTGACAGAAGCAACCTTGTAGCCTACGCGTAGACCCATTATTCGAAAAGAAGAAAGGGTCTACGAAACAAAGAGCAAAAGCTTGCTACGAGGTTTCTGGATTTCTGGAAACTTAATTTATGCAGCCTTTGTTTACACGCGTTTCACACATGATTTGAAAAGAGGATTAGAACATTTAATTGGGCGGCCGTAGCAAGCTTTTGCTCTTTGTTTCGTAGACCCTTTCTTCTTTTGGAATAATGGGTCTACGCGTAGGCTAGCAACCTTGCCGATCTCGCTTCTACTGAATTATAAGCCTTCTCCGCTTGCACTTTGTAGCAACCTTGAGGCATACACTTACAAGTAAATTCTCTTATTTTTGAGCAGTACTTTCGTTGAGCTAAAGCTGAACTTTTATCACGTAGGCGGTGTCAAAGTTTGAATTATATTTCTAATTTACTTTCAAGTTTACTTTGAAAGAATTACCAAAAAATTGCTTCTTAATTCAGAAAGGCATGGCATGGAGAATCTTTTACTTATTTCAAAGAACACAGTGCAAAAACGTAAGTTTGGTCGGCTTTGAGGAATATTAATTAGAATAAGCCTTTATGTCCCTCCTGTGTTCACTGCCCTACCAGGTTGTATCTTGCTTGGAACAGGAAAATCAACTGATAAGTCTTGTGTTATGAAAACAGGCCCCTTTCTGACTCTCTCTTTAGGTGTTTTCAAAAGCTTTTGCAGGATGTTCCAAAATGCAGTGAATAAACTTTTAAAGTAAACCAAACGAATAACGTACATCGTTTTGGAATATGAGTTGCCTTCTTTTGATGTTATGGCCAGACGAAAATAAGCTTCTTTCTGATTCTCTCGTTATAGGCTTTTCAAATACTTTTGTTGAAGGATGTTCCAAAATGCAACGGGACTAAAGTTTGAAAAAGAGCCAAACGAATAAGGCACATCATTGTGAAATAAGAGTAACCTGCTTATGTGCTCATGTTAATATGGCCAGACGGAAATAGGCAGTTAGGAGACATGCTCGATTTACGAATCTGTTGAGAACAACGAATACAGAACGCGCTTCGTTTGAAGAATTACAGCCAGTGAAATCTTGGACTGTGAAGCATCAGTCATTAGCTAAGGTGAACAACTTTAATGTCGAAAAAGCAATAAATTTTGAACCACAAAAAAAGTAGTGCGGATACGAGTGAAGAGCCCTCGCACGATTAAGGATAAGAGCTACGCACTTGTTGAGAAGCAAATAATCGTTCGAACAATGTATGGATTTTTCATTTTTAGAGGCTAATTATGAGTTTTATAGCCTGGTTGACTGCGAAAAGTTAATGGTTCATGCTCGGAGTTTTACTGGAGAGATTCTCCATACCTTGTACCAAGATTTGGCAGATATGTTTAGCATTTACAAGTGTTGTTTGAAATGTTTAGGTTAGGCCCAAGTTAGATCCATACTTTTCTATGCAGAGACGTCTTACCTTCCCTGCTTTTCAGCTTTCCCTGACATATTAAGCTTCTAATCCCGGCTGGTGTTCATGAATGTCCACTTCACATGTTGTCCTGTTTTTGTCGCCTATTGTTTAGCCTCTGCAAACTTTTCTGCGGCCGCTTGCTTTCCATTGCCTTTTCCATAACATTCTCGCTTTCTTCTTTGGGGTTATCTAACGATCTGGAGGAGATTCGGAAGAATGGAACTGTGCATTCATATCGCCCTTCGAAATTAGGAAAATACCGCACTGAAAGTCCTTGAACATATCGAACAAGGCCTTGGTAGCGTTCTCAAAAGCAATCTTAAAACAATTTGTTGCATTAATAGTATCGTCAATGCTTTTAAATTTATTGTACTTAAATGTTTCGTGTAAATCCAAAATGATAGCTGATTTATTCATCGAGGACCGAACTTAATTTAAGAGAATGTAATTGTAAGATTTAGCACCCATCAGAGCCAGCTCTCTGACGAAAAGGTTATCTCGAAATAGCTTGCTATGAGACATTGTCCATGATGATTTATTTTCTCCACTTCAACCATATTTTACATTGGAGACAGACAACAGTCTACCATCATATCCATGGTTGTTAATAGTTGTATGTTATTATTGATTGACAGAAGAAGGTCATTTATAGAGAATATGAATAGAGCGGGGCCTAGTACTGAGCCTTGCAGTTCACCTGTTGACATATTTTAAATGTAGCCCTCGTATTTTGCCTGCTCTCTTTGAGTTTGGAATTTGTTCAGAATGATGCGAACTCCCCCATTTGTAAATAACAGTAGAAAAGATGTTAACTCTGATTGGCTCGCTGACAAATGGGGTGAGCGAAGCGTTTTGGGGCATGTGTGAATTCACAAAAGAAAAATTAAGGAGGATGACCCTGCAAACGCGATTGTCCAGAATCCAAAGCATTTAGACGGGGGTCTAGCACTTCCAAAGAAAATTCGAAATACTTTCACTGATAGAAGCCTGAACAAAGTGGGGCTGAAGAGTTTTCTTTCAGTCCAAAATTTGATCCGTGACATGATGTTGCTTTTCTTTATCTCTTAGCAAAAAGGGTGAATTTGATGATACAAAGGGTATATGTCGCATCAACCTCAATAATGGATTTCACACCTTCTGTGCAGCCAACCATAGTGCGTTACCTTCTCTGTTTTTTTGATTTGACTGAATGTACTCAAGAGGTTGAAAAATCTATTCTTTAGAATAGCATATTTCTTTTTCTTCCCAGAAACATAAATATTTTGTTTTACAGAATTCTTCCATGCTTCACTAAGCACTAAGCAAGTTCAAATTGCTTTTCGTAAATATTGGTACTGCTGTATACCTGTAACCTTTTATTTTCATTTTTTCACAGAGTCCAAAGTGCCCTGGAAATGTAGATCAACCCCACGACAGAAAAGAAAAACATACACTCGACATCAGACTTTGGAGCTGGAAAAAGAGTTTCTCTTTAATCAGTATTTAACCAAAGAGCGACGGCGGGAGCTATCAAATAGCCTCGGCTTGACTGAGAGGCAGATCAAGATCTGGTTTCAAAACAGGAGGATGAAACAGCGAAGGACGAACAAATAAAGCTTTCTGATCACACACACAAAGATCACCATTCCCCTTCATCTCTGTTTTTGGCTGTGTACATGGCTGGGGCAATTCAAAAAGAAGCTGACCTCTCAGAGGAAATGTCTGGAGACGCCCAAAGTCGGTCATGGCTGAGCAAATTCATGCAGCAAACGCCATGGATAACAGACTTTGTTCTTCAATAAACAACGGCCTGAAGCTTGATTGAAGCACTCAATACCTACCGGGTGACCCAAAGAAGCTATAGTGTTTGAAAAATTACTATAGCTTGCTTGCAAGTCAGCGTTGCTGATGGGCAGCCCGTTGGAAAGAATTATTAAGTATGTACTTTGAAATTTGGCACTGGGAAATTTGTTTGGTCACTGAATTTGCTTTTGTGCTCTTGTTTCAATAGCCAATAGCCAAACTGATTTTGAGAAATGTAACAAAATCTAGAAATGACCTATACTTGTTGCATGAGTCGTTGTTTACGTCCCATTTCCCCCAACGATACCCCCAAAATACCCATTCCACAATGTAGGGCTCTAACATAATGTAGGGCTCTTGATTACTATCACTGGATGTCTCATGGCCTTGTCAATATTCATACAACTTGGATTCTTCGAGTAATTTGCTATATTTCTTACTGCTCAATCCTTTTGCCATGTCACCCCTAGGGTCAAAAACTGAGGTAAATGAAACTGTACAGCATAGTGCTCAAATATTTTAGAGGGTGGGTGTAACATTCTATTACGTTTTTCTCTGAATTGTAGTGCTCGAAAGAAACCTAGGGTAATTTGCTGTAAATCTGTCGTGGCTGATACCTTGATTGTTTTCAAAATAGTGATATTTATTGATTTTGAGGCTGTGACGTCATCTAATTTCTAAATCCTAAACTAGAAGAGGTACAGATTTCTGCTGGCAACCATATTGTAAACCTTCATAAACTAAGGTTTTTTGAAGATTCTATCAATTTTCCTCAAGAAGTTTAAGATTTTTCAAGATCTTCAGTGAACTTTGACAAAAATAATCGAAACGCGACCATTTTGAAAATAATCAAGATATCAAAAAATTGCCACGGCAGATTTACAGCAAGTTACTCAAAGTTCCTTGCAAGTCGTTTGACTCATAGCAAAATGTGATAGAATTTTACATCCACCTTTGTAAAGATTTGAAAGAGTTGAGCCCTCTCATTAACTGTACTGCGTTAGATTTCTACTCTGCCTAGCCTGCGTGCAGACTTTAGTAGCCAAAGTCTGCACGCAGGCTATACTCTGCCTGGGTTTTCCGATTTCTAGGCTGTAACATTCTTATAAAGTCATAAGATGTACAGGTTGTTGGTGAAATTTGATGTTTATGTGAAATACCATTACCCAGAATGAGCCCGTCCAACCGTGTTCCCCAGATGAATATTCACATCAAGGAATTTCAGGTTCGGTAAGATAGTCGAATTTTGGTTTGGTTTTTTTCGTATTTGTTCACCCTGTTGTTCACCCGTTATTTTTCAATCGAAAGTTGAAATGTTTCGCAGATATTTTAAACCTGAAACTGGTCTGTTGTAGTTTTACAGTACTGAGGGCGCTCCCTGGTATTGAGTGTTTCGAGTACCCATCAAAATATTGGCTAGAAGGCTGAGGCTGTGTCTAAGAACCAAACCAGGCTGGCTCGATATTGTCAGTTTTGATGCTGCTTTCTGTACTTTGCTCTTCTGTTGAACAAAGAAAGACTCATCTGAATATGCAAACATTAAATCAAGCGAAATCAAGTTATATTGGAAGTAATTCTTCATGTAAATAATGTAGTCAAAGGAAAAGCAGCAGCTCTTTCCATTTAGATCTCTAAACATCCCTTGAGATGACTCCTTGGCTCCCTGAAGGGTTTTTTTAAGCACCTCTTAGTATTAACAGAGGCTGTCAACTCTTTGCCCCCAGCGCGTTTATCTCCCGGAGATAGGGCAAAGGGTCCGAACTTAAGGCTCTACCTTCCGGATGCGAAATAGTTCAAGATTTTCAACTGCCCTCTAATAACCAGGTAGTTCTGCCAATCTTCAGATATGTCCGATAGGTGGCAGAGTGATTGCAATAGGCCCGAATTCCGTTACCTTAAGACCCAGAAATGCGTCACTCATATATTTGGAAGAATCCCAAATCTTAATTCAAATTTACAGAGAGACTGTAATTCTAAGAAGATTCTAAAATCTGTAGTATGTTTTCCGGGATCTGGCCGTTGACTTTTCTCGGACATTTTAAATGAGAGGATGTTCGAACGCTGAACGGTTACAGAAAAAAGCTGGTTTTGTGTTGTCATCAGCCCAAGAGAAAAGTTTAGTAAAAGTCGTCAATTTTGAAGGCAAATAGACAAAATAATCCACAGTGCAACAATTACCTGAAACAAACAATAGACAGCCAAAAAATGATGGCAAAATGCAAAACGCTTAACTTAGCCCAAAGGCCTATTACTGAACCCTACTTTAACACCAATGATAATCATTATTTTTGCAATGAATAGATTCTTTGACGCAAGAGTTTAAGCTGTTGAATTTTTGGCACTGTGGGTGCTCATCCTTCTCCAGTAGGCCCACCATCGAAGGCCAAATAGGTTCAAACGTGTTATAATGGAAACATAATCTGCCAAAAAGAATTCACAGGGTGAGATTGTAATCTGACTAAGTGTAGGGAAAGGTCGCTTTCTTGTTGAAGGATGCATTCCAAATAAAAATGGCTCATTTATTTCAAACCATCACCACAGGTGGTGGACAATGGTTCAGTAATATTTGCACGATTCAGTTGTACATACAATGTACTAAAATTTAATCATACCTGCCAGTTAACTGTGTCAAATTTCTCTTGAATCCTCTATCAGTTACACAGACTCCCATCTCCACATCTCTGTTTTCGTTAGGCCATACATTGTGTTGTGTTGTTGTGTTGTTGCAGTTGTATTGAATTGAAAGCAGAGATGTTGAGATGGGAGTCTATTTAATTGATAGAGGATTCAAGAGAAATTTAACACAGTTAAATAGCATGTATGATTAAATCTTAGTACATTTGTACGTATTACTGAATCGTGCAAGCATTACTAAACCATTCTCCGACACCTGTACCATCACATCTGAATGCACGCTAGCATTAGCCTGCGTCCTGTAAATAGCTGCACGAATTCTTTATAAGAGTCTAAGAATTTTGGCCACCAATGGGGGTCTATACAGTCATCAGATCTGTACCCCTCCCCCCTCCCTGAACGTTTCAAAACAAGCGTTTCAATGTCTCATCGTTTTGAAGCCCTTTCAATGTTTAGAAATTACTCAAGTGCTTTCCGAGTAATATGATACAGGAAACAAGTGAGGATAAAGAAAAACATGCAGGAGTTTCTTAATTCTTTGGCTATCTGAGAGTCTGAGTTTCTTGTAAGCGGTTTCTTATGAAAAGTAACTGTATTACAATATTCTTTGGACTCAATGGCTTCAGAGGAACTTTCTGTATTCTATCTTCAGAAGTAGTATCTTTGTTTCGAAGATGCCAAGAAGATAGGATCTCAGGACCTAGACTGATGCCTTTTCGTCCCTTGTTTCCCTGCGTTCCTTGGTCAAGAGGGACTAATAACATTACTCTGAAATAGTGGGCCCACTTTAGGCCCGCGTAGGATGGTTCCGTATTCACCAATCAAATCGCTAGAATTCAGTTTTTAACCAATCAGGGGCCGCTATTCAGAATGTTGTTGTTGCTGCTCTTAAAGAACGGTTGAAGAAGCATGGAGTTCTCGCAGCTTCGATGGATCTATTTTGCTTCTACAGAGGAAGATTACTGTCTGAAAGGTAGGCATTTTGCGTTTTGTACGTCGAGACAACATCATTCTTTGTACTAAAAGTTTCCTTTTCAATGTTCGACTTTTTAAACCCAATTTTGAAGCGATTTTGTTGAGTGTACGAGAACTCCCACCTGTTTAGGCCATTTTGACAAAGTGGGCCCATTATATAAGCGTAATATTATGAGTCCCTATTGACCAAGTGATATCAGCAAATCAAAGAACGCTGGGAAACAAGGGACGAAAAGGCATAAGTCTACTCAGGACCTTCACCCTTTCGACTGCCGGGTGAGTTTACGCATTTGGTGGGCTTTGGAATAAATAGTATGTGGCCAATATTCAAAACTGAAATGCTAATCTATCAGTCAAAGGCTAAATTAGATGAGACAAATTTTGTCTGGTAAAATGTCTCATCATTTAGACCCAGAAATTAGGAAATGCTGGCAAGGGGTTTGCACAGGAAGGAGAATTCCATGTTTCATACTGTTCCATGCTTTGCTTTCATTGAAATATAATTCAACGCAATTGTCAGTTGCAGAAATAGAATTTGAATTTCAGTGGCAAATAAATAATGGAATAGAATGGAGCGTGAAATTCTCTTTCATCTACAAACCCTTTTCCAACATTTCTCTAATTTTTGGACCGACATGATTAGCAATCTAACCAAACAAAATATTCACATCTAAGTTTGGCTTTGACTAACAGGCTAACATTTTACTTTTGAATATTGCTAACATACTTTTATTCCATAGCCTCCCAACGAGTGAACGTTGTTTTGACTCACCCAGGGTTCTTGTAAATAGTTGTTTATTTAAATTAATAAAACAATATTTTATGAAAGATTGAAGCATGATTTTAAATATCGTTGCCTCTCTTTGGTCTCTTATCTGAAGAGCTGTTCTAGACTTATGACGATCAGTCCCTTTTCAACAGGGACTCATAATGAAACAGTGAATAAGCTGACCCTATTGTCTGCATTCATCAATCGAATTTTTTTTTGGCATTCAGATAAAAATTTACAATATTAGTTACCTTCCACTATACTTTCTAATTATAACTATACGACACTACAGGGACGATACCAAGAGGAGCGAAATTACACGATTACCCCATGGTTACATGAAACTAGACGAGGACAATACAAGAAACTGTACGCAACGAAAAAACGGGGGGACGAAAAACATAGACGAACAACATAATACAAGTAAATACGACGTTAAGCTACGAGTTAAGGTAGCTTGCAACCAAGTAATTGCACATTAAAAGTTTGAAACTTCGAACCCAAAGATGCAGGTTAGAATAAACTTACTTACTTGGTTGCAAGCTACGTCAAACCATCACACAAAGATAAGTAAGAACATTAGATACATGGAGGGTTGCGGGTATGGGGGTGTTCGTAGGGAAGTGGATAGATTAATCAAGGCGTTCTGTTTCCAAAATAAACTTAATTGTCAAGTTCGGGATTAAAGCATTTGCTTCCAAAGGCAGTTTTTCATCTCCGTATACAAGAAATTGCAAATGTTGTCGCCCGGAGCTTCGGAATATCCGTACGTTTGGAGCACATCGTTAGCACCAGCGAGAAGACTGCTTCTATACTCTGTGAAAGAATTGCAAAGCAACAAAAAGTGTTCCGTGTCCTCTATGCCATCATTTATTGGGCACATTGGGTTGATTGTATCTTTAAAATTGTGTCTAAATTTGTGAAAATTGAGTTTGCCTAGCCCAACCCTCAACTGAGTTAAGTACGCAATCCCTTTAGGATTGTGAATACCATATACGGAGTTAGCAGGAGGCCTAATCTGTGAAAATATATTCTTTTTAAAAATGCTAACTGAAGTGGATGCCCTCACCACGGCATCAATTTTATTCCATTCAAACAAGCAGTTCTGAATTTTTCCGTTCTTGCCCTTATTTGCCCTATTGCTGGCTGGTTTCGAAAACATAGTTTGTTTCATGCAGCTGTGGAATGGGGTCTCGCGTGTAATCAGACGTCAAGTTATTGATGAATTTATAGAAAAGAATTAGACGTCTACTTCATCTTCTTGAACTTAAGGATTCCCATCCAAGCTCACTGTACAGCCTCTCCGATCAAATTTTGATTGAATCGTGGCCTCGAATCTCGAATCACGGTCCCTAATCTCGAATCACGGCCTCGAATCTCTTCGTGACAATCGTAGACCCCAAATATTGATTTAACTTGAAATTTCAGACCACAAACATTGGCATGGGCCCCGGTATCAATAACTAATAAGTACCCTTCTTGGGGTCAAATCAAGAAGAAAAGATTTGGCATCCTTAAGGGGGCTGGGTCACGTAATGTAAACAAACTTCTTTCGAACCGATGATTTTTCAGTATTTTTGATAGTCCATACCACAGAGATTATCCACTAATTTTCTCAAAATATAGGTGTTATTTTGAAGATGGACTCTTGAATTTTCTAGAGAAATAAACCAAACACTCATATGTTTTAGGATTGCAGAGATATTGGTGGATTTTTAGAAGTAACATTATTGTGAATTCACCCCATCCACCAAAATCTGAGCGGAACACAATGGCCACGTGTGGGCAACAATATAGATCATAGAGATAACAGGTTTTTTACGGTTGCGTGACCCTGCCCCTTTAAGAGTAGACATCTCACCTTCTGTGGACCCAACCATAAGGCTTATTTTCATTGTCCTGAGTGTGCTAAGAGGTGTAAAATCTGTTCTTCAGAAAGACAAATTGCTTTGTCTTCTCAGAATCCTGAATGTTTTGTTTTACAGCATCTGCCCTTGCTACATGCAACACAGGTTAGTTAGGCACCAATATCTCTGGCCTACTTGATACGAATTTGGTTAGTTTACTTACGATGGTACTTTGGCAAATCAGTTCAGAAATCCTTTTGTCTACTCTCACAAGTCATTTTTCTAACAAATCAATCAACAGTAACAAAATCTGCTTTTTTGTTTCAAAAAGTCCCAAATAAAATGATCATCCGATCCGATAAGAATTGATTACACGACGAAATCTCACTGTTTCAACTTTACAAAATTCTTTCTCCGAAACGACCTGTGATATTTACAAATAATAGTTCATATTGTGATTGGACGACTGGTCTCAGTCAATTACGGCATTAGGAGTCATTTATCAAAATGAAAACCCCATAAATCAATGCCTCGTTTTCATTCTTTTTTTGGCCTCTATTCAGCGTGAAGCAGATTCCATGGCAACAGCCATATCGCTCTTGGATTTGCATGGAACTTTTTTACCTACCCCGTGTGCCAGAGCCTCGGAAAGAATCCTTGGATAAGCTGAGGGAGGGAAAGGAGGGAGGGTGGAGGAAAAAGTCTTCCACATCTTGCAGTGATCCTTATCAATCACCATCATCGTAATTACCATTATCATGATCATAATAATCATCGTCATCATCATTATCATCATCATCATCATCATCATCATCATCATCATCATCATCATCATCATCATCATCATCATCAGCATCATCATCATCATCATCATCATCATCATCATCATCATCATCATCATCATCATCATCATCATCATCATCATCATCATCATCATCATCATCATCATCATCATCATCATCATCATCATCATCATCATCATCATCATCATCAGCAGCAGCAGCAGCAGCAGCAGCAGCAGCAGCAGCAGCAGCAGCATTAGCATGTACACAATCACAGTTTGCTTGAAACAAAGATAGCCAAAATGCAGCTGATAAAGGCCAACTATTTACAAAAGACGATTACCCTAAAGATTTTTTTTTTTTTTTATATAATCCATTAAAATAAACACAAAAATTTACAGCTACTGTGCCTGTCATGGCGGAAATAGACACAAGGTCATCGGAGTTCCCACCATGACAGACACTCACAATTCAAAGTTTACATTTTTCTGAGGAAAAAAAAAAATTTAATGTCTGTCTCACATTTGATGTCAGACAACAACCCCTGCAAATATTTTAGCTTAGAAAATGAGTGCAAGTCAGTGAGCATGGGACCCCCATGTGCAGACAAAACAGCCACTACCCCCTGCCCCCACGCCACCCCAATTGGGATAGCAAGTAAGAAAGCAAGGGGCAGCAGCCATCCAGCCACACAGCAGGAATCCCATCCACCCATTTCCCCGCACCCACATTGAGTGATAAAAATGTTTGGAGTTTTAATCCCCCAACATCAAATGAGAGACAGAAATTAACTACTAACTACTACTACACAAAGAAATATGAGGGGGGGGTTGCTGCTTTGTTTTTTTTGAAATGTGCTTTATTCGAATCTTTTCGTTGCCTTGATGTAACTAATTGTTGCTTCCATAATCATCCTATTTGCAATTTGGGTCAGATCTGGATTTCCAAATAGAATTAAATGGCATAAAGATGGTGAGTCCAGTTCTGCTATATTTAATCCAGGAATATCTGATAAGCTGCCGAGGAGATCTCTCCGTGCTTCTTCGAAAAAATGGCAGTGCAGGAGGAAATGCTCGTTATCTTCTTCAGCTCTGCCACAAAGGCAGACAGGATCAAGGCAATCGAAATTATGCCTGAATCTGTGCTCATTTAGGATACTGAACTTAAGGCGCAATTTCGACAAATACCTAACGCCAACAATATCATTTATACCGTAAATTGAATTCTTATTAGGTCTTATCATAGCAAGTAATTTACGTTTAAACACAGCAATTGATGTTGAGTTTTTTGTGTCATCATCAAGCAAATTCCACTCAAAAGGAGCATTTTGAAAATAGGTGTTCGAGTATCGCGCTGTTCTTCCAACATTTGGGTCATAACTTCTCATGTTTCGTAAATTGTAGCTTACGTTGCGCTCAGGGGGAATTTCCGCAAACAGATAATTAGGGGAACGCGATTTTATCAAATTATAGAAATGGCACAGTCGTCTATACCATCTTCTGTGATACAAGTCCTCCCAGCCAAGTTCCCTGTAAAGACGTTCCCTGCTTGTTCCTCTCCATGCACCAGCCACTGCAAGGGCAGCAGAATACTGAGTCTGTTCTAGTCGCTGTGTAAAGTTTAAACGCATTTGGGGATCGTATTTGTGATAAATGATATCCCCATAGTCTAGATGCGGTCTAACATAAAGCTTATATATTTGATCTAAAATGTCTCTCGAAACATATTTGGAAAGGTACCTTATCATCCCAATACCGCGCCTCGCTTTTTGTATTGCCGCTTTAATGTGACTTTGAAAATCTAGCTTTGAATCAAGAATCATGCCAAGATGCTTATGCTCGCTCTTTCTTACCACGTCATCATTGCCAAAAGACAAAGGGGGATGGAATGGTTTAACCCTCTTGGCAGAGAAAATGACCTCTTCTGTCTTCTCAGTATTAAATTTCATTTTCCATTGCCACGCCCATAGTCGCACTCTCTCTAAATCTCGATCTAGTTCTTCTGCAGTTTTAGACTCATCATGCACAGCTGAAAAAAGCGATGTGTCATCAGCGAAGAGCTTGATATCACATCTTACATTCTCAACAAGGTCATTAATGTATACAAGGAAAAGAAGAGGTCCCAAAACTGATCCTTGGGGAACTCCCGCCGATATGTCCTTCCATTCAGAGTTTTTACCATTCAACAAGACCCGTTGCTTACGATTAGAAAGAAAATTTTTTAATTAGATGTAGGAGGTTCCCGTTAATTCCGTTACACTCAAGTTTATATAATAATCCCTCGTGCCATACCTTGTCAAATGCCTTAGAGAAATCTAAGAAAACAGCCCGTGTTTCCCTGCTTGGAGTTTCTTCAAAACCAGTGTAAATTTTATGAGATATGGATAATAACTGATTTATTGTTGAGTCACCAGGACGAAAACCCGACTGGTGGGCAGTCAGGAGACCATTGGCACAAAGGTGATTGTATATCGAATCAAATAATAATTTTTCAAACAATTTTCCAAAAAACAGGAAGCAGAGAAATTGGGCGATAGTTGTTTTTACATTGCCTGTTACCCTTCTTATGAACTGGGATGATGTTTGCCTTTTTCCAAATTGAAGGATACTGACCTGTTGTAAGGCATTTCTCAAAAATCATGCAAAGGGGCTCAACAATCATGGAGTCACATATTTTTATCATAGCTATGGAAATGTTATCACAGCCGTGAGCCTTTGACGGATCAAGTGCTCGTATCAGTTTGCTCACTTTTTGCCTATCAATCTCTACATTTTCAAGAACTGAAATGCACCTGGGTAGGAAATTTGGGAGAGTGCTTCCTGTCGGTATAGCACAGCACTGTTCCACAAAGAAATCATTTAATAAAGTAGCTTTGGTGTGTACATTTGTGATGAATAGTCCATTTTCCAATAACGGAGGAATATTGACAGCTTTTTTCTTGTTTATGAGCCTGTTCAAAGTGGACCAATAACTCTTTATACCTTCATTTGGATCTGAAAGCTTTCGACCAAGCCTCTTAAAATATTCTTCCTTAGCATTCAGAATCATTTTAGATGTTTCATTTCGAACATGTTTTACACGATCCCAATCTTGGTCCCTTCTCCCCCGCTGGCAAAAATTTCTGTAAACTCTCTGCTTTCGCTTGATGGCTCTTTTTATGCGAGGAGTGATCCAGGGTGGGTCCTTGTCACAACACTTAACAACCCTGTTGGGAATGTAAGAAGTCATCGTGGCGTAGATCGACGCAGTGAAAACCTCAGTCATTTCCTCTGATCCAAGAGCATCGAACCGGGTATGCCAATCTATAGCCTGTAGGTCATTGCGAATACTCTGCATGTTTGCCTTAGAGTAATCCCATATAGTTCTCTTGTATGGTGGTGGAGAGGGTATAGAAATGTTCATTTTGCCATACACTATCTGATGTTGACAGTGCTCATCTAAGGAAGGGTGGACTCCATAGTCAGCAAATAGGTTCGGCTGATCAGTTATGATTAGATCTATGCAAGACATACTACCCTCTCGAATATTCGTTGGCTCTTCAATTAACTGATGGAGATTGTTAACCTCGACCAGTTCTTCCAACGCTGTTCCCTCGGGTTGTTGTACATCACCTGCCCACCACTGCGAAGATCTACAATTAAAGTCCCCTGTGAGAATCAAAGAGTGCGGGTTTTCAGCCTGGATTTTTTCTACGATTCTCTGTAGTTTGTCGAGAAAAACTTCAAATTGCGCACTATTCTGACTAGGACTACGATACAGTGTGACAAAGAACACTTTTTTACGAGAAATAGTGATTTCGGTAACAATCGATTCTTGCAATTCTTCCAGATCACCTCTACGTTTTATGGGTAGGCCTTCGCGAAAATATAAACAAGCCCCCCCAATTTTGGAGTTACTTGGATGGTCACTTCTGAAAATTTCTCTACTAAAGCCTTCAATGGAGATGTCTTCATTACTAATAGACTGATCTAACATGGATTCAGAAATAGCTATAACATCAAAATGGTGTACAGAATTATAAGCTTCTATCAATGAGGTCTTTATACCACCCCTTGCACATATACTATTCAAATTCCAGTGGCAAAATTTGAGGCAACTTGCAGTTTCAGGGCCTGGATTAGTTTCAATGTCACCAGCAAGCAGCATAATCAGCTTAGTAGGGAAATTTTCTCCGGCACTGAAAATACCGAAATAGTTGCTAATCAGGAGTGCATATACTGCATGCTGTAGGAAAATTATGCCCTGTTTTCTGATTTTGGGGCAAGTCATCAGAGTAACACCATTTATTTTTATAAAATCTGTTGAAAACGAAAACAGAAAATAAATTGTGGTGATAACATAGGAAGTACTTAATGCAATGGATCTTGGTGAAAAGTTTATATTTGTAGGTAGAAACACCGCAAAATGACGAAAAAACAACAGCGAATGAGTCGATTATATATATTTTTGCCAATATTTCGTTCTGCCATGCAGGACTTCTTCAGGGCTATTATATGACAGTTACGTTTTGTTTATAGCCTCCTCTTTGGCGTCATTTTCTGTTGATATAATAGGCTGTTTTAGCAAGAAGACGCGAATCAAGAAGACGCCAGCATAATTCTATTGTTCGAGGATGTAAATTACAAAGTGAAATCAACTTCGAAACTTTTTGCGAGTCTCGAGAGACGAATTGTACGTTCTATTCTGAAACTGACAACCTGAAAAGTGTACTTTTGAAGACCGCACTGCAAAAATAGGACGTCGAGAAGGGAAGCAAATGCAATATGAGCACATTCACAAGTGGTGGAAATGCAAGAATGCAAACTGTTCTTTGCCTGTCTGTGAGCAGCTTTCTGGGAGGGAAAAGCCTGGAAAATTAAAATGCTCTAAAGACATAAAAAGTAGCTGCATTTTCAAAGACGTCCGCGTCTTGCTGCTAAAACAGCCTAATTTCGAATCTGGAAGGAAAGAAAGCTATCAAATAGGGAAAGATACGTTACAGGTTAAAATGAACTGGGCTGAACTGAGAAGTTTGTCGGAACTTTTTAAAATTTCAGCCCTATGCCCTTTACTACCAATGAAAGCTTCCATCTTTTAACTTTACCAACTTTACTTTACTTTTAACCTTTACTGCACATTGAACAAGTGAGGCCTGGACACACATTAAACAGTTGCTGCTGATAACAATGGAAGGACAAGCTTCCCGCTATGCAGTTATAGATTGTGTCATTAAAGATTGATAGTTTTTTGCGATGATTGGTTTTCTAATGAATAGTTTGATTGTTGCTAAAAGAAGGTGTTGTTTTGCAGCTAACATGTGGAAAGGATACAACTTCGATGTTGTTAACCAAATAAACAAATTCTTTATTTCCTCAAACACGCTGTTGCTAATTTTTTTAAACCTCTCTTCCACTACTTTTCCTTTTTTAAATAAGAGTCCTGTAATTTATAGCAGTAATTTACAACTATCTGACAAGTTTCAAGCAAAATGTGGCTTTAGGAATTATGGCCTCCTACAACGCTATTTAAACTCGAAACACGAATTTTTGAGTTTAAGAGGTAATAGCTGAGGAATATTTTACATTGGCTTAACTGAAGAAAATTTTGAGACTAATACGTCACTCACACTGACACAGTTAAAACAGCTTTTTCTATACCAGGTTAATTTCAGCTACTCAAATGTATTAAAGTTTTTGATTGGCCAATAAGAAGGCCCCAGGCCCCATTCGATAATCTAGTTCTTTCTAAGCTGTTCTTTTTACTTGCAAGTGTGAAAAGGGTACGATAAACTGAGATTTTAATAGATAAATTCTTTATTCGAATAATCGGTAGAACTACCGTTGCCGTCGGTAGAACCCCAGTAAAGACGATTACGTTGATGGCAGGAAGGAACATTTCAGTAAGTTTTCAATAGAGGATTGCGCTAAAGATGGCGGCGAGGAATTTTTTACCGAGATGAATTGCGTTCGAGTTACAAATCTTTAACGATTCTATGGGAATTCGATTAAAGAACGCATCGCATCTCGGTAAAAATTTCCTCACCACCATCTTTAGCGCAATCGTGTATTGAGAATCTCTAATGATTGTATGGGGATTCGATCAAAGATCGCAATGCATCATGGTAAAAAATTCCTCGCCGCTGTCTGTCGCGCTGTCTTTTGAGGTTCTGATTTGTGTGTGAAAAATTCACTTTCCATTTATTTCAGTTCTTTCAACGTAGAATTGAGGGTAACAATGTGCGGCTAGGGAACCAGGGATATCATGTGCGCTGAAGGGAGGCTGAAAAAACTGACTGCCTTGGAATTGAGGTTGTAATTTTCTTTCAGTAGTGAGCCACCTTAACTGCTTAAATTTAGTCATCTTGAATTGCACTAACGGGGATCTAACAGTCTAGCAATTGTTCATGGTTTTATTTTTACCATTAGTTTTTTTTTCATCGAGGGAGAGTTGTTTTTTGACAGGATTTATTCCCTGTCGCACACGACACTCAGACGCTGTTTTACTCTTACACATCAAAGCATAATGAATTAAATATAGAATGCATGTGATTGAACTGAAGAAGATTTTGATATCGAAACGTCTTTTTAAACAGTTGTGTTTTTATGAATTAAATATAGTTTGCAGAATGCATGTGATCATTTTAAAGGGTTGCAAATGAATCCAAGTTGCAGCAAGAATCCGCAAAAAGGAAATAATTTTTTAAGAAACCCGACTGTGTTGAGAAATGGGAGCCTCATATTAGAAACCTTTATATTTTTAATGGAGAACTATACATAAACAGTGAACTAGAATTATACTTTTTGGGTCTTTTTTCCAGGACAGGTCAGATTGTTGTAAAAAATTCAAACATCTGACGAAAGAGCTCTTGAAGCTTCCAAAGGTGTGATTTACGAGATAACTGAATAAGAAATTTAGCAGCATGGACCATACCTGATACCCTCAGGCCTCACCTGTATGGGATACAATTTCTGAAAGGAACAACAACAGCAACTCCAATTCAACTCAACTGTCAGCTTTTGATTTTGGCGGCAAAGCAGAGCCTTGAAAACAGGGCCTTAAAATACGTTGAAAACAGTGTTTTCTACTTTGGTGGTTATTGGCTTGTACTGTATTCATCACAACGCAAGACCAAGTTCCTACGAACTGCATTTCAGGAACAAGTGATCTTTCGATCCACGAAAATAACCTGAAAATTATTCCTGGTTCTGTCTCCGTCGCTCTCGGCGTTCTGATTTGATTTCCATCAAGGGAGAGTTGTTTGAGATGACAGTGCAGAAACTACGCATGCAAGTGCGAAAACTCGTAACTTGGCGCTCCCTGCTTTGATCTGCCCTAGCTCCCTGCAACAGATCTCGAAATTAGGCAACACTTGGTATTTTCTTCCTAGGGCCTTAAACTGTTGATTTATCATTTCAAAAAGCTTATCTATTCAAACACTTTCTTATCTCAGGTTGTTCGATGACGTTATTTTACGCAGTTTCTGCTCTATCGTTTGAGGCAGAATTAAATCGCATACGACACCCTGACGCATGTTCTGTCTCGTACGACACTCTGATCCAGATCGTGCGGTTTTACTCCGACACATCAAGACATGACACATTGAATGTGGTTTGAGGCGCGTATATGATCACTTTTAAGGGCACTTAAATATAAATAAATTCAACAGAGTAGAGGTTGTAAATCTTACAACACTGAAATCGTTTGTCCTTGAAGTTACCAAATGCCTCTAAATCACAGTGTCCCGCGTAGACATGTGGTATAGAACATAACTTGACGTATGGACTGTGTTTCTGACCTGGCTCCGGATTCAATACAAATTACCTGGTACAGCTTTGAATGGCTTACATCCTGTTAGGAGACAGTGTTAGGCCCACTTCAAAGCTACCACGCCCGGTCGTAAATCGACTGACGATTCTAAAGTCGGCGGTATCGGTGAAAGACCCTCTGCCATCCATGAGGCCTTGCGCTCTGTTGCTGTCCCATGAAAACTCGGAAAGGACTTTCAGATCGTTGGTTAATGACCCTCTGCCAGCCATGAGGCCGTGCGCTCTGTTTTATTTCTCATGTGCGTCGTGAGATGCCTTATGATGCCTTTCAGGTACCTTATACTAAGCGATGCAGATCAACTCGATGAGAGACATGGCAATAGAGATTAGATTATCTTAGGGATAATGGTTTGACATCGGTATGTGATACCGTAGTTAAATGCCCGTTGGACATTGATGGTATCCAGTTACTGTCTCGATAGAGGCAGTTCATCTACCAGGCAGTGTGACACGAGTTTTTCCTTCGTAAGGCAACGTTACACTCTTGCAATTTCCAGAAAAGCTCGCCATTGGAAGAGAATTAGGACTATTAGCTAACTATAACAAATTTGATTTGACAGAACCCTTTCAAATTTAGGTTCTTTGTTCCGGAATGCCCATGAAAAGCACAGAAAATATGTATCAAATATCTGCAACTTTTAAGTTCGACTATCATAAAAGTATGGTGTAGTCTTGGATTAAGTGACTCTGGTAGTCATGCTGCAATTTTCATGGCTCATCTTCGCACTGAACATAAGCGTACGAGGCGGGGGGGTTGCCGGGGGGGGGGGGCGGCAGCTCCCCCAACTTTGGAGAAATTTTCAAAAATCAGCCCCATTCGGGCAAATTTTTGCCCTTAGTCGGGCTAAATGCTGGCAAACAATGGGCTTTGTGTTGGGCAGCCCCCTAGATTCTTTCTTCCCGTACGCTTATGGCACAGAACCTCATTTCGTGGCCAACATGAGGCTTCGCCCCCACTAGTCATCCTGTGCTGTGATGAGCCCTGAAATGCACTTGGAGCAAATTGGTGACTCTTGCAAAATGCTGCAAAATTTACAGTATTTAGTTGCAGGGTAGAGCCAAGTATGGCCTTCTGATACCTTTAGGCACATGCGTTCTATTGGAAGAGTATTAGTACTATAGACCTTTTAGCTATTCTGAAAAAGAATCTCAATCGAACGATACTTTGCTACATTTTGTAGAATTTTCGAATGTGCACAATAGTGATAGAAGCTCTAACGCCACTCGATCGAACTTCGGATAGAAAAATGTATAAAAATAACGCTCGATCCAGGCTCTTTTGAAGAATAGCTAAAAGGTCTATTAGCTAATTGTATTGAATCGTTATGAATCGTTTATACAAATATCACTTTTTGAGGCTCTCATGAGTCTTGGACAGAGATACCCTTTATTTTCATGGTAAGTCCCCAGAACTCCGTTTGTTTTTAAAATGTGGCAGTAACATGCGTTGTGCACAGTGCTACGCCCCACCCATATGGCCACAAGGCTAATATCGCTAAGCATGTGATCTGAAACCCTCTCCTTTCTCAAGACCTGAAAGAAATGCCGCCTTTCCAAGAATGTGAAGCTCATTGCAAGTTAATCTCTGCAACTATCGTCATGAAGCAATCTTAGTGTCGCTTTCTGTTAGGGAGGTTTCTCTTCTTTTGCGTAAGTGGTTTTGAACTATGTTTTGAACGAGAAAATAGGGGTGACAGTCTGGTATTAAATCGTTTTTTTTTTTGCGAAAATGCCTACGAAGTGTGCTGTGATGTTAAACATGCAGAAGTGGTGATTAGAGGCTTCACAATTCCTTAAACCTCGTATACCGTGAACAGAAGCGTAAACCAGCATGGGGGGCTGTGGAAAAGGTTTCTTCACGGATTTTCTGAAAATTTCATCTAACTTCGCCCTTATGGTACGTTCTGTGAATGTTGATGAACTGGAGAGATCACTAGTGTCGTTTGCTCTTTGGATCAAAATTTATACAGTCTGATTTGTCCGTACGTCCAGATGAGCTGGCAGCTGGATAGGGAGTACTTAGAACAGAAATGAACAAAATATTCGGCACCTATGCACGGCTTTTCAAACTGTGTTTGATACAGTAAAGGGATCATATTTCACGACAGAGTATGGCCGTACCCAACTCAAAATGTTCACTGTGGGGCAAGGGAGGTAACTATCCTAAAAGTTTTCACCTTTTTCCAAAAATTTTCACCTTTTCTTATTGTATTTTGAGTAGTTTTAGGCGGGCCAAGTGCCCTTGCTTTCCCGATGCTGTGTACAGTCTTGATGGCATACCTAGAACAGAAGTCCAACGCGCATGGCGTTAGTACCTAAACATCATGCTCCTCCACTTCTGTCTGTGCCCGTAATCGTTCTCAGCATGAGGTCAACCACTGTCAATCGTAACTCGTTGTTCAGCTCCTGTAGAAACTCTGATTTACAGCGTTCAAACTCCTGAGTTTCCAGTGCGGTGGCCAGTAATGTCGTGTTCGATGTGTTACAATGACCCACCAGTTTACGATGCTCTGAAACTAGCGTTACTAACAAGTAGACCGCGTTAATTAACGACATACGTTAGCGTCCAGATCGCTGAAAGACTATCTGAAAGGCGCTGTTGTTTTTTTCACGGCACCAAAGTTAATTCTTGCCCAGCCATTCTGCGTTGTAAATGGTGCGTAAGGAACCTCGTCTAACCAAGAGGACTTGTGTCTCCTTATCTTTGTATTTTCATATCTTGCTCAGTAACGCAACTTTTCCGAAACACGTTTGCAGCTGTGGCGCCAAGAATAAGAACTTAAAGAATAAGAACCAATCATGAACCTGATTGGTTGAAACGATGCAATTCTCTCTATTGTTTACTACAAAGCACAGGATCAAGACTGGGTTTTCATTGCAATGAAAATTCGTGCAGCAGAAATGAAAGGTCACAAAACGATGGAATTCCATTCCACACTTCTGTGTTAAATTAACCAATTGCTGACATATGTCCTTTAAAAGAACCTTTCTTCAAAGTTTTCGCTTTCATGCAATTAAAAGACGTTATCTTGGCGCAACTGATACAAGGTAGGCGCCCTTGCTACGCCTTGATGTGAGTGCAATCTTAGTTGAACCAAAGGTCCTTTTTCTAAAATATGCAGGGAGAGGAAAAAGACATATATGAGTTCTACTATATGAGAACCGTGCATCCTCTCTCACATTCATGTTTCGGCCTTACCATATCCAAAAGCACATACAGATATAATGTTTATAATTTTTTGCAATCACCTCTAAGGGGACCATTATTGAAATAAGGACAACTCGATGTTTTAATGCTATCCCTGCCGCTATAATTAGGGATGTTTTTAACTTGTATATATAAAATTTGCTTTGTAAAATGTATTGTAAATATTTCAATTATTTTTTCATTTATTTTGTCCTTTTTTTAACCATTGTAAATTTTTTAGTGGCAAATACTTACTTTATGCAGATATAGCTTTATGTGGTTTTATAAGAAATGAAATCTTAACTTTTCCAGGCTCACATGAAAACAAAGGCTCAAGAAAACGAAGGCTATTTGTGAGTACAAATCATTTTTATTACCTATTGTGCTGCAAATATAGAAGTGCTATAAAATCTACAAGGTCATAATGATTACGATTTTATCCTGGGTTATCAAAAGTTGACAAATATCGCAAAGGTATAAAATCGATAACAAATGACAGAGATAAAAAGTCTTGATATTAACTAGAAATTATGTGAAAATCTCGACTATAAAGATGACACAGTACCCAAAGCCTGGCAGCATCCAAGAAAGGGTTCGGGGACGTGAGGCGTCCTAGTCTTGGGCCCTCCCTGAGAATGTTTCCCCATTTTGCGGGTGAATATTTCTTCCCTCAATTTCTCCACTTTTTTGGTTACCAAATTGGCATTGTAGTTCACTCCTTGCAATGTCTTGACAGTATTTTGTTGTGAACAATGCATCACGTCTTCCCAGTCTTGGATCAATCCTTTTCAGCTTACAAAATTCTGAAAGTCTAGCCCCATTCAGGAATATATGTTAATCACTTCGTCACGTCCCCGCCCACATTCTTGGGTGCTGCAAGGCCCGGATAAAGTACAAAACTTTTATCAAATACATCTAATAAATACGTTGATGACAAACATTACAACTTTTTACGACCAATACGGAGCAGTTAACAATGAATAGCGCAATATAAAGGGTCAAGGTATCAGCTTGTCCAGTATCAGACGGGAACCATCCAAATTGATGGGCAAACTTGGCAAACTTTCAGCGACTTTCAGCAAAGTGAAATGTCTCAAAGGGCTAATGTTGTAGAAAAACAGCTGCTAAAACCGCTGAAATATCAGTATTTGCATGACAAAATTTTTGCTGATTTTATACCAAAAAAGTGTCGAAATTTTTGATTTAATAGTAAAAAATCAGATCGTTCAAGCTGCTCTTCGGCCGTTTCTGGCCGACTAGTCTGAAGAACAGCCATAACAGACCTGAAGAAGTCCTGCATGGCAGCACGAAATATTGGCAATATACAGGGTGTCTGTAAAAATTGTTCCCCGTTGGTGTGGCTACTGTGGAGGAGCTGTATATTCAATTGTCTAGGTTTTTACACAGTCGCATATCTCAAGCTTCACCTTAGAGTTTTAGACTTTGTTTGAGCCAATCTAACAAATGGTTGCTGATCTATGTTAGAGAAATGGGAAAATACGTGGATGCTTAAAAAACAGAACTTCTAATGTCAAAACAAAGTAGGTTATCAGGGTTCTAGCATTATATTAAAATGTTTACTATGTTTTTTAGAAAGCTAAAAGTGCTTTCTTATAAACAGAGGACATTATCAACCCTGTAAAATTTTTGCAAAAATTTTAATATGATGCTAGATCCTTTCTTTGAAAATTTATCTTATTTTGACATTGTAAGAAAAGAACAGCAGTGCTGTTTTGAAGCAACCACTTATTCTGCCTTTTCTCTGCCATAAATCAGCAACCACTTGTCCGATAGACTGAAAACAGGTCTTAAACTCCAAGTTGAAGCCTGGCCTATGAAAAGATGTAAAGTCTGAGATAACTGGATCTACAGCTCCTCCACAGCAGCCACACAAATGGGGCACATTTTTGGGCCACCCTATATATATTCATTTGAACTACTCGTTCGCAGTTTTTTCGTCGTTTTGCTGTGTTCCTGCCAACAAGTTTATTCACTATTCATCGTGGCAATCATCTTCGCAGCAAATTTGCTCCTCAGCAAGGCGTAGCATCACCAAATATCGAGGATTTATGTCGAAAGTTGTTTAGAGAGTGCTCTTCCCTTGGTCTAGACGATATTACAGACTTTCTTACATTTCAACAAGAGAAAGAATCTACAAGTAAGGCCAAAGTAGGTTCATAACTAAAAAGTTAGAACATAAATCCATAATTCTCCTTCTCCTTGCGTTCTTCAACTCTCTTCTTAAAACGCTTCGCATTGCGTGTTGCACGGAACAAGGTCTTCAGTGCCAGTTGCTTGACTTTCATCCAATCCTCTTCTTCCTTCAAGAACTTTTGACGTGAGTCAGCATCATCTATCTCCTGGAAGAACGGTTTCACTTCTTCACGCATTTCTTGGTACTTGTCTTCAGGCTGTTTGCTATTGAAGATGCTTGTTGGTTCAGTGACTCTTTCTGGGACAGGAAATATCTTTTCTTCTTCCTTGCTTTCATACTTCTTGGCATCAACATCCTTTTTGTCTCCAAACCGGAAATTCAAGATTGGTTCTAACTCATCTAACTTCTTCAACTCTGGTACAACTGTTGTTGATACTTCATCCGGTGGTGTAAAGATGTCATCATAAGGCTCTCTTAACTCTTCTTCAATCTCTTCCTGCTCCGTGGTCTTCCTATGCCCTTGTTCCGACTTCTTAATTTCCTCAAAGGCCTTCTTCTGGATCTCAGCCTCCCACATCTTCTCAGCATCATCAAACAGCTTCTGCTCTTCAATGATCTTCTTTTCAGCATCTGCCATCAGTTTCATTTTTGTGTCCATGACCTCCTCTTCCTTTTCATCTTTATCACTCTTATCTTCTTCTCCCTTCACTTCCTCCATTGTTTTGTAAACAGCTGGATTCTCATTCATGACTTTCATACCCTTGTTTTGATATTCACCTGCAAATGCTGTCAACAGAACTTTTTCTGGAAGTATTTCCTTCTTCTTCAACCCTTTCAACTTATCTTCGTTTTTGATCTCCTGCTCATTCTTCCTCTCACCAAGGAATGGCAGAAGCTCTTCCACAGTTTTCTCCAAATCCTCAGATTCTTTATTGATCATGGCCTTTATATTTTCCTTTGTTTTACCTTTTTTGACCTTTTCACCATTACTCTGGCCCAACAGCTGAACTGATGATTCTTCAGCACCATCAAAATTTGGCTTCTTCGTCATCTCCTGCTGCAATTTAAGCAACTCTTCCTTTTTGATGCCCTCAAAGTCTTTCTTCACAAAGTCTGGCTGGATCTTCATTTCATCTTTACCAAGAACTGATCCTTCTTTTTTCTCCTTTTGATACTCATCCCATACAAAATCTGGGATAATTTTCTTTGCATCTTTTCCAAGAAGACCCTTTTGCTTTTCATATTCTTCATTTACAAATTCTGGTTCAATAAACTTCTCATCTTTACCAAAGAAATTTTTTCCTGTTTTGAATTCCTCCTTAGTGAAATCAGGGATAATTTTCTTCGCATCTTTTCCCAGGAGTTCTGCCTCTTTGAGCTTCATATACTCCTTTTTGACAATTTCAGGCTCAATATATTTCTCATCTTTGCCAAAAATTTCTTTATTTCTTTCAAATTCTTGTGTTACAGCGCTTGGTATAATTTCCTCAGCATCTTTCCCAAGAACTTCCTTTTTCTTCAAGTCTTCAAATTTTTGCTGCACAAAACTTGGCTGAATGAATTTCTCATCCCCTCCAAAAAGAGGTTTTTTACTCTCAACCCTGTCATCTTTGACTTTTTGTTCCCACATCTTTGCCAGTTTATTGAAGATTTGCTCTGCCTTTTTCTTTCTGCGTTCTCCCCATGTTTTATCTTTTCTTAGAATGACTTTTGGAAAAAATGGAACTTCATGTGGAGCATCCCTAAATCATGGAAGGAAAAGACAAATTACTTTACGTCTGCTAAATAGCGGATGTCCCAAATGATATTGTTTGATTGCTTATATGCCCATCAACCAATGAACTGATTTTCAAAAACTTTGTTTTATCCCACTGCTGAAAGATATATTGTTTTCAAGGATGCTGGTTGTGGTTTTACAGCAATTCCACCAAAAGGAAGCACATGCTAAAGCATACTGAAAGACATCACTGTGAAGTAAACACAATAGGGATTCTTGCTTGTAATTTTAGCACATTTTTCAAAAGGATTTCAAATTGATTCTCAAAGGGATTCATTTTAGAAAATTGCTTACAGAATCTGCACTGAGTGACTGACTCTAGCCAGGAAAATTTCTAAAAATAATTGAACATGTTACTGTAGCTATTCAGTCTATTCTAGATACCTTTTTCATGTCCACAAGAAGATCGATAAACCTGCTCATATTCAAGCCTCAGAAGCCATGAAAAAGAAACAGCCTACTCTTCCTGTCAACATTTTGGATGTGATACAATAAGCTGAACTTATATGTCCTTCAGTGAAAACAAATCCTTTGAACCTAAAAACACATCTCTCTTGAGCATTCTGCAAATGTTAGTATGCGTGAATTCCTCCATGCCTGGTTGACAGAGCAGAAACTGCGCACGCATGCGCAAAATCTCGCACCTTTGAACACCCCTAGCTCCCTGCAACGGATCCCAAAACTTGCCAACACTAGATATTTTCTTCCTAGGGCCTAAAACTCTTGATTTATCATTTCAAGAAGCTCATCTATCCAAAAACTTCCTTATCTCAGACTGTTTGATGACGCCATTTTACACAGTTTCTGCTCTGTCTGCCTGGTCCCTAAATTCATACACATTTCTCTAATGGAATTTAATGCTTGAATTTGAACAGGTTTATTGATCTTGTTTTCAATATGAAGAATCATGGTAAAACTGCAACCACTATCCTTGAATACAATTTGGCCTTTCAGCAATTGGACAAAACAATTTTTGAAAATCAGTTCATTGCATCTGGACATATATGCAATCAAACAATAATACACAATTTTGGGGCATCTGGTACATATTATTATATATCATCAAGTTGCGCTAATACACTAGACTACATTACATAAGTCCATCTAACTTACGCTCATTGTTGTTGTTGTTATCGCTTCAGTTGAGGGACTTATGTCCTTACGCTTCAATACAGGGACTAATTAGGCCAAGTCTGCCGCGTTCACGGCGCAACCAATCAGATCACTACTTTCTTAATATGGTCAACCCACGTGCCTATTTGTAGTGTTTGATTGGCTCATTATTTCAAAGTTCGACTTCTCGAATTGAAGCGCCGCTTGAAATGACCTTCGAAGGGACGTTCAACTTTTCTTTCAACGTTGGTAGGATGGAAGATCTTCTAAGTTTCTTCTGATCTTTCATAAGATTTTAGTCCCTCTTTAGAATCTGTTTGGTCATGAGTCCTTTGTATGAGTGAAATTAAAACATCAGATTATAAATGTTGAACAAATACAAGGAACCACGTCGTCAGTCTACTAATACACTTCAGTTAATGGCCTTGTTTTCATAATGGTTCTAAATTTCTCACACAAAATTTTGGAGCCAAAATTTGAATTTATTCCTAGTCTAAAACGGCTATCAAATTTAGCATTATTTTCAGTCAACTGACTCACCCATCAGTGTCATTTTTGGTGAGAGTTGCCATCCATTTATGTATCCTCTTCAAATGCTTCGTGAGCTTTTCTTTCTGTTCTTTGCTCTGTTCTCCACCAAATTTGTTGACCAACTTCTTGTGCAACTCTGTGTTTTTAATTTGGTTCACAATGTGTTTGAATTTTGGGTGCTCAGCTAAGGACACAAAATAATATTTAATGTTTAGGTGTGTAATTTGCTACAGTTAATTGTGAGTTATTTAAATAAAGATGGATGAGATTGAAATAAATATTGAAAGAAACATTGTAAGTGTGTGGGCAAGACAAAGACCTCTTTTGTACATCAAAGCATATCCCTGTGCGGTAAACACATTGGGATTTTTGCTTGTAATAATGCCAGTAAGGTATGAACAATTTCTCGTAGCAAACATGTGAGCGAATTCGGCCTAGAAACACTTGCTCTCCTGATCGGGCCTAAACGCACGTTTCATATCGCCCTTGGTAATTTTAGCACTTTTTTAAGGTTTCTCAAAGGGATTCATTTAGAAAATTGCCTACAGAATCTGAACAGAGTGACTGATTTCAGCCAGGAAAATTTCTGAAAATAATTGAACATGTTAGCTATTTAATCAGACATTGCAAAATATCATTGCTTTTATACTCAGGGAGCAGTAGCCTTTCAAACGTTGGGCCTTGTTTTGACTCACCTGGTAGAATCATGAAAATAGCTTTGGAGAGCTTCCACCCACCCAGCCTCCAAATTTTAATTTCTTTATGTCAAAATTGTCAGGAATTTTGTTATTGCCAATTGATATTGCACTATGAATCTTGTTTACTTCCTTGCCTGATGACCACTTGTGTGTTGCATGTGAGAATTTAATTTATTCAAAAATACAATTCACAGTCTCAAATTCGTTGTGACATCAGACCCCATACCTAAATCATTTCACTTTAATTGCTGTGAAGTAACTATCATTCTTCATAAGAGTCAGCAAGTTAAACTTGAGGAACACCAGTTTCTCTATCTCAGCACCTGTGTTGTTTTCAATGGTGGGCATTGTCCTATTTATAATGCAAATCTATCAACTGTTTAAGTATTAAAGGACCCATTCAATTAAATTCAAAAGAATGAATTAAAAAGATATAAAATTTTCATACAATAGATGGCTTGGAGATCAGAGTCAATCATGTGATTCAACAGTGGCTATTTTCCCTTTTCCGACAAATTGCTATGCAAGGTTATCTCAATTGAAGATATCCAGCACCTAATCTTTCACTTTTTCAGATAGTTATTTGTTAAATCGCCACCCTTTAAAAACATGAATAAGGCTCACAACAGATACCATCCGATGAGGGGTTCAAAACAACACTGCTCTGTATCAATGATATCTGAGAGTTCCACAAGAGTGGTCTTGAAAAAACAAAAACCTCGAACGTTTTGGCGTAAACAGATGACACAAAACCGACGCAAAAGCTCGGTGCTGGTTTCCGCTGAATGCAAGCTTCCTTGACAACTCACCAATTTTTTCTTGAAACTTCTTCTTCAGAACTTCGAAGCCATCTTTCCCTTCAGTTTTGGCGTCTTTGAGTGCGTCTTCTATCCCCTCTGAAATACCCTTTGCAGCGTCAAACAACCAATTTCCATTAGCTAAATTAGGGGGAAGAAAGAAATAACTTTACAAAGTCTTGATCTTGTTAGATCACAGCAAAAAGTATTCAACGCGTAACACTATTTTGCTGTAATCCCTTTGGTTTTAATTTTAGGCCAATTTTCTGTCATAAGGGCCTATCATCGTAAACAGCCTGGAAGTGAATCTAGTTTAATCTAAAACCATCATATATTCGCATGAAATATACCACAGCTGACAGTACACACTTTGAGATGCATAACTACGATACAGTTTATCTTTTTTCTAACTCTCCAACCTGTTCATTCGTCGTTTGATTCAAAAGTTTTCATGCTCAAGAAATTCCGATACATTTGAATTTTCAATCAGCAGGGCCTATCATTAAAACAGTACCTTTCGAATGTCATTTATTTGTATCAAAAACTGTACTCTTTACATATAACAACCTACCATAACTGATAGTAAACACAAGTAGTGTTATAATGATGATAGTCTTCATCTTTTTCTGAACTTCTAAGCGTGGTTATTCGACTTCTGATCGCAGCTCTAAAATTCCGATTCTCTGAATTTGACCCACTGCTTTGTTGATTTCATAATAATGACGGAAAGAGTCATGGAATAAATATGCATGGCTCCTCATGAAATCCGGAATGATGGATGGAATGAGGAACAGAACAAGGGTCACGACGATCAAACAGCCAGGTACTCGATATAGCTTTGTCGATCTCCATTGTTATGTTCATTGATTTTTGGCAAAACAGGTGCTAGATCCTCCCTAAAGCGTGTATTAAAATGGTCATCTGTAGGAAAATGTAAGATTCTCTAACTCATATGCTTTTATGTAGTTTCTGCAAAATAGGTATACGGGGGAACTTAAAAGCAAGGAAAATGTTAAGTATAGTTCAAAATGAGGTACACAGATTTTCTTCTATAAGAAACTAAGGTCCAATGACGGTAGGCAGTTTCGTAAATTTTTGGGCCATTTTGCTACCAAAAGTTTCTTACTCGTATATTACATTTCAGTGCCGAAAATGTAGAGTTCAGTTGCTTTTGTTACAAGGGCTCCCAAATTACTTAGTCTAGTAAGATCCCAGATCAGGTGAATCACACAATTTGTACTCCAAATAATATCCAAATGGTGTCGTTAGGTATAAAACAGACCTTATTTGGTTGTGAATGTAGCAGCTGTTCATCAACAAATGCCTCACATTGGTGAAAATGTCTTGCTTTAACAATCTCTTTGAAAATGACATTGTACAGCTCGGGTTTCGGACGGCATTCTTGTCGAAAATGTTTTTCAGTCGTTCAAAACAATTTAATCATTAATAAATGTCACGGTAAAAGCTCATTAAAAATCAGAAAATTTGAGGTATTTGCTGTGTTCGTTTCAATCTGCCTCATTTTGACCTCTGTTTCTTTCTTTTTTACTCCTTGCGAATTTCCCCAAGACCAGTTTGTTAGTTCCCTGCTGCTTCACATCCTGTTCCTCATTCCTTCTTTCAGTTTGGTCCTTGTTTCACTCTTCAATACCATCAATAACTATATTGTCAATTTTTATTTGTTCTTTTTAATAATAAAACTACTATTGTCTCTTTCAAATTATTGTCCTACTTCGAGAAACTGATTGGTCAAAAAAAGTCAAAGTGAGAATAAGGCCGTTCTGGTGTATCATTTCCGCTTCCACTACGTCACTCTGGAAATGAAACTCCATCCAATGAAAGGGAACATTCATAGTGATTCACGGACAGAAATTCGGAACCATATAGTGCACATTGCATGAAAAGGAGCACGGAATGATATTCTTCAATCAAAAATAAGAAGCCAAATTACGTTGTGTGAAAAAACCGAATTCTTTCATCATCCATCTAAACACTGGAACTAGAAGCTGCAGGAATGTGAATAAGGACCTCCCCGACACAGAATGCACTGAAATTGTTAATGCTGTGGTTGATGAGCAAAGTCGGAGCAAAGTTGATAATTTGGTCGAGAAGTCGCATGGTAGCCTGTGTTCCAGACCCCATATTAGAAAATGATTTATTTTTCTGGAATTTGGGATACAAGCTGGCCAACACTGGCAACTTTTTGTAATGGCCAAGGTTTTAATCGTAAAAAGTTAGTTAGCCTTTCAAACAACTTAATAATGTTAAGAAGTGTTTTCAAATACTTGAAAGAATTTCAGGCTAGGAGGTTAAATCATTACTTCAGTTTTTAGTGAAGGTCCACGCTGCAGGATTGTGCCCTAATTTGTTGTTGAAATTGGTCACTTGTTCTTTTGGATGCCCTTCACTTTTTCAAAGGCCACAACTTCTCTTCCCCTTCTCTTGTTGTGTTTATTTCTGATGACACTTATGACTTCTATGTTGCTACGAAAATTTCAACTTTTCAGTTTCTTCTGTTTCCTCGAAAATTCTCTCTCCGTCAGCAATGCTAAATTCAGCTTTCTTTCACTTGGAAAATATTGCAGACGCCAAAGATAACCAAACTGTGGCCGATGCGACAGACGAGACGATACTTAAAAATCTTTGAGGGAAATGAAGGTCTGTTTTTTGAACATCCGAGCCCCTGTCACGACTCCCAGCATAAATGTATAGGCAGTTCGGACACTATCGTTGTGATGTTCGAGCTGCCCATGAAATAACTATAAGATAAGTAGATAAGATGATTCACTCACTCATATAGTGCTTTGGCCGTCGTCATTTCTTAGGCCCTAATTTCAAAGTTTGAATCGGAACTGAGACAAAGGGATAGAAAAACCTCACAATATTTGAGTGAGTACATCATCCTGTTTTCATAGTTATTTCATTAGCAGTTCGGACATCACAAGAATACTGCCCAAACTGTCCATGCTCCCTGACGCATTTGGCCATATTAATGGCAGTCCCAAACAGATTCCAGTGGCAGTCCCAAACATTTTTCAGGTAGCCTCAGAAGGGTTTCACTTGCTTGATCCAGACAAGTTGAAAACAGGTCTTGATTAGAAATGAAATTATGAAAACGTATCTCAGCACAGGGCTTTGTCCATTGAAACTTTGTCAGATACAGAGAAAGGAAACATTTTGGGATTTGAAATAAAAGTATACGACGGGCCTTCATTGGCGATCAAAGAGATGGGCCTGGACAGGGCATCATCGTAGAAAAAGACTTGCAAATAAATATCTGTTATGAAAAACGCTGCAATTTGCAGAGAAAGCAAATGATTTCAACAAAATAAATAAAAAATGAAAAAATTTGTGTTGGAGGAAAGTTATGTGTTGTTTCCAAATGTTTTGATGTTCTTGAAGCATACCTACATTCGAAGAATCCCTACCCATGATCCTCTGCTTCTTGTAAAGTGACAGTTAGCTGAAGAATTTCGAAGATGGCAGAGTGGAGACTTGTCTGTTTTGTTTTTGTATTTTTGGTAATATTTCTTGAGGACATTGTTTTAGCTAAAGGTAAGTTCAATTCATTTGCTTCTTGGCCTTTCTGATCCAGAAAGTTGCGGTTTACAAGGCGTTCGAGAGCTGGTCTTATGAGATACAGTAACATGAATGAGAATTTGAATAACAGAACCTCGCATCTGGCAATAAATACTGCAGGGCGATTCAAAAAGCATAGGCTCAGGGGTTTCCAGAATACAAAGAGAAATCCTCATAGTTTTTTACACTTTTTAACATTGCTGTGACAAAAGTATATACCAAAATGGAGGCCATAAGTTTCCCCATCAGCCCAGTCAATAGTCAATATTAATAATATTAGCAAAGCAAAACAAGCCTATATCGACAGCATCCAGGGGCTTCATTGCACGGTGTTCACGAAAATAAAATAATTTTTCAATTCATCTAGGGTAGGCCAACTTTTTTTAACGAAGAAAGCAACTCTGAAATAACTTTAGCCTACAAGTAGGGTATCGGCGGTAAATTCCGGACGGTTAAGGTTCGGAGGTCAATGGAGCCGAAACTTTTCTTCCAAATTGAAAAACAGAATTATCACGTTCAAGTTACATTATTTTGTGTTTCTCTTCTTAACAGGCTTAGGGACCGTGCAAAGTTTATTGTATAACATGGCCGGTGCAAAACGTAACGGGGCAACTGCTTTTTTTGAGCTTGTACACAACTGGGTCAACACTTTTTATTAACCAAATATGACCGGGCTTGAACGGGCAGTAACTTTTAATGAGCTCAAGATCAGACGAACTTCCAATATAAAATGGCTCACCTTGAGGACAAAATTGTGAATCATGGAAGTTGAGAAATGCACGCAAAGATGTGTATAAATGAAGCCAAATTTCCTTGTTAGTTTCTTGCAAGGAGAATTCATCACTCATCAACAAAGATTCTTATAGAGATGAACTGCCTTTCTTATGGTTTTTGGCTAATTCATGGGTGGTACTGTTGTACTATACAACATCTGTTGTTCATGAATACGGGGCAGATGCAATTTTTAAGGAAAAGGTGACTGGGCAATTGTATTTTTCGCAATGATTTCATACGGGGCGAGAAGATTTTTTTGCAACAATTTTTCTTCTCCACCGGCCATGTAATATAATAAATTTTGCGCTGTCCCTTAGTGACTTAATTTTGACTGCACGCGTCGCAAAATGATGGCGATTGAGAAAAGACAGCACGAGATTCGATGTTTTTGAAGACTCATTTTCCCAAAACTTTCTTGCACGATAGAAACTTTCTGTATCTTGGAATCTTTAGAGTCTCTTTGCTTCGTTCTCAGAAGAGCCAGGCATTTATAGCGATGAAAACAAAGTTTTTTAGCAAGAGCAGTTCACTTACCGAGAATTATTGACTGCCTCTTTCATCTTTGTTTCCTCTTTGAATTACACTTTTCGACGAAAACTTAAATTTCCGATGTGTTACTCAAGTAAAGATGCCAAATTTTCGTTCAATCCTCTCCTGAAGTTTTTGTGACTTTCCTGACGTTGCGGTGGTTCCGTACTTTTCCATAGCATAGCAGCAGAGGGACTGGGATGGGTAAGCTTGCTTATGGGTTTTAATTGAAGATGGAAACACTAAGGCAAATACAAGTTAGGTGAATTGGAGGTAACCTAGGGCCACACAACATGGATAAAGAGGAAAACTTACAGGACTTCGAATTTCAGTTCTTGTGATCCCAAAGCGGTTGGAAATAGACAGGTTTGATTTCAACCGGAGAGTTTCATTTGCTGCACCCTCGCCCCCTCGCTAGCCTGACTCACAGACCAAACGAGGAACTCCCTCGCGTAAACACTCCCTCGTTTACACCCTCGCGTAAACACTTCAAGGGCAAAGATTCCACGTGTTGAACTTCAAAGGTTCAAGCTTGTGTAAAGGGGTCAAAGAGCTTGTTAGTTCAAGATTTTATTGGAGTGTTTTGGAATAAATTCTCTTCATCATGTTACAATCTTTTTTATTCCTTCTTAGTTTTGATAGCCATTTCTTGTTTTATCTTACAGTGAACAATCCCCCAGTCATGCAAGCTTCCTCCAACAAATATGTCATAATCAACCTAAGTTTACCGGAACGTTCGGTCCTTCTCAGCGTCCAGGCAACAGATCCGGACAATGGGACCCTCATCTACTCAATCATTGGTGTGACTTACTACCGTAATACTACTGCTCTACCAATAAAGACATTGAATTGGCAATGGGCTGTTAAGACCGTTCCTAATGTGGGTTTTGATGCTTGCAACACTGCAGAATCATATTCATTTCCAAGAAATCTTTTCTGCATGGACCCAAAGAGTAATACCATAAAAACATCTGCAAAATATGATCAGTTTAAGAAGGAAGATTTCTCGTTATTCGCTGTCACTGTTTTGGTAATGGACAACGGAATACCTCAACGTAATGTGACAACAAAGGTATATTTTCGTGTGAAGGAAAACTGCACTGCTGGGACCGCCGAATACACGAATCTTGTCCAGAAATGTCTGCAATCGCGTGAAATCATCAAACGTGGAATTTCTTCCCACGTTAAAGCTGCATTCCAATTCATCGTGCCGAATAACACGAAGATTACACGGATTACTCTTGATTTCTCAAAGTTACCTAAATTCAACTTTATCGAGGAGGTGATAAGTTACGAGTTTTTCTACGAAAGGCAGACCCAGCTTTTGAACAGACGATTGCTGGTTGATACCACGCTTGAACCGAAGCTTGAAATATATTTTCAGAACCCAATCGATATTATTGGAACCACTGAAAACATATCATTGAGTTTGCTTGTTCAGAATGAAAATAGATATTCTCTTTATGGAAATATGACTGGAATTGAATTAGATTTACTGGACAGAAGCAAGGATTACTGCGCAAATAGCAACTGTTTTTCTCTATACAAAATCCTGGCTTCCGTCCTGAATACAACTGGAAGACCTGAGTGTGCCCGAAAAGATGGTTACGCCATGAAAGCAAAATATGGCTCCTGTGATATCAGTAAATGTAAGCTTGCTTTTTGTTGATAAAGCTTGGTTTTGCCTCTTGAATGAAGAAATTCTTACCCTGTGTGGGAGCAAATATTTGAAATCAGTTATCTTGTCTCGCATTACCCTGGGTACCAGAGCCTAATGTGGGGGAACAGGCTCTGGTACCCAGGGTAGTCTCGCATCAAGTTTGCAAAACAACAAAAGTCGCAAATTGAAGTCCTGTACTAGACTTATTACATGAGTCCTTGTTTTCGCTCCATTTACCCCCACAATACCCATTTCGCTGAGTGGCCATGACAGTAAGTAACAATTCAATTCAATGGAGCAAAACTTAGAGTACAGTCTAGTCCTGTACTACCATGGATCTTTTCTTGTTATACAGTGAAACTAACTCTGGTGAAATACGAGTAAGAAGCTCCTAGGTCCCATTTGAATCAATCTCCCTTTTTGCTAAAATAATCACTTCATCTTTGAAAGATTCCTTTTCTAATTCTAGTCTTTATTTTTTTTCCTGTGCGCTGTGTCACACTGTCAATTGCTCTTCAATGCTTTCTAAATGATTACATCGCCCCCATCGCCATGTCCCATGTTTGTTGACTTCTCCGTTTGATATTAAAAGGCTCTTGTGAATCCAGCTTGCAAAGATTTTCTTTTGTTTTGTTTTTCCTGAATTTCATGGATTTGATTTATTTCGAGCCCAATCTTCCAACGAAAGGAGAAGGATGGCCTCATCTGGAGCTGCAGCTATGATGACTTGACATCACACAAGTATTTTCTGAAATGGAAAAAAAACTACAGCTAAATTCGCACCATATTCCACGAACGAAGAATGATCGTTGCACAACAGAGCACAAACTGCGCACGCATGCGTAAAAACTCGTAACTTTGAGCCCCCTAGCTCCTTGCAACAGATTCCGAAAATAGGCAACATTTGAAATTTTCTTCTTTAGGCCTTAAACTCTTGAATCATTATTTCAAAAAGCTCCTCGATCCAAACACTTCTTTATCTCACTCAGATTGATGGATGACGTCTTTTTACGCAGTTTTCGCTCTTTCTCTTTGCACACCCTTGCTACTGTGCCTAAATAAATTAAATGAAGTGAAATGAAAATTAAAACAGCAAGTTAATGTAATATATTTCATTCGTTTTAGATCTCTGTCATGCAAGTCAAACTGGAGAAGCAAGCATAAAAGGTATAATTGCATGGCGAACGACCACTGCAAATTTTGTCGACACACAACCTTGCCAATACGTTAGGCATGCACTTGATGGTACTGCCTTGATGCTTTCTAATGCAACTAGGAAATGCTTGCCGAATTTCAGAAATGGAGTGGTGTGGCAGTATCCAAAGCTGGATCAATGTGGATACAAGAGTGCAACTACTCAAATTTTAGAAGACCTTTCTAAGGTGAGTTGAGATATCATGATACTGGTGGTTAGATAGCTCAGTTGTGCTTGATCGCCGCCGCTTTATGCCTTTGCGGAGGAAAATTTACGTATTGATACGTAGGAGCTAGCGAAAACCTCCTCCACACAACGAAATGATGTTTCTTCGCAGGAGCATATAAGTTGAATCATAACTGTGGCCAGCTGAAAATACATAGTTATGTGATTGCTCGTGGTCAGGCCTTTATTTCAGGTCAATCTTAGACTGATTACTTGAGGTCTTTGTACCTCTGCAATAAAGATTAACTAACGAGGGCTTATACATAGTGAATGAAAGATAAACTCTTGATGTTTGAGGAACTGCTTCTCCATGACTATCAAGCAATAATACTGGCAAGAAAGATTGAATGAGGAGAGATGGATCAAGGGTAGCTAGTTTGATTGCCAATCTGAGGGAGGGGGTAGTTTAATTTCTTGTCCTGTATAACGTACAACATGGAGCGAGGACAGTGGCCATTGGCCAAAAGTTGTAATTTCAAGCGGAAGGAATCACGAAGGGTCACGAGTTGTGATGACATCGAGAGGAAGGACAAGGACAGTGCTTTGATACGCTCAGCTTCTCATTGTCAAAGTTTAGGAGCGCAAGCATTCTTCCTAAGTTGTATCAAATAGACAATTTCAGTACAACTTTTCCTTGGTAAGTAGGATTTTAGATTGTAAATAGTTTTTAACTACTGTATAGTTTTTAGTAATTACTTTGTGAATCAATTTTAGTTTTATCTTCTGGGACACCCCTTGTAAACTCAGCACCTATACAGGAGGGCTACTCTACCAGTAAATACATTCATGAAATTTGAGAGATGCGTCCTAAAGCTGTTTTCTGATGGCAGGTAGAAATAAAGAAATAAATTGCGATGCACTGTAATAACCATTGCCCTGGCTTCTCAGAATCTAATGCCTATTCTGAAAGTGTTTCTTATTTTCATGCTAGAAGAACATAGCTGACAGTAATGTGCAAGACATATCAACGAAGCTGGATACTGCAACCAGTTCACCAAAAGATTTCACCAATTACCTTGAAGTAAAATTCGTGGCAGATACAATTGAAAATTTAGTGAAGAGCAAGAAAAAATTGTCAACGGTAAATCTTTAAGTTATACGGAAAGCTTGTTAGTAAGTAATTTCCTTAGTAATTGATTTTAAATGGCAGCATTCTATCAATGACATAGAGGTAAATGTTTTGAAGAGAACTTAGGCATAAGTAAGCTATAAGCACAGACCATGGGACCGCTAAGGCTCCATTAAGCATCCTGTCCATTAAGTCCCTCCCTTCTTAGCCAAAATTTTAATGAGTCCCACTTGAAACACTTAAAAACTAATCCTGGCCTACTTTGTCTATTATTCTATTCGCTCTGGTTGTTTATTATTCTGTCCACTTTCTAACTGAATTTCATTGCAGCCAGTCATGCATTTTTGAAGATGTTTATAGCGGGCACAATCTTGATGGAGAGGCAGTCTGCATCACGTATGTATGCATCATTGGACAATTCTTAATTTCGATTGTTTTCTTGCAGATTGCGAAAGATATTCTGAATGCAACGAGCAATCTGATGGATGTGAACATCACATTCATTGCTCAGTCACAACTAAAGTACAGATCTTCTTCAAGGTAAGCCTATGGACCTTTTTGCAATTTGGAGACAGGGACTGAGGAGAGCGCGGCCTTTTCTGACAGCCAATGGCAACAGTAGGAAATTGGGGGAATCTCCTCCTTGCAGCTCGGCTGCATTTCCCTGCAAACTCGACTTATTTTTAATCTGTGTGCGCCTTTAAAGAGTTGGATGATACTTGTTTGGTATGGTAAGTTGTTCTCTCTAGATTATGTAGGCGTTTTGCTATCCTTTCGTCCATCCATTTTTGAATGTATTTTGAGGCACTTTATTTTAATTTGTTCACTAATGCTTGAAGTTAGGCCTGTTGATCAGTTAGGCCTAATTTGAGCTACTTCAAAGCCGAGGCCCAATATCCGCACAAAAGTGGCTCAAGTACTCTCACCAATGGGTGAAAGGATGAACAGATATCTCGCTACGCTCGCAATGGTCCTCGTTTTGCAGGTTTGTCCTTGGGCCTTGAAAAGATCTTGGCGGCCCTGCCAGAATCCCCTAGGGTTGGCCATGTCCCTTGGTTAGTCAACACAGTATTTGTTTACTGCTTAAATTTTTAAAAAGTCCGTTAATTGGATCTACTCGTAGGCTAACACTGATTCTGATTTTTTACCTTTTTGTAGGATTCTAAGCTCTCTGGAAAATCTTGCCAACGAAATCTTAATTACGAAGAACAAGCCAGTCGTAATAGTTCACAGAAACATAGCTTTCGCTGCCAAACTCCATAAAGAAATAACAGAAGGGATAACCATTACGGCCACTCATCAGAGAGAGACCAGGTTCAACTTGATTGAAATTTTACCTGAAAAAATGGCTTCAACTCGGCGAAGAACTGCTGAGATCAAAATATCCAAGGAAATGTTACGAAAAGGAAAATCTCTGAAACCAGGGTCAGAGATACGTATTTACAGTTTTCTGTTTGAGAATGACCGATTATTTACCACATCAAGCCCTTCAAGTACATCGATGGCTGGTGCTCTCAAGAGGCAGAATAAGACGCGGGTTGTTAACAGTAGAATTCTGTCTGCTGGCTTTGGAGGTTTGAAATTGATAAATCTCACCAGTGCAGAGGAGATGAAAGGTCTTTTTAGGCCTTTGAGTTGGAAGCCTGGACGAATTCATTGTGTTTTCTGGGATACTCGTGTCCAAGGTAAGATTCACTTTTAAGTAAAAATTTTGTATCAGGAAATTTCGAAAGCATTTGACAAACTGGGCCGCCAGCTGCAGTATACCGGCAAGAAAGATGGAGTAAGTAGGGACAGCTCAAGGGTTGCGAACTTGAGGTTGGTGGTTTAATCTATTACCCTGTCAAACCTGCAACGTAGAATGAGAGTCGTCAAATCTCTGTATTTTCTAGAATAAGCTTCTCAGCGTGAAAGTTATGGAATAAAATTGTTGGAGTTAGTACTATACTCGCTGCCGAATTCTTGCAGAACCTTGAAAAAGTTTGTTTTGCTTTGCAATTCCCCCCCCCCCTATTAAAGGCACACTGTCGTGGCTGCGATTGGCTAGTGATGATGTTGAAATCAATAACAAAGCTCTGGCCTTTGAGTAATTACCAAGCCTTTATGCTCTCGGATCATAGTTTGTTTCGAGAATAAAGGGAATCAGATCATTGTCATCTTCGTGAATTTCACTGCACAGCGAAATTACTGGAACTTGCCTAATTCTTCTCTTGTTGGTTGCGTTGTTTACCCAATCAGCGCCACGACAGTGTGCCTTTAAACACTTTTAGAAGAGTGTACTGTACTGACAATGGTTGCTCATTAACAAGATGACAGGATAAATTGCAACTCTTGATGGACTGCCAGGGGACCATGAACTTAAATCAGTATTGATTTTAGGGGAAGGAGCTTTGAATAATCATCGTGGGAAGAAATGTGGAAAAGTGTTTTTGTATCATGAAGTTTGGGTTGGGGCCTATGGTCTCCCAGGCCAGCTGTTTGGGAAGTGTAACATGGTGCATAGTCATGTGACCTAATTAGCCCACTTGTATTGTGGTCGTTATTGTGTACATATTGAGGAGTTGTGTTATGTTACTGGCGAAAGGCACTGGCAAGGAATGTCACTCATTTTTCATGCCATGCCGAAATATCAACGATGTAACAATAAGTGGTCGGCCTGGTATATAACAGCTTCTATTTGTTGCGATTCTAGCAGCACGAGTTTGACGCTTCTGCAGTTACCCATGTATGATTCATGCATTGTAAAATCTGTAGAATGTGGCATTGACCCGGTATTACCTTCTAGGTGACTTTGGCACATGGTCAACGAAGGGCTGTCGGTATAATGGAATGCAAGACGGCATGCATCGATGCAGTTGTGACCATCTGACTAACTTTGCAATTCTTTTCGATGAAAATGACAAAGTGACTCTCAGTTGGGAACTACAAGAGCCATCTCTTGTATTGAATATTGTCACATACATTGGATGTGGAGTTTCATTGGTTTGCCTGCTTATCATTTTCTTGACATTCGTTGTATTCAAGTAAGTACTAAATTATTTCTTTAGATCCATGGCCGAGATCTATTTGTTAGCCTGCATGCAGATTCTACCGTCAGTGCGGAAGAGCGAAAAGGAGAAGAAAGCTCCCTGTAGAGTCTGCACAACGGCGACCAGTTCTGTGTTTTGAGTTCTCAGATTTTGTGGAACCGTCTGGGATTGGCTGCATGATTTACCTTGTTCTTACTTCTGTTCAGTGTATTTTGCGTGTAACGAACATTATTCCAAAATCTGTTACAAGCAGAACACGCACAACACCAGTAAGAACAGAAGTTAAATCGTGCAGCCAATCACAACTGGTTCCACAAAATCTGAGAATTAAAAACACAAAATTGGTCGCCGTTCCGCAGACTCTACAAGGAGCTTTCTTCTCCTTTTCGCTCCTCCGCACTGACTGTAGAGTCTGCACGCAGGCTGTCTATTTGCCGGATTTTTTGCTCTAAATGTTAGATATTTCGTGATTTTCAAGTCCACTGTTGAAGATTTTGTTGGAGAGTGAAGCATCGAGCATATATTTCTTAGCGTTACAGGATTAATTTTGGCGGGCAGTAGTGAATTTATGGCACGCATGTTTTTGATAAATATTTACTTAATGGGTGTGCTGACAGGATGGATTGCAAAATACAACTAAATTTTAGTTACTGAAGAAGTAGCTTGGATGTCACATGGACTCATTATTGTAACATGCATGTTACATCAGTGGTATCTGTCCTGCAACTGTTGTTGTTGCCGTTTTGTTGATAATTTTTCCGTGGAATCATTTTGGTTCTTTGCCCCATATGCAGTCATGGCTAGCATCTGCCCTGCTATTATCATTAACGTCATCGACCCCTACGGACTGCTAGTGTTACCAAAATAGAGCCTGCTGCATAATTCTACACGCCTGGTGCAGCCTTCCACGCGTTCTATCCTGCTTTTGAATATGACGAATACTGACAAAGCTTCAAACGAAATTTACGCTGTTAGCTTCTCTAAAGATAAGTTCTTTCCTAAATTTTTAACTGTAATTTTGATGAGTCCTTTACATTTCTTCCTCAAGGAAACTGCGAGAAACGAGACCACCTCAGATCCTGATTTGCCTTTGCTTTGCACTGATTGCCACACTGATAATATTCCTGGCTGGTATTTCTGCGAAAGACTTAAAACGTTGTCAGGCCACTGCAGTTTTGATTCATTATTTTGTCTTGGTGTCATTCATGTGGATGGCTGTCGAAGGATTCAATCTGTATTTGAGCTTTGTGAAGATTGCTGAAACTGATATTGACCATTTCATCCTTAAAAGCAGTGTTTTTGCATGGGGTGAGTTTGTTTTAGGCATGATCTTGTGTACACTTTATGTCTCTGCCGTTTATTCATGTGCTCTGAGAGGGGTTCAGAATCAGCAGAGGGCTAAAATTTACAGAGGGCTCAAAATTTACCTTCAACCTCATCTGAAGATAGTTTGTTTTGTTCTGCCGATTCGGTTGAATCAGGCAAGTGTGCCCACTGTTTGAAAAACTTTACAGGCAAATCAATGTAATTAATCTATAAAGTTTCAATTGCACCATGTGCTTTAAGCGTGAACTTAATTTTTTAGACTTTTTCGTAATTTTAGTCGCGATAACTCCTTCTGAAATCAGGATTTAGCCAAATGTCTAAACTCTTAATTTTTCAACAAAAGAAATATCCAAAAATGGGTTCTTCGGTGTCATGTAACTTTTCAGTTGTTTGATGCTCAGCATTCATGAACATAATTACATTTCAACAGTTTCTGTATCATTCAAAGGCACTGAGCTTTAGAAAATCTCAATTTGCCATTTTGATGGTTGAAAACTGGACTGAATTGAGCCATACACTTAAAATGTTGCCAAGGCCCGTGGAAGCTAGTTTTTTTGGAATTTAGAAGACAAATTAGACAAATTAATTTAAAACCTTGAAAGGGAAGAAAAAAGATAATAAAGAGCTACCTTGAATAGCCAAAAACGCTAGTTCCATAGACCAAGGCCGAGGAGAGGGGGGTTAGGGGGGTCAGAAACCTGGGGCCCATAGCTATGAGGGGCCCATAAATAAAAACCAAGTTTTTTCGAAATAAGTCTCAAATGCGGGTCTCTAGACCACGGCCAGTGCTAATAGGGGGCCCATCCATCAATATTTTCTCAATTGTCATAATGTTCAAAAATCAAGAAGAGACTGAAAACAACAGTTCCAACGAAGTTAAATGCATCTTCTTACCCATTGAACTTTGCCAGATGAGCTAGAAAAAATTCCCGAACATATTCATAAGACCAAGAATGTTAAACGGATTAGAACGGTTCAGATTCTTGTTGAAAGATGAAAGACGAACAAATATTATTGATTTTTTCAACGTTCTCGTGAGCACTGAAAATATGGGAAAATTCGACTTCACTGACATTTTGGTTGCAAAGTGCTAGATAGGAGCCAAAAACATTTGATCAAATCGCAAGGAATCTCTTCACACGGAAAAATACGCAAGGGCCTTTCACCTCTTTTAGGTGTGATAAGAGACAGATTTTCGAACAACTTTTGGAGATTTTCAAAGCCATGGCAAACATGCGCAGAACTGAACATTGTACATTCTTCGTTGTTCTGTGCGAGGAGCTTCTTTGTGATTTCATCAAGTGCTTTGGGCCAATTTCCAGGCATTTCGCAATCAGGAATTTTCGTTGAGTAAATTTATCTATATTTCCAGAGCTCGTAAATACGCAAGAAAATTACGAAAGTACTGCAATATCTCGGCTCTCAAGCAAAATTCGATTCTTTCTAATCGATCAATTTTCAGCTTTAGATGTTTGAAAAATTTGAAGAATCCCAAAAAAAGATGCCCATACAGATTGTTGTTCACTAACTGTTAATTGTTATTATATAATGATTCTTATGCATGACGAGTAGCTTGTTGTATGATTTTACGATCGTATCTAGAAGTGGAAATAGTGACCAGTGCGATTCTAGCAACCTTACTTTTAAAACTTTTCCCGGGGGAGCATGCCCCCGGACCCCCTAGGTGGGTGCGCCTCTGGCGCACGGGTACGCCTTCGGCGTACCTTTGGGAACCCATTGGACAATGGGCCCATGCTGCATTCTGACCCAGGGCCCACAAAATCTCTCCGCGGCCCTGCCATAGACTAAAAGCTTGTAAGATCGATTATATATATATATATATATATATATATATATATATATATATATATATATATATATATATATATATATATATATATATATATATATATATATATATATATATATATATATATATACATAAACGATATAACGTGGGAACGCCACACAACGTTTTTACAGATTTACATCTCGTAGGGTAGCAAGGGTGATGCCACCATGAGAGTCCACCACCAGAGTTCTCAGGAGCTCAAACCATGCATTCCAAAAGAAAACTTGAAAAGTCAAGCGAGACTGAGCAAAAAGAAAGGAAAAGTTTTTGAAAAAAAAAGGCAAAACAGTTTAGAAAAACTCTTTCGGACAACAAGGCTCAAAAAACCAGAAAAACCCGGCAGCAGACCCCACAATGCCATCACCCCTGCCCCCTATCGTTTCAAAATATCCTTCCATTTTTCTCGATCCTTTGCCAGGTGACTTTATCGATTTAGGCGATTCTAATTACATGTTAGAATCTGTTCTCTTTTTATCGAAGTGAGCATGATATTCATTTTAAAGTTTTGACTTCGTTTAGTCTTTCTTTTGCTAGTTCCAATCTGGTTGTTCTTGATCTTTCAGGTGTTCCAGCCATGGTAGTAACAATAACAATGGGAGCTACAAAATTAAAGGCTTATGGAAAGCAAAATGGAGACGAATGGATGTGAGCATTTCAGATAATTTTAGACTTGCCTCAATTCTATTTCGTCATCTGTAATAACTCTGCCTGAAACAGTGATTTCGCTTTTCCCTTCCTAATTTTCCCTTTCCCAATTTTTTTTGATTGACGAAATAGACTTGGGGCAAGTCTAATATCATTCTTGCTTTCTTACAGATGCGTGGTAACTGGAGCAGCATTCTACGCTGGCTGTTTAACACCCATCCTCGTAATCGTCGTTGCTAACCTCGTTGTGACGGGATTCGTCATCAATTGTCTAAGAAAAAGACCACAAGTGGACAGAGACAAGAACGTCAGAGGTCTCAAAATGGCGAGTATCGTCGCAGCTTTCTCGGTTCTCATGGGTACAACATGGGCCATTGGTTTGTTCGCTGTTAACGTTCTGACACTCGAAATTCAAATCGCTTTCTGCGTGCTGAACTCTCTCCAAGGCTTCTTCATCCTCCTGTTCTATGGAGTGCAAAATAGTGATGTCAGAGAGCGATGGAAATGGATATCTGGATGGTGGTCCTCGGAAGACTCTAAGAATTCCGATTCTGTTGATTCCAAACAACGTCTTGTGGCGCAGACTGAAAAAGGTATTTCTTCCTCCAGGACGAGTATGCGCTCTGGCACGATGACGAAAGCTATAGCAGACACAGTGACAACAGAAAAATCTGCAACATTGACGACATTTGTTGCACAACCCTCGACCAGTAAAGGTCAATTTTGGCCAACAAGTTCCAGGGCAAGTTCAGTGCCAGATGGCGGAAAGGAACGTTGCAAGACTAATTCCGTTCATTCAAAAAGACGGCGGACTACGCACGCTAGAAAACATGACTTCCCTATTATTGGCTCTCTCGCGGTGACTGCAATGTCTGGTACATTGCCAAGTTTTGTTGCAAAACCCTCAACTCATGGAAGTCAGTTTCCTGAATCTGAAAGAGATTGCTTGCAGGCAAACGAAAGTGTTGAATCTAGCATTAGCACAAAAGTGTCTCAAACCAGATCTAGCATTGGCACAAAATTGGTGCAACCTGTATCTAGCATTGGCATAAAATTGACGCAACCAGGAGTTAGTATTACCAACCAATTGGCACAACATAGATCAAGCATTAACCAAGAATTGGCTCTGCCAAGATCTAGCATTGGCACAAAATTGGTACCACCTGGATCTAACATCAGTACAGAATTGGCGCAACCTGGATCTAGCATCAGTAGCTCAAAATTAGATCGACGTCAATCTAGCATGAGTAAAAAATTAGCGCAGCCTGGATCTACCATTAGCACAAAAGTGGGGCAGCAACGATCCAGCATTAACCCCAAATTGTCTCAGCCTGGATCTACTATTAGCACAAAATTGGAGCAGCAACGATCCAGCATTAACCCCAAATTGTCTCAGCCTGGATCTACTATTAGCACAAAATTGGCGCAATCAGGACCTAGCATCAGCAGCAAATTAGCACTGCCTGGATCAAGCATTAGCACAAAATTGGAGCAGCAACGATCCAGCATTAACACCAAATTGACGCAACCTGCATCCAGCAAACGAACCGAGAATAAAGACTCGAAAGGAGTCGGGAAGTATTCTGAGCAAAAGAATATCCATGCAAAGGATCAGAATTTCGAACAGAAGTAAAAGTGCCAAAAAACGATAGAACCGAATGAAAACGTTGATTTAGATGAGACTGTGGGGTCTGGGTCACATCCGTAGAACGTACCTAAAAACGTAGATTTTGTTCTCAAGATTGGCGAAATGAGGTTTGATCCAATGATGAATCAAAGAAACAAGGATCAAAGTTGATTTAAGCTACCCTTTGAAATGTCAATAATCACCCTCTGCTTCACTTCCCGATTGGCATAGGTTCAAAATCTTCAAATCGGTGTAAAAAAATGTGAAAGGTAAAATTCTATGACATCTTTCTTCTAGTTGAATGTCTTGAAAGAAACTTTAGCTATCTATAATTTCACCGTTGGACTTTTCAGAAATTTTGAATATTTTTCGAAGTTGCAGCATACTTTATAGTATTTCAAGTCATTTGAGGATGTGACATCATCAAATTTCTGAATCATAAACCAGAGTGGTGACAGATCTTTATGCTTTTCTTGAAAATCATTTCATGTCGCGTTAGACAGTTTAGACCTTACTTTGATTTTAAGTTTTGTTTGAAAATTTTTTCTTGAATTCTTGAAGGACAAGGAATACATTCTAATTCTGAAAATATTGAAGATTTTAGAAATATATTTTACGGTAGAATTATAGCGAAATAGTTAAAGTCTCTTTGCAGTCGTTCAGTGAAAGGAAATAGGTCATTGAATTTTACACCGACCGATTCAAAGATTTGAACTGATGCTCACCTGGGGAACCCAGTCCTCTCGTCGTAAATTACTCTCGAGTACCGAATAATCGTCCCCCCCCGCTTATTAATTTTTGAAAAATTTTCCAACCCCCCCGCTCTTATTCCAACCCCCCCCTTTTATTAGTTTTTGGAAAAATGAAATTATAGTAAGCATAGTTTCTGAATAAACGCAAGAAAAAGTCTGAAGAAGTGCATTCAACACAACCAGAACTCAAAAGTAAATGTATCAGTAACATCACTGTTCACATAAATATATAAAAGATACGTGTTTACCAAAGAAAACGACTATTTTCTACTTTTCCAAGCACCCCCCCCCCCGATTATTCCAACCCCCCCCGATTGTTGTTATGTCGAACCATTTCCAACCCCCCCGATTATTCTCACCCCCCCCCCGTTTATTCGGTACTCGAGAGTACTTCCTGGCGATAAACTTATGACGATGAGTCTCTTGTGTCCCTGCGGCAAACGTTGCTCAACAGAGACTCATAGATGAAACAATGAAAAGCTCACCTTATTTTCTGCATTTTCATCAGTCGAATAAAGATGGAATCAAAGCCTCGAACCACGGTTCCTAACCTCGAATCTCGTCTGAATGCTATCATTTCTTCAATCGAATTGAAAGTTCTATCATATTTGCCCCAACCACAGTAATTCATGAATTTTGCAATCTCGTCCCCCCAGAGTGAGTTCGTTGCTCTACCTCTACTCTGGGATACAAGAAGCCGTTCTGCAATCTGATTGGCTGTTCGCCATTTTGTGCGGTAATTCCGTTTCGTGCGGGGTAAGCGGCTGCGTCATGTCAATTTTCCACGAAAAGCCATATTCTGTACCCTTTCCGACGATCATTGGCAATTTATTTCCGAAATTCGAAGATACGTGTTTATGTCGAATTATTTCCAACCCCCCCCCCCCCCCGATTATCATTTTCATTTTGGAAGCTGCGATGAAAGTTTCTCTAATTTTTAACTTAGGCCCATTTTCGCCCCAAACAAACCGTGCTTATTTTCACATTAAACACACTTGCCAACCCCATATTATTGTTTAATACCTCCAAAAAGGTTCAAATAAGGTCCTTGAAGTGTTTTTTTTCAATTTCTCAATTCATCTTCTGCAGAATTAGCGCTAGAGCAACGGCCATTTTCCGTCCATTGCCTTTGCCTGGCAAACTGTGAAATCCATAATGGCTGCAAATCTGCCCATTTTCTGGGCAGATTTGGTCAAAGTGTACCAGGGTGTTCTTTCGGCCTCGTGATCAGCGAAATGACGTAAGAACACCCTGGGAACAAGGTTGCAAATTTTGCAATCTGCTCTCTAGGAAGCCCAGAGTTTGGGCCTAAATATGATCACTAGACTGATTATTTGGCCGTAGTTATCGCTATTGAAGGGCTCGGCTTGATGTAGTTGTCTCGTTTTGAATAGCGATAACTGGGACTCATCGCAATGAGTCGATAGGGTCAGATTTTTCAGAGTAATGTCATGAGTCTCCGTTGACCGAAGTGCCATCATCTAGGCAAAGAGCACTTGGGAAACAAGGCACACCAAGTCATAAGTCTATCCTTGTGAGTCAGAAAAATGTACTGTTTTAGCCAGCATTCAAACTTTAGTTTGTCAATATTCGTCATATCGTTCTCAAATAAGAGGCAATTTATAGAAATACTTCTTTCAAAATCCTTCAAACATCTTGCCCAAACATCTTGCTCAAATGTAGAAGCAATACATCAGTACATCAATGTTTACAAGTGATTTTCTGATTTAATTGTGGCTGCTTGTTGATGGTACGGGGGGAGGGTGTGAGGACAACATACAAGTTGAGTCAAAAAAGTCTCTTATATTTGGCGGGCTATGGAATAAAAATTCCCGGGGAGGGGGTAACATAACATGTTGATGGTTACAGGTATATGCCGCCCATATGGGTGGGCTTTTGGGTCGGAAATTCTCTAAACAAGGATCCCTTTTTCGGCAGATTTACCTTAAACATGGGTGGGTTTTCCAGAAATTAGCAAAAATGGTCAAAAATGGGTAATTTTCCGCCAAAATTCATCATAAAGATGGGTATGACGGCAAATGTCGGTAATTAGAAATGGGTAGCTTTCTGAAAACCGGGCGGCACACCCCCGTTCATCCGCAAGTCATGTACATGGGTAAAAATCATGCGACTGATATTGAAAACTAAAGTGCTAATCTATCAGTCAAAGGCAACCGCGGATGTGAAAATTTCGTTTCAAAATCATGAACTTGCTGAGTATTCTGAGTCTTTTTGTCTTGAAGATCAATTGCAGATCGATAACATGATGAGAAAGCAAGAGAGTTATGCAAATGATAGTGACACTGAAGGCGCTTTTATTTGCAGTGATGGCAATGCTGTCAATTTTACTAACTGGAACAGCGGGGATCCAATGTAAATGAAGAAGACTGTGCAAATGTTGTGAATGACTTTCTGAATTTTAAAATGCTTTATGCCAATTGGAATGACTATCCTTGTGCGAATAAACTCAAGGTAATTTGTAAAATTCCTCCTGGCAAGTAGGCCAAACATGCATCTTTTTCTTCACCCTATTTTGTTATGGGATATAGTGGAGCAGGATTTCACATAAATTCGTATTTAGAACCCCTTTTGAAGAGTTTTCTTAGTTATAGTCATTCCCTATTTATTTGGTTATCCTTTGCAAACCCTACCCCTTATGAGGGGTACAATAACCTCCTATCGATCCAGTTCCAGAGCTCCATGGTATGCTCCGTCGTTTCATTATCTCATCCGCTCCGTTGCATTGCGATTCCGTAGTTTACAAACAGTCATCAACTGCTGTTGCGCCTTTTGAAATTCTTGAAAGTACATGTGACCATCTGTATGACGTCCTTTCTGCACTTTCCTTTTCTTTGTTCTCCGGTTGTTCTCGAGCATTCATCCAAGACTAATATGCCTGATCAAAATACCCAGCATTGTTGCAATTTGAAAGGAATTACTTTTTCAAGGCTTGGAGAGGAACAAGAAAGTAAAGTGAATTCACGGAGAGAGAAAAACGCAGAGAACGTAACAGTTTAACTAGAAACAACGAAGATGGCAAGGTGGAGTCTTGTTTGTTTTACTTGTATGTTTTTGGTAGCAGCTTTTGACGACACATTTGCATTAGCTCAAGGTAAGGTCAACTCAGTTACTCTTTGCCCTCCAAGCACTAGAAATTTGCTGTTTTATGACTTTTTCATGTGTTTTACGAGGGCGTCTGAGGGCCTAAAGGTCTTAATAAAATCGTCTTGAAAATAGTTTATTTGCGGTTTGGTAAATGACAAAATCGACGAGAATGCACTGATAAGATACCAAAACAATAATGAGAATTTAAATCAGGTCATATCTTTCGCAGTACAATAACAAAATCGAACTTTCTGAAACACTTACACTGTACCTGCACTTACCTGCATGGATGCACGCAGCAAAGTCTTTCGAATTTTTGGTGATCTACAGACCCACTTCTGGAATATTTTGCTAGAGAAATAAGGCATGGGTCTGTTAAAGTTAGAGGATTAATGCTGACATGAATCTACAACATGTTGAGTTGCGAAATCATTAGAAGATAATAAGAGTGAAACACATGATTATTGTAATCAAAAAGGTGTTGTTGCTGTTGTCGTTGTTGATTTTGTCGGCAGAAAGTTTTGGTTCTTTGCCCCCCGGGTTTGTCCCCCAAGAATAATTCATGCTGGTATCGCTCCTGCATTGCCCTGCGTCAGAATATTGTCGAACTCAGCTGTGCTGTAGAGTACCACAGTGAGAGAAATTCAGGACTTTCTATTGTTATTCAAGTTGCTGTAAAAGGCACTTTAGCGATGTACACTTATTTATTGGCACTGAGGGTGCAGGAGTTTTTGGTACCAGAAACTGCCCCCTTGGTACATTTCATTTCAAACCAGTCACCATCCTCAATCTCCCCCAGCAGGCCAACTGCAGGCAATATAAGTTCCCAAAAGATCTTTGGACAATTCTTTGAAAATCTCAAACTGTCATTTAAATTAAATCCCCTAAATATTACAAAATGTTGAAAAATCTTGCAAAATCTCAGAAATCTTGAAAATTTAAAAATCAGAAAAATTCTTAGAAACATCTTAAAAGCCTTGAAAATCTCAGACCAAATCCCAAAAATCTTTGATGTCAACTGGGAGATCTTTAAAATCTCAAAATCTCGTACGTTGCCAAGCCAGCAGTGCCAAAGCCAATGGGGCTTGGAGCAGAGTGCCCCACCCCCCCCCCCCCCCAGGAGACCATTTGTCGGAAAATTATGCTTCTTGTCGAAATTTTTGTGATTTGAATGACTAGTTTTGGTCGATTTTAACATAAAGACATAAATTTATTTGTGTTAAAACATAATTTCCAATAGAAATTATTGAATTTATGGCATATTGTTGATTGATATTCACTAATTGTGTTGATTTCAAGGTTGGATTGCGAAATGTGGCCAAATTTTAGTTACTGAGGAGTTTGATCAGTCATATAATGCATAAATTTAACGAATGTTCGTATAACTGTTGTTGTTGCTGTTGTTCTTGATGGATTTATCGTCGAAAAATTTTGGGTTTTCGCCCCCCCCCCCTCCCTTGGCAGTCATGGCAGTTATCGGCCCTGCAAGCCAGTGCTTCTGCAAAGTCTTGTTTCATCAAAGATTAAGTCACTCTTTGCTCAGGCTTACTTATGAAAATGGTACTGAAATCCTTTATTTAACATTTATTTATCATGTTTAAGACGCAACGAACATATTTTTACGACATCATGCTACCTTGAGAACAATAAGGAAGTAAGTTATTGCTTCGAAGGGGCAAATGATATTTGTTTACAATCACTACTTAATTGAAACTATTCATAGAATGGACATGACATGAAGATGTACCTTCTCGTCATTAGTTGAGTCATTTCCAACTCCTCCGCGATCTATTCAAATTTTGCTGACAATACGTGCGTTTGGGCAGTCTGTAAACGACGGGATCACAACGCGGAATCACCAGGAATCATGGAATGGAATCACGAAATTTCGGACGGGTTGTGGACTGATGTTATAATAATGATGATGATGATGATGATGATGATAATAATAATAATAATAATAATAATAATAATAATAATAACAATAATAATAATAATAATAATAATAATAATAATAATAATAATAATAATAATAATAATAATAATAATAATACCGTTTTTAGTATGTAAACTAAGCCACTATCAATTTCAACTGAAAATTGGAATAGAAACACAGCTTTTAAAAAGCTTAAAAGTTTCGATAAAATCTTTGTCAGGACTAACTTCTAAAGAGAGCGACGGAGAATTTATAGATACTGCACAAGATAAAAACATAAACGATAGATGAAAGTAAGAGTTTAAGATTGAGTTTTACACGTTTAAACAAAAGATTGCGATAGCTACCCAGTTAGCAAAGCCTCGAAAGGTGGCTGTAGAATTCAGTGGCTTATGTTCTTGAACTGAATAGCTTCACAGAAACTTCAACTGTTTAGGTATTATTCTGTCATCGGACTTTACTGAAATCTTCAATATTTCTGAATTAGAGTGTTTGTCTAGACTTATGCCTTTTCGTCTCTTGTTTCCCTGCGTTCTTTGACTTGCTGATATCACTTGACCAAGGAACGCAGGGAAACAAGGGACGAAAAGGCATCAGTCTAGTGTTTGTCTTCTTTGTTAATTGTTGGGGATACGTGAAGGCTCAAGTTGACGCGAGCTAGGAATCCCCTCCGAGGACTATGAACGCATGCGCAGTTGTGGGATTTTGCCATGGCATGACATGATTACCGAGCAATGGCGGCCGGAGAGAAAGAAGCTTCGAGCGGTTATTGGCAATTGAAACAATGTAAGTACACATGTAAATTCATAGAAAAGGTTATCTTCACTATTAGAAAGCAACTAAAGCTGTTCTTGTATGATTGTAGCATCTTTTTCTCTTTGGGAAGGCTTAGTCAGCCATCAACAGAACCCAACCTGGGCTTCACCATTGTTGTTGAGAAGGTTGACAAGGTAAGAATCTTTTGCACGAAGAGATTAGTCTAGTGTTTCAGGCAAGATTTAGAAGATTTTCAGGGTTTTTTGGATTCTGCAAGAGTTTTCAAAGATTTTGCCAGATTTTTGAGGATTTAGATCTGGGAACCATCCTCCACATTTGGCCTTCCCACGACGAGTGATTTTCCGCGAAAACGCGACGGGAATCATTAGCTGAGGCGCATGAGTTCATAGTCCCCGTCGCTGATTGGCGGTCAAGTTGAGTGGAATACAAAGCGAGGAGACAATAGGGGGAGTACCATGTATCCCCAACAATAAGAATTCGAAGAAAGTGTTCAAAAAAAACTTAAAACCATTGTGATTTCTGAACCGTTTGACTCAACATGAAATGATTTCCAAAAAAACCATAGTTTATGGATGTCTACAATATGGTGTCAAGCGAAAGTCTGGTTACTTATTGTGGTTTATGAAATTTGATGACGTCATTCCCCAAATGACCTGAAAAAATAATGTCTCGAAAGCTATTCACGGTAAGATTATGGATAGGTAGCTTGAAGTTTCTTTTAAGACATTCAGTTAGAAGAAATACCTATTGAGCTAGAAAAAACTTCCCACTTTTACAAATTCACAGCACCAAGAGTACTTAACAGATTTGAATGATTCAAATTCCAGTTAAGAGTCAAGAGCTTGAAGTATTTTTATGATTTTTCTCGTTATCTTGCCAGCCCCAGAAGTATCGGTAAATTTAACATTATGAAAATTTCATGGTTGCAAAATGACTGAAAAAAGGACTAAAACATTGATCCAATTGTAAGGACTTTCCTTACACAGAACGATACGCAATGGGCCTTCCACCTCTCTCGAGAGTTATAAGACATCAATTTTCAAACAAACACAAAAGATTTTCAGTCCCAGAGCAATACATGGGCAGTGAATACCTCTCACCCGTGAAAAATTGCATTTTCTTTATTGGTTTGTGCGAGGATTCCTTTGTGACTTGATCATTATTTTAGGCCGTTTTTCAGTTATTTTGCAACCATCAAAATGTTTGTAAAGTTGAATTTACTCATATTTCTAGTGATAGTAAGACAGCGAGAAAAATCACATAAATACTTCAATCTTTCGGCTTTTAACTAGAATTTGAAAATTCGAGTCTGTGAAGTACCGCGCGAATAACAACAATAGAAATCGTTTCCAAAGGAATTTTGCATTATTGCAAATTTCAGGTGACATCCAATTTGAGACGGACTTCAATATACACTAACAAGCACGGGCTTTAGGAAACGCCGTATTTGTATTATGTACGTATGATACATCGAGTTATTCCTATCCTAATTTATCATTTCGTTCATTCTGTTGTGAACTTGGGGGATTGAAATGGCGCCTTCGTAGGGGAATTTCAAACGGAAGGAAAACAATTCGATATATCAAGAACGAAATGATATATTAGGATATGAATAACTCAATGTATCATGGACAAATCTTTGCCAAGTTCTACGTTTCCTACAGCCTGTGTAAAAAATATGGGCTATGTAGCCTGTGTACCAAGCTCCAGAAAATAATTCCACGTTGATATTGTACTATGCTGTTTTGTCCCGCTACAAAGTTGTTACGGTTCAAGAGTGTTTAAACACTGTTTCAGAAAAAAAATAATAGCCCTTTTTACTTCTTAAAAAGAGGTCTGGATTGAGTGTCCAAATGCGGTAAAATTTTTGAAGGCAAAAATAGCACGAGCCCCGTTCTCGGTAGAATCACTGCTAGCTCGGGCAAGGTTTTGGTTTCAGAAGACTCCTTAGAGAGTTTGTTACCGACAAATTTACGCAAAGTGAGTTATCAGTGGTTCATTTTACACCGCCACCCCCGGATGTCACAATCAGCACAGTTTTGATTCAGCCATCGTACTTTTGATAGCAATTTCTTGTCCCTATTTTGCAATGAACAATTCCCCAGTCAAACAAGCTTTGTCAAACATATACGTCACAATCCGCTGAAGTTTGCCTCAACGATCGGCAATTCTAAACGTCCAGGGATCAGATCGGGAAAATAAGATACTTCTCTTCTCTACTCAATCATTGGTATGACTTATTAGGATCGGGAAAATAAGATACTTCTCTTCTCTACTCAATCATTGGTATGACTTATTATCGGAATGTTCCAACCCCAGGGTGTCACAGTCACCACAATTTTGATTAGCCTGCAACTTAACTTTGTTACGGAGGAGGAAGGAAATGCTTTTCCCTTCCTCCTCTGCAACAAAGTAAACTCTATGATCGGGCTGAATTGGACTTGCTCCAAATCTCGCTCTTGATGGGATAAACGGGAGGGAAGAAGAAAAAGAAAAGGAAAAGTGGAAGGAGAGCGAGACTTGTGGACTACGCGTTCCCAAAATGAGGCTCGGCATTCACCTGCTCAATTCTAATTGGCTCTAGTTTTGACAACAATTTCTTGTTTTATTTTGCAGTGAACAGTCCCCCAGTCATACAAGCTTTGTCGAACAAATACGTCATAATCGGCCAAAGTTTGCCACTACGGTCGGCACTCCTGAACATCCAAGCATCAGATCCGGAAAATGGAACACTCTTCTACTCAATCATAGGCGTGACTTATTACAAGAATGGCACAATTCAACCGGTAACAGCGTTTAATTTGCAGTGGGCAATCATGAGTATTCCTAAGGTGGGCTTTGACGCCTGTAAAACTGCGGAGTCGTATGCATTTCCAAGGAATCTTTTTTGCATGGATCCAAAGAATAACACCATAAAAACAACTGCAAAATATGATCAGCTCAAGAAGGCAGACTTTTCATTGCTTGCTGTCACTGTTTTGGTAGTGGACAACGGGATTCCTCAACGCAATGTGACAACGAAGGTATATTTTCGTGTGAAGGAAAACTGCACTGCTGGAGCGACGGAATACACGAATCTCGTCCAGAAGTGTCTACAATCCCGTGAAATCATCAAACGTGGAATTTCGTTGGCGGGTGAAATTTCGTTCCAGATTATCGTGCCGAATAACACGAAGATTACACGTATAACTATTGATTTCTCAAAGTTTGCACGATTCAACTTTATCGAAGAGGTAATAAGATACGAATTTCACTATGAAAAACAGACAAAGGTTTTGTTAAGACGACTACTGGTTGATACTGCTCGGGAACCGAAGCTTGAAATGTACCTTTGGAACCCAATCGATATTGTTGGAACCACTTTAAATATAAGTTTGAATTTACGCGTTATTAGTGAAAAAGGTATGTCGCTTTTTGGAGGGACAAGTGGAATTGAGTTATATTTACTGGACAGGAGCAAGAACTATTGCTTAGATAGCAACTGTGTGTCTTTATACAGCGTCCTGACTTCAGTTTTGACTGCCTACGGAAGACCCGAATGCGCTCGAAAAGATGGTTTCACCACCATAGCAAAGTATAGCTCTTGCAACGTTAATCAAGGTAAGTTTGATAATTGAGAAACAATTCAGATTTCGTTTGTGTAAAGTCTGATATTGGAGAAAAAGATCCAAACAAATGATTTGTAGCCCAACATTTTGAATAGCCTTAAATAATGAATTTATCATGATAAACTCATAAACGCAACAAGATCACAGTTACTTGTAGAACGAAGACCGTCAACTCTGGTAAAAGAAGAACAATCAAATAAAAAAAACCGTTGAAACCTGCAAGAGAAAAAAACGAATTAATCTTATTATCTGAAAGGAAAGAAATAAGTTAGTAACTCACCAGTGACTGCAATAAAGAACAACGTTGAATAACCGAAGACGCGTTTCGTCGCATACTCGTCGAACAGGCTGTATGACAGGCTCCTTTCAAACCTTGAAGCAATGGTTTTTTTGACAACAGCTTCCCACTGTACGCAAGAAAACACCCGATTACTCAATGTGTGTTTTTTGTGCCACTCGTTATTTTGACTGCTCCTTAACTGCCTGCTCATAGTGCTTCGCAATGTACTGTTTGATTACAGGGGAGCAAAGGAGAAAGCTGCGAGGCACTATTTGCGGGTGATAATGGGGGCTATCAATACATTGCATAAAAACCAGACATTTTGAGAGTAAATTTTGTGTTTCTTTTTGTACATCTTCCGTCGTAGCCTTCTCGGCCAATGTTTGATGAAGAATCATTTTTTAGTTATGTTTTTCGTTTCAGTCGTCAACACTGCCCCCACTTGGGTCAATTCAAAGAGCAATTATGTGACTGTTAGAAGAGATGTTCTCGCTGGTACCACTGTGTTCAAAATCATTGCGACAGACAGCATAAATCAAAGCTTGACTTATTCGCTGACGTCAGCTAGCTATTACCAAAATGAGGCTAGTCAACCCGTCAAACTGCCTGTATCGTCATGGCCAGTCACAGCAACAGGAAATATCCTGACAGCCCGCAATTTAGCATCTTTACAGCCTGGATACAAGTCGGTCTTCATTCTTAACATCATGATTGCTGATAATGGCACTCCCAGAATGAATGCAACCGGACTTGTATTTGTTCGAATCGTCGATGATTGTCCGGTTATACACGATGCTTCAAAACAATGCATGCCAGAGGGGAAAAATTTCACATCGCCTAATGTTGTTGCAGTTGATAGGTTTAGTTTCAATGCATCGAACTTTAGACTGCATAAAATGATAATTGATTTTCGCGGTTTCATGCCATTCGACAGCGGAATGAAATACATTACAGTCCGGTTCAGTAGTACAGCGGTTGGAGTTGTCACTTTTCAACGCCGGATTTTGCAGGACAAAACGAGGCAGCCGCAGTGGTTGATTGACATAGACCCATCAGTCAATGTCAATGGCTCGTTTCTTGTTTTTATCGAGTTTGGAAAGACGAAGCTCAGAACATTGCAGGTTATCCCAAAATCCGTGACTCCAATCACACTTTTTGGTGTACCGAAGAGCGATTTTTGCACGGGCTCGTACGAGAGCTGCGGAGCATTTTACAGCCGAACAAGAGCCAACCTACGCAAGACTGGTCAACTTGAATGTTTAAGCAAAGACACTTCGTATCTTTTGGATGGGATGTTCCAAAAATGTGGTATTGGTATGTATTTGTTTATATATCAGGTGGTTGGACTTATGCCTTTTCGTCCCTTGTTTCCCTGCGTTCTTTGATTTGCTGATATCACTTGGTCTATAGGGACTCATAATATTACGCTTATATAATGGGCCCACTTTGTCAAAATGGCCTAAACAGGTGGGAGTTCTCGTACACTCAACAAAATCGCTTCAAAATCTGGTTTAAAGAGCTCGAACATTGAAAAGGAAACTTTTAGTACAAAGAATGATGTTGTCTTGACGTACGAAACGCAAAATGCATACCTTTCAGACAGTAATCTTCCTCTGTAGAAGCAAAATAGATCCATCGAAGATGCGAGAACTCCAGGCTGCTTCAACCGTTCTTTAAGAGCAACAACAACAACATTCTGAATAGCGGCCCCTGACTGGTTAAAAACTGAATTCTAGCGATTTTATTGGTGAATACGGAACCACCCTACGCGGGCCTAAAGTGGGCCCACTATTTCAGAGTAATGTTATTAGTCCCTCTTGACCAAAGAACGCAGGGGAAACAAGGGACGAAAAGGCATTTTCATTTTCATTTTCATTTATTTCAACAGGGTAAATACATTCAGTAACTATGGATATCTACTGTTTTACAATGTGCCCTGCTTTAAAACCCTAACTTACTTAATTACATGAATAATTATCGGCATAAAATCCAATATATAAGAAAAAGAAAATTTTCAAAAAGAAAGGGGACTCTGAAGTCAAAGTATGTGGCTGAAGTAGATTTCGATCATCAACCTCTTTGATCTTTCAAAAAAGATTTTAATTTCGTTTTGAAAGCAGCTAGCGAAGGAGCAGTTTTGATTTCAAGGCTTAATTGGTTCCAAACAGTAACTCCTCGATACGAAAAGCTCCGCTGCCCATTTGAGGTCAGTCTATTAGGTGGTGTGAGACTCCAGGAATAGGGGATGGGGTTTCCTTCATAAAAATTCTCCAAAATCAAGAATTTCCTAGCCCGTCGGTATGAATTTTCACACCCCGTCTACGTCATGCCGCTAGAATTTGAAAACGCCACAAAGCGTGCAGTTGTTTTGCCTTTTTTAAATATCCATCTTAAATGTTACAATATAACGTTACGAACTACTATACTTTCTAATTACTATATGACTATGCCACACTACTGGGACGATACCGCAAGGAGCAACAGACAATGACTACCCTGCCGTCTTAACATAAAGCATTGACCATGCATAAAGCCTGGTTTCCATATGATCGTAACAGTCGGCGACGCGTCGCCGAGACAGGCTCGGGGACACATCGGGGACGATTGCGTTAAATGGGAACATTTTCTGAACGACGTCGCCGATCAGACGGGGACGGTACGGGGACGCATCGAAAGAGTTGAGATGAGTTTAAAGCGTGGTTTCCATATGATCATAACAGTGATTGTTTCCATATGTCACCGACTGATCGGGGACACGTCGCCGAAGCGTCGCCGACTGTTACGATCATATGGAAGGGAACCAGGCTTAAAGAGATTGGCAAACATTGGCAAAAGATTGATTAATTACCATTTCATGTTACGTTCCTTTGTGCTTTTCTATTTTCAATGAATTTAAAACTTTCGAACAAAAAACTTTCGGACATCACCTGATTTCGGACGATCATACTTTCGTACAAAAGTTTATCCGAAAATTTGATCATCCGAAAGTTTTCGTTTTCAATGTAGACTGCATGCAGAGTCGACTGGCTTCTTTCAAAGAGGTTTCTCGGGGGTATTCCTCGGTCAGTAGAAAAGATTTAATATGGTTCTATTGACTATGAGAAAACCTCCTCCACAGGACCTAATTTTTACATAAATCAGCTGAGTCTGGGCATAGGCTAGCCGCTAGCCCGTTGAAATCTGACGCCCATGAGGCGCCGATGCTCTTGAAAACTTTTTATTTTCGTCTTTTCTTTCCGTAGTATTTTCTGCAGTAAAGTTATCCGTGTTTAACATTGACTGGTCAAGCGGGAGAAAGATTAACCAGGTAAAGGCTTTTGCGAACGACCCATTGATCTTCTCAATTACAACTGTCATAGCTCGGTTCGACGGTATAGCAAAGGCTGCAACTGCAAGTAATTCATCTTGGCGACTAAAAAGCGTGGGCGAAGCAGCCAACGATTGTAAAATGGCACTGAACTATGCTTATCCAAGAAATCTCTTTTGCATTGATTCAAATGGCGTAATAAAGACTACCTCAAAATTTCGTAATGCTCTTAAGGTGTTCTCGCTCGTGGCCTTTGAAGTTGTCGCTACGAACTCAGCAGATCCTACGAAGTACTCTACAACCAGAATTCACTCAACTTCAGAGCCCAATATCACTCATTTTCATTGTGCAGAAATACGTGGTGCTCTTTCGAGCTTCAAAAAAGACTGTGACAATACGAAAGGCAGCCCCATTGTGCTTTCCAGGATTGCGAATACAAATGATAGCCAGTTCACTGCACCATCCGTACGTTCCCTTGTGACTCAAATTGGCGTGAAGCTGCACGTACTTCGTTTCGCTAAAGAGGGACATGCAATCACATATACTTTTATTAGAGCAGGAAAGCCGAATGCAACAGTCAAGTCATTTCTTATCCCTGGCAAGACCATGCGCTTCAAGTCACCTCACACTTACAATTCAAGCCTTTACCGTCAACCTTTGGAACTAGCTCCCAATGAACGAGTGACCGTAAAGTTATCCTCAGATTTCACTCCTTCATTCCAAGGAAATGACATTATACTCTATACCGTTCCATTGAAAGATTACTGCCTTTCAGATTGTGTTAGTAAATACACCAAGATCGTCAATAGTGTGCCAACATGGTATCCCAATTTCCCATGTGGTTATTCTAATGAAGAATTTTACAATGCAAAGTATGGTTACTGCTTAGGTAAGTGTTTTCAAAATACTTCCCAATTGTTCTCCTTTTGCGACTTTCCTCCCTTTTATACTGATTTATGCAAGGGTGTCAGGACAGGGATGTTTTGATTGATTATTTATCTCCCCTTGTTTTGATCCTTGTGTCTTGTTTTCTTGTCTTTTTTCTGCTTTGTTTCGTCGCAAATACTTGATTAAATCGTAAGGAATCTCTTTACACACATGCAGCACATGCAGGAGCACTTCAGTCTCTGGGGAGTCGTAAGAAAAAGATTTTCGACCGAATTCTTACAGTTTCAAAGCCATGCGAATAAATTTGCAGACAGTGTCTATCGTTTTTGCTTCTCTCACTTTGTTGGTCACCCAATACAACAATGATTCAAAACTTCAGATAGCGGGTGAGTCAATAAAAAGGCCCGGCGTTTGAAAGTCTACTGCTCCCTAAGTATATAAATAATGATATTTTGCAATATCAGCTATCATGTTGAATTATTTTTAGAATTTTTTACTATTGAAATCGGTCACTCCATTCAGATTTTGCAAGGGATTTTCTAAAATATTTCACTTCTAGAAACCTTAAGAATATGCAAAATTCATCAGCAACTTTCCCTGGTATGTTTACATCACAGCGATGACTTGGGCACGCTTTAGCATGTGCTGTCCTCTTGGGGGAGGAGAAAGTCTTCTCCCTAGTATGGATAACTTGGTCAGGGGGGTTCCATTCTCCCAAGAGGACAAAATACATGAATACAACCAAGTGTCATTATTGCCAGGAAGGAGAATAAAGGGAAATTTTGCTTGCTGTTTTAACTCACTTTTGCAGTTTTTCGAAAGGGCCTTTTTGCAGAAAATCTTCCACTTCGACGGGAAGGAATGGCCGATTAAGGCTGAGTAATTACTGAATCTAATTGGACATATCGGGAATGAAACAAGACAATTCAATATCGTTGTTTTGATATTCAGGTAGTAGCATTTTTTCAAAAGCTGGGCCTTTTATTGGTATAATAAACGACGAATTAATGATCTAAGTCTTTGAAACAGCAGCTAACATGATCTCTTCTGCTTTCAGGAAACAATCCCCCGAAAATTGTTTCTCCAAATACATTCACACCAGATGTTGCTAGCGCCAAATCTGGATCTATCGTTGGACGCATTGTTGCAACAGATTCAGAAAACACGAAACTTGTGTATGGTGTCCTGTGGATTCATTCCTTTTTGGCACAGCGCAATATAACGGTCAAGCCATTATCAAGCCAGCCTTGTGTGAATGCAAGAAAGGATTTATCTCCCTTGAATTACATTTGCATCAACAAAGACACAGGAGATATCAACATTACCTCTCAGTATGTTCAGCAGATAAGAGATGTCTTGACTGTGAGGGTATATGCCGTAGACAGCGGAAAACCCAGACGAATTACCTCCCAGACGATAACTATAAGTTTTAAGGATCAATGCGAGAAGGCTGCAAAGAGCTATCAGGATTTGTTTAAAAATTGCATGAGTCCTGCTCTAAATCGTACCAATTTCTTGTCAACTAAGTCATCGGGCAAACGTGTAGAACTAAGCATTCCAACAAAATCTCCACCAGATAGGGTAGTGTTATTATCCCTGAATTTGAATTCCCAATTGTTTCCTCGTGGTACATTACACACTATTTTTACATTGAAAACGTTAAAATCTGTAGAGCCAGTATATGTTTATGGTGAGCAAGTACAAGTATTGTTTAACAATTCTGCACATGATTCCAATCAGTCGACTATTGTGACGTTGCCAGTAAACCTGTCAATCGCTCAAGCCTCGCGAGTGGTTGTGTCTGCGGTGTCATTTGTCAAAACTGTCGTCTTGCCGGCTACAACAACAACAGCAACAACAACAGCAACAACAACAGCCAAAGCACCTGTAACTACAACAATAATAAAGACATCTACGGTTGCAAGTACAACCACGTCAAGAAGTAATCACTCAAATGTGCTGACTACGGCTGGACCGACAACTGAAAGTCAAACAACCAAATCACTAACAAATGCAACAACAACAGCAAAAGCCTCACTATATTCGACAACAACAACAAGAAATAACCAAACAACAACTCCACCTACCTTAGCATCTACAACAACATCCAAAACAAATATCTCTCTCACGGACACACCTGAGCCTATCACGGATACCTTTACAACTCTTTCTCCTACGACTCTCCCTACTCTTGATCCTAATGCTACAACAGACCCTCCTAGGCCATTGAGAAAACGAAGATTCTTGCAGAGAGAAGCATTTGCTCAAACAGACATGCCTCTGATGTACATTACGCAAAATGTGTCGATCACAGTGTATGGAGCTGGTATCTTATTAATGGTTCAAAAATATACAGATTTCTGCGGTTCAACCTCGTGTGTGACAACGTACAAGACATGGGTCTCCGAAACTAAAAAGGTTGGAGAAACAAAATGTGGAAAGGATCCATTTTATGCTCATAATTACTTCAAAGTTTGCTTGAGTGAGTAACTACTTCTTTGTATGTTTGTAAGCGTAAAATGAGTAGTGCTGATGGCAGGGAGCTACTAAATCGTAAACTGTTGAATCAATGTTCGCAACAGCAATGGCGAATTTTTTAAAACAAAAGGATTCAAGTCTGCTGCATACAAAGCGACTTTGCAGCTCCAGGAATGAAATTCACACTTCATGCGCATCCACCCATAATGATTCGTATTTTCTGTTTATTTTTTATTTTTATCTTTTTATTTTCTATTTTCAACAATCGTCCTTGCTATTCGATAGGATTCAAATATCCAGAAGGCTATTGCGAACAGTTGTAGTTGTGGCTGGAGAAAGTCCGTGAATCATGATTTTACCGTATCTGTGCACATTTCTGGCTTTGCTCATCATGAATTTTACGTTATTAATTGCTGCAAATGACTTATTGTATCACTCATTTACAGATCCTCCGACATTCAAAACAGAGCCTGTAAGTGTCAAAGCAAAGTTAAATCAGCGAGTCCGTTTGACATGCAGTTATCAGAATTTTACGCAAATTAAGAGTTTTCAATGGCTAAAGGATGGAAAAGCTTATGACCCACCCAAATTAGAGGTCTTAGAGGGACGATTTCCCAGAGCTGTTTCTCCAGATTCAACCAAATATTTATACGTGCAAGGCTCTGATCCCGAATTACAAGGATACTACACTTGTATGGTGAAAGATGCTTTGAATAATACTGTCAAATCTAAAGAGTCGCTCGTTCACTTTACTGGTAAGTTAGACTTACGATTTTCTGTCTGGTTTTCATTCGATGTATTTGTCGGCGACCGTTGCAGAGGTACGTGTGCGATAATCGCACACCGTCACCGACTACCAGATTTAAATGAAAAAACCGCTAAATTTTTATTCACCACAGACAGTCTGCGACTGTCGCAGATGCGGCAAAAAGTCAAAATAAATTTGAAATTTCCCGATCATCGCATACTGTCTGCGGCCTATTGTTTTAGCCTGTGTAGCATGATTTTATAAAATGATTGGTGATTGTCGCAGATAGTTTGCGATGATCTTCGACATACATGAGCTGCGACGGACGCCGACGCAATACAACAAATAAAAACCAGCCTTGAATTATGGCCATAGCTGTGGACTGGAAACTCTCGATGTTGCTGAAGGTGAACCTGCACGCTGGGTTCAAGCGCTGGGTTTGCAGATGTAGCTAAGCGCTAATCGAGTCTGCAACCCCTTGTCATGACGCTCAAGTGGTGGGGCCCTACCAGGTATCGAACCCACTCCGCCTGACTGTTCTGGCTGCAAAATCAGAGGATTACACCATTGTGCCACTCTCCACTACCTCTTTCCCAGAAACAATATATTTGGTGGAAGCAAAGCACATCATTTGGAAGCAAAATCATAGAGATGAATTGTGCATAGATTGACTTAAAATCCAGCTGACACAAGTTTTGGGTTACATCCCTCGTCGGCATAATTTGTGAAAACTTGTACGTATTTTATTGTGAGTTCATAGCAAAATGGTGCATACCTTCAAAAAATAACACACGAATTCGGAGTCACATGGAAAGTTGACCTAAACGAATTTTAAGAGAGCAAAGTGGGCTGAATGGTAGGGTTCTATCTCGTTACGCAAAGAAACGTCGTTGGGGTCGTCGACAAAAAACTGGTCTTGAATTTTTAGTCACGATTGTACTACGAGTCTCTCTCTTTTTAGTTCATATGGTTCGGAAAACGCGAGGTCTGACAAAAGGTAATGATAATTAAGAAAGGAGAAGGTAGACTCCTACTTTGATAATGCTGCCAAAGATGGCAAAATTTTTACAGCAGAGTACAACAAAGTACTCTTACTTCCTTTAAAGTCATTTAATTCGAGGGAAAATGTAATAGGATTTCACACCCACCGATATTGTTGTTGTAACACATTGTTCTATATGTTTCGTTGCAGATGTCTCATCCACAAAGATGTCTGTGAAAATCAAGCGCACATTCAGCAATGCATTGAAGGATAAAACTTCAACGGAATACAAAACATTGAGTCAAGATGTCTCCAAAGCTGTGAGTGTTTATTGTCGATCTTTGGCCCCCTCCAAATGAGAAAAACATGTTTTCTTTATTCTAATCTTCCGACGTAGGAGCTAGAGCTTCCGACAGGAGAGGGGGGGACTAAAATGACTAAAAAATGCATTTAGTGTGCGTCATTTTGCCAAAATTCCTCTGACAAGACCTGAAATTTCCTCTGATTGGGGGCTACATGCTTCCAACGGGTGGGCTGTAGCCCCCTAGCCTTCTTCTGGCGCCACCACTAAATGTCATCGTTGCAAAACTTTCTGTTGCTCCCAGTACTCTCTGAAAAGCTTAATCATTGAATCGACGTAGGAGTTGCCCCTTTGTATTACGTGCAAACTTTGGGTTGCTCTGGGACGCCTTTCTTAGCGGCAATTTTTGGTCACATATGGTCATCCATCATTAAGTGATCGTCATCTTTCTACTTTCGCTTTGTAGCTCAATGCAAAACTTGACGGCCTTGGTATGCACAAGAACAGGAAAATCGTCATTAATGGATTTCGGTAAGTAATATGGGTGGGCAAAAAAGCTTAGGGGGAGCACTCAGCACATAGCCTATGCTCAGCATATGCACATACGGGAGGAAAGTCTGGAAGATATTTTTGGCTCCCAACTAACTGAACTTATTTAGGGCTAATCTAATCTTTCGACCCGACCTCCAAATAAATGATGTTGCTTGTTAGCTTTTTGACGAAACTTGTTGACTCAGGCTATGAAAATAAAATCAAGCTGCTGCAAAGAACAATCGCTTGCTGGTAGCCAATTAGAAGCCCTTGCCTCGCGTACTGTAGGTCGCTCAGCTGCGGGCAACAAATATTATGTATTATGAACTTAAAAAAGAGTAATGTCAGAGTTAAGGAACCTGAGTGATAAGCGTTTTTGTAAGTAAATTACCGGTTTCCTAATTTTCATAGGTAAATTACCTAGAAGAATTAAAATGTCTATCGTCAGTATCCAAGCAGCAGAGTTTTTTGAAGGTTTCCAGGACTTACCCTCTTTCTCTTCATATTTTCGAACTCAAGGATTGGTAATTCATTATTTCCCTTTGCTGGTCTCTTTCCTGATTGCTAGCCTTCTTTGTTTTGTACTTTAAAATTCTTTATTTACTTTTTCAGGGCCGGTAGTGTGATTGTTGATGCCAATGTTTACTTCCTCAATGTCAATAGTTCCAATCGAAATTCTATCTGTTCACAATTACGCAATGTCTCCTCCGCATCAGCACTCTCAAATCTGGAGATAGAGTCGGTTGAGACAACATCTTTTGGTAAGCTCTATCTAGACTAATTGAATGAGTCTTAGTTTTCCGCATTGAATTGGATGAAGGAATCACGTCATCAGTCTAAGCTCTATCATTGACCATTTGCAATATGATTGAATAGCCAACAGGTTCAATTATCTTTAAAGATTTTCTTGGCTGAGGTCGATCGCTGCGTTCAAATTTTACAAGGGATTTCCTTGAGAAATTCCACTAGGGAAACGTCAAAATCGTACTCAAAATAGAAACAAATTTTCCTGGTATTTTTCCTTACAGCAATGACTTGCAAATGTTGGCGCGTGCTATCCTCTTAGGAGGATGACAAAGTCTTCCCCATCGTATCAACTTACTCAAGGGGATTCCATTCTCCAAAGAGAACAAAATACATATGAAAATGTCGTTATTGTTAGGAAGAAAAACAATGAGATTTTGCTCGTTGTTTTTGCGGATTTTCGAAAGGGTCTTTCTGTAGAAAGTCTCCCTTATCCACGGGATGGAATGACCGATCCAACTCGGGGTGAGTGGCCGAATGGCTTATACAGTCTCCAAGATAGGAATCAAATGTTTTAGCCGATTTTTGCTCGTGGCCCATGGCCGGAAACCTTCAAAACCTCATTTTCACGGACCAATCAAATGGTGAATAAGCGAGGAAGACAGAAGAAATGTGTGAAAATTTTTCTCAACTTTACCTACCTTCATAAAACACAACCAGGACAAAAAACTGCTGGAAATTTCCCGGATTTTTTCGAAGGAATCTATTCGCCAGATGTTTGGGTATCCAGATTTGGATGCCGGTTTAAATACCTCGCGGTTTCTCAAAGTTATAGCCTTTCCAAAACCGATGAGGCACTCAACTTTAAACAATAGAGACTCTGGATTAGAAACAATGGCAATAACAATAGTGATTGTTTTAACAACCATCCCAGAGCGGCAAATATTTACGTTTCCAATTGTTCTTGCTATTGTCCTTCCACCGCAGTTTCCTTGGTTCAAGATTCAATGCCCCTTCGATTTCTTTGTGAACTGAAGAAATTTGCTTTCGTTAGTTCACACGTTTCAAGTCATATGGCAATACTCTTGAGAAATTTCTGTATAATACTACTCTTTGCATTCATGGCATGGTTCGAAATTAGTAATGAAATTGAAAGGAGGTTTTATCAAGAGGCTTTATCACCTGACTTGAAGTGGCGTAAACAAGGCTTGGCAAGCCTCGGCCGATGTTGCCTAATAGAAAACGCTATATCTCCACCAAACTGTGAGGTATTTAAACCGGCATCCAAATCTGGATACAAAAAACATATGGTGCGTAGATATCTTCAAAAAAATTTGGGAAAGTTCCAGCAGTTTTTTGTCCTGGTTGCGTTTTATGAAGGTTGGTAAAGTTGAGAAAAATTTTCACACATTTCTTCTGTCTTCCTCGCTTATTCACCATCTGATTGGTCTGTGAAAATGAGGCTTTGAAGGTTTCCGGCCATGGGCCACGAGCAAAAATCGGCTAAAACATTTGATTCCTATCTTACAGTCTCCGTAAGATGACTGAAGTTAAGCTCGATCGAGTGAGGTCAGACTCCGGATGGATGACCTCACAACTCACCTCGTCGTCCTTCGGAAGGGACGTTAAACTAGGGGTCCCATGCCTGGATGCGGCATGCACAATGGACCTAAATTAACCTTTCAGTAGCTAGAAATCCAGACAAGCCCACTGATTTTGATTTTAAATTCTTTAGGCAGGGTGGTTACGTCAGTCAAAGGACTGATTTACGTTGGGCCGTGCAAATAAATATAAAACTAAGAAAAGCATACATAATTAAAAAACCCTATTTACAAAGTTATCTTATAAACAAATTAAAAGTGTTGCTAACTATAACATGAAAAAGAGAATCAGCATTCGGTGTTGACACTGTTGATACGTTTTTTGAATATTTCATAAGATTGTGATGATTTCAAAACAAATTGAAACAAACCGATTAAAGCCCTGTAAATTACTCAATCTAATTGAATATGTCGGTAATGGAACAAGACAGTTCTCAGTGTTGTTGCTTTGATATTCAGGGAAAAGTATTTTTTTCAACGCCAACCGTTTTTCTATTCACCTCGTATATCTCGTTCATTCTCTAATAATTTGCTCTTCGCACGAACCGAGCTGATGAATGTGCGACGAAACGCGTTGCAATTGTTTTGAGTTAGCGGCAAAGGCCGTGCCAAAGGCTTTGATCTTTAGCGGTTGTTAATTAAGTTTTGTCATTGAGTGGTTCAGGTTTATTGAAATTTAATTTTCGAATTTCTTTTGTTCGTCATTATCAGATTGCTGTTATGCAAGTCAAACTGGAGAAGCGAACATAAAGGGAATAATTTCGTGGCGAACGACTATTGCAAATTTTGCTGACACACAACAGTGTCCATACAAATGGTTTTCATTGAATGGCACTGCCTCAAAGTTCGGTAATGCAACTAGGCAATGTTTGCCTAATTTCAGAAACGGAGCAGTATGGAGGGATCCAAATTTAGATCAATGTGGATATAAGAGTGCGACGACTCAAGTTTTGGAAGACATTGCTAAGGTGAGCTGAGTTGAGTATTTCTAAGGTGAGTTGAGAGGCCCGAAAGTCTGGGGTACAGTTCCACAATTGATCAAAGATTCTACAACTCTTGCTGATTTTAAAAACAAAAGCAGACCTTGGTCTCCTGCCACTGCCAACAATGTCAAACTTTTATCGCAAACTTATCCTATATTTGATTTTAATATTCATGGTTCTCTATGCTGAAAGTTCAGTAAGGCCCCACATTTAAGAAACTACTTTTTCACACTTCAGCCTAAAATGTTTCTTATATTCTATGGTACTTGCCATTTCTGGGGTCAAGTTTCTTAAGTTTCTAATTTTGTGGAAAGTTTCTGGAAAGTCCATAGAAAACTAATCTGGAAATCTTTTTGCTTCTAACTAGAATTTGAACCATTCAAATTTGCGCAGTTCCTCTTGGTGCTGCTCACCCGGTATTTAGTGAACGATGAAGAAGAGAATCAACGTCCCCAGAGAGTAGTCATCGAATTGATCCTTCGCCCATTTTTCATTCATTCAGTTATCTGCTAACGAGTTTCATCTTTAACAGAAATATTTCTTTTCTTTCTAGACGAACATCACTGATAGTAACGTGCAAGATATATCAACGAAGCTGGATACTGCGACAAGCTCACCCAAAGATTTCACAAATCGTCTTGATGTCAAATTTGCTTCAGATGCGATTGAAAATTTAGTGAAAAGCAAAAAGAAGCTGTCAACGGTAAACAGATTGAAATTAAATGAATGAGCAACGGTGAATTATGTAAAAAAAAGTTCAAGTTTGATTAAGACAATGCGATTTGACAAATGGCCGATCTTTCAAATGATGCTTTGACCCAACTTTTTGTTATAAGGTGATCAAGACCTTTGTAATGACCTGAAGAGAAGAATGCTCGAATTGACATTACTTTTTATCCACGAAATTGGTCGGTTTGATTGAGATCTTTTACAAACCTTAGTACTAAGCAGCCCTTGAAATAAATGTTATTTTTCTTTGTGCATTCTTTTTCACATCAGATGTCAGGCATTTTATCTACTACAACGAACGAGTTGCGGTTGCGACATCATTTAAGTCGTCGCAACCCTGACCTGACATCTAATTTGGAACAGAATCTGGTACATTATCCATTAGTTTTTAATCTTTTGTAGTGTAGTCGTAGTTAGTTAAACGTTGTGTGTCTTCTTTTATGGGCCATAGGGTAGTCATTGTCTTTCGCTCCCCATAGTATCGTACCTGTTGTTTTGTTTAGTAATTAGAAGGGAATATTGAAAACTGAAATGTGAAATATATTGTAAATTTTCATATCTAAATAAAGAAGCATACAAGTATCATGATTTAGATTCTCTTATAGAACAGCTGAAAATTCCTTTGTGATTTGACTTTGATTTCCGTTTGTCACAGATTGCTAAAGATATCTTAAATGCAACTAGTAATATGATGGATGTTAACGTAACACTCATTGCTGACTCACAACTGAAATACAAGTCTTCCTCAAGGTTAGCTTTTTCTCTTGAATTCTCATGAAAGTTAATAAAGTACCTACTTGGTTTTCATTATGCAGCAGATTGTTGCGCATAATTGCAGAAGTGATGGTGGAGGAATGTCATCACAGCATTTTTACTGGGTGAGTTAATAAAAAGGCCCGGCGTTTGAAAACATGCTGATCCCTGAAAATAAAAGCAATGATATTGATAACTATCTTTATTTCTAATGTGTCCAATTAGGTTCAGTAATTTACCTGGCTTTAAGCAGCCATTCCTGCCCATCGATAAAGGAGATCTTCTGCAGAAAACCCCTTTCGAAAACCTGCAAAAACGAGCGAAAACAGCAAGCATGCTTTCCCTTTATTTGCCTTCCTAGCAATAGTGGCACATGCATTCCTATAATTTGTCCTTTTGGGAGAATGGAGTCCCCTTAAATAAGTTATTCATACAGGGGGGGCACTCTTTCATTCCTTCAAGAGGATAGCACGTGCTTAAGCGTGCTCATGTCATTCTTGTCAAGGTAAACATATTTGGGAAACTTGCTCGTGATTTAACACGTTTTAAAGGTTTTTCGAAGGGACAGAGAATCCCTTGTTAAACCTTAGAGGAAATTGAACAATTTCAGGCACGAAACATTCTAAAAAATAAGTAAACTTATTAGATATTCAATCAGATATTGCAAGTTCTTATTGCTTATATATTATCATATTGTCTATAAATTATCATTGCTTATATAACATAGCAAGTGCGACCTTCTGAGACAGGCAGATAACGTATGTGATTGGAGAGCCATAATCGCCAATGTTTGTTCCAGACAAGGCACTTGAAGAAGAATATGTTCAGGGAGCAGAAGATTTTCAAACGCCGGGCTATGTTTGACTCATCCATTATATACTACCTGCATTCTAACTATTCCTCTGTTCTTTTCTGCAGAATTTTAAGCTCTCTTGAAAACCTTGCCAACGAAATCCCAATAACGAATAACACACCAGTTGTAACAGTTCGAAGAAACGTCGCTTTTGCTGTCAAGCCCCTTGAACAATCAACGGAGGACATAATCATTACAGCAACTCGTCAGAAAGTGACTGGGTTCAACTTCATCGACATTTCATCTGACAAAACTGCTGCGCCAAAGCGAAGAAGAGAGAGGTCTGCTGAAATCAAATTATCCAAGGCAATGGTACAGAAAGCAGGAGCTATCAAACCGGGAGCGTTGAATCGCGTTTACAGCTTTGTGTTTGAGAATGACCGATTATTCATTACCTCCAGCACTTTAAATCTAACAATTGCTGGTAGTCGCGAGAGGCAAAATAGGACACAAGTTGTTGACAGTAGAATTCTCTCAGCCTCCTTTGGAGGTTTGAAATTGATGAATCTCACCAGTGCAGAGGAAATGAAAGGTCTTTTTAGGCCGTTGAGTCAGAAGCCTGGACGAATCGACTGCGTTTTCTGGGATACTCTTTATCAAGGTAAGACCTGGTTGTATACAGGATGTCCCAAAAAATATATGCGCCGCCATTTGAATGGTTGTTGTGGAAAAGCCATGAATCTGAATTTGCCACTTTTGAAATTGTTCAATAGAAGAGATTTTGACCTGAGTGTTTGAATCCTTGTTTGAGTAAATCTGATTAGGTAGTCAAGTAGTTGCTGATTTACGTAAGTATAAAGTCAAAATTACTAATTACTTCAAAACCAGAGGATTTTATATTCTCCATCAATGCGAAAGTGAGAGAAATGGAATGGAAAACGGTACCTTTACCGGTTGTTTGAATTAGATTTTTGGTACCCAAGAATAAAAAACACATCTAATTGTACTAGAAATGGTCAAGTTCAGCACAAGTGCTACATACAGGCCATGGTATGTATGCGTCAATGCCACACGTATACGTTTTAAAAACGCAGAGAATAGTTTCCATCCGGACTGATCCACTTATCGTTTTTTTAGCGTTTTAGCCTGTCCACACGTAAACGCTGAAGCGATGGAAATGAATGACAAACGTGACGTCTATGACATCATCGTTTACAAAAGTATGCGTTTACGAACGTCAACATGACAACGCAAAAACAGTGTTTTGAAAACAACTGGAAATGACTGATGAATATGACGTCTCATCACTTACGAAAGTATGCGTTTACGTCCGTCCGCATGGAGACATGAAAACTGCGTTTTCAAAAGTATACACTTTGGAAAGCGTTTTCGCATGTATGCGTTTAGGGTACACCTTAAAACGCCATTTACTTGTGGTCGTGGCCTCTGAAGTTTATTTTAGCCAGCAATATTTCTCTCCGAAACCTCCTATTTATCATTCATTACTCTCCTCTTAAAAAGGTAAAGTTTAAGTCCATTAGGTTCCAACATTCAAGCTATAACGTTCAGTACGGAGATAATATCCTCCGGTTTCGAGGCAACCAACACTAACTGACTCCCTTTCTCCATAAATATACTACCACTACGTGTCAGATTTACTCGAATTTGGCACCCTACTCGAAGTTGAAGTCTCTTCAATTCACAAATTTGACAAACAAGAATCAAGAATATTGAATGGATGGCTCCTTCACAGCAAGCACTCGAACGGCACGCATGTTTTTTTACACTAAAACATTCATTGTTTCATTTCCCCAACCTTTGATTGGCGCTGCCAGATGTTGATACGTGGGCCTATAGCCTCTGATTTTCAGGGTGATATTGAGTCTCTGTGATGCCCGAAGTGATATCGTTCAAGAACACAAGGAAACAAAGGGCTTAGGTGATCAAGCAATTTTGACATTGGCTAAAATTAGCTATGTTTGACTTCTAGGTGGCTATGGCTCTTGGTCATCAAATGGCTGCAGATATGATGGGATGCAAGACGGAATGCATCAATGCAGATGTGACCATTTAACAAATTTTGCAATTCTTCTTGATGTAACTGGTAAAGGAACTCCCAAAGTAGCTGCTCTTGCTTTGAGTATTGTTACGTACATTGGATGTGGAGTGTCATTGCTATCTTTGGTCATCATTTTCCTTACTTTCGTTATATTCAAGTAAGTGCTACATCCTTTTGATTTTACTGCGCACCAAAACGCTCCCTACAATGGTTTTCAAATTTTGACAGCCCAGTCGAATTAAGCAGCATACTTCTGCAAAATGTGAAGAATTTTGCGATCATATTTCCGCAGATTTATTGCAAAAATTCCACAAATTATGAAACCTTTCTTGCAATCTAGAACAGGATCCATAAATCCGGAAAATGACAGAAAATGATACCCATATGCTGTAAAATATCTAAAATGATATCCATAATTCCGCAACTTTTTTGAAAAATTACCCCTGGAATATGGCAGGTCCTCGTACCAACAGCATACTAATATACCTCCATCCCCCCTCCGGAGATTATTTCCTTTTTATTTCATTGATCGCCCAAGCGATTCCTGTGTGGTATCGGAATTCTTGACCGCAGGCTTGAATTTAGCATTCTGACTTTCGTCTGGACACGGTATCACATCCCCAGAGGAATTAGGACGATCAATGCTAAAGTACCACTTAGTGTAGGCCACATTCTTATCGTCCTTAGGCCCTTGATCATACTTGCCGTTTTCTTGATAATGACTTTATGACGGAAACTTTATGAAATTTTTAGGAGAAGCTTAAAATTGCGAAAGTTAATACTATCAACAAGTAAGGGAAACATAACAGAATAAAGTAACCTTGCATATAACCACGTTAAACTAAGCTATATTACATTACAGCTAAACGAACTTTTACAAAGCATGCACTATCAAAGTTACGACTGCAAAACTTAACAATGATCATGAAATGCTCAACTGTTTACCATTGTTGTCAATGCACCCCCACACCCCACACACCCTGAAGTAAGTTTTGAACAGTAATAAAGTTTTTGTGCTAGCAACCTTTGAAAGCGAAACAAATAACAATGGAGACACTTTTGTAGATGCACACTTCCGGTCAATTACAGCTTTCTTGGATGAGATACTGCGAGGCTAAAAGAGACGCAACGAAGCCGCACGGAGCTGACCTAGTCACGCTATTTCTGCTTATGATTTTAATGATTTTCTGTTATCATTTTGTAGGAAACTGCGAGAAAAGAGACCACCTCGGATTCTTATATGCCTTTGTTTTGCACTGATTGCCACACTGATAATATTTCTGGCTGGTATTTCTGCAAAGGACTTGAAAAGTTGTCAGGCAGTCGCCATTTTGATTCATTATTTTGTCTTGGTGTCATTCATGTGGATGGCTGTCGAGGGATTCAATCTGTATCTGAGCTTTGTGAAGATCATGGATACTGATATTACACATTTCATTCTTAAAAGCAGTGTTGTTGCATGGGGTGAGTTATTTTACGTTGTATCAACATAGCTAGGAGTTATTCTCCTCCGCGAGGTTTCTTTAATGTTTTTCGTTGTTAGTTCCGTAGCTCCGTGGTCCGTAATGTTGCGCAAGGAGAAAAGGAAGAAAGGAACTTTCCTCCTCTTCCCCCTTTTATAAAGGCACCTCCGCGGAGGAGAGTAGGTAGAAGTCAGATATTTTGCTCGTTTTAGTGTACGTACCCCCGTCAAAATTCATCTGGATGGACCAATCAGAGAGCGTAAATTCTGATTGATGTGAATTTTCAGCGTAGTCGTTTGATTTTACTACCGTTCCTACCCTAGGTTACTTGAAGTTTCAAAAATATTTTGCAAAGACCCGTTCTACAGATGTTGATGTATGCCTGTTCATGCGATAACCAAAATATTTCAAGGTGTCGGGAAATCATAGACTTGCCTAAGTCTAATTCTGAAGTCCATCTGATGGATCCCTGTCCTTCAATTCCTGGACCCAAAAATCCAATAAAACAGAATGCTGGAATGGCGATTCCAAGGACTGTGGAAAAGGAATCAGTTAGACGGACTCTAGGAAACAGACTTGGGGCAAGTCTAAGAAATTATGGTGTTTCAGATTACCACTTAAAGGGTCTGTATCATCCAGCATGCCTTGCACGTGCCGTCTCTTGGTTAGCCTTTGTTGTCGCCATTTTCATGGGCCATGAAAATGGCAACAACAAAGGCCAATGAGGAGACCGCACGTGCAAGGCATGCTGGATGAAACAGACCCTTTAACACAGGGACGGCGCTCCCTGCTTTAACAATTCTTAACAACCCGCTTCACAAATCACAAGGCACAGAGCCGCACAGCAAACTTCTCACAAGGTACAAAGTGTAAAGTCCTCTGAAGCACCTTCAAACGTTTTTTATACCCCTGCAGTCAATACTGCGTTGAAGCATCAAAACCCCAACTCTCTATTGGCTATTGAATTTTCAGGTATCCCAGCGGTGATTGTGGCAATAACGGCAGGAGTAACGAAGTTACAGGCTTATGGAAAGAAAAACGGAGACGAATGGATGTAAGTTCATCTATCATTACATTTCATAATTTTCATATAGAGAGAGTAAATGTTCGGCTGGGCGTTTGCCAATCTTTATTGATGCGTTTTGCTTCGCAAGTTCATTTCTTCGAATCGTTTCTTCAAACGAATCATTGCATAGAAGAATGGCTAACTTGGATAGTAGAGGGGAGCTAATGTAAGATTTTGGCTCCGAAAGGAGGGGTTTATCACAGAGGGTGCCTCATAGAGGGGTTGGCAAATAGAGAGGGTGGCCAAAGAGATTCCCCAAAGTGTAAGCCCCGAGAAAGTGTGTTCGGGATCTCCCGCAACACATGACCAAGAACATGGGATGAGGACTCCCTTTATCACTCTCGTATCTTCTTACCACCCTGCAAGCTGTTGACTTTTGACTATGTATTTATTTATCTATCCACAGCTGCATGGTAACTGGAACCGCATTCTACGCTGGCTACCTAACTCCCATACTCGTGATCGTGGTTGCTAATCTCATAGTAATGGGGTTCGTCATCAAATCCCTGAAGAAAAGTGCACAAGTGAGCAAAGATAGGAAAATGAATGGCCTCACAATGGCTAGAATCGTCGCTGCGTGCTCGGTTCTCATGGGAACAACATGGGTCATCGGTTTATTCGCTGTTGACGTTCTAACACTCCCAGTTCAAATCGCTTTTTGCGTACTGAACTCGCTCCAAGGCTTCTTCATCTTCCTGTTCTACGGGGTGCGAAATAGTGACGTCAGGAAACAATGGAAATCGATGTGTGGATGGCGTTCCTCCGAAGACTCCAGGTCAAGTTCTGCTCCAGATTACAGCAGGAAGCGACACCACAATACTGATTCCATCGATTCTAACAAACGGTTGACGGTGCACAATGGAAAATATGACCTACCCATGTCAAATTTCGGATCTGGGACGTTGACTACATCGGTCTCAGATATATTACCTGCGGAAAGGTCTACAAAATTGACGAGTTTTGTTGCCCAGCCGTCAACCAAGAAAGGCGATTTCCCCGAATCTGAAAAAAATGGCTTGCAGATGAGTAGCAAAGAAATGGAAATGACTTTTCAGCTCCAACCAGGTGAAGCTGGACAAGAGAAGAGTACAAAAGTAGGCCAACCTGGAAGCAACGGCACAAACGGATCGCATGTTAATGAAGGCTACCATGGGAGTCAAAGCATGGAAATGGCTTTTGGGATGGAACCAGTAGACATCAATATCGAGATAAAGATACCCAATTAGCGATTGCCGAGTTCAGGGGTTATCTCGACCTATCATTTGACGGGTACGTGCCATTTGGCCCAAAAGATTGGTATCCGTACCTCGGCAAAGTTTAGAGAATTTTAGGGACATGATTCCGCGAGTATCATGAAAACATTGACCATCATTCCGGAATTTGTGAAATGTTCCCTGTGATTCCTGCCATTTGCAGAATTTTCTCCAGAATAGGACCCGTAATTCCGTAAAATGTGTGAAAATGATACCCATAATTCTGGTACGTCGCCGTACCACAAAAATGCTAAGATCCCCCTTCCCCCCAGGTGCCGAGGTATGAATAAAACGAATGACTTCTATATAGTTCACGCAAGAAAGATTTTTGCAAGACATCAGAATACCAGGCAAAATCCAGAGTCCCGAAAACGATTGAATTTCTGGATATAACAGTTCCTTTGGAGGAGGACTGCTTGGTAACAGAAGTTGCTTGCAGGAGTATATCCAAAAACTTCCAAGCCAGGTTAAGATTGGCTAAATCGCACGCAATAAGGATGAAAACTCTCATTATTCTGACCTCTTTAATTGTTAGTATATATCGCCAAAATACAACTTGATACCTCATTCACACTGAGCTTTATCTATCCCTGATTACTTTTCAGCCAATCAGTGCATTCGATTTATTGGATTGACCAATCAAAACAACTTTTGATAACATGTTAGCTGGTTTAACACAGCAGTGTGAATGGGGTCATAAAAGACAAAACAGTGGGCTGTTCAAGCTGAGTTTCCAGGTTTTTTAATTAAGCTTTCTTAGCCATTTTCTGCTTGGACCAGAAATTACCATATTCAAAAAAGGTTAGCTGTTCACACTACACGTACTTCGTCCATGGAATTATCCCTTCAGTGCGGCAATACTTTTTTGTCAAGTCAGCTTACAGTGTCAAGTGCTTGCGGAGTTCTTGAAGCAGCTCTCCCCCGGCGAGCGAATGCCATGCATTCAATGTTCTACATAAATTTCATATGCTTATTAGTAGCTCAGCCTAAATGCAGCCTCCACACTCCTCCACGAGGAGAGTATCGAGGCTGTGTGGAGGCTAAGGACTTCTTAGTCGATGGACGTATATTTTTTACCAGTAGTTTTGTAAATTTAATTCAGAGCCGTGGCAGCGTATGGGGTAGAGGGGATAGATGATACCATTATACCACCTAGAATTTCATTATAAAGAAATATTGTGAAAAATTTTCTGGTCTGGATTCCAGATCAGAAAATTTTTCACAATGTCCTTAGCTAGGATAGTGCTTTGCCGTTGCCTTCTGACGAATAAGTTCATTGCCCTTGGCTCACAATGGTATCCTCCCTAGCTTGTGAATCTTGATTAAGGAATGTAACATTTCAAATGTTGCTCTTCCCCCCCCTCCCTCCCCGACTCTTGCCCCGAAAAGGCTAGCCTCGGCTCCATAAAGGAATAAAATTGAGTGTTATGCAACGTTGTACAATACAGAGGATAAGTAAGCTTATCTCCTTATCGTTTCAGATAAAATTTTTGCGTTTCAGTGTGAATGTAGTATTCGGGATTTCCGAATTGATCGGGTGTTTTTAAGCCTAAAAGTAAATTTACCATTAATTGAAGTATTCAGATATATTTCAATTTTGGAATCACTTATTTAGCAAGCGAATTTAATGGTTCAGCTAGGAACGTTGGAATATCCACGGGAAACGTCCATGTTGTACTTCATATTTTGCCATAAAGGAGCAGTCATTTTTGATTACAAAGTCCAACTTTGTAATCTAAGGGGGGACTCGATGTCAGTAAGAAAGTAAGAAAGAAAGAAAGAAAGAAAGAAAGTAAGTCACGCTCGTTAATGCGATTGATAAACATTTTACCTCTGCTAATTAGCACTGAAATAAAGAAAGCCCAGCATAAGCGCGTACAGCACAGAAGTTTCCCGCGATCCTATAGCAAAACTTGACGTCGGCTTATTTCATGTTAGACAGTTTTGACATCATAAGATTGACAAATTTCCACGATGTGGACCCTGATACAACAACAAATTTAACCTGAATTGGCAAGAACTTGGCCTAATTAGCAACATAATTACGTTCAAAGCACGTTGAGAAATGAGCGATATCTCTCATTAGCGTTGTTTTTTGGCAAAGCGAATCATTAGCCACTTATTGATAGTACTCATTATGCAAATAACTCAACTTTAGAGGATGATGTAACCGGCGGCCTGCACAGAGGCTAGCATTTGCAGCATAACCAAAGGTAGAAGGACCCCCTCCTACACAGCAACGGATGCAATCATCGCAGGTGAAGTTGAGACGAAAGGTGCAGAATCCCAGCAAGCAATGGCGCCATGGACTGGGGGAAGGGACGTGATCACACTGAACCAAAACATCTTCATGCATATCATTCTGCACAGAGGAATCTTCGTGACTGCTTGTCTCAAATTAGATGCCCGCGAATAGCAACAACTGAAACGTTCTGTACGGTTCTGCATAAGTAATTTTGCGTTATCGTAAATCTCACATGACATCTCATTTGACACAGATGCACCAATAGTTTTGTGCACGAACTATAAGCAAACTAGGGGTAATGACTTTTGATTTTTGCGTATCATTCTCGTTTGACATAAAGACCAAAACATTGCCTTTGACCTTGAGGCGATTCTTGTCCTTATACTAGGCGCTCGATTTTCCATTGAAGGCGACTTTAGCAGCAACACTCATCTCTCTGACTGTAGCAAAAAACAGAATCAACGATCATTTGGGGTTATGAAGAAATCAATAATCAGATATTCTTATGCTTGTTTAGCTCAGGACGGACTTTGTAATCATCCAAAAGGATCTTATGTTTAATCACCGGAACCAGGCAGGGCGGACAATAATTTCATACAATTAGAGAAAATTTCATACCCCATCTTGAAAAAAGAAAAAAGTTTTCGTACCCTACCATTTTTCTGCATAATGGTTTAGTATCCCATCCAGAAGTCTTCGTCCATTAAACAAGATATATGGAAAGATTAGCCTCACGACATAGTCCCAGATATCGCAAAATAGCAACAACGACAGCAACAACAATAACAACAACAACAACATTTCCTTTATTGCTCAATCTGGTTTGAGCGTCCATTTTGGTCAATTTAGTTTGAGCGTCCATCAGTCTATCAATAGCGATAACTACGAATATGCAGTCAGTCTAATGGAAAGATACCAAGTTGTCCCCGGCGATTTTCATACTGGTCAAGTGATTCATCATTTCCAGATGTCTGTTAACTTTTCCTCTAATTTTTGATGATCGGTGACTTCAACCAAATTCTTTGAAGCAAATAGTTTTGTACCCCACAAGATGTGCTCTTAATGTTGCGTACCCCCAAAATATAATGGAAAAAAGCCTCATACCCCTGCCAAAAATCCTCCGTCCCGGTACACAGGATTAAAAGTGATTACCCCCTAAAGTCGGTAAAATATTTTCTCATCCAATTGCCAGTATTTACCTCTTTGACCTGAATTTTTACTGCAACTTGCTGCTATTGAAGAAATTTCACTGAGCTGAAATTTAACCGATCAGTTTCGACCGTGCCTAAGGTAGAATTAATAATTTAAGTATTTGGAATTTTTTATATATTTGGATAGTTTACGGTTTGGTATTTATTCATTTTTAATGGTGCATTAATTGTAACGGCTAGAAGAACTTTTATCAATAACAACGCATTTGTATTGTCGTGAATTTACATTTAAAGTATTCATTAAGTGAGGTCCTTTATTCAAAGAGCTCTTTAACCTCTTTGCCAGGGAGGGTCCTTCTCAGGGGCGGCTCCAGCCCGAAGTTGAGGAAGGGGCAGCCTACAGAGGGGGCGCCCAGAGTATAATTGAAAGTAAGACTCTTTTGACCGAAGCGCCATCATCAACTCAAAGAGCACAGGGACACAAGGGACTCCAGATCATAAGTCAACATCCATCCTTGTGAAAGGCAAATCACTTTGTTTTCTCTGAAACTAAAAGTGGTAATAATGCTGCAGGGACATTGTAGACCAAGAAATAATACAATAATGGATCAGTTATATGACGTCTAAGTTGAGACAGACTTTCGTGAAATTGGTTTTCTTTTTGTTTTGCTTTGAGTTTAATATGAGTACAAAGGCATAATAAAGGGTCAGTTTTCAATGACGAAACTGGTAAAAAATGTAACACATTTTACCACCATTTTTCCCCAGGTTGACAGATCAAATTTAGAGGAAAAGTGCAAAATAAAAATCTGCAATGAAATTTTCTTGAAAACTAGAATTATAAAAATCTATTTATTTACTCTCATGTCTACTTTTCATCACAACATCAAGCATTTCCTCCTTAGAAACTATCTTTTCCCTTGGTTTCTTTTTCTCAATTCCTCTTCTTGTTTCCTCTTGGTCGATTCTTTCCCAGTCTACATAAGTAACTGCTTCAACCCCCTTTGATTCTAAAAACTTCTTTATGTCATATGTCTCTGCACCTTTTAATGATAACTTTGCATCTTTGAGATCTTTGGCTATCACACTACCAGTTGCCTTAGCTTCTGTCATTGTTGTTAGGATAACACCAACTGGTCCATGTTTTATCCACCCACTGCAATAGAGACCATCAACTATGTCATCACCCCCAGCACACTCTATCACCCGTCCATCTTTATTTGGAATAACCCCCATCTTTGAATCAAATGGGATTCCCTCATCAACTCTAACACTTTTATATCCAATGCTTCGTAAAACTAAACCACACTCAACCTCCTCATATTCCCCTGTGCCACAGGCCTTCTGGGACCCATCTTCTGAAGTAACTAGTTTGTTTATTTCAAACTTTACCCCACTAACTTTGGAATTCTTCTCCAATATCTCAACAGGACTTCTAAAGAACATTGGATAGAGGATATTTCTCTTTACAGAGTCTTCTGGGGTTGGCTCATCAAAAGCAGTCTTACACATCAGTTCCACAATTCTTTTCTTTGGCCTTGGTAGATTTGGAATCTCTTCTCTCACTTGGTGTAAATCCTCCTGTTTAAAAATGGTCCTACAGTCTGGGAGCTTTATAAGTTCTCTGATCTCCTTGATTGTAAAAGCTGCTTCCATAGGGCCACGCCTCCCAGCAAGGACAACTTTCTTGATTTGACTATTTTTGAGAGTTTCTAAGGCATAACTGCAAATATCTGTGTGTTTTAGGATGTCATATGGTGACAAAAGAATGCGTGCAACATCCACAGCTACATTGCCATGTCCAATTACAACAGCTGTGTCAGTTAAAAGGTCAGGATGCAACTCACTTTGAGCAGGCATTCCATTGTACCAGCCAACAAATGCTCTAGCTGAAAGAACACCATTTAAGTTTTCACCTGTAAAGAGATCATCAATATATCAATTAGATATCACTCAATTTTCATTAATTTTTGCTTACACAAGACCTTTGATGAAAAGGGGCAAGCGTGTTATTCTCTATTGTTCATATCAGTTTACCTTCAGACTTCAAGAAGGATTGATGAAAGATTTGGAATAGTATATTGATAACGGGTTGTGTCATCTGACAGCTTTGAACAAGAGCAACTGAGATTACTGGCCAACTGAGTGAAAGTGAGCCATTTTCATACATTCAAGCATTCAAGACCGGAAAATTTATTGCGCATATGGAAGATACCACATTGCATCATTTGAAGTTCAAGTAAGTCTTTCGCAAACTTGAAGTATGTACAAAGTGAGTTTGATTGTTTTTGCTAATGGCACTTTTGGATTTATTAAATTAATAAATCCAAAAGTGCCAATGTTTCTTTGTTCAGTACTGCAAATAACTGTGTGCAGTTTAGATCAAAGCATGCACAGTTCTGTGCAAAAAAGTTAGCAAATTTTCCAGTTAGAAGGTACAAAAGGTAGTTTTCAGTTTTTCTTCAGTATACTTTTGACCATCTGTGCACAATCCATCATAAGATTCATATTGGGTTTTGCAAGTGGAGGATCAGCTGTCAGGGGCAAGCAAAAACTTTGATGATACATGCAAAGTTTAATACCTCTAATTCCTAATGTTTTATCATTATCAGCACCATATGCAAGCACTACAGCATCATATAGCTCTCGTAAGTCCCTAGTTGTTACATCTGTTCCAATATTGACGTTTCCATAAAAATTACAACGTTCATTTTGAGCTACTGTTTCAAAGGTGCTGATAACGTTCTTTACTTCTGGATGGTCCGGTGCAACACCATATCTCACCAGTCCAAATGGCACTGGTAACTTCTCATAAATATCAACAATTACATTCTTGTCAGATTTCAAGAGCTGCTGAGCTGTATAAAAACCGGCAGGACCGCTTCCAACTATGCATACACGTGGAGTATTGCCTCCAGCAGTTGAATATTGCTTGTAGAGGAGATTACTTCCTGCATCCTTCGAAAAATTTAGGCCCAACTTAGGCCCTAGCTTTATTGCAACGTGCCGTATTTGTTTTTGCGGGACAGATCTGTAAAATAGTTGATAACGTGAAGTCATCTCTGTATCTTCAATTTCTCCTTACAATTACCGCCTTTGGCTTGTTTCTTGGCCACAAAAGCACTCCGAAAATGTGCGGAGAATGATGCGACTGCCTTGTGAACTGGCTACCATCTTCCATGACATGCTCCTGCGCAGCGTTTCTCAGACAGCTTCGAATGGGGACTATTCAAAGAGAGTCTGCTTCAAATAAACGATTTGAAGAGTTTTTCTTTGGAAAATAGAAATATTTGTGTGCCAAAAGAATGGTTGATTTGTTGATCTTACTTTGAGCAGACAATCCAACTTTGTCAGGTGAAAACCCATGTTTTCGCCGAATAACCTACTTTCTCAAACGAACACCCTACTTTTTCACCAAAAACCTACTTCAAACATTGTAAAACCCACATTGTCAGTAAAATACGTGGTTTTTTGCAGAAAAGTGTTTTTTTCCGTGAGAAACTGATGTCTTTCAATTTCTTGTGCTACGCAAGGACATGCATGGACTTGCTACAAGTCTAAGTCCAGGACATGCACGGATTCCTTATATTTTGATCACATGACCCAGGGCGGGTCAAACAAGACCCGGGTCCGGATTTTATGGAGTGTCACTCTGTCTGCAGGAAGGCAAGATGGCTGCAGAGGGTAAGTTGCATTGGCTGGCAAAACTCACATTTATCCTTCATTCTCTCTGCAACTTGTTCGATTCAAGGCTACTTCTATTCTTCCTAATGATAAAAATAGGCTTTTTCCGATCCGTTGATCGCAGCAGGCCAGCATGATGTTGCATGGGGCGCTCCAAACCACACAGACGTTTCCCATCCCAAAAAAGTAGGCAGCACAACAAAAATGCTTTTTAGGCCACTCCTTCCATGCTAAGCAAATGTGAAAAACTTGGGCTGCGAAGTGTAACAATTTGGGAACTGAGTCTCATTGCTATCCAGAGCTGCGCTGCTAATTTACTCAGTTTTTGAGTTGCATTTTAGTACCATGAGCTTTTTTTTTCTTCTACCTGGTACCATCACATTGGAACTTAGTAGAATATATAGTTTATGATGGCATAGGTTAGCCTTTTAGTCAGAGTGTGGTTAATATTAATAAGCTATTAAGGAGTCTGTTTCTACCAGCATGCCTTGCTCTTACCACTTTTCATTAGCTTTGCTGTTGCCATTTTGTGTGTCCCATATATGTGCCTTTTTCATGGTGACATGTGCAAGCATGCTATTGAAACAGACCCTTCAAGAAGAAAGAAGAAAGCAGTGAGGGCCATTCTACAAGCATCACAAGTTCTTGAACAAAATCTTTTTGCTGCAAGCTATGTTATTGAAATGACGTGTATTGAAAGTATGGCCCTTACACACTCAAAGTGTTACTGAAACTAAAGATGCCCACCTTGGGGCCCACCTAAAGCAAACAAAGAGAATAAATATATATTTTCCTAGAGGAAAATGGAACTCAGATGCATTTTCATGATTTATTTGCCTTGTTTCGTACTTTTTGTAAAATTTGCTAGCAAAGCAGACCTGATGCAGAGACAAGTAATTCATGCAAAAGTGAAACCTTAGGTGGGATGCCATATTTCCGTATAAATTTACATGATGATTTATTTAAGTAAATGCTTCTGACCTCTTGGAGCAAATAGATCGTGAACAAATGTATTCCATTTCTAGTTTTCATGGCAAAATACTATGCAAAAGAAGCCACAATTTGACAGAAAATAATTGCACAGGGAGTTATTGCAACAGAAGTTTGATTTAAAAGAAAATGCACCAGATGGACTTAGTTTGTAAAGTACTTTCCAGGTCAGCACATTCTGAGTGCAGATCTAAACTTTACAGTCTGGTTGGTTTTTGCACTGCATACAGTTGGGCAGTCCAGAGCCGGATCTCCACTAAGCGGAAAAATGTTGAGCCGCGAAAAGTAGAACGTATTCCTACTATTCGTGGCTTGACATTTTTCTGTGGCGACAATTCGATCAGCCAATTAGATTGCCGAAAATTTTTCCACCTTGACATCTTTCCGCTTAGTGGAGACCCAGCTTAACTGAGATACAAATATTTGAATAATGTTACTATAGCTGTGCAATAGACATACAAAGATTTGTTTGATGATTGGGATTATATTTTTGCTGATGCCTACATTGTTCAATCATTGCAGATCAAACAGAAGTGGCGAAGCTGCAGAAGCATCTGAGCTTGCTACGGCAAGAATATGTCAAACTTCAAAGCAAAATGTTTGAAATGGAATCCAAGCTGAGTCTTGCCTCTGCAGCTTCTGGAGATCTCAAAGAAGACAACTTCATCTCACAGCTTTTGAGACTGGTGGCAGACCTTTATGATAAAGATAGTTTCAGGTGTGTTGCATTTTTGCTTCAAGGATTTTTAACTTTTGTAGTAGCAGTTCACAAGGTTTCAAAGATATCAAAGATGGATAAAGATGATTTAAGATGGACCTCATGATGGCCTTGTATACATCAGCATGGTTTTCCTGCCATGGAATTCTTTTGGACATTTATGACCAAACCAGAAGCTTAACATACAAGAAAGAATTAATCTGGTATATAATCATCTTTGCAGTATGTCTCAAAATCAGGCAACTCTAAAAAGAGCTAAATTTGCTAATTTCAAAACTAATTACAAAATCAGCTATACCTGGAAAAATAGTTTGGTCTTTGATCTACTTGTCGAAAAAAGAAAGTTGCAGATCGGCGTACTAATAAAATTTTGATGATTTTTCAAACAGGAGTACTTTTTTGGGACTCCTGGTATGTTTAGGAAAATGAATTTTAAAGCAGCATTGAAACCGCCATGCTTGAAATTGCTGGGTATGAAATATTGATGAGATATATAAATCCTATTTCAATGAATTCTTTGGAATATAATCACACTTTCTCATTATCCTGGAACCTAACAAAGCTTTTAGTTGACCAGATAGCAGCCTGATAGTTATATCCTTGTCTGGTTGCAGTGTTTAGCATAGAAATGCATATGAAAATTTCAAAAAGAAATTTAGATGCATGGTGCAGTACTGTGCACACTAACATGGTTTTCCTTTTCCTGCAAAAAAATTCTTTCTTAGAAGAACTTGCAATCTCTCATCTTGCTCAACAATTCTTCATGTTAATATGCAGAAAGTCTGCACTGTACGTTGGTATCCAAATCTTTTTGATAAGTTACTTCTGACTAAAACTTTACACTAATATTTTGGACACTTTTTTGCAATATTCATTTGGAAGCAGCATGCAAAAAATGTTTCAGAAACATTTTCAGATGCTTTGAAAATATTTTTAGCTTTTTCAAGTTTTCCAAGTTTTGAGAACATCAGAAGCACTCTATTTTCCCAGGAAAAGATGTGTTGCATCACAAAATTTAACTGCTCTAGGAAGTACAGCAATCCTGCCAAGGAATTCTTGTTTGGATGATGTTTAGTTAAATGTATCGGGCAGGAGGAATTCTTGCCATGATGATATATACAAGACCTGTACTTTAGTAACTGTTTTTTCAGCCAGATAATCCCATAAGAATAGAAACAATGCTGTGGTGTGAGTGGTTGCTGAATGTAGAGCTGTCACAACAGAAACTACTGTTGAATATCTTTAATTCTGTATTTCTTCATGTCTCCATTTTCAGCATGACAATAACTTTGAACAGCTGCTAGCTTCAATGCTGTGTCTAACTTACATTGTGCAAATTTCCTTTCAGTGACATCATAGTAAAATATGGAACACAGAAGAAAAGAGCACATAAATTTGTTCTTGCCTCTAGAAGTGTTGTTTGGTTTGACCTGGATTTGAACAATACTGAAGAACTGGAATTAGAAGGTAGGGTGCCCTTGCTTTCTGTTTGACCATGTAAAACTACAGGCCTGGTGCACATAATCATGATGAGAATTCTTTACATTGTGTTGAGATTGCTTGAGCCACAGGTTTTTTTTTCAAGCAAGAAGACATCTTAGGCAAGAAAATCCTGTTGATATGTGCAATGCCTGTACTGTATAAATTCATGAAAAATTGTCTTTGAAAACTTGCCTTTGAACTACTGTGATAGCTGTATCTCTTCCTCCATTCAGGCCTGTCCTTCCTAAGCAAAAATCTTTGATAAACCCCTGTGCACCCAACCCTGATTCTATTTGACCAGAAAATATCAACTTGAGAATCCTGAATATTTATTTTGCCCCAAATTCAATAAGTTGATTGCACACCTGTCTTGTAAAATTATTCATGACTAAATTAAACTTTAATTGTTTGATCAATTTGCAGATGTGAGTAATGAAGTTGGAAACACAATAATAAAATGGTTATACACAGACAAAGCAGACATAAAAAATGATGAGAGATTCATCATTGAACTTGTGAGAGCTGCAAATAAATATAGATTAGGCCCTTTGAAAGAAAGGTGAGATATGAAACTTGTTTCAATCTGTTTTTAACTTTAGGAAATTACAGTATATATCTTCTTTGTTGCTAATTGCTTGCTCCAATGACATTTAGACCAGAAGCTGTAAGGGTTCTCTCCCTATTTGTTGGTGATGGGGGGTCAGACATCTTTTGGGTTTTGCGAAACATATGTCCAGAAAAACTTTGGGAATGCTATTTGGTTCATAATGGGTTTATTTTTGGGGTTGCTGATGAGAAAGTGTGACAGAGTGAGTGTTTTACCAAAATATTGCAGCACAGTTGCTGAAAAAGCTTTGAAGTCTCTAATATGTGCCGTTAAGCAATGAGTATGTCTTTGGGGTCCACAAATGTCCTAAATTAGGTATATTTTTGGTTTTTGTAAAAAATATGCTGTGTCTGACCCCTTGTAACATACTAATAGAAGTTCCCCCCTGAAACCAGAAGTCAACTTGACATCAAAGATAAAAGTAAAACGTTTGCAAACTAAAACTGATCACAGTTGAATAGGTAATATACTGTGGTCTAAAATGCATTTTGTATTTTTGGGCAGCCCCCTATTTATGTTTATTATGCCGTTCAGTAATCGCTAGTTTCATTCTCCAGATGTGAAAAGATCCTGATGTCATCAATAACGGTTTCAAACTGCATCAAATTTTACCAGACTGCTGAGGATATAGGAGCTGATTCGTTGAGGAAATATTGTGCGGAGATTATTGCAAGTCATTGGGTAAGATCTTTGTGCAATTAAAATCACTTCATTCAACCCACAAAATCAGACGAACAAAGTTCGGACAGCATATTTTCGGGCGAAAAACCCTCGCTCGTGTCTCTACAGAATTAGGCAGTTCTCAAAAGGTTTCAGGTGACGATGAAAAACAATCTATTCATAGTTACAGCACGGGAAGCCCAGGCAGTTAACTGAACAATAATAAGTTTACGATCTTAGAATTGTTAATTGTTTAATCCCTTTGCGTGTTGTTTGTTACACTTCTCCGCGACTGTATTGTATCTCATTGACTTCTGCACTACATTGCATAATTGTTCAAATGCGAGAGTTCGATGTGAAGTAACTTGCAGGTATTCTTTGTAAAGTTACAAGGAATGAAAGTTATCTTCAAGCAAAATTCAATAAAATTTTTGTCCTCGTTGGCACTCCGGCATCCATGCTCCAGATTCATAACACAACATATCAAAATGTTCCTCAATTATCGAATTATACTTCCCGGCACTTTGTTTCTTCATCTGCAATCTTTGAAATGCAACAATTTGTAACTTTTTGGTGTACGTCTAGTCGAATCTCGATTATCACAATGCTGGGGCCATCGAATGGCCCTAGAGTGATCGAATTTCGAATGTTTTCATCTGGCTGCCTGCCTTGCTTTGCTTTACACAGAATGTGCACAGGGATCCCTCGTCCATCTGTTGATCGACTCAAACCAGGGCTTAAAACGTCTTTTTAGCAATGGAAGCTAGCAAAATATGATGTTTTTAGCCAAAAGCTATTCCTTGCTATTTCATATGAATTTTCTGGTCCTACATAATACAACATATAATAGCTTCATCAAGGTCATCGGAAACTAGTACAATAGGTATGGCGGATAAAAAGTTAATTCTTTGATCATTTCTAGTGGTTTCGGAGTATACTTCAAAATCAGGTAGCTTGTAACAGTAAACATTCCCCCAAATTAAAGCCGTTTGAAAACCTTTGCAATATGCGCAAGATCAATTAGGTCTTTGATACAAATGCACGTGAAGAAATCTTCACGACTGGCAGTATAGCCAAATTTTGATGATTTTTTAAAGATGATTTTTCATTGCAATTCTTTTTTGCAGAACGACTTGAGAACTGAAGATTTCTCGGAAATGAGTGCACCATTATTATATGACATGTTCAAAGCGAAATCAGAATACCCATTGCATCTGGCAGTGAGACATCATCGAGAAGACGTTGTGTTTTTATTTCTCATTGAGTTCAACGCCCAGGTATTTGTGATACTGCACCTATATTTTGTTGCTTTATGCTGCTTAGAGGTAGGACTTTAAAAATTTTTGAAAGCAGCCTTCAATGGGGTGAGTGGCCAAGTGGCTTATACAGTCTTCGCCAGGTGACTGAAGTTAAGCTCGGTCGAGTGAGGTCAAACTCCGGATGGATGACCTTCGAGGCCTGACCTCACAACTCACCTCTTTGTCCATCGGAAGGGACGATAAAGCAAGGGTCTCATGCCTGCATGCGGCATGCACAGTGTGCCTAAATTAGCTTTCAGTAGCTAGAAATCCTGACAAGCCCACTCAAAACAAATTGAAAACAGACAAAACAAAACAAACTTCTATCGTTTTTTTATTATGTTAAAAACTGACAAGAAATGTTATCAATATGCTAAAGATTTATTTTCTAAAATGACGCCCCAAAATTTATGACTACTTGTGATTTTACCAAAAATGATACCCCAAAATTTATTTTCTGCTCGAAAAAAGGCACCCCAAAAAATGGCACTTCCCATACCTCTATGTATGGTAGTTCCCCCCCCCCCCCGGTTTTCACCTTCTGATTGAATCTCCGTTAGAACCTTATTTCAAAGACTGATATACTCAACTGGTCGTATTAGTGCAAAGAGTCGTGTGAGAAATCACGTCCTTCATCATACGAAGAGCAAAGCAGCAAACGGTGTTTCGTGTCTTCATTTCAATCGTTTCTGAGGCACATTGTATTCATGGCATCCTTAAGATCGTGCTTGATCTTATGAAAGCTCACTTTGCTGACAACAAGTTGAGAAATGCCAGATAATCCAATTGGATCATGAGTACGAAAAATGAATTTGTAGGTCGGTAGGGAGAAGGGTGTATTAATGGATAGCAGCTTCACAGTAGCTACAAATGATGAAAGTCTAATTTGTGGATCAAGTTCTTCGATGCGGATAAGTAGTTAAGGTAGAAGGTAGACTGATATCTTTCTGTCCCTGCAGCTATTCGCCTAATGACATTCCAATGACCACTTCTTTTAATACTGAGATTTCATGCTTTTATTGTATGCAGGCTATACTTTGGTGCTACTCCTTGCGACTCAAACTTTTACCCTTGAAGTGGACTTGCTCCAAGTCTCGCTCTTGATTAATAAATAAACGGGAGGGAAGAAGAAGAAGAAAAGGGAAGGAAAGGGGGAGGAGAGCGAGACTTGTGGACTATGCGCTCCACAAATGAGACTCGGCATTCACCTGCTTAATTTTGATTGGCTCTTCCACAACAGTAACATGAAAGAAAGCCGCCGGCCAACGTCTTGATCGGTCGTGTTTTCAGAGCGCGTAGTTCACAAGTTTCCCATTCCTTCCCTTTTCCCTCCCCTTTTCTTCTTCTTCTTTCCTCCCGTTTGTTTATTGATCAAGAGCGAGACTTGGAGCAAGTCCACTCTTGAAGTGACATAGTTGCTTTTTTATTTTTGTAGCTTCCTGCAAAGATTGATGAACGTGAAGCAAAAACAAACCAATTACCCTTAGAAATAGCGTTGAAAGAGAGACAAGAAAGTATAGCAAGAACTTTAGTCAATCATGGATGCAACCTCAATTCTCCGGACCATGATGGATACACGTTGCTACACAGAGCTATAGAACACGGCGATGAGTTTGCTTGTGTGTTTTTGATAGACCATGGTGCCAATGTCAAAGCCGTTACTATTTCTGAGTATGATACACCGTTGCATTTGACTGCAAAGTACAAGTAAGTTTTTGTGAGGCAGCTTAACGGCCACCATTATGGATTATTATTATTATCATTATTATTATTCACGGTAGCAGCGAAGTTGCGTACAGTGTTTAAAACACCCTCAAAGTCAGAAACAGGACTTTTCGTGCTACGTAAGCAATTGTGTCACCCACGGTTTGCCTCGGGTTTTCAATGGAGATGACCGAAGTTGCTTATCGTAAATACAACCTTACCCACTGCTGAAGAATTATTGTAACTGTTTCCACTTTTTGACAAATGTAACAGCTCTAAAGTCGTTAAAGTTCCTCGTAAAGGCCAAGTCCTGTCGCCAGTTTGTAAGAGTAAGCGATAAGCAACTTCGTTCACGTTCAGCATGACGTCAGACTACACGGGCCTTGTCTCTGATAGAAGGCTTATTGATGTCACTACGCCGTTGTGGTATATTGTAACATATAACATATAATTTTGCACAAGAAAAGGAATACACCATTCATACAGAATAGCTATTCTTTGATTTTTTCATCAGTCATACCCCCCCCGGAATTGTCCTTTAAGGGGGCAGGGCCGCCTAGATGGAGCAGGAGATGCAATTTGCCCCAGGGCCTCAGGGTCTAAGGAGCCTCATGAGTGAAGATTTTTGACATTTTGACTTCTTGAAACGTTCTGAAATACATTTTAAGCCAATCTAAAGGGTTTGATCGAAAACTTTGTGCTCGATTCACTCGAAGGGGCCTCATTTCACAGTTTTGTCTCCGGGCCCCCAAAGTCTCTCGGCGGCTCTATTTAAAAGTTGACTGTTACGCAATGAAGTTCAATTTTGTACCAATCAAGACTTTTCAGTCCTTTTATCTTGTCATAGACCATGGTCAACAAAGAATGGAAATGGACAAGGATGGTTTAATACTAATATGACAAGCAATGAAGGAATGGCACGTGTTTGCAAAATGCTTGTAGACAAGGGAGCTGATCCTAACTCGCAGAATTCAGCAGGATTGTAAGTCAGAAGCACTCTAGTTGAGTTTGACTGTACAATGAGAAACATGACTAATATGTAGCTACAGGAAGCCAAGTTCGGTTAATAAGTATCAGTGAGATGCAGCTTTATGATATGTCTGTATCGATGACAGAGATTCCTAGTTGACTACAATGGACAATCACGAAAAAGATGGTGTCGAGGAGCATTATCCAAGATGCATTACGTTTAACGATCGAATTTCGATGGAAAGGTGCTTGATCCCAAATACAACGTAATGTGTCTGGTCAAATGCCCCCGTTTGACACCATCACTTCATAAGTATCTATATAAGTGGCACGATTCATGCTCTGTTGATGTTACAAATTCTTGTCACAAGTCATAATTCCCGGGGGGAGGGGGTAACTACCATATATGAAGGTACGGGATGTGCCATTTTTTGGGGTGCCTTTTTTCCAGCGAAGATAAATTTTGGGATATCATTTTTGGTAAAATCACAAGTAGTCATAAATTTTGGGGTTGTCATTTTAGAAAAATAACTCTTTAGGGTAAGGATTTTCATCAAATTCCACTTACTTGGTTAAAATTTTAGATGGCTGTCACAATTTTAGGGTATACATCTTTAATGGCCTGTAAATTTTGGGGTATCGTTTTCGCGAAAATTCATAAATTTTAGGGTGCGATTTCAGACACACCCCCGTCACGCGCCTATTTAATTTCCCCTCCCCCCCGGGTCATAATTTTAACCAATCAAATGATACAAGGCTGTGCTCTGATGTTACTTATATACGATGCCCTGTTGCCTTTGGATAAGACTTATTCCAAACAAGTCAGATGCGTGGCTTGCAACCTGATGTTGCTGAAATTATTAGGAGATATGCTGTATCATTGTATTAGAAGTCCCAGTTCTGCCTGTAGTCATTGTTTGTTTAATGACTGACTACCGTATCAAGTGATTGATTAACGGATTGGTGTATTGATTGATTGATTGATTGATTGATTTATTTATTTATTTATGTATTTATTAATCTTCTCTCATTGCCGTAGGACACCACTGCACATTGCACTGTCGAATGATAATTCAAACGTATTCGATGTCCTCCTTGCACACCCCAGGTAACTGACTTACATTCCTCTATACCTTCATAGAAACTGAAAAAGAAAATCGGATGCAAAATTGCATAAAATTTTCGCCTTTGCATGAAAGTTACTGAAAGCCGGACATGCAACACTTAACTAGTAACCACACGTACTCTCTCTATATATATATTCCTTCGGAAATTTGTCTATCAATCAGGCCTTATTCTTTATACCCATAACGTAAGTTTAGAATCAGTTTAGTGTTGTAAGTCACCATCTGATGAAGACACAAGTCAGAAAGGCCTCAGTGTGCTAAAATAAAAAAGTACAAATTTTAAGGTTTTTATCTTTGTCTTTATGCAAGACAGTTTAGAAAGCAATGTATCCATTTCATTAAAATCTTTGCCCTGTTAAAATAAATAAGAATTAAAAGAATGAATGAATGAATGAATGAATGAATGAATGAATGAATGAATGAATGAATGAATGAATGAATGAATGAATGAATGAATGAACGAAAGAGTGAATGAAAGTTCCCTTCTACTGATGAAAGTTTATGTCTGATTCGTTCACTCAATTAGCCTCGATCTGGAAAGAAGAGATAAAGATGGTCATGTGGTATTATGGTTCGCAATATTGTCCAGTAAAATCAACGTAACAGATGACCCTGATTCAAGTTATGCTGCAAAGCTTGTTAAAAGAGGTAGCAGTGCTGATGCTGTCAATCCATTATCAGGTATGTCTTTTCTGTTAACATTAGCGTCAGAGGGCTTCTACCATGGTAAAGGTACCTGCGTATGTTAGCCGCTCTCGGTGCTTTCACAGGTGTCTTTCCTCCGGAGGGCAGGAATGCAATGTTTGAAATTTTGGTCTAGAAAAGGGCTAACTTTTGTAACCTTGGTCTTAAGAATTGAGCAGGGAAGTGAACCACTTTGCAAAAGTTGATCTAGCTAGCAGTAAAATTCCACAATATTGGCGGCACACCAGTACTTGAAGTTTTTCAAAGACCCCTTCCCCCACCGTTGTTCGACCCTGTGGTTCATGAAAATTTGTCGATTTGTTAATTTGATTTCTCCATTATACTGGGACCTTGAAGACTTTGCTAATCAAGGCTAGATGTTGTAAAGTATTGGTTTAGTTTACCCTTAGCATTGTTACCCCTGTTTGAAACTTAACTTTCACACAATTGCTGGTTTGTTTCAGGTGATTCTTTGTTGCATCTTGCTGCTTTCTCTGGTAATGAAGCTGCAGGTTTGTTTCTGCTTGCTCAAGGAGCTCAACCGAATCATGCAAACAAAAAAGGAGAAACACCGTTGCACGCATCAGCATTAAAAGGACATCACAGTCTTGTTAGAGAATTGCTAAAAGGGTATGTGATGGCAACATGTTTATTTTTAAGTCATGAAATGTGGGTTGTTTGGTTATCGTTATACTTTCAAGAAAGAGAAGAGCAGAAAAATTTGATGATTGAAACTTTATCCAAGTCTCTGTCCACTCTCAAAACTCTGTATTTTTTATTCTGATGTTTTATTTTGCGATGTTTTTCAGGGGTGCAAATCCTAACGCAAAGAATTTAGCCACGGATGAGCTGCTGGAAACTGCTTCGAAACGAAAACAAAATCGAGAGAAGAATCTCAGAGAAAACAAAAACAGAATCATATCATTAGAAAAATCAAAAGCTATGAAAAAAATCAAGGAACTAAAAGAGAAACAGGAAAGAGAATCGGCAAGTAGGAAAAAACAACAAAACCAAGAAGATGCTAAAATTATCGAACAAAATAAAGATATGGCGATGAAATTATCTCCGCCACCAGATGATCTCAACCCATTCAGAAATGACCCATATCAAGATGGCAATCCATTTTTATTAGATTCACCCGTGGAGGCTGCTTTTGGTGAGGGAAATCCGTTTGGCGCCGGGGGTAAGTTGATTTATTTCATTGACTAACCATCAGAGGATTGGACCAGTTACCTTTTCTCGTAAAGCTACTGTGTCAAGAATTATTTCTTCTATCCAAATGCCAAAGAATAGCATCAGCATTTTCCAAAACGCACAGTCAAAAATTATCAACTGATTTAGATAAAGTACATGTTATTCTGCAGAAAAACGGCTAGATGAGATGAAGAAATTTATTTCATTAGTCATACCGTTGGAGAGTTAATAGGTTATTTTCTTACGAGTTGTTTGAACATGCCCAAAGAGGACTGGAAGTTCGTATTTGAAATTCCTCCACAGAAAAATGAAAGAAGAAAATTGTAATAATTCCAACTGATAAAGTTAAAAGATAAGTCCGTGGTTGGTATGGTTAATCCGACAAAACAAACTTAAAAGCTACAGACGCGAATTGTTATCTGTGTTCCACATTTTGAAGTTGGCAACTACTGTAAATTCGTTAAACATTTGATAATTTAGGCCAACTCTTGTGGCTGTATCTCCATTTTGTTGCATGAGTACACGATCACGATGAAGAGCCTAACAACGATTAAGAGGCAAGAAAACGATAGGACAGCCTCGTTTTCATTGAAAATGCCGTATTCAGAAGACACAGATCTGACGTCACTTCTCAACAATTGCTTATTTGAATACGTAGTCTCATGTGGACAAGGTGAAAGACAGTGGAAAAATGTATGATACAATAAAAACCCGCGTGTAAGAACCTACAATTTTGCAAGTCAGCCTGACTAGGTTCTTATATAGAGGGTATTTAGTGGGAATAAGGCTGTTCCGGTCCTTAAATAGGTTTTTATTTGCTTCAGGGCTTTCAGGTACTCCTTTAGCTCAGAAGGGCTTATTCACGGCAGAAGTTTGTGTAAGAATCAGAAATCTCATGGAATCCAATGAAAAGCTTTCAAAGCATTTTAAGAGTTCTTTCCTATATGCACATATGGTATTATCAGTTGGTGTAGGTTCAATGACTAAGCAACTGGACCTGTGATTCAATCTGATGATCTCCACAAATAAGACCCTATTTCAAATTTCAGGCTGAATGGGTTCTTATATATTGGGGGTCTAATTTGAAAAATTCAACCTGTAGGTTCTTAACCACTAGGTTCTTATACGCGGGTTTTTACTGTACACCATTCCTAGCAGTATTGTCTTGCATTTTGTTATCTATTATACCAACATCGGACTTGTCCTTTAAATGTTTTATAGCTTTCAATACATTAAGATACATATGGTATTTTAGATTACATTTACATTACATTAAGTTTCATAAGATTTCTTCATATGCTGGTATTTTCCTGACATTCTACATTGATTATTGATTTATCATGTTTGTAGGTAATGATTTCATGAATGAGATTGAGGCTGCTACTTCTGCAGCAATGGCATTAAGTGGACAAGATATGCCAAAGAAGGAAATTGAGTATCCGGTCAAAACTATCGGTAATGATATTTGGCTTTACTGTGCGTAGCAGTTATCTATCAGCTGTTAAATAGAGTCAGTGAATTTCAGAAATAAATTGAAGCATGGAACATTTATTTCAATCCCGCTTCATCACTTGCGAATGAAATTGAATCTTTTCAACAAAAAACCTTTGTTTAATGTTCCCTGTGCCGACGAGTGGGAAAAGTGGATCTACTGTTTCAGAACTTGTATTAAATGGGAATATAAAAGGGCAAATGAATGAAGAAATGTTTGAATTATATTTCCCAATTATTTTCTGCTCGGTAAAGTCCCAATGTTTGCCTTTTACTACATGCAATCCCGTTCCTGCGACGAAAATGAAACTACCGTCCTTATACGGGGATCCGCCATCATTCCGACTTAGAAGGGGATGATCGAATATGACAGTGACTATCAAATAAAAATGTTTGTATTTTGTTTACTTCCATTTACTTGTTACAGGGCAGCAACCACAGTAACAGCAACGCCTTTTTCACATTTCAGACACGAAACAACGTTGCAGGATGAGTGTATGTGCGAAAATTTCAAGCATTCCAAGGCTTCTTCGAATTTGTGTTGTGGCTAAAATCTAAGTTGGCCGAAATTACCCCACCTAGTAAAAAATTGATATAAAGAGAACCAATCGTCGCCGCAATGGATTAAGATAAACGTTATTCCATTTGTAAAAGACCAAACTGTCACGTCATGTTCAATTAATGGTCCAAAAAGCCAAATTAAGAGTTGCACGAGAAATTTTTTGTAGGCCTTGAAATTCTTCCACAGTTAGAATAATTCTTTGGAATGGACTAAGATAAATCTAAGACGAATATTCTTTTGTCATAAGGCAGCTTGTTATGCAGACATCACAGCAAAAATATCCAGCCTTTCTTTGATTTGACGAGGAACGATATTTCTAGCAAAAAGCTCAATAGACCCACTTTACCCCGTAGACTCACATTACCCATCCTATCCTAATGCAAAATTACTATGTCAACACTAGTTGTTTTCATTCGCCTAAATTTTCACCCCACATGACATCTTATATGAGGCAGAGTATATGAAAACATAACCATCCTCATTCCATACAAATAATGTCTTTAATTTTCAGGTTCAACATCGGACAGCGGTGCTTCAGTAATAACATTTGATGGACGCATTGACTTAAATGCTGTGCAGTCTCCAACTGAAATTGAGAAATTTGACTACGACACAATGACCATCAGTGAGCTTGAAATCGAGGCAGGAATGGACACTGGGATTATTAAGGACTGCTGGGATAGGACCCCAATGCACGTTGCTGTGTCTGAAGAAAAGGAATCTGTTGTCAAATGCTTTATTGATTATAAAGGTTCGTTATTCTTGTTTCTTGAGTGATTTATGTCATTTTACCTACTTGCTATGTTGGCAGGTAAGCATGAGTTCCAAATCTTTCACAATTTGGGTGCAAAATTCGGTGGCATATTTTTTTGAATTGAATGGCTTCAAAGAAACTTTTGCTGCCTATTTTGCTGTAATTCTGCGATCGGACTTTCCTGAAATCTTCAATACTTTCAAAATTAGAGTGTTTTTCTTCTTTTTCAAGAATTCAAGAAACATTTTCAAAACAACTTGTAACTATCGTGATTTCTATTTTGTTTGACACGCAACATGAACTAATTTCCAAGAAAACCATAGTTTATGGATGTGTACGATATGGTATCAAGAAAAAGTCTGTCACTTTTGTGGTTTTTGATTTAGAAATTTGATCATATCATATCCTGAAATGAGCTGATATATAAGATGCGCTGTAATTTCAAAGTAATTCAAAATTCCTGAACATTCCAACGTAAGAATTATGGATAGGTAGCTAAAGTTTCTTTTTAGTCATTCAGTTAGAAGAATTAGGTCATAGAATTTTACACCCACATCTTCATGCCGATTTAAAGGTTTTGAAGCTATCCTAGGCAATTATTAGGTTCATTTCCTATCAACATTTCCATGCTGTAGACTGTAGAATTATCTGTTTGTTTTGTTTTATGAAATGTTTTTGGATGCTGCAGTTTGTAAACCTCGCAGAGGGTAGTTTGACTTTAGTCTTCGATGTGAAAATCACAATTTGAATGTGAATGTTTTGTACCGTTTGTATTCGGAAACTGAAATATTTATAGCCAATATAATTGATCTCAAATTAGCAGGCCATGAACTTAAGCTCATTTTAGTTAGTGTTCTTTGTTGATGCAGTCTTTTCTCCTTGGCTTTTACCTGCCAGTCTTTTTGCTAAAACCAAATTTAAGACGAAAAAAGCAATGAACTGCAATCCTGACCATAAGTTATGAGACTGCAGAATGATTTGAGGCTTCCCTCTCTCCTGCAATCAATGTTGTTTGAGGTTGGAAGACGTCAATTGTCACCAACATGCATTTTGGAATCATCTCTGAAAAACATTTATACGAGGGGAAGGGGTTTGCAGAGGTAAGCTCTCTTTTATAATTGAAAATACAATGTCACAGTCAGAAACACGATAGTCTCGTAACCTTTTATCCAGGGTTGTGGTTCCGCTTTACTACACTATCTTCAGCTCTTGTAAAACTGTAAGATTGTTTTTTTTCTTTCCAGATAATGCATCGCACGGTATGGGTCGTATACCCATAATTCCAGACTTCAACTTACAAGATAGTGAAGGGCAAACAGTCCTTGAGCTAGCCCTTTGGACGAAACAATATCAAGTAGCTAGATCTCTTCTTGAAGCCGAGGCTGACATCAATTATGTTGGGAATGACAAACAAACACTTCTACACAAAGCAATCAAACGAAAGGATATCGATTCATGTTTGTTTCTGATCGAAAACGGAGCTGATATTAACAAACTGTAAGTTGTTCACAAGCTCTATTGTCATATCAAACACACTATTCTGATTTGTATTTGTAATATTTAACTACCAGGAAAAGCTACAATTGTTCCAAGAAGGTGCTTTTTGCTCCATTTTCATGCAAAATTCTTGTTTCAATTGGAATGGGTACAGTCTGATTCAACTGCAAGGCTGAATTCATTATGCTTTTCAGATTTCTAATATATACACGGTTTTTGAATAAGAAACAAAGAAACTATCCTTTTTCATACCTGCAGCAGTTTCTTATAAGAGGGAGTATTATTTTGAAAATTAAGGTCTGCTGTTTCTTAAATTCATGTTTCTTATATGCGGGACATTACTGTATTTGGCTGTAGATTTTGCCACCCCTTTTTAATGCCCTTGATTAGGTCCGTTGTGCAATTTTAACTTTGCTTGCATACAATTTATACATAATTTACTACCGTAACAAATAAGTAAACTACCAGGAAATAAGACAGTATTACACAAAATTAATGCATTGACATGGAACATTAATACAATATGCAAATACAGAAAAGCAGGATAAATTGTATGGAGGGAATTACTTAAAGGAGGAGCTCTCTCAATAGGTAAACTAATTGAAGAGAGAGCCCCCCCCCCCCCCTCCAATTCTATGATGATCTGAAATGAAATGTATGGATTTTCGTAACATTTTTAGCTACTGCTTACTGCTGTGTTAATAAGAACATGTGAGCGTTCAGAAAGATTTTTAACGCTGAATGTTGCTAGAAAGGCACACTGAACCGTTTTCCCGCCATTTTTGCTTGTGAATAATTATAATTCTGAAGACACTTGGCTGTAGATTTTGCCACCCTTTTTGATCCCCTTGATTAGGTCCGTTGTGCAATTCTAAATTTATTTGCATTACCCCGTTAGGACAAAAGAAAACATGTCCCCACTGCTGATGGCAATTCGATTGCAGTTAGAACCAGTAGTAGATGCATTATGTAAGAGAGGTGCAGATGGAAACAGTAGCGATGAAAATGGAAATACTCCATTATGGATTGCATTAAAAAGCAGGCAAATGGATATCGCAGCAACATTAGTAAGTATCATTCTTTTTAATTCTTGTGTCATCATAGACAGCTATGTGTTGTCCCCTTTGGGATCTTCCTCAAAGTATGTTCCCAAATAAGATGTCACGTGAGATTAGCCATCACGCAAAATTACTGATGCAAAACACTTCAATTGCGTTTCTTCTCATACATTTTCGCGTAACTTCTAGCTTCAGACAAACCATAGATATACAGTTTACCTGCCAAGACGTACCGGATCAGCCAGAAAAAGCTCCCACTTTCAAAAATTCGTAGCACCAAGAGTACTTTAATAGCACCAAGAGTACAGAATAGATCCATTGAAGCTTCGAGATTTCCAGGCTTCATCGACCGCTTTTTAAATGCAACAACAAAAAATTTCTGAATAGCGCCTCTTGATTGGTTAAAAACTTAATTCTAGCAATTTGATTTGTGAATACGGAATAACTCTACGCGGGCTGAAAGTGAGTCCACTTTTTAAGCGTAATATTATGAGTCCCTGTTGACTAAGTGATATCAGCAAATCAAGGAACGCAGGAAAACAAGGGACAGAAAGGCATAATTCTAGATCAGAACGTTTGAAATAAGTATGAAATTTTTTTTATTCCCTTACTGTTCTGTTAATTCCCTTGATGTTGTAAACAACAGATGTCACACCTCTGAATTCACTTAATCGAACTGAAAGAGGAAAACAACCTACGGTTAGCTGCGATGAAGATGTGAAATCTGTTCTTCTGAAAGTGGAATTGCTTTGTTTCCTTGGAAACCTAAATCTTTACCTTACAGAATTCCGTTCTGTGGGATTTTGCGACTAGAAAGATTCCGTCCTCCAAAATCACCAAGCGATTGACAGTCTTACAGAATAGATTTCACATACTCATCGTAGCTGATCGTATTTGTTTTGCACTGGCTTTATTTGCATTTCTTTTGCTTCAGCTGCGTCTAAGTATGAAATCTATTTTTTGCGGCGGTGAAACCGTTTTGTCTTAGCCAGAGCTGTATTCCTTGTTTTCAAAATTCATCTTAGCTCCTCGCAACGCATATCTGTTTTGATTATATTATTTTCGTTTGCAACAGGTGAAGAATGGGTGTGATACAACTGCGTGGAATTTAGGGATAAATAACTGCACTTGGTCATTGCTGCATAGAGCAATTTATGAGCATGATGAAGAAGCTGCTTGCTTTCTAATAAAAAATGGTTGCGAGATAAACAGGTGAGATACTTGCTCTTAAGTTTATGTTCATTTTATGGGCTGTTTAAGTGAGAAGCAAGTGGAAAAGACACCAACAGAAATGTTTTGTTAAAGTTACTCACATAGCAAAATCAACTTGAAAAATATGAAATGGATGCTTTTTTATTTATTCCAGTAGAATTTTACAAGACACATTACGAGCTACATACACTCTTACAAAGTTACTCTACAATTCTACTAAGACGGTACCCCGAGGAGCAAAAGGCTGTATTTACTCCGAAGCCTAAGGTGGAAAAAGTGCGTGAAGCTGCGAAGTAGCATTGCAGGAAGCTTGTTTATCTGGAAGGAGGAAAGGGAAAGAAAGAGAGGAAAAGTCGGAATAAAGGAAAAGAAAGCAGTGTTTGGAAGATTATTCCAAGTGACTCTAAACACGCCTAAGAAGACTGAAATGTGTGATGTGCAATAAAGCAGCTGAATTCTGGCACAAGAGAAAATTGATAAAGTAACGGAAGGGAGAATCTAGCTTTGACTTTGCTTCACAGGAAAGCAGATATTTTTCCGCCACTGCCCGAGGCCATTAAGTTACAGATAAAAAGCATTTTTAACTGTGTTAAAGCTCTGTAACGTAGTTACAAAACTAGGTGGCTTATTAAATGATGCGATAAAGGACTTCAGGACTTCACTCGAATTGACCAGTTTCAAGGTTAAAATGTAGCGTAAGGTCAAGAATATCCGTGAACCGGGAACATCTTTATCACCATATAAGAAGAGCTGTAAGAAAGCTTCATTTGCAAGATTTACGTATCCATGTGGTCGTGCTCATGCATAGATAAATTCTTGTTTTTGTGCTTCAAAGCAAGGGCAGAACAACAAGAAATGTTTTGTGTCCTCAGTACCATCGTTTGTTGAAGGATTTGTCGTATCTCTTAAATTGTGTTTAAGTTTGTAGAGATTTAACTTGCTGAGAGCGACTCCAAGTTGAGCAAGGTAGGACAGACCTCTGGGGTCATGCATCCCATAGACAACAGGTCTGGCAGGTTGCCTAAATTTTTTTGTATTACCTTACGCAAGTTTATATTACCTTTGCGGGGTGAGTGGCCGAGTGGTTTATAAAATCTTCGTCAGGTGACTGAAGTTAAGCTCGGTCGAGTGAGGTCAAACTCCGGATGGGTGACCTCGGAGGCTTGACCTCACAACTCACCTCGTCGTCCTTCCGAACGGACGTTAAAGTAGGGGTCCCATGCCTGGATGCGGCACACACAGTGGGCCTAAATTAGCTTTCAGTAGCTAGAAATCCTGACAAGCCCACTCAAAACAAATTGAAAGACGAAAACAAAGAACAAAAAAAACAGAAAACGCAGTTCGCGTATGTGATTTATGATCGGTCTAAGCATGACTGAGTTTCTTTCAATTTAATATTAAATTTTCATTTTTTTGTCAGTGCAAGAAAGCCAGGTCCAGGTGGATACGGAGGAGTTGAAGCATATGATGGATTGACGCCTTTACATTTAGCTTGTGCTGCAGGACAAGACAAAACTGTACAGTGCTTGGTCGAAAATAATGTCAATATTAATTCACAGGTAAGTTGATTTAATTAATCGCTTGAAAAAATAACTTTCTGGCTTCTCTTCCAGCTTGAATTACATAAGTATCTATATTCCACACAGCACAGCATGTAAATTGCCATGTTGATTCCAGTTAATAAACCTTTCTATAGGCCTTATCAATGCGAATTTCTTTTCACATCAATTCAACCACCCAATTGACTTAAAGATCATGTTGTATGCATTAAATAAAGTCTAGTCCTGATGAGTCCGGATATGGCTAAACCATCCAGTTCTTGAACGCCAGCGCTTGTTGCAATGTTCACAAATAAATGCATCATCGTTCGCATCCAAGTTTGTTAATCGCTGCCTTCTTCTTTTTCTACTCTCCTCCTTTCTTTGCATAAGAGCTTGTTCATATCGCCTTTCTCCCATGGTCCATGGCGCATACTAGCACCAGTCTTTTTGTTTTCTTTTTCTTTTTGTTTCTGTTCTCTTAGATTCTTGTTAAAGGAATTGTTAAAGTGAGTGTGCAATGATAAATAGGCTTCTCTATAAATAGAACAAAGAAAATGCGCAAACACGGCATTGTTTCTTTAGCTATGGATTATTAACAACACGTGTGGGTCTTCGATTTCAGTGGGCTATTTTTAGATTTTTCTGCTCTGTGCAAATGCAGGCTTTTAGCCTTGCACAAACCCTTTGAAGGGAATCGACAGAGTTAAAAGCTGGCCTGGGCCAGGTTAAAAATATAACCTATTGAATTTGATAACTTCGATCGACACGTGCGGCTTCATTGTGGAGCCATGGAAGCAATGGATGCGTAGGCGTTTCTATAGCCTATTTATAGCGACTACGGGATATAGCCATGTCTATTCCCTTTAAGTGCCGTTCATAGCCAGAACCTGATAACTCCATGCCTATTTCTGCTATGGACGCCACAGAATATCGTATTTTGTTGAGTTTTAGTTTAACATTAAAGGGTCTGTCTCATCCGGCATTCCTTGCACGTGCGGTCTCCTCGTTGGCCTTTGTTGTCGCCATTTTCATGGGCCATGAAAATGACGACAACAAAGGCTAACCAAGAGACGGCACATGCAAGGCATGCTGGATGAAACAGACCCTTTAATGTAAAATAATAGTTTATAAATGACCCTGTATGTACGTTAATCATTAATCATATTCTTGATTTCGTTATAGGATTCAGAATCAAGAACACCTCTTCACATCGCTATAACATGTCATAACCCTATTGTAACAAGATTACTGCTGAGTCACCCTGAGTTGAATCTCACGTTAAAAGATAGAACTGGACAAACAGCCTTCGCAGTAGCAATGAATGCAAAAGATAATGAAGCTGCAGCGGCAATATTGTCACGTGAACCTTCCTCTGCGGAACAGGTGAGATGAAATTTGTGTGTAATCCAGAAAGTGCGAAGGAATGGAGAACTTCACATAAGCATCTGTGTATAAAAACCTCATGGATTTATCATGAATGCCTCCATAGTCTGGTTTGATTTCTTGTAAAATCATGTTTGTGGTGAACTTAATAGGTTTCGGCAGACGTAGAAATGGTTTATTGACTACGCATAACCTAGCCTAATAGAGTGATTAGAGGGTCTGTAATCGATCTTTTATGTATTTCTTAGGCCTTGTTCACACTGCTACGTTTTTATATGAAAACAGAGCAAAACTTATCCGTTTTTGCCTTGCGCTCACATTGCTCTAAATTTGAAAACGATCAATTTTCAGTGAGAATGCCAAAACCGAGAAGAATGAAAAACATTTCGTATTCCTTTATGTAGGCTGTTGATTACAATGGCATTCAAATTCGCAATTGGCGCCTTTTTTACAGCTACTAACAAAAGGTTTTGTTTTGAAAAGAGATTATTAACATAGTTTTGCTGGAGCAATGTGAACATTTATCGTATCTATAGCGTTTTCATTTGACAGTGGGGCAATGTGAACGGGCAGCGTTTTTTCATCAACAAAAACGGATAGAAAGCGAAAATGGAGCAGTTTGAGTGTTGCCTTCATTTGCATATTCTTCCTTTTACAATCTCGAATGTTTGTGTTTGATTACGTGTGCTTCTTTTTGACAGTTTGATAATCGTCGATATTACTTGCAGACTGCAGTTTCTTTCTTTGGGAATCTCGAAAGTCTGTGTTTTCATTGCATGTTTTTCCATGTTTACAGTTTGATACTCGAGGTCGCAATTACTTGCAAACTGCAGTTCTCAACACAGATGTAGATGGAGTTCTCTTCTTAATAAGTATAGAAGTTGATGTTAATTCACAAATTCAAGATGGATCCTTACGAACACCACTTCATCTCTCAATTCCTGGTGGCAGTGAAGTCATCGTTAGGCATTTGGTAAGTTTTGTGTACCAGTTGACTCAAAAAAGATGTCCCTTGTTCAAAAAATCATTAGATTGACTGAGATCAACGAACTTCTGTTTTTCTGGAAGAGCTAGGGAGCGTGCAGACAATCTTGCTTGAATATTACCGGCCAAAGAAGGGACTAAAACATGCGTATTTTGATGACCTGGTCGCCCGATCTTTAGCCTGGTAGTGGACTTTGGAAGTACTTTCTTAGAGCGGGCGGCAGGAAATGTGCCGCTGCATGGCTTCAAAAGAAGAATAACACCGTTTCTATACTACCTTTGCACTATTTCATATTGTCAATGATTGTCTCTTCTTTGCATAGGTATGGGCCGGTGCAAATGTAAATGCCACTGACAAGAGTCGTAGAACCCCCCTGCATATTGCAGCTATTGAAGACAAAGCTGGTTTGATTAGCGTATTGCTACAAGGGGGTGCTGATCCGAATCAAAGTGATAGCTCTCTTAATAATGGTAGGTTTAAGTACGAGATAGCTCTTACGTTGAAAATAACCGTTCTAGTAATAGTAAGAGTGATAATAAAACACAAGTGTCATTTGCATTAAAACGTTTCTATCAAACTCTTCCTGAGGTTATTTTACAATGCAGATAGCCAGGTTTTTTATACGCCGGTAAACAAAATTGAAATAACCATAAAATTTACATAAAATCAAAATTAAAATAACCTTGATACATCCTAAACTATAAAAAAATTTATATATTATTGTAAGTTTATAGTTTGGGATGTATCAAGCGTATTTTGATTTTGATTTGATGTAAATTTAATGGTTACTTTAATTTTGTTTACGGCGTATAAGAAAAACCTGGCTGTCCGCATTGTAAAGTAAACTGAGGATGATTTTAATCGAAACGTTTTAATGCAAATGACAGTTGTGTTTTATTATTTTATTTTCTGTTATTCTTAGATGGTGCTTTTTGTTTAGTAGTAATAGTAAACGTAAAAGACTTTTTAGCTACTCTGCAAAACATTTTAAATGCGTCATTGTTATGTTCATTCGTAAATTCTACTAAATCTAAGATATATCGTTCGACAGAGAGAGCAGAAACTGCGTAAAATGAAGTCATTAAGCAATCTGAGATAAGGAATTATTGGATACATAAGCTTTGTGAGAAGAAAATGGGAGGGTTTGAAGCCCAAGGAACAGAATATCAAGTGCTGTTTAATTTTGGAATCTGCTGCAAGAAGACAGGGAAACTCAAAAGTTCCGAGTTACCGCACATCCGTGCGCAGTTTCTGTTCTGTCCGTTCGATATAGATTCTTTTTCAAGATAGCTAAGAGGTCTATCGCAGCGTGCTTTGCTCGTATCGTAGACGAAGGGGTTTAATATGATATTCTTTCAAGTCCTTTTTTTCAACTGGGTTTCTACTGATTTTCTAAATGTCTATCAAACTTGAAGGATATCTAGTTCTCTCTGCTTGTTAGTTTTGTTGCTTATGACAGCCAGATCCTGGTAGACAAAATCGGCTAAAATTGGTTTTTTACAAATTTTAAGTCCCATGACACATTCTCTAGGGAGGTTTTAGCATCGTACTACTATTTGGATTCGTGGCGCAAAGTTTCATGGCGCGGGAAAACTTCTATTTTCTAAGACTGCATTCACATGATGCCTGCACATTTGAAAACGGTGAAAACTTCGACGGATAGGCCCCCGGATAGTTCACACGAAAACCACACATTTTTTGCCGGCAGATTTTGAAAACGGTAGATTTTTAAAACGGAACTCTAACCGGCACATTTTGGAAACGGCATCGTGTAAACTCTTGAAAATGACAAGAACAGAACATTTTAGCCGCTTTTGGAACGAGACTGATCGATTCTTAGGGTGTAGGTACACTTCTTTGGCATAAAAGTCTTGCAACGAGTTTTGCCGTCTAATTTCCTACCGTTTTCAAATTGTTCCGGCATCGTGTGAATGCTAGCTCATGTTTTGCAGCCGTCACATTTTTCACCGTTTTCAAAGTGTGCCGGCATCGTGTGAACGCAGTCTAAATACTGAGTTGACAAGATCATTGATTTGATTGAGACCTGTGTCATTTTGATCTTTCATGTAACTTCTTTAGTTTCCAATTATTCTATTTCCTTTTTAGCTCTACACTTGGCATGCCAAAGTGGTAATTTTGCTTCAATTAGAACTCTCTTAACAGAATCAAATATCAATGCAGAAGCCTTTAATGGAAGGTTTGTTCCAGTCATTTGCTATAATTTTTTTCGCTTCTCACCAGGGTTGGAAAAAATAGTTTAATGTCTGAGACCAAAGCAAGTCTTGAAAAAATTTCTGGGAGAATTGCTATGGAAAGGTATCCACTGTTTGACAGGTCACGATATGTCATAAACTGAACAGAATTTGAAGACTCATTACCAGTCTTTAATCACAATGGTAAATGATACTTTCGGCTGAGCACTTCCAGACTCTTAAGCAGCATCTTTCGTATGAAATTCCTTAGTCTGGTAACATCATAAATTTTAGATAATAACGGCTATCAATGAAGAGAAACTGTAGGCTTTTGATGTAAAATTAACTTTCAGATTTTCACTTTTCTGTCTTTATCCCTTTTCCTGTCTTTTTCATTCTTTCTGGAGACCTGAAAGAATTTCTGGGACTCTTGGTGCCATGGTTTGCTATATTTTCCAGCCCTGCTAAAGCAAGTGCAATCAAGCGCAGCGTAAACTTTCCCAAAATTGTGACGCAGGATGGAAAATGAATTTATTGAAAGGATCTATTCTAAATTCTAGTCCCATGATAAAAGACCGTGTTTGGAAAGAGCAGTGAAGTATGATCGTGAAAGAAATTACGATCAACAACATCTCAAAGGTGGCAGAACAGGAAGAATTATCTTTTGCAGTATCAACTTCAAGGAGGCAAAAATGATCGACGAAGAAATCCCAGTATGGGAAATTCGCGTCGCACCCACGCCTAATGTCATAGTCATCAGGCAGAGAAGTGCTGCTGTGAAGAAACGTTTTGGAATTGGATCTTCTTCTTATTGGCTTTTCCATCTTATTTAGGCTTACTATACCACTTTTGGCAAAGGTCGGCTGAAAATCATAACATCGTGTTATTGGCTAGAATCTAGAAATTTAAGAACATGACTGCAGACTGATAAACCGTTTGCGCTGCAGGCAAGACCTGCCATCTCCGTCTACCTTTCTATATTCCCTACCGTTTGTTGTACTTTGAGAAAATTTAAACTCAATAATTGCTTTTTTTCAGGGGGCAGAATCCGCTGCATGCATTAGCAATATACAACAAAGACAACGCTGCAGCAATATTTGAACTCTTTCGTCAGAATCGACCAGATTTGAATATCAATGCTTTCGATGCAGATGATAATACAGGTAAAGTCCAAATGTTAAAAAAAAAATAAAAATCTGATATATATAACGGGCTAGCTAAGAAAGTACTATTTCCGAAAGGAGGATTGTGAATCAACCTCAGATTTAGACGAATAATAAATTTGTTTAGAGACGGAATGGTAACTTTTTAATCTGCCATTAATTAGTAACAAGCTACATTAACTCGTAGCTTGACGACGTATTTACTCATGTGTTCGTCTTTGTTTTTGTTCCCTCGTTTTTCTTTTCGTAAAGTTTCTTGTATTGTGCTTGTTTTGTGTCATGTAACCATTGGGTAGTCGCGTTATTTCGATCCTCTTGGTATCGTCCCAGTAGTGTCGTATAGCTATAATTAGAAAGTATAGTAAAATGTAACTAATATTGTAAAAATTTTTTCTGAATGTAAAGAAAATGGTAATTTAGTTGGGAAGATTTTTTTCTGAAAGTTATAGAGAATATTACCTTTGTTCTCAATAAACTTGAGATGGAGTGATATAGAGGACAAAGAAATCACTAGAGTAAATTTGAAAGCACTGAGGCCTCTCTGACTTGTATCCCTGCTTCCTCATCAGAGTATGATTTCGACTGGTTTCAAAATGTTGTCGGAAAATATAGGTGGAGCTAACACTATCTTGCAAGTGCCTCCAATCTGATTTAGATTACAAAAATACGACACAATGACTCCTTCTGATACTTTTGTTTTTGCTTGTATCGAGACATTTATCTGATCCCTGCCTTGCGCCAATAGGAAGAGCATACAAACTAATTTGATTGATTTCTGCTCAATTTTTAGCTCTGTTCCTCGCATATTCAAATGGTGCTGTTGGTTTATGTTGTGCATTAATGAGAGCAGGAGCAAAATTAGGAACAATCAACAAACAAGCTGTATCAATATTCAATGCTCCTGTTGCAACGAAGAAATTATTATTCAAATTACTAGGTAAGATTACGAATTTTTGCCCCGATTTTCACAAAATCCCAAGAATTTTGCTCTTCATTGGAATTGCATTTTAGCCCCATATGATGTATTATTTCTTGTTTGGATCATGACACAGAAAAAGTTCAACAGTAGACTGGAGTTTTTACTGGCTAATCTGGTTAACTTTGCGTTGCGCTCTTTTTTTGTGATTCTTTTGTGATTCCATAGTGCCTTCTCTATCAGTTATGATCAACAGGCAACCATTATGATACTGCTTTAGTACTGTCTTTGCATCTTTATCTCTCTTCGTTTCGTCTTCTTTCTGATTCGTTTCTTCTTTAAACTTCAAAGTGACAAGGTTCAGGTTTTTTCTTGCCCCACAGTTTTACTAACGTTGCGTTTGAGTTTTGATAGCAATGCGTGCGATGTTTCAGGAAATTCCTCAGTTCTGTACCAATAAACATTTGTTTGACCTGGAAAATCGTTCCTTTCCTTAATCGTCTTAAGTTCGACCCACTGTTAATCTTTGGACTTTCAAAGCATAAGAGCGTTTGATGGAAGCTTTTTTGCTTGCTATTCGGTTTTCTATAGACTAACCTGTTAACAATCTTTCTTTTAATCTTCTCTTCTCATATGCCGTCCACTCGTTGAAGGTAGGCTGCTACGATTTCACCTTACTTCAATGGGATTTTCCTACAAGCTATCCACGGTGTTTTCTTCCCACCCAATTTTCAATGTTGTCCATTCACATACATCTTGATCTTCCTTCGGGTCTTTTAATGTTATTCGACCTTCCAATCTGACATGATGTATTTTGTACCTCCTTGTTATGCAACCGAGGACTGTTAGTCTCCTTGCCATGATAAATTGCAGGATGTTTCTTTTCTCTCCTATTCTTTCTATTACGGTGTCATTTTTAATTCATTTTGGGCCCATTATTTAATTCGTTTCAAATTTGTTAACTTAGACCATGCTTAGCACTGGACGGCTAAACCCGCTATTTTCTAAACCAGGTTAATTTTACCAATTTAAATGTTTCCCATTTGTTGGATCGACCAATGATTAAACTTGATTTTCAGACAATGATTTAGCTTGGGTTTGCTTGGCTTGCAGGTGTCAGCAGGATATAAGCAGCATTTATTTTTTCCTTGGTTGTATTTCATCTCCCATTATGCTGATTTATGCTTTGTAATATTTTTGTCTTGTTGCAGAAATTAAATTACTAATATAATTGTTGAATTGTAAGTACCATTCACAATGGGAGTAAGATAACCCTGAGTTCTTTCCTTTTCCGAATGGTACATAGTAATGAAGATATGTTCTTTTTGTTTAGTTGTTTTTATGGCAATATATGACAAAGTTATTAGTGTAGCTTTGCCATGAAATCCCCTGTATTTTGCACTAAAAATCCCCTGTATTTTGCACCAAAAATCCTCTGTATTTTGCACCAAAGATCCCTTGTATTTTGCACCAAACATACATAAAGGCTCTGATCCTGTCCATCATGTTCATACATATTGACCACGTTTCTTTTTCAACAGATCTCCTTAATGCTGAACCAGCGTGGCTGGATGGGCCTAATTGTCATGAATGTGGTGTGAAATTTAATGTAACGACACGAAAACATCATTGGTAAGTGCTACACTTCCAGCCATGTCTTTTAGTACTGGTTGCGTCAAAAAGTGAACAATTTTGGTGGCTATAGATTAAAAAGTGCGCGGCAGGTATTCAAAAGTGCCAATCTGTCAGTCAAAAGCTAACTTAGATGTGAAAATTTTGTTTGGTAAAATCATTCATCATTTAGACCAATAACTTAGGAATATAAAAGTAAGGGACTTGTATGGGGACGAGAAGTTAACTTTCGATTCTGATCCATGATTTTCTTGAAGCTGAAATTCAATGCAATTGTTAGTTTCAAAATAGAATCCCCATCGTTCAAGATACGACACACGTGCTACAAATATGTTTGAATTCACAGGGTGTCCCAAAAAAGTTGTGCCCCGTTTGTGTAGTTGATGTGGAGGAGCCATAGATTCAGTTATCTCGGTTTTTGCACAGTTGCATAGGTCATGCTTCAACTTAGAGTTTGAGACCTTGTTTGAGTCAATCTGACACGTGGTTGCTGATTTATGGTAGAGAACAGGCAAAATAAGTGGTTGCTTTAAAACAGCACTTCTATTGTTCTCCAGCAAGCAACTTTCCAAAGAAAGTGGTTCTGGCGTCATATTCTAGTTTTTTCTAATGATTTTAAAGAGTTAGTAGTGTTTTATTCGTAAGAGAGCACTTTCTATCTTTTAAAATATGCGATGAAAATTTTGATACGACGCCAGAGTCCTTTCTTTGAAAACTTACTTCATTTTGACATTGCTGGAGAACAGTAGAGGTGCCGGTTTTGAAGCGACCACTTATTTTGCCTTTTCTCTGCCATAGATCAGCAACCACCTGTCAGATTGACACAAACAAGGTGTCAAACTCTAAGTTGAAGCCTGACCTATGTAACTGTGTAAAAATCGAAAATATTGCACCTGCAGCTCCTCCACAGTAGCCTCACAAACGGGGCACAATTATTTTGGACACCCTGTAGTTTTACTCTTCTCCAAGGTGGTGGAAAAATGTCTCAACTCCTTGAACGAACTTGTGTGAATAGTTGAGCATTCATAGCCTATAATATAGCAGATAATGCATGATTTAAGATGTCATGACCCAGCAGATTAAAGAAGCTCTTTAAATAAAGTCCTCTTACGTCATTCGGTTGTATGAATATGATTAAAATTAACTTATGAATGCAGGTTTTGATTGACTTATAAGCGCCAAGGTTGCACGCAAAATATTGTTTAACGGCTGTGTGAAAAGACATGCCATTAACCATATTGAATTGAATTCAAATAGCAATGAACTCCAAGTTTTGATATGTAAGAGAAAACCTTTTCGCAAACTACATCATACCTTTTGAAATGCAACAAGTGCCAAAGAGAGATTGCATCTGCCACTGGTCAGCCTATTTTTTGGTGGCGCTTCTCCAGGTGCCTATTTTTCATGCAGATTCTGAACATCGATTTTGTTTTGTGAAATTCTTCGCCTACTCAAATTTGCATAAAGTCATGCAAAATGTTTTCATGTACTCCACCCCACATGTTTTCATCCACTCCATTCGGCCATCCGCGTCAACATGTCCAAATCGTGCCAAATCCCCCCCCCCCGGGTAAACAGCCCTAGGGGAGCCCTTGTGCTAGAAGATTCTTCTCGATTCGACTCGATTTTTCTCGAGAAGCCCACTAGAAGTTTCACTAGATACATTTCAACGCTTTTAGAATACCTTTATATGTTTTCTTTGTTGTCCTCGCAAATGTAGTTAATTATCTATCGTATTTCATGTTCGTCAAACACACACGGAAGGGTTTATACTAAAACGGAGCTTCTTTAACCTTATGCAGAAGAAGCTTTCACCGTTCGCTAGTAGCTTTCTGCTAAAGATAGGAGCCAGGAAAATAGATTGCAATTTTAGAAGACCACGATCCTTGGCTAGGAGGCATTAGGTTTCAAACTCATTAACCTTGGTATGAAGCAAAAATTTTATATTTGACCAAAAGGCTGGGTGGAAATATGTTGAGTGCAGGGTTTAAGTGCTTTCGTTTCAAACTTTCAACATCAAAACGAATTTATAAATGTGGCTACGCCTTATGCAAAGATATCCCTTTCGTCTCTCCTCTGTACCTCAAGCGAATTGGAATCAGGTCAACTGACGTCATTCATGAAGATAAATCTTCGTGATCTTTAGCCTGATGACATCTAAGGTCCTTGGCGAGACTGAATGTAATGAGACCGCAAATCGGGATGATTTCCTTGCTGTCTAAGCGACTTAGCTTCAAGGTCTTTTTTTCAGTTATCTTAAAAGTGAATACATACTGCTGTACTGTACACTCGATTTTTTATAAGAAATATGGCTCTTGGCCGTAAAGTAGGTTTCTCAAAGAGAGTACAAAGACCAGCAGCCTTTGCTGTCGTTTGTTTTTGTTTTTGTGAATTTCGTACAGTCAGTTATTCTGGAAGCTGTGGAGAGCAAGTCGTTGACTTCGCACAAAGCATGCTGGTCTTTGTATTCCCTTTAAGTTTGGACCCAATCGTTGAATAAGAGTTTTCTTGTGCAATTTCTTATTTTTTCTTAAAACTAGATTTTGAAATTTAATGATCGAAGACTGCCTGTATAACATTTGAGCGCAGAGAATTATGCGGAAAGCAACTCGTAACAGAGAAATTTTGAGTCCAGAGAACCAAATCATAACAAAGATTACACTTATTGATGTTATTTGGGTTGGTAATACACTCTTGTCAAAAAACGCTTGGTATCTTAGAACCAAATGTTGAGAACCAAAAGTTTGTCAGTGTCGATTCTTTGAAAAAAGGGTGTCACCAGAAGTTTCAGTGATGTTATCAGAATAATGTGTAAAACAGCAGCAAAAAACATGCTTCTCGACAATGTTTTGATTTACTGTTCAGTGAATTTTGCAAGAATGTGCCCAACAACTTTTTCGCCCCGAGTTGCTCTTAGATGGAGCATTTATTGAGAAAGGATTTGCATAATTTTGCATTTTGAGGTTCAACTTAAGTGCATGTATTGCAGCCTTAGAGATAATTAAGCATTCGGGAGAAACGAGAAACCTTTGATTTTTTAACTGAATGCCCTTTAGGGCGTTGAATCATCCATGTATTCATCAATTCCCTGTATGAACCAACTTGATTTCTAGACAAGAAATTAGCCTAACTTGTAGGTAGCAGATATCAGTGCAATATTCCCAAGATATTACGCCCTTATCGGGTGATATTTTGGCCACTTGTAAAACACTAGCAAATACAATGAGTAGGTTGAAGGAATCTTCTCGACATGAGCACTTAGATATGACACATTTAACTGATATGGTTCTGGAGAGGTGAAACGATAGTGTAAGTTTCAGAATTCAAACTGCAAAACATTTTGATACAAAATCAATCTTTTCAGAGGGAGTTATCTAGTGGATATTCTGCCTTAATATTCCCCAAATATTAGGCCCTTGGTGGGTGATAGTGGCAAATCGTTATAAAGTACCGTAGCAAATACATTGACTGGACTGGAGATCTTTCTGTGTCAGCACTTAGATGCATATCAAAACAATATAACAGTGTTATAGCATTTCCCATGTTTGTAAAGACTGTAAATAAAGTAATCTTTATAAAGAACACAGATGTAATCTTCTCGCTGATGTTAATGCTGTACTACAAAATAGTGGGCATTCTGTCTGGAGCAACAGCTTTTTGAAACTTCTTTTGTACGGTGATCAGAGTCTGTCTTATGAGGCAAACAGATCAATTCTAACTTTGACTATTACGTATATCCTCAAGACAGAACGTCTTGATTAAAGAATCTTCATATCATCCCAAGAAATTGTCCCGATTTCCTTCCATTCTCTCCTTCTCGCCGTTACGTGTAGTGCTATGTTCGTGTTCCCTGTTTTATGTTACCATGAGGTAGTCATAGTTTTTTGCTCCAAATGGTATTGTATTAGTAGTAGGGTATAGTATTTTGTAAGTAGTGTAGTTGCAATATGTATTGTAATTTTTTTAGATTGAATGTAAAAAAAAATCTTTATAAAAGAAGTGAATAAAATGAGAAGACAGAGGTGGTTCAACAAAAATCTATTGCATGCTGTTGACGACCATCCTTTCTCATTATCACACATAGAAGATGGAATTTATTGTAGAAAGGTAAATTTTGAATCAAATCAGATCCAACGAAAGCGGCAAATTTGGCGTTTTCTTCAATCAAACCTTTAGCAAATAGGACAAAACTTTGGTTAAAGTGTGATAGCTTGCTTTTCAAAACATGTTTATTCGTTTTCAATCTTGCTTTACAAAATATTTTTGGTCATAACAAGCAAAATATTTTGCAAACATTATCAGAAATATCTATTTTAAGCAATCTTGTGTATGGTGACCAAATTGAAAAACATTAGGAAGCGAAATTCTAAAATTTTATCAAAGAATTCTTATCAAAACTTTTTTGTCTATGTTTATCAGTAGGTGATCAAAATCAACTATCTTGAAAAGTTCGTGCTTTGACCACGGGCTGTAGGAGAGGCTGAATTTAGAGAAAAGATTTACGTTTGATAAACTGAGTCGTTCCTATCCTAATTTTTCATTTTGTGTGCAGTATATCGACTTCTTTTCCTTCTGTTTGTTCTTCTCCTGCGAAGGGGCCATTATGGTCCCCGTGCGTGATGGCTGATTGACATGACCTCAAGGGCCCTGGAGAAATTATGCCACTCAAACAGAAACTCCTTGAAGAGAGAACTCGTTTTCCGTTTCAATTAACCACACTTGAGTGGCATAATTTCTCCAGGGCACTTGAGGTCATGTCAATCTGCGCAGGGATTAAAATGGCACCTTCGCAGTAGAAGTACAAACAGAAGGAAATAAGTCGACATATTGCGCACGAAATGATAAATTAGGATAGGGATAATTCAATTTATAATTTGTAAATCTTTCTTTTAAATTCATCGTTTCCTACAGCCCGTGCGTTGACTGCGATCATGGCCAAAAGTATTTAGGATGAATGAAAAAGTTGCATCCAGTAAGAATGTTAAGCTGCAGAAATTTAATTGATTTCAATTCAATGTTTTAACTTTTTAGGCTACTTTAAAAATTCGAAATTTCGTTATATGTGGTAGCTTACTGTGCTTTCAATTTTGCAAATGCAGTGAGGTCTGTCTTTTGCCCCATTCACACTGCAAGTTAACCAGCTTGAATTAAACCAGGTTTTCGAAGAAGGACTTCTGATTGGTTAATCCAACAAATCCAGTCATTTGATTGGTTGAAATTTAAACTGGTTTAGATAAAGCTGGCTTAACTGTGTAAGGGTGAATGCAGTATTTGTGCAAGCTTTTTCGTTCAGTCCAGAATAGTAAGAGTCTGAAATAAACAGGATAGGTGGAACATTTCCCAATTCAAATGAATGAGGAGTCTGCAGTAAGTGAGATCGGTTATTTTTAATGTGAACAAATGTCAAAATTATGTTAAAATCCCAAGTAAAGTTATTGAAACGAAAGTATTTTGAGTCAGACTTCAGGAAACCTCTTTTCACATAATGTCAGGAATACGGTCGTCGTAGGTAGTTTTTTTCAAAGATCTACAATCATGGACAAAATAGTTTGAGACAAATCAATAACCTAAGATTTTACTATTGAAGATCCCCCTTTCCCCCTTATTCAATGTTGGTGATGCGTCAAGGAAGGTTCTCGGAGTCTTCAACATTGATTGAGGGGGGAACGGGGGGAAAGGATGCTCAACAGGTGAAAATATCGGAAAAGATGAATTTGTCTCATAATTTATGTCCATGATTGTAGTAAGGGAGATGAGTTGAGCAGGATATTCCAGACTCGACAGTAGCATTCAAATATGTATGAATTTCATCTTTTGGCCCACTTTTAGCTTTTATCTACGATGGTTTGCCTGCTTAGTATGCTTTTGATGTATTTCTCTTTGCAATTCTAGTCGGCATTGCGGGAGATTAGTGTGTGCAAAATGCTGCAACAAACAGATGCCGATTCTGAAATACGAATTAACGAAACCAGTCAGAGTTTGCGAGGTATGCTTTGACTTTCTTACATTAGGACCAGTATAAACAATATCAAATATGCAATGACATTCAGAATATTTAATAGCTAATAGCATTCATAGATTGTAACGAATAAGTACGCTTTTGGACTTACTACAAGTCTTGCTCTCAATTAGATAAACAAACAGGGGCGAAGAGGGCAAGGAAACGAGCAAGGAAAAGAGGAAAACAGAAAAGGGAAAACGAGAGCGAAATTTGTGAATTTCCCGTTCCGAAAATGAGGCTGCACTGTCTGATATGCAAATTGTTTCTTTTGCCTCCTTTTGCTTCCCTTTTCCATCCTGTCTGTTTGATAGAGTGCGAGACTTAAGCAAGCCCAGTCTAAGCCCATCCTCATGTTTATAAACATGACCCATGTAGATAACAGGTGGATACATGCCTCAAGCTGTACTTCACGACTCCCTTAGCCCTAGTTGCAAATAGTGCTAAAGTAGTGGGTTCTCAGCAATATGTTACAATGATGTCTTCTTAGAGACCTGAGACAGACGTACGACTGTCGCAAAATGATATCCAAATTTCCCTCAGTGTTATAACTGAGGCCCCGTTTACACTATACCGTTTTCAAATGAAAACGGTACGAAATCATGCCGTTTTGGCCTTCCGTTTACACTAAAACGTTTTCGTAACCGGCGTCAAATGAAGACGATTTTGAAAACGGCACGATTTGAAAACGGCATGAAACGTTTCAGTGTAAACGCTTGAAAACGGAACGATTTCGTTACGGATTCAAAAAGAGACAAAGGAATAATTTACCTCCCTTTCAATCAGGAACGAAATCGTTCCGTTTTCAAGCGTTTACACTGAAACGTTTCATGCCGTTTTCAAATCGTGCCGTTTTCAAAATCGTCTTCATTTGATGCCGGTTACGAAAACGTTTTAGTGTAAACGGAAGGCCAAAACGGTATGATTTCGTACCGTTTTCATTTGAAAACGGTATAGTGTAAACGGGGCCTGATTTTGCTTGCTAATTCACCTTCTCTGTACAACTGAACTTCTTCAAGTTATACTTCAAGAAGTATAACTTTCACTTATTTGCAACACATTGATCTGCTGCTTCTGTAAAGTCATATATTCTGCCTAAATGAGAAGGGTGTACATGGGCAACATAGGTAGGCTGTGGGTGTAGTCGCCAAAACCATAGACGTAGGAGCCGGGGGGCACTGGGGGCACGTGCCCCCCCCCCCCGAGATTCTGCAATAAACAAAGTAGTGCCCTTTCTATTTTAGAAAATGCCCCTTTGATCTTTAGGAAAGGTACCCTTGGAAGCGTCGTGCCCTCCCAAGTTTGAGATGCTTCCTACGTCCCTGGCCAAAATAGAAAGGACTCAACGAAACCTCACGCGGAATGCCAAATCAATATTCTGGTTCCCGTTTTTGTTCTTTACTAAAGGCTGTAGACATGAATTTTCCCCAAAATCTGCTATTTTGAAAGTTTCACTTGTCAGCAAAAAGTAGAATTGTAAGGTTGTTTTTTCCTCCAAGATCAGTTTCTTTCCGGGATTGCCAATTTTTTTGACACAAAATAAAGTTATAGTTTCTTCAGTTTTCGCAGAACTCTGCTGGTTTTGAGGCATTTCATTTTGCTGCCAAAAGTCAGGCAATAGCTTTCATTTACAATTTTTTTTTAAGTCGTTTGTTATTTAGCCTATTTAGAAAAAGGAAGACTATATTACACCATCTTCGAAATAATTGGCTATAGTAATGGTGTAAACCCCAAGCGTTTGTTATTGTTGTTTGGAAGACTTATTATTCACTTTCCTTGTTCTCCAGTTACCCCCACAGCGTACCTATCTTACCCTAGTAGACCCGAATTATGAATCGCTGTTGTATTGTATTGCACTTAATTCTGTTTATAGAAAGTATGATTTTTATGTGATTGACCGTATTCTAGTCACAGCTGTTTGCGTGTGTTCTTTCAGAAGTATTATCATGGGTAGTTAGACACTGCCGTTATGTTTCGTCATATATGCTCCTGCGGAGGAAAATTTATGTCCTTCTGCGGAGGAAGTCTCAAAGTCATTTTACACTAGCTCCTCCGTAGTAGCAAATTATTTTTTCCTCCGCAAAAGAACAAACCGACAGCTATGAAGCTCAAGAGCGGCGTCTAACCACTCATATTGTCATCCAATTTTATATTGGTTTCTCATCCTTATCAAAACAGTGCAGATTTGTGCTTAGTGAAAGATTTGGTCAGATGGTTTTATTTGCTAACATGTTACGAAATTCACTGCCACTGCATACAGGGTGTCACCGAATCATTGCCACCCGTTTCTGTGGCTTCTGTGGAGGAGCTGTATATTCAATTCGCTTGGCATTTTCACAGTTGCATAGGTCAGGCTTCACTTTAGAGTTCGAGACCTTGTTGGAGTCAGTCTGACAGTTGGTTGCTGATTCATGGGCAATAATGTACCGTGTTCGTGTTTGTAGCTTAGAAATTAAAGTTCATTACCTCGATGTTACTGCTTTTCTTCGTTGTTTGCTCTTCATCCCAAGCGTAACCAGTGTTCGAAATCAAATTCAAGTGGCCCCTATACGTCTGAACAGTTAGCTCCTGCGCAGCGTTCATCCTTATTTCAAAATGCTGTGTAGGAGCTAATTGTTCAGACGCGCAGGAGCCTTTTCAATTTGATTTAAAGCACTTGTTCGGCTTGGGCCGAAGAAAAAACAACAAAGAAAAGCAATAATATCGAGGTAATGAACTTTGATTTCTAATCTACAAACACGCTGCATTATTGCCCATGGTTGCTTCAGAAATAGCACCTACGTTGTTCTCCAGCGATGCCCAAATAAAGTGAAGTTTGGAAGACAGTATATTCTAGCGTTGTATTTAAATGTTTTCTACACTTGGAATAGGACTCTTAGTATTAATTAACCCTTTCACAAATGACCAGGGAAAACAGGACAATAATCGATTACGCTGAAGATGGCGGATATTTTTTTGCGCAAGTAATGCTGGGAAATTTCCATAGTTTCAAGCAGTTCAACTACGATCCAGGACAACACTCATCAGACAAGCATATAAATACACATCTTTCTTTATCTGAATGCTCCCCTCCCCCCGTTTCAAAGTTTTTTTGGAATCAAAACTCCAAACTGAGAAGTTAGGGGAGGGGGATCGTTGCTGTTTTCAGGTTGATTCTCGACAAGAGACTAAGACTGCGTTCACACGATACCGGCACGATTTGAAAATGATAGAAAATTCAACCGTAACTAACTCGGTGCAGTCGCTCCGGGAATTCGATGCCAAAGAAATGTACCAAATGTAACTTTTCCCAGCATTACTTGCGCAAAAGCAACGTCCGCCATCTTTTACATAATTGTATGAAAGCTACGGCTCCTTCACAGCAGCCACACAATCGCGAGGCATTTTTGGGACACCAAACAATATACAGAGAAAGCAAATCTGAAATTTTATGCCGATTTGAAGCACACTTGGCTCCCTAACAACTTTTCAAAACCGTACTTTCTTTGTCAGCATTTAAACTGTGTTTTTGCCATGTTTTTGCTGTGCCCGTTGTGTGAATATTATTGCTGTGAGTAAGTAGAAAAATTGTAATGGTATAGAACAATGATTTGTATAGGAATGTAATTTTTGATTTTTTAGTGTGAATTATTTTCCAGTTACGATTAGCCATCAATTTGTTTCTATTTCTGATGAGTTTTCTTTGTCATAAAATGCTATCAAATAGCAAAAAATCTTGTTCCGTATAGTAAAATTGGACGGTTATAAACAAGTTAATGTAGCGAAATAAATAAATCAAAGTAAGTGAAACACTTTAATTCGAATTGAAATAAGCACGATGTTTCGAGCATAGCCCGTTGGCTCGGATTGTCTGCTTATCAAATAGCAAGCCTTAAAAGTGATATAAACAGCGCTCTTTCACAAGGGGGATGGTTGGTTCCATGAATACTCTTTTTTCTCCAAAAATTAAGGCATTAGGCTTACCTTTTTGACAAAAATCGGCTGTTACTCAAAACTCAAATTTTACACCAAAAAGTAAGGCTATAGGCTTACCTCTTTGACTAAAAATCGGCTGCTACTCAAAACGCAAATTTTGCATCAAAAAGTAAGCCTTTAGGCTTACCTTTTCTAACAAAATCAGCTCTTACTCAAAAGGCTCCATTTCAATCCAAAAGTAAGGCTATAGGCTTATCTTTTCCACCGAAATCAGCTTTTACTTAGAGGGTTCATTTTCCATCAAAAAGTAAGGCTATAGGCATACCTTTTCCACCAAAATCAGCTCTTACTAAAAAGGCTCATTTTCCATCAAGAAGTAAGGCTATAGGCTTAACTTTCTCACCAAAATCAGCTATTACTAAAAAGGCTCATTTTCCATCAAAAAGTAAGGCTATTGGCTTACCTTTTTCACCAAAAATGGGCTGTTACTCAGAAGGCTCATTTTCCATCAAAAAGTAAGGCTATAGGCTTAACTTTTTCACCAAAATCAGCTATTACTAAAAAGGCTCATTTTCCATCAAAAAGTAAGGCTATAGGCTTACCTTTTTCACCAAAAATGGGCTGTTACTCAAATTGCTCATCTTGCATCAAAAAGTAAGGCTATAGGCTTATACCTTTTTCACCAAAACTCGGCTATTACTCAAAAGGCTCATTTTCCATCAAAAAGTAAGGCCATGGGCTTACCTTTTTGACAAAAATCAGCTGTTACTTAAAACGTTCATTTTCCATCAAAAAGTAAGGCTATAGGCTTACCTTTTTCACCAAAATCAGCTATTACTAAAAAGGCTCATTTTCCATCAAAAAGTAAGGCTATAGGCTTACCTTTTTGACCAAAATCAGCTGTTACTTAAAACGTTCATTTTCCATCACAAAGTAAGGCTATAGGCTTACCTTTTCCACAAAAATCAGCTCTTACTCAGAAGGCTCATTTTCCATCGAAAAGTAAGGCTATATTCTTACCTTTTTCACCACAAATCGGCTTTTGCTCAAAAGGCTCATTTTCCAGCAAAACGTAAGGCTATAGGCTTACCTTTTTGACCAAATATCGGCTGTTACTCAAAAGGTTCATTTTCCATCACAAAGTAAGGCTATAGGCTTACCTTTTCCACCAAAATCAGCTGTTACTCAAAAGGCTCATTTTCCTTTAAAAAGTAAGGCTATAGGCTTACCTTTTACACCAAAATCAGCTCTTACTCAAAAGGCTCATTTTCCATCAAAAAGTAAGGCTATAGGCTTACCTTTTTCACCAAAAATGGGCTGTTACTCAAATTGCTCATCTTACATCAAAAAGTATGGCTATAGGCTTATACCTTTTTCACCAAAAATCGGCTGTTACTCAAAAGGCTCATTTTCCATCAAAAAGTAAGGCTATAGGCTTATACCTTTTTCACCAAAAATCGGCTGTTACTCAAAAGGCTCATTTTCCATCAAAAAGTAAGGCTATAGGCTCATACCTTTTTCACCAAAAATCGGCTGTTACTCAAAAGGCTCATTTTCCATCAAAAAGTAAGGCTATAGGCTTACCTTTTTGACAAAAATCAGCTATTACTTAAAACGTTCACTTTCCATCAAAAAGTAAGGCTACAGGCTTACCTTTTTCACCACAAATCGGCTTTTACTCAAAAGGCTCATTTTCCAGCAAAACGTAAGGCTATAGGCTTACCTTTTTGACCAAAAATCAGCTGTTACTCAAAAGGTTCATTTTCCATCACAAAATAAAGCTATAGGCTTACCTTTTTGACCAAAATCAGCTGTTACTTAAAACGTTCATTTTCCATCACAAAGTAAGGCTATAGGCTTACCTTTTCCACAAAAATCAGCTCTTACTCAAAAGGTTCATTTTCCATCAAAAAGTAAGGCTTACCTTTTTCACCAAAAATCGGCAGTTACTCAAAAGGCTCATTTTCCTTCGAAAAGTAAGACTATAGGCTTACCTTTTTCACCAAAATCAGCTCTTACTCAAAAGGCTCATTGTCCATCAAAAAGTAAGGCTATAGGCTTACCTTCTTCACCAAAAATCGGCTGTTACTCAGAAGGCTCATTTTCCATCAAAAAGTCAGGCTATAGGCTTACCTTTTTCACCAAAACTCGGCTGTTACTTAAAACGTCCATTTTCCATCACAAACTAAGGCTATAGGCTTACCTTTTCCACCAAAATCAGCTGTTACTCAAAAGGCTCATTGTCCATCAAAAAGTAAGGCTACAGGCTTACCTTTTCCACCAAAATCAGCTCTTACTCAAAAGGTTCATTTTCCATCAAAAAGTAAGGCTATAGGCTTACCTTTTTGACCAAATATCGGCCGTTACTCAAAAGGTTTATTTTCCATTAGAAAGTAAGGCTACAGGCTTACCTTTTCCACCAAAATCAGCTGTTACTCAAAAGGCTCATTTTCCTTCGAAAAGTAAGGCTACAGGCTTATCTTTTCCACCAAAATCAGCTGTTACTCAAAAGGCTCATTTTCCTTCGAAAAGTAAGGCTATAGGCTTACCTTTTCCACCAAAATCGGCTGTTACTCAAAAGGCTCATTTTCCTTCGAAAAGTAAGGCTATAGGATTACCTTTTCCACCAAAATCAGCTCTTACTCAAAAGGCTCATTTTCCTTCGAAAAGTAAGGCTATAGGCTTACCTTTTTCACAAAAATCAGCTCTTACTCAAAAGGCTCATTGTCCATCAAAAAGTAAGGCTATAGGCTTACCTTTTTGACCAAAAATCGTCTGTTACTCAAAATCCTCATCTTTCATCAAACAGTAAGGCCATAGGCTTACCTTTTTCACCAAAAATCGTCTGTTACTCAGAAGGCTCATTTTCCATCGAAAAGTAAGGCTATATTCTTACCTTTTCACCACAAATCGGCTTTTACTCAAAAGGCTCATTTTCCAGCAAAACGTAAGGCTATAGGCTTACCTTTTTGACCAAATATCGGCTGTTACTCAAAAGGTTCATTTTCCATCACAAACTAAGGCTATAGGCTTACCTTTTCCACCAAAATCAGCTCTTACTCAAAAGGTTAATTTTCCATTAAAAAGTAAGGTTATAGGCCTACCTTTTTCACCAAAATCAGCTATTACTCAAAAGGCTCATTTTCCATCAAAAAGTAAGGCTATAGGATTACCCTTTTAACCAAATTGGGCTGTTAATCAAAAGACTCGTAAAAAATAAGGCTTAAGCTAATGCTAATGCACAAGAACCAACAAGAGGTTATTGGTAGCACTTGTAATAATGTTAGATGGGTATAAAGTATGATTTTTCAGAATATTCGCTCTCCCCACTACTTTGGCTACGTTCACACTGCTGCGTTTTCATTTCTATCCGTTTTTGTTGATGAAAACGCTGCCCGTTCACATTGCTCCGTTTTCAAATAGATACGCTATGAAAACGATAGGCGATCACATTGCTCCAGCAAAACGGTGTTGTTAATCCCCTTTTCAAAACAAAGCCTTTTGTTAATAGCTGTCAACAAGGCGCCAATCGCGACTTTGAATGGCATTGTAATCAAAAGTCTATTAACAAAGGAATGTGCAGCATTTTCAAATGTCTCCGTTTTTGGCATTCACACTGAAAACGGATCGTTTTCAAAACGCACCGTTTTCGAATTTATGCGTTTTCATTAGCGTTTTTGAAAAGCCCCGTTTTCACAGCGGAGCAATGTGAACGCAAGGCAAAAACGGAGAAGTATTACTCCGTTTTTATATGAAAACGTAGCAGTGTGAACGGGGCCTTAGAACGCAACGTGCAGAAAAGCGATATTTCAAAGTGAACCAATCTTTCAAACTACCTCTTGACTAAGCCTTAAACAATAGGCCATGATCCACACCTTTAATCAGTAATTGTAATAAGTTCTCATAAACTAGTTATTAAGAGTTACTGTGATTGCTGTCTGCTTTCATAAATCAATGAATTCTAATAATTTGTTATTCTCTGTTGTCAAGAACTGATATCATGCAGGTATAAATTGTTCATCATTTAAGAACTTGACATAATGACATTTAATTCCAAATAAATTGCAGCTAAATGATGTCTTTGAATAAAATCATTTCGAAATGTAAATGTAACGAATGGACTAATGTGCTTTGAACGCCCACTTGTGACATCTGAGTGCTCTGTTAACATACGCAGCACATAAATCTGCTGCTGGGTCGCGATCCTCGTTTATTTGGGCAACGCATTTGCAATCGTGGGCTTTCGAGAGCCATTGTACCCAATGTCCTCTGCAGGCATCCTGTAAATTCAGACCAATGAAAATCAAATTTGGCCTAAGTGGAAATATGAACTGCAGTGGCTGGAGTGATAAAAAGTCAACGAAGATCAATCTTTTCTTGTTGGTTCAAACCACAGGGGGTCCAAGAGCCTCGGTAAAGACTGTAGTTTCGGCAGTTTTGGTTTCTGTAGTTAGAGCAGCATTTGAAATCAAATGAAAAATCACCGTCAACCATGAGCGATAGGACACCCAGCACCCAGTGTGTAGCAGTTTGAAATGAAAATCAGAAGCGAGCCCCCTTAACTTATTATTTTTTTGTGTTTTGAACTTTCTTTTACTTGGTATACAACCACCTTTCACTGTTTCATAATTTTGAAACTTTTCGGTAGTGAGCCACCTTAAGTGCAGAGCTACCTTAACCGTAAACAGAGCTGCAGTGTTAAAGTGGCTCTGCACGTAAGGTGGCTCACTACCAAAGTTTCAAAATTATGAAATAGTGAATGGTGGTTGTATACCAAGTAAAAATAAGCTCAAAACACAAAGAAACAATAAGTTAAGGGGGCTCGCTTCTGACATAAATTTCAAACTGCTACACACTGGGTGTCCGATCGCTCATACTTCAACGAGAAAATGCATCACATATTGGGATGTGCCACTACGGCACTGCTTTATGTCATGCTCGCCCGGCTCCCTGAGTCAGCTTGGCTTCGTTCAAGCACTGAACGTCATGTAAGCGCTTTGGAGACCTCGCTCGTGTAGACTACACCTCTTGGTTGAAAATGACTTCAGGAAACCAGGCTGTGGCACTTTGGGGTTACAGTCTCTCCGTTGGAAGCATGTCTTCCCCCGTCAAAGGAAAAATTAGGTTATCTCCAGAGTGAACTTGCCAAAAGAACGATTAACCCTTTCACGCCCGGATAAAATTAAGCTTAACAGGAAAACCTATTGTAGATCGTCGTTTTCCAGGGGGTATCATAATCAGTGATACAATAAGCAATAGATAAATGCAATGTCAATACCCATTTAAATCAATCCACACTCTACAAGCTTTACCGCCTGAAAAATTCGCAATTCTCAATGAATACTGTTGGGCTATATGGCCCTTCCGGGGGTGAAAGGGTTAAAGTGGTATTTTTTGTTCATCATAGCCCCATGTTAGAAGCTCCAGTCTTCTGTTAAGTGGGCAAGACCTGATTGTTCGCTCACTACCACGTTTGAATGCTTGCACTGCTCAAAATGACCATGAATGCACAGAAGAAACGGAACGGGCATGGAGGTAAAAATTCTCACAAACCCGATTTATTATTTTGCACCGATTATCGACCCAATTATCTATGCAGACGTAAGAGAAACCTCAGGTCCACCTCTAGGCTGGGCAAAGCATTCTATTCTTTGAATAATCATGGTCGAATCGAGTCGAAAGGAGTGGCTACACAGCCTCAGCGTCATCAATAAACAAACCAAACAGTTATAATTTGAATACTGGTGGCCTAAAGATTACTCTAAGCATTTTATCTTAAACCAATTAGATTTTGTGATTTTATTCGCCGCCACAGTGTTGGGTCATTTGTCCGCAATAGGAAACAAATTTTCACTTCCCTTTATGAAAAGCACACAAAAGATGGGTCCAAAGATGCTGGGAGGAAATTCAGTGCAATTAGGTACATGAAATCAAAGCGGTGACCAAGGTGGCAGTGAACAAGGGAACAGAGACACAAAAGCCCACCAGCCAGCATACTGCTTGAGCCTGGATGGATTGGAATGAATCAATATTTGCTTGATAGTAAAGAGATCGAAGCATTTGTTTGATTTTCTTGCTTTCTAACAAGCACTGGAGATATACGTAAATTCAACTTTACAAAATTCCTTGGTTGTATAATGACTAAAAGACCTAAAATACTTGATCAAATCATGAAGGACTCCTCGCACAGAACTATCAAGAAAATTCGATTTCTCAAGGATGAGGGATAGGATATCCTCTGCACATTTATTGCCATGGGATTGAAAAGCTTTAGTATTTGTTTAAAAATCTTTTTTGTTTTCACTCTTGAGAGATATGGAAAGCATTTGCGTATTGTTGTGTGAAGTGAGTCCTTACGATTTGATAAAGTGTTTTAGGCCCTTTTCGGTCATTTTGCAACCGTGAAATCTTTGTAATGTTGAATTTACCTCATTTCCACTACTCGTAACGAGGCAAGAACGATCATCGAAATACTTCGATCTTTCGGCTTTGAATTACAGAGCCTGAATCACTCAAATTCGTAAAGTACTCGTAATGCTACGAATTTTCGAAAGTGGTAACTTTTTCTGGTTCACCCAGTAGAAAACTGATTCAAATCTACAATCCTACTGATCAGGCCTTATCTGGGAGCTGCGGTTGTAATCCAGGGCACTTTTCTATAATGCTCGTACCCATGGTTACGTGCTGGCCTATTACGAGCAAGATGTGATGAGCCACAACTCCAAAGTTCACACTTATGGGAACAGAACTTTGTACATCGTGCAGAAGTCTCAAGCACGCCTTGTACAGCCTTGGTATTTCCCTGATTCAAGCTCTGATAAGAACACTTGTTTGGTCTTTGGTCTACTTGTAAAAAACGAAATTTGCAGATCGGCCATGTCATTAAATTTTGGTTATTTTCGAAAAGGGAGTACCTTGTACGTCTTACTTTGTACATTAAAGTACAGTAGAAACCCACATAAAAGAACCTAGGTTTTTCTTGAGCAGCCTGCATAGGTTCTTAATTAAGTGGCTGTTGTTCTAAATTCCAGCCTCCAAGGTTCTTAAAGAGGCTCTTATATACAGCACTCACCTTGCGCACGTTAATACTGTTTTCAGCACAAGAAATCCAAAAAACTTTTTGAGAATTCCTTGAGAATTCTCGAGAACATTTTCAGGTTAGAAATATTTTTAAAAATCTCATAGTCTTTTGTACCGCTGAAGAATTCTGATCACAATGTCAAGAATTCTTGAAAGTTCTGAGGAATCCTGAAGACATGAAACCTGTTATATAAGAACCTCCCCCAGTGTCAGCCTCTGAGAGGTTATTATTTAGGGGGTTTAGAATATTGAATTTCAGCCACAAAATTCTTATAAAAATAGGTTCTTTTATGCGGGTTTCTACTGTACTTAGGGCCTGTTCATATGGAGGCGAGCTAGCCCGCTTACCGGGCTGGAGCTCTTTGCCGAGATCTCACCTCATCCCTAATTCCAATACAAAACTTGATTTCTGTTCATGTGAGTAGGCGGGCTGGCCCGCTTAGCGAGATCTCACTAGTGTAGTGGCGAGATCTCGGTAGGCGGGATGAAATTTTTCCCATATGAACACTCCATCCCGGCTACCGAGACGAAAATGTCGCCATTGCTCATGCGCTGCGGCTCTAAACAATGGGCACGTGTCTCATTTTGGACAAGTGTCAAATTTCTGTCTCGGCAAGCGGGCTGGAATTTCTCCATATGAACACAAGATGAAAACTGTCTCGCCTACCGGGCCAGCCCGGTAAGCGGGCTGGCTCGCCTCCATATGAACAGGCCCTTAGCACTTTGTTCCTTGCCCATAAGTCTCAAGCACGCATTTTATACCCTTTGCTATTTCCCAGATTCAAGCACTCAAAAGATCACTTGTTCACCAAATCAAATCATGATCGCTAACATACAAGTGTATGACTAACTGTAGAAATCTAAAATACATACGATATAAGACATGTAAACCCGATAAACCATGCAAGTGTACATTAGTTGTCTCTTATGAATTAATCTAAATATCATACCGGGCGTCCAAAAAACTATGCGGATTTTGTTGGCTTCAGCAGTGTGGATTTAGCCGTAATCAGTGGTGAATCACTCTCAAAAATATTCCTGGCCAGTTCATTTGAACATAGATATCTCGTTTGTTGGCATTGGTACTTTAAAAGTCTATATATCCGTCCACCTTCAAACCAAAGCCTTGGCTTTATTACCCAGGATCAGAGTATTTTTTTGAAGTTTGAAGTTTTAGAATTCTGTAAAAATTTAAATTAAAAAAATTTACAAAAATAAGGAAAAAGGAGGAACATTTTCCTTCCTCCCTTCAGTTCTCTTTTTTTCCTTCATTTTGTTTCATTTCAGATTTTTCAAAAATCCTAAAAAATACCAATAAAACTAAAAAATACTCTGATCCAGGATCCAGGGTAGATATTTTCTTTCTAGGACCTAAAACTCTTGATTTATCATTTCAAAAAGCTTGTCTGTCCAAACACTACCTTATCTCAGATTGATCGATGACGTCATTTTACGCAGTTTCTGCTCTGTCAGCACCATACCAAAAAACGAGTTGTTCCAGTTAAATTCGAGGAGCAGTTAGAAAATTAACCATTGATTAAAGCTAATGGAGATCGCTTGTTCCAATCAAATTTTGTATACCATTCTGGGAAACTCGGCATTATAATGTCAACAGTGTTCTGAAAGAAGTTCTTTCTCTCGAAATTTAATACTAATTTCGCTCAATGTACTTGATAATCGTTGACACACAGCAAATAACAGCCAAGAACAATTTCGTTCCCTTCGTAGCTACATAGCAACGAGAAACTAACCTTTCTCCGCCCTCGTATTGCCCTGTGAAGATGAGACCTTCTACCTATGAATAATTTGCATAACCTTGTTCGAAACATACATAAGAGTTGCCGAATGGCCGTTTGTATCCTAGAGTAGAGGGAGAGCAACAAACTCACTCGCGGGACGAGACTAACCTACAACTATATACAAAAACGTACGATACAGTAAAAACACGCGTGTAAGAACCTATAATTTTGCAAGTCAGCCTGACTAAGTTCTTATATATTGGATATTTAGTGGGAAATGAGGCCGTTTGGTTCTTATTTTGTTTGGGCTTTTACGAATTTCTTTTGCTCCAGTTCAAAAGAAAAGCCTATTATTTACTGTCAGTTCACACTTCACAGCACTTAAGTTCATGTGGTCTCATTCACAACAGAAGTTTGTGGAAGAATCTGAAATTATATATAATACAATGAAAAGCTTTCAAAGAGCGACTAGAAACAGAAGTACTGAAAACTGCACTTTTTAGAGCTTTTTTTGCAATATGCATACAAGACATGATCAGTCTGTATAGGTTTGAGGACTAAGCAACTGGAGTTTTAATTCAATTTGATGTTCTCCACAAAAAAGATCCTATATCAAATTTCAGGCTGGATGGGTTCTTATGTAATAGGGGTCTGATTTTAAAATTTCAGCCTGTAGGCTGCTAGTCACTGGGTTCTTATACGCGGGTTTTTATGATAATCTTTCTAAAACTTACGAGTCCATGCAGACTTTGATTTGAATTTCTTCGGCAATGTTCTACTTCTTCGGAATTCTCCAATGGGGACATCAGAATCTTCGTCATTGTCATCATCATCAAGGCTACCACTTCTCTGTGAACGACCAAGGCTTACACCTCGATATGAATCGGAGCTTCGAACTGAGGCTGTGTCACTCTTGCTCTCACGAAGCGATAATTTATCGTTCAATTTTCGTCTCAAAATGTTTGCAGCAGCGGAATCATTTGTGTGAAACATTGACATTTCTGTTGCAAAATAACTAGGCCCTTTACGCTGCCCTGTGTTTGATTTCAATGCTACGTCGCTTGCCGATCTATCGCCGTTACTATCATATCCACTTGTCAGTTCAGTTTCGCGCCGTCGTGAAGCTCCTCCGTATCGTGGTGGATACCGCATGCTAGTGGGTGGCATGTACGCGGCAGTTTTGCTAGCTGTTTTCGATACTGCATCATCAGCAACTTTGGTACTGCTGTTAACCCCTTTTCTTGAAGAAGGTCTCGAATCTGTCCTATCAACAGCCACGACATCCCCTACTTCAGTCCTTCTCCTTAGTAGTTCGATCTCTTGTTTTAGATTTTCATTTTCAGCAAGCAGCTTCGAGTCGATAATTTCTTTCCTGAGTAAATCTTTATCTTCCGCTTCGTAAGCAGACTCCCCTGAGCTATCCATTTCATCCAAACTGTTTTCTCTGCTAACACTCACAATCCCCGTGTTTATTATTCCATTGTTCCTCTCGATGACATATTTATGCCCGCTCTCAATTTTCTTGATTGTTTCGTCAAGTTTTGTGAGTTCAACCTCAATTTCCTTTGCTTTTACTCTCACCATATCATCATCAAACTCTCTACGCTTTTCTCCAATCTTTAAAGCAACAACTTCATCCAAAACGCTCCCAAGCTTCCCCTGAACACTAGTAAGCTCGCTTTTCAGTTCATACATTTCATCTCGCAACTGTTTGATTTCACTCAATTTTATCTTGGACATCGGGCTTCGAACAATTGCGACAGTGTTCTTATCATCTTTTGTAGTCTTCAGCATACCCTCCAGATGTGTTACATCCTCCAGCAACTCAGATTCCGCTCTATGATACGCTTTCCTCAGCAAGTTTATATCCGTCTTTTCCCCTCCTTTCCCAGGCCCTTGAGTCTCTCCGTTAGGCTTCATTTCACCGCCAAGAAAATCTCTCAAAAGCTGCAAATCTGCCGCAGTATTTTCTATCGCATCTTGCCAGTTTTCTTTTTGTTTCATTGCTTGTCTGTCTTTCTCTACCAACTGATTTTGAACACCGACAAGTTCCTCTCTTAATTTCTGGAAATTCTCGACACATCTTTCTTTGTGATTTTCAAACTCTCGTTTAGTATCTTCCAATGCTCTCTTAGCAATAGCTTTTTCTCTCTCAATTCGCTTTATATGCATTTGGCTACTTTCCAATTCTTCATTTTGCTCCACATTGAATCTCCTCGCTTCTTTTATTTCCAATTCTAAATTCTTACATCTATTCACCATCCTGTCTTTTTCACCTGTTTCTTCATCTTTCTGGATCTCAAGCTCATGTATCTTCCTTGTTTTCTCACGCAACTGTGCCTTCAATTCCTCCAACTCTTTTCCCTGCTTTGTGATGGAATTTTGAGCTAAGCTTGCTTCTTTCGACACTTTATCTAAACTCTCTTCCGTATCTTCCAACGTGCACATCAAATTTTCATATTTCTCTTTCTCGTTAGTCAGGCCTCTCTTCAAATCATCCACCCTCTTTTTCAGATCTTCAGCCTCACTTTCATTATCATCTCGCTGCTTCCTTAAAAATGCTAGCTCCGTTTCGTTAGTCAACTTCCAGCTTTCAAGTCTCGCTACCTTCTTTCTCAAATCATCGTTATCTTCTTCCTCTTGCTCCAAATGCTCACGCAAACTTTCCAGCTCTTTCGACATCTTCTCATTCTGCAATCTTAGTTCTGCCTCGCTTTCAAGAACTTCGTCCAGCTTCTTGTTCACATCGAGGTTTTCGATCAATTTTTCGTGTTTGAACGTCTTCCACTGGCTTTCCAGGTTATCGTACATTTCTTGCAAATCCATCTTTTCTTCTCTCTCCTTCTCCAAGGTGTAATGTAAAATATTACTTGTTTTGTTTAAATTTGCAATCTGTTGCTGATACGTTCGCTCTTTCTTGCTTGCTGCATCAAGTGACTCTTTTACAGTAATGTGCACCTTCGTCATATCTTCAAGTCTGTAAAACAAAAACAAAAATGATTACTACCCTCACTTGAGACAACTCAGACCGATCTGAGTTTCAGGTAGGCTTGAAATGTGGCTGTCTACTAATTTGCCTCCCCCTCGCATGAACATTTTCAGACAGATTTCAGAATATAAAACAATGCGTGCGTTCCTTCGGCAATCAGAACAATTGCCATTGTTTTGTGGAAGATATTAGCATTGCCTCATAACATTTAGATCCAGCTAGCTGACTTTGAATGAAACCTTGATTGTTTTGATTGCCAAAGGAGCACAGGGAACGCCAATCACAGTTGTCTTGAAAAGTCATTTCGCCCTGAAGTGGAAAATTTTTCTGCTCACATGAATATTTCACGTCGACCTGAAAACTTATACCGACCTGAGAAAGAGAAATTAGTTTAAGGTTTCTTTGAAGTCATTCATTTCAAAGACAGAATGAATTTTTACATAAACCTTTTCGAAGGATCTGGAACCTTTGCTCACAAGGTGTACTATTGGGATCGCCCCCCTTCCTCAGCAACTTGCAGCATTCATCGGACCACCTTACGCTAATAAATCCAAACTGATAGAATTTCTAGGCGGTACTTTGCATATTTCGGAGGCTGTCAACGCCCGATAGAATGTTTGAAGTACTAAATCTGTGTCTAGGCAGAAAAGAAATATGCTGGAATGTGGATTCCAATAAATATGATTTATCACCGACAACTATTCTGGGATTGAAATAAATTTAGAAAACATAAAAAGTCTGAGCGTTAGATTCTGACGTAAGTGTGCTTAAGGGCGTTTCCCATTCGTCACATGTGTTACGTTAACAAGGGATTTTTTAAATTTTCTGACCCTGACACCAACAAAAGCAAAATTATTTGTAATGGGAAAACAATACACCTTTTTCAACTAACGGCCTCATTTTGGCAATTTTTGAAAACTTTACGAAATTTCTGACCATGGATTTGGATTCAGCACCCAAAGTTTAGTTTAATTGCAAATTTTCATATTCCTAGAGTATGCGATTTCGATTTTATGGAGATAATAAATTTGAGAATTTATACGGGATCTGACGAGGGGCATTTCACTCATTTGAAAAAGCGTACGAGATTTTTTCAGAACAAAAGGATTTTTACGGATTTTTGACGGATTTTACTTGCAAACAAAAGGATTTTTGCCAAAGGCGTACGAGATTTTTTGGAGTGAAATGCCCCTCGGGATCTGACTGTGCAAATCGTTCGGGGTGCAACTTTACACCCTCAGTCATTATTCACGGCCGAATCCCTTACAAATTTCAAATTTGTTATCCTCATAAAATTAAATTCGCTAACGCTAAGATCATGAAAATTTGCAATTGGACTAAAATTAGGGTGCCGAATGTGAATACGGAGTCAGAAATTTCGTATGATGCAAGCTAGAGCAAGCTAAAGAAGTTTTGAAAAATTCCAAAACGAGACCGCTTAGATGAACAGGTGTATTCATATCAACGAATTTCGTAAAAAATTCAAAAACAAGCCATTCCTTTTATAAACGTATAAATATTAAGATAATTTAGTGCAACGCGGTAAGTCTTCGCTGGCAACTTTAAATCTTCTGTATTTTCAGCCATTCCTTCTCTTCCCTTTGCAGAAGGGAAGGCTAGGGCTAAAATTTTCGGTTGCAAAAGCTGCAAAACAAAGGCCTGCAAAAAGTTGAAATATTTACACCATCAAGGGAGGGCACTTCCAACACCAGCAGCTCCAAACAATTGCGACTCAGACTAATGATTTTTACGATCGTTACTCTAATTTCTTGCTTTACCCTCTTTACCCCCAAGCTTACCCCCATTTTAGCTCTGTAGACTTTCTTGCACAACACATGTTTTGAGAATTCAACCTTCTATTGGAGCTGTAAACCCCTCTTGTTTCTTACATGCAATGCCTAATGTAATGATACAAATGCCCTACAAAACGTGAACTTGGGAGGGTTCTATAACAAAGTCTATCTACAAGAAATGCAGCACAATGAAGGTAACTGTAACATTGGTTTCGGCGGTTATAAACAGTTATTGGCGTTGCTGTGCAACAATATTACTTATTCAAATGTCTTCAAAAGGCTGAACCCAAATATTCTTAATCACAAATTATGTATAAAACTAATAACAGTAAATAAGGAAAAAGTAACTGAAGACTTGAAAACCACCGACAGATTTTTCCCACGAATTCAACTGATTTGCATTCTATATTGGAAAGCTGGGGCAAAAGATTAAACAATTATGCGTCTAGAAAGTTTATGCTCAGGGATCTTGCCAAAACGCAATTTCCATATAACTGATATCACATTTTTCACGATCAAATCCTCTAGGGAGCCGTCATAAACTATGGAACAGAAGGGATCTGGCAGGGTCACCAAAACTCACTCTCCTTCGCAGAGGCATTATTAAAACGGGAGACTGATTTTTCCTCGCCGAAGGCGCAACGATCTCCCGTTTTAATAATGCCTCCGCGAAGAAGAGTGACCAAAACTACTGAGTGGAAAATGTTGGGCTAACAAACTGCTTCAAGTGACAAACGTAGGTCAGGAAGCTATTGTTTACAATACGTTATAACTGTTTTTAAAAACTTTCAGTATCTCCTAATCATTGACATTGTTCTTCATCTTAGTATCCAATACTCCAGGTTCTTCCTGGTCAACTTACAACGTTTTATCGGATGTCTCACAAGCTCAGTACTGATAACAAGATGCATAAGAAAAAAACTGAACTGTAAAATGCAGAAGATTTTCTTGAAGAAGTTTTTTTCGACCACAAAGTTCATTTAGAAGCCCTGGGGTCATCAAATTTATTTTGTAGATGCCTAGGTACGTAAACAGCTTTTGTTTCTTGCGTAGGGCTACATAATTTTATGGCGAAATCTAAAATCTATTCTGCCTCCTTCTAGTCCATACCAAAGTCCGTCTCAAGTTAGAAACCACGCGAAATTTCTGCGAATAAAAACTGAAGTGCTTTCCATAAAGGGGGTCAGAAGAGGCCCTGGTAGGCATGGGCATGACATAAAAATATGTAGGTGTGGTGATCTGCAACAATATTAGACTCGCCCCGAGTTGTGAAATTCGACTGACTGATCCTTTTGCTGTAGTTCCTGCATCCGCAGTCCTCCATTCATTTGAAGCGATACCACGGAATGACGAATCATGGATCGGGATCACGGGGGGGGGGGGTTCTTCCATAGTAAAGGTACCTGGGGATGTGCCGCCCGCGAGGGTATACTTTTTCGGACTTCTAGTCTAGCCAAGGGTGTACTTTTTGGCAATTTTAGTCGAGTTAGGTCTAGGCAAGGGTATGCTTTTTGGGAATTTTGGTCAAAGAGATGTCAAAATTCGGTAATTTTTGTAAAAACAACCCAACTTCTTAAAAATTTTGGTCTAGAAAATGCGAAAATTTGGCAAGTTTTGCCTAGAAAATGCCAATTCAGAGCACTTCTGAAGGAAAAATTGGTCTAGCCAACGGTTACATTTTCAAACTGTGGGCGGCACTCCCCTACCCGAAATTTAGCCGAGAACCCCCCCCCCCGTGATCGGGATCCATTAGACAGCAATGCATCAAAAATCCTTTTGGCGACAGCACTGCCGGATTCTTTTTGATAAAGTACTCGTTACATCCATCTTAAAAGTGTATAGCAGGAGATCTCAGTTTTAAGCAATCCTTCAAATGTTTTAGCACTAATTTACTCAAAAATATAAATGCAATAACCTGAATAAACGCATATAAGCGAATTTAGATGCCTGATTTTAAAACAGAATCTTATCCGTTAAAGGAAGTTTTAGGAAGATTATTTTTTAAGAGTTTAAAGGCATATGGTTTCAAAAAATATCAACCTCCTCAAGTGGATTAGCACACCAAGAGCACCCATTGCTTGCAGGGGGTATAATTACAAAACCTTTCTGCTACTCATACAGGGGCGAAGCCAACAGGGGTGGAGGCGAACAGGGGGGTCCAATTTTAAAATTTCGGCAAATTTGTTGGCATTTTCTACAACCAGACCCAAGAAACGACAATTTTTTCGCAAATATAGCGGTCTGAACCCCCTAATATTCTTCTTTACCGTCACCCCTGGGAATCAACTGTGGTGTGGACAATTTTTTAAAACAAATAAAGTTTGAAAAATTTTCCGATACAAGTTCTTGACCTACGTTATTTGGACGTATGGTCTACTTTGTGAAAACAATCTATTGGCATAGCAAGCAGGAAAGAAACTAGGCTGCTTATGGTTTACAGCTCATGTAATCTACCGAAAGAGTTCCATTCAGTCCCCCCTCTCTACTAAGCCCCCCTCCTTAATAAACCCCTACCCTGTGAGCCAAATTTCAAATAAGCCCCCCTCTCTATTAAGCCCCCCTCTTACATCAAAGTCAAGAAATTACCAAAGATTTTCCATTTATTTTGCTAAACAATCTTGCATCTCTATTTTGATTTGGTTTGGGTTAAAAACTGTGTCGAATTTATGCACTTGACTCGTAAAATTGTATGTTGAATCTGCAAAATAAGGAGTAACAGAACTGGAAAGCTATCATTTGTATCCATGCCATTTGATTTTGTAAATAAGCCAACTCTCTAATAAAACCCCTCTTCTTTATCAAGCCCCCCTCGGGAGTGTATTTTTTTCCAATTTGTTTTGAGTGGGCTTGTCAGGATTTCTAGCTACTGAAAGCTAATTTAGGCCCACTGTGCATGCTGCATCCAGGCATGGGACCCATAGTTTAACGTCCCTTCTGAAGGACGGTGAGGTCACCCATCCGGAGTTTGACCTCACTCGACCGAGCTCAACTTTAGTAACCTGACGAGAACTGTTTAAGCCACTCAGCCACTCACCCTGTATGAACTTAAATAAACCCCCAGCCTCCCCAGCCTCCCCCCCCAGGGGATTAACAGAGCCTTTACTGCATATGCCCCTGAAATCTCGTCCTTTAAAAGCAGAAGGCAGGGATAACTACCTCACCAATTATTAGAATACACTGGAATATGCAACAGTTTAGTTTGGTAATGTTGTTGTGGTGGCAAAGCAGATCACTTTTGAGATTGGCCTGTTTCATCGTTTACCACGCAAAAATTTTACTCCTTCCAATGTTGGCTGAATAAATTCGAAAAATTCATACACCTATAAACATCCTCTAAAAAGCTTTAAATATTTCAGAATAATCCCCTTTTCACCTTGAATCCAACAAATGCTAAGAGCCCTTTGAAATGATATTAGACACTGTCAGCTTAGTCCTCCACCCATCTAAAAATTGACATAGATACGAGCAATACCAGTTGAAGGTTTTGAGCCATTTTCATATCAATCGTTGCGCGCTACAAAGAACGGACGGTCATGAAGGGGGGGGGCATCAATCCCATTTCATTGACATACATTCACAACCTCGTCCCAGGGCCTTTTGTTATATTGGGACGGGGCTTTTCGTCTCCGTCCCAATAGGACAAAAGGCCCTCCTGGGGACGAGATTGATAGGTTCAGAAATCCAAGCATTCATATCAAATCCCATTCCCTGTCTTGTGTTGGCTGTTCGGATGGGGTCTGTATTCTGAGAGTCGCAGTTCACAAAATCAAAGTTCAAATACAAAATTCCCATTCCAAGAGTGTTAAATATTTTAGGCCAGGTAAAACATTTTTCATCCAAAGCTACGAGATCCTTGGGGAGTAACATCTTCATATTACTCACGGGGGGGGGGGGTCTCAGCTAAATTTCGGGTAGGGGTGTGACGCCCACAGTTTCAAAATGGAACCGTTGGGTAGACCAATTTCTGTCAAAATGATACCCTTGGCTAGACTAATTTCTCCATTAAAAGTGCCCTGAAAGGGTGTTTTCTAGACAAAACTTGCCAAATTTTCGCATTCTCAGGACAGAAATTTTTTTTAATTTGGTTTTTGTACAGAAATTACCGAACTTTTACAGTTCTTTGACCAAAATTGCCAAAAAGCATACCCTTGCCTAAACTAAACTCGACTAAAATTGCCAAAAGGCAAAAAGTATACCCTTGGCTAGACCAGAGGTCCAAAAAAGTATACCCTTGTGGGCGGCACATCCCCAGGTACCTTTACTATGGAAGAACCCCCCCCCCCCCGTGACATCACTACATTTGTGTCTTTAATGCTTTTGTTTTCCCGAAAATCCTACTGAAACCTTTTTTATTCTGTTACACTGGTTGGGAGTATCAACACCCCTCACTCAACCTCGCCACTAACACTCAAATGTGAAGAAGTGAATGCGGGGTAATTCTGACAGTTTTTTTGCAAATACTGAAAGATAGAAACAGACTTTTTAGAGCAAAGCATTTTTGGGAACTTTTTATGGATTTTTCTCAGGAATTTTTTCAAAAAACAAAAGATTTTGCAAAAATGTATACAAAATTTTTCCATATGTGTACGAAATTTTTGGGATCGAAATTCCCCTCTTGGAAATTAACAAAAAAATTTCATACCTATTGACCAAGCTTTGATGTTCTTGTATAGTCGATTTCAACGATTGCTGCAAACTTTCATTCACTTGCATTTCTTCTTCAAGATCTTCCTCAAGCTCATCCTTTTCATCTTTTAATTTCTTCTCATTATTCCTCAAATGCAACAAAATCTGTCCTGTCTCATCCAAACACCCTTGCAAATATTCCTTCTCGCCTATTTCCCTTTCCAATCTCTCCTTCAATTCCTCCTCTTTTTCAGCGACCTTGTCAAGTATCTCCTGTGAGTGATCGAGCTGTTCTTGTAATTCCTCGCATTCTTCCCCACACTGTTTATTCTTTCTATCCAAATGTTCTATTTTCTTTATTAATTCCTCTTTTTCTTCGTTGGTCAGTTCAAGATTGTTTTTCACCAACGTGATCTCATTCTCTAACTGCGTAACTTTGTCAGTAGCCCCGCTGCTTTCATTTAAACTCTCAACCAAAATCTCTTTTTCACTTCTCAAGCTAAGCAGTTCCTCTTCAATTTTCGTAGTCGCTTGTAAATTATGCTCTAATAACTTGCTGAATGTGGCGTTTGAACTCTCGAGCTGGTTCTTAACCCTGCTAAACCCCAATCTTAACCCCTCAGCGTCAGATTCCACACGTTTTACTCTCATGCTACTTTTAGCCAAGGCAGCCAATAACTCTTGTTTTTCTTTTTTCCATGAATTTATGATAACCTTCATAGAACTTTCGAATTCTGTAGCTTTCGAATTTGCAAATATATCCCTCACACTCTCAGGGTCGTTTAATTTCTCTTTACATTCCCTTAGTTCTTTTTCAAGATATTTTTTCTCTGTGTTCAAAGTCTTCAAATTCCCTTCAAGCTCAGTGTTGTCGCCTTGAACTTTATGCAACACCGTATTCGCGTGCAGAAGGGCTTTCACCGTGTTGGCTCTTGCGCTGTCAACTTCCAGCAAAATTTTACTCAATCTTGCGTTCTCCATTTTCAAAGATTCCTCCGACGAATGTCCTTGCTTTTTCAAGTCAAACTCGACACGTCCTTTACCGATAACTGGAACAGCCAATTTCGGAGGCTCGTAATTCAAAATCTCAAATAATGCATCGTCTAAACCACGAAACTCCTCCGCCTCTCCTGAAATGTCAACATCGCACTCTTGTTTGTCTGATTCTTCAATGACATCACATTCTTTCTTGTCTTCGATATCTCCTTCCCGATCTCTTTCTTTATTTTCCTCTTTCACTGTTGACTTCAAGGTCACAGCCGTTGCCCGGCTCACAACTTTCCTCGATTGCCCGTCATTTTCGATATTTGTTTTCGACTGCTTTCCTTTTTTATTCGAATTTTCACACTGGTCTGCTGGTTCTGGCAAAGGTTGTTTAACATTTAATCGAAGCTGAACTCCCTGTCCCTTGCTGATAATCTTTCGTTTCTCTGGTTTCTCAGAAGGCACTCCATTCATCGCCATTTCTCTGCCAACAGATCCTTGTCCTGATACTGTCTTTTCGCTTTCTTGTAAATCCTTGTTGACAATGCATTTTTGAGAACAGCTTCTTACAATTGACTCACAGGCTAGTCTCTTGTTTTCTGATAAGAGATTATGGTCGCTTAAAAGTTTGATTGTTTTATCCTTTTGATCCCGGGTAGAGCTTCTATATTGCTTGGATGGCTTTGAGCACTTGTCGTGAGGTTCAATACAAAATCCTTCGCCACCCTCAGGGTTTTCTTTCTCGCAATCTCCAGCAGAATTTCCTAAGAAACTCAAACCAATATTTTCTTGTGTTTCCTCTTGATCAACGATCTCAATCATCCATTTGTGTTTTCCTTCTGAATCACTCGTTCCCTCCTCCTCACTGCCATCTATACAAATTTCAACAAAGGCCTTTTGCTTTGCTTCGCTGCAATGTTTTGTATCGCTACTTTTATGACCCGCGTTTTCAATGCGATGACCATTGAAATCTGCCGTATTGGACTTCGCGGAGTTAATTGCTGCCTTCAACGCACAACCAACAGTCATGCAATTACTGTCTCGCCCAGCAGATTCCTTTTGCTGAGATCTCCCCGATGCAGCTCTAAAATTCGAAACCTTCCCTTCGTTCACCATCTCCACACCAAAGGCAGCTCGTTCCTCTTTAGAAATCGCAACTCGACCCTCTGCTGCAGAGCAACTCTCCTTTGAAGCAAGCGTGCAACAACCGTCCTGTGTCAAGCGCTTCCCACAGCAACTGAATGCACATTGATCATTAATTTCATAATAGCAATCAACTGTCTCGTCATTAATCACTTCTCCTCCGTGGCCTATCCTTACCAATTCCTCCGTTTCCGGTACAAGATTGATACCATCGATGCAGTGAAGATGCTTTGTTTCTCGAGTCTCCTCCGAATCGCTGGTCTTCTTTGAGCCAAAACCTTCGCATCTGTTTTCTGAAATGCTCTCCGCTGGTTTAGTTTGCTTCTCTATAAATTCAGTCACGCCTTGACTTCTTTCGTCCTCTGCTTCTATATTTACTCGTTCTAAAATACCTTCTCCTTCCCAATTCTGCGGCACGCTTTTCGAAGGATTAACACCATTGATAGTATTTTGGCGTGCGTCTCTCCCGAGTATTTTCGAATTACGCAAATCCTTCGACTGTCTACAAATGCCGATACCAGAAGTTTCCATGGCAATAAAATTCATGTCATCACTGCCAGATTCACACCTTGTTGCCAAATTATTACCATCAATAACTTGATGCTTTATCCCTTCCTCATCCGAAATAATTCCTTCAGCATCGTTTAACACCTCTTTCCCAAGATTAACGACTTCCATTTTACTCGAAATTCCTTCCCAGCAACCTTCCTTCATACTTGAAAGATCGTTCGAATTTATATCCTGGTTCAAATTTCGGTCACAAACTCCTTTCTCAGTTTCAGCAAAATTAACCATCATGGAAGTCTCGTCTGTTTCCACTTGTTTGAATTCCTTTCTGAGTGGACAGTCATTTCTGACAACATAAGATAAATCACTACAACACCCCTCCCTCTCTCTGTGTATTATATTCCCTTTCCTGTACTCAGTACTTCTTCCAATGCGAAAATCGGATTTAAAATTCATCACTCTATTCTCTCTAACCTCATTTACTGACAAAAACAAACTTTGATTAGCTGTGATCCTTTTTCCAATTTTCTCCGCACCCGTAGTGACATCATTAGCCATTTGTTTAGTGTACTCCTTTAATTCGATCTTACGTTTTGTTCTTTTTCTACCACAAAGCTTCTTGACAGAAGCAGCACTCGATTTTTCATTCACCGCCCTATTGCATGCAGGATATCGCGTCGTTTCAAATTCACAAACATCGCATTCCGGGATTATCCGCGGCCAAAGACTATCGGTTTCCTGAAAAACGTTTGGATTATTACTGTTCCATGTTTCTTCGCGTACAATGCCAAAGTATTCCACCTCAGGATCAAGTTCTATTTTCTCTAAGTACTGAATCAAAGCAGGTTTCATCACGATGTCTCTTCTATGATTCATGTTGTCGCCATGAATTGTCAAAGATTGTCTCTCTTTGTAACTAAATCACAGAAGTCTTCAGTTTCCATTCCAAAAATTTAGAGCAATTCCATCACACTTTTGCTGGACTTTTGCTGAAGTCGACGCGGTGAAGTTTCCGTGAATCTCCTGTCTAAAGCTGTCGGAAAATTCAAAAACGTATAGGCTAACTAAAAACAGAGAATTATTTATTCTGCAGATATAGGTCTGTCCAAGATGGTCTCTCTTTGTAACTAAATCACAAGTCTTTTGCTTCCATTCCAAAATCTAGAATAACTCGATCACACTATTGCTGGACTGTTGCTGAAGTTGAGGCGGTGAAGCTTTTGTGAATCTCCACTCTAAAGCTGTCAACAAATTCAAAAATAAATATGCTAATCAAAAACAGTGAATTTTTCTGCAGATAAAAGTCTTTACAGCTCCGCTTTCTCCTGAATGGCAAAACTACTTAAAGTTAAGAATCCGTTCAATTCTTTTAGCAAGAGAATTTGGGAGTAGCTCTCTGGGTTTCTCTGAGTCTGTTTGGGTTTTCACAATCAAGTAGCTGTACTGCACCTCATGAGTAAGGCAAAAATCACTAAGTCTACTGTCAAAAAGCTCCTTGTAGTCAACACTTGAGCTCTTATAGTGACTTCAATGATTCCAGTCGTTTCGTAGAATCGTGCATTTTTTCTCTATGGATTTCTCTCTGGAGTCTGTTTGAGTCTTCACAATCAAAGTAACTGCACTGCACCTTAAGAGTAAGGCAAAAATCACTAAGTCTACTGTCAAAAGGCTCCTTGTAGTCAGTAGTCAACACTTGAGCTCTTATAGTGACTTCAATGATTCCAGTCATTTAATAAAATCGTGCATTTTTCTCTCTAGATTTCTCTCTGGAGTCTGTTTGAGTCTTCACAATCAAAGTAACTGCACTGCACCTCAAGAGAAAGGCAAAATCACCAAGTCTCCGAGAGAATATCTCATTGCAGTCAATTTTTCAGCTCTGAGAATGACTTCAATATATCCATTCCTTTGGTAAAATTGTGAACTTTTTCTCCTCCAGATCTGTGAAATTTTCCTCTATCAGACATTGCATCGCAGACAATTTAGCAGCGTCATGAATAACTACCAGAAAGTGAAAAATTCTGTTACCATACTTCTCTCGCTAATCTGTCAATGAAGAGGAAAGACTTTTCTCTATTCAACACCTGGAAAACTATGGTATGGCATCAAAGATTAGGTCATAAAAATAGCTGTCTTGATTTGTGGAAGATAGTTCTGGCCTTGCAGAAGATGGCCACACTTGGAAAGAACTTTAAAAATTGCTACTTTTCTCTTCAGGCTGTCGATTCACAGGATTACGTTTTGTACTGTGATTTGATGTCAAAGATTAGGCCATAAAAAACAATCTTGATTCGTCCACGATGGTTCTCGCCTTGCAGCAGATGACCACACTTGGAAATCAAAGCTGATAATCATTAGCTACTATTCCCTTCTAGGATGATGAACAGGACTACTTATTCTCTTGTTAACACCTCGAAATCTATCATTTGACACGAAAGATTTGGCCATAAAAATTAGCTGTTTCGATTCATCCACGGTAGTTCTCGCCTTGCAGAAGATCACCTCACTTGGAAATGTTACCTTTCTCTTCAGGCTTAGCAATATATGGAATACAACAGACACATAATTTTTCTTTTCAGCACCTGGAAAACTATAGTGAAGGATCAGGCAATAAAAAATCGTATAATCTAACTATGCTCGATTTCGTATGTCAGCAGATTTAAAATACGCGGCTCAATCTTGTTCTCAACGCAACTGATTTCCTCACTTCACGTTTGTCTTTCTCTGTTCTGCACTTGCAAGGACTATTGGTAAAATATTAGACTCAAAATAGCAAAGATAGTTCTAGCCTTGGCATCGATGACCTCACTGGCAGAGAAACTTGAAAAGGGCTTGAAAACCATGTGATCTCTAGCTACCCACAGAGCAATCAGCGAGCTTGTTGCCCTAATCCTGTTACTTTCCAACATCCCTCCTATTTCTCATTACCCCTATGAAGATTCTGTCAACAAGCTCCTCCTAGATCTTGATTCAATATAGCTAGGAGAGTTACAAAAATCATCGCAAAATCAATGCAGTATGATAGCAAAAATCATCGAAGAATCATTCCAAATATTGTCGCGAAAATCATCGGGAAATAACGGGAAAATCTTCGCAACATCATCGTCAACATCTTCACAAAAATCATTGCAAAATCATTGCAAAGATTATCACAAAAATCGTCGTACAATCATCGCGAAAATTATCACAAAATCACCGCAAAGCAATTACAAAAATACGGCAATAATTGCCGAAAAATCGCTAATTCGTCACCCAAAAGCTTAGCGAAATAATCGCAAATTAACAGTGTCTATGCTCGAACCCTTTAAGCGCAAAATCACACAAATTTTAAAAACTCTGTACCCAGTTATGTAACGCAAGGTTACTGAATGAAAACTCCATGATGTAGCGTTCAGGGAAAAGCATCCTTCCTCTTGCTGGGAGGCCCAGGAATATAACTTTGAATTAGGAAGTGTTCTGTGAGATCTCCATTAGGGTTGATAGCCTAAAGCTAGTGGCCTCTTGAGCCCCTCCCACTCAGCGGGCCTGAGAAGATTTTACTGTTAAAGAGATAAATATATATCCTGCTCTTAACATTTCCCTTACACACCCATGTGTTACCAAACTATAACGAAGGAGAGCAGGGCGGCCAAGAGCTTTTGGAGGCCCATGGACGAAACTGCGAAACGAGGCCTCCTACGAACTATGCGAGCAGAAAATTTGCTCGATCACGCCCATTATAGATTGGTTTAAAATGCATTTCAGAGCATTTCCTGCAGTTAAAATGTTAAAAATCATGAGGACCCTTAGACCCTGGGGCAAAGTACCCCTCCTACCCCCTGCCCCCTCTTGGCGGCCATGAAGGAGAGCGGAGAACTTGTCTTAACAGAGCAAACGAAATTTTCAAGTCATATTTGTGACAACTGATAATGTTGATGATGATTTTGGTCAGCTGAAGAAGGTTAATGAAAAGAGGTAAAACAAAAGTTTCCAAACAGGTTCCAGGGCATTTATAAACACAGCTAATTGTCCTAACATCCTGTCAACTAACGGGGTCCAGGAGGGGTAAAAGAAGAAGTTGATTGGATTTGCACTTCGGCTCATGCAAGGAAACTGGGTTGCTTTCAATACGCACTGGGATATTATCAAATGAAACTTGGGACATCAATGGCGACAGAAATCGAGAAGGATTTCAATCGCTGACTTTAAATCTATCGCACATTAGTAGGGTTGCACTAGCCTTGAGACAAGGTTCGCCGACTTTCTCTTCCCCTCCTCTTTTCTCCTTCGCAGTCTCCAATTATTTCCTCATAGGTGAGCCTAATCTCATTTCATTTCATTTCATTTCATTTTTTATTTTTTATCCACGGTAGCCCCGTCAATCTGCATTGATTGCTTTACAGGGGGCCGTGCAAAAATACATATAATTTCCAAATTTAGAACCTAATCCTAATTAATTTACGATTGTGTTTACAAAAACGAAAAAAAAAAAAAAAAAAAAAATCAAATGAATGTACATAAAAAAGATCTTTAACCCTCCACTACGTCTTTAAACCTCCTTTTGAAGGTAGAAAGGGAGGGTGCAAGTCTGACATCAGAGCTTAATTGATTCCACAGCTTAGGCCCACGAAATGATATTGACTTCTGCCCATTTGCCGTTTTGAAGAGAGGAACACGCAAGTCAGCTTCGGTATTTCTAAGTCTCATTGTGTTAAGCGCTGAGTTCTTTACAAACAGCTCGGAAAGATATTCAGGCGCAAGACTATTTGTTGACTTAAACATTATGGTCGCTGTTTCACTTAGAATAATGTCCGAGATTGTTGGCCACCCCAGCTTTTTAATCAGACCAGTTGCTGAAACATGATAGCTGCTATTCGTAACAATTCTGGCAGCTCGATTTTGCAGTCTTTGGAGGGCATCAATTTGAGTTTTGCCGCAACATCCCCATACTGAGCAACAATAACGAAAGTGGGGCTCAACAATTCCTCTGTACATTTTACTGAGCGTTCCCTGTTGGAGAAATTTCTTTGCATATTTCAGAAAGCCTAAAGCTCGAGAGACTTTGTTTCTCATACCCTTTATATGCTCATCCCAAACAAGATGACAATCCAACTGAACACCGAGGTATTTAGTCCTCTCGACAGTTTCTATCTGTGTGCCATTTATGAAAAAGGACGGCTGCTCACTGACTTCTTCGGAAATCCTCTTGAGCTTTGGACGGGATCCAACTACCATTGCGTGAGTCTTAAGGACGTTTAAAGACAGTTTGTTTCCCTGAAGCCAATCTTTTAAACAATCTAGATCTTCGTTCATAAATTGGTTTAGATCATCGATGTTATTTGATGCAAATGAAAGACTAGTGTCATCTGCATACATGGTCACTTTACAATTATGCAGAGCACGCGGGAGGTCATTAATATAGATTAAAAATAACAGGGGACCAAGGCATGAGCCCTGTGGAACACCGCAAGTGACATCCTTTATGTGCGACAATGCACCATTAACTTTGCAAAACTGCTGTCTGTTATTGAGATATGAAACGAACCAAGAATGTTCCAGATCTCTGATACCATATCTAAGTAGCTTGTTAAGGAGAATGTCATGATCTACAGTATCAAATGCTTTCTTAAGGTCGATGAATACATTTGCTGTGTATTTTCCGTTATCCATATTTACGTACCAGTCGTTAGTACTTGCAAGCAGACAGGTTACAACAGAATGTAGCAATCGGAAAGCAGATTGATTCGAGAACAGTAGATCGTTTTTGATCAGAAAATCATAGATCTGATTATAGACCATCTTTTCGAACAGTCTAGCTAAAAATGGCAAAACAGAAATAGGCCTGTAATTTGAACTGTCATCTTGTTCACCGCTCTTGAAGACAGGGGCAACACGCGCAATTTTCCAGCTGTCAGGAAAAACTCCAGTAGCAAGAGAGAGGTTGAAGATGTCGCATAGGGATTCAGCTATCACAGGCAGTCCAACCTTCCTGTATCACGTAAAGATCACGCACAACATAACTAAGAAGTAGGGTTGCGGACCCACCTTCAAAACAGGACTAAACGTAGGTCAATAGGAGGAGATGCGGTCGTTGAACAAAAGAAAAATACGACTTATTCCCACAATTCTTCCTCGGACTAAATTTGATGATATATTATAAGTTCACTTAAGATAGACCTCTATCGGTCACTGTGGTGTCCTCGATAATATAGAGGCACAAACAGTTGCTGCAATATGTTTGTATGTTTGGTCATGACTGAAAATCTTGTTAAGATGCTTAGACGCGACGTGTAGACTAAACAAACTTGAAAATTACTGCAAAATGGTGCTGTTTGCGAATTAAGAATGAGATGCAGCCGGTTTCTTGCATTGCGCAATGAAAACATGAATGCAGGGCTTCTGGGATGCGCACTGAGCATGGGCTTAAAATCTTTGTTAGTGTAAAATTCTATGATCTATTTCTTTGAGCTGAATGTCTTGAAAAAAACTTTTGCCACTCTGCTATAATTCCACTCCACCATCGGAATCTTCAATAATTTTCGAAATTAAAGGCATCAAGTAAACCATGGATCACAATCGAACATGGAATTGGCGATCCCAAACTCCTTACTAGAATTTTACTGATTACTGGCTCTAAAGAATGAGTTTTTCTGCCAAACAAAAATTTTCATAGCTACGTTTAGCTTTTGACTGAAACATTAACGTTTTAGTTTTGAAAATCCTCCACGTGACTTTCATTCCACAACCCAACAAACGTGTTAACTTCTTTCAACTCACCCGGTGGAGAAATGTCAATAAAAGGAAAAGACGAGTCATAAAAGACTTACCAGCTCTCAGCTTTTCTGATTTCTTGATAGCAAACTCATCATCTTCTCTGTGTGCTTCCCCCAAGATCACCATCAATGGCAATTGCCTGCTCTTTGATTGCAATTTCTGGTTGACTTTACACTTGGCCCCGGGGGGGGGGGGGGTACTTCACTTTGGGTAAGACGGGGATGTGCGCCAGTTTTGGGTAGTTTTTGGCCTGAAAATTCTGGGATTGGGGTATCCTCTTACTGGAAAATTTCTGTGATTGGGGTATACTTTCACTCGGAATTTTCTGGGATTGGGGATTACTCAAAATTCTGTAATGGGTGTTGAATGAAAGTACAACTGGATAAATTTTCAAGCAACACGTTGTCAGTTTCAAGTGAACTGATTTTAAGTATTTTTGTGTTGAAAAACGTCCTCAGATCAGAACCTCGTTCCAATGGCCACTTGGAACCAAAATAATCGTTCCCAGCCCTCTATCCCTTATCCTTTTGACGTCGAATTGCTTTTGTTACGTCTTCGATTGGGTATCAATATCTGACATATATTCTGGGATTGGGTATCAATATCGGACCAAATTTCTGGGATTGGGTCGTAACAGAAATCCTTGCGGCGCAAACCCCCGTATGAATTTATAGTGAAGTACCCCCCCCGGGCACTTGGCTTTTCAAACGACTAAATGACATGAACAGTGTGGGCAGGAGAAAAAAATGTCTTTTCGTGCAATGCAGTTTGATAGCAATCATTATCACAAATCATCAGCTAGCAAAGTTCAGTGCATTCTTCTTTCTACATTCTTCCTCTCGTTTTTGTCTCCAAGAGCAAACTTCATTGTAATCACAGTTAAGACATTTCCATGCTTCTTCAATATCGACCCCATAAGGTGTTCTATCACCCACTAAATATTCAAACTGCTTTGTTAGGACTCCCTGCAACCAGTCCTCATCATATTTACATAGATATGTACCAATTGTTTTCTTGTCATTTTGGTAACAATACTCGATAACTGCATCGCCAAATTTAGGGAATTTCGTCAAATTCAAGAAATTCTCCAAAGCATTATAAGTGTCATTCAATGTTTCAGAAGGAACTAAAAGTTCCTCTGAGTAGTCTTTTACGTGATCGTTCACTTTTTCCTCCCATTTTAAGGAAACATACTTTTTGATCGTTCCAAGACTTGTCTTCTCAACAAGCAAATCGTTCAACAGTTTTCGATAAATTGCAACTTGAAGCTCATTCTTTGAATGCTGCGACCTTGCTGGCATTGAGTCCTTTGATCGCGTCTTTAACTCCCTGATTTCAATTTCACCTTCGTCATTCAATCCTATGTCATCAATTATACCCTTTATGAATATTTCTTTCTTGAAAAGTTCTCCAAATATTTGAAGCTCACAAATGGTACCTCCTTGACTCAATATGACAAGTTGTTGGTAGATGTTTAGGAGTTTCACTGCCCATTCATCTTCTTTTGTTTCAATTGTTATATCAATTATGTCATGGACCTCAAGCTCTAGGGAGATAAATGCTTGCTGTACCACCCTTTTCTGTTTGGTTTATTGAAAGTAGTTCACTTGAAAGCAAATTTTGTATTTCTATCTAGTAGTACAGGAACTGCAAACATTAAAGGCTCTTATTCAACCAGCATACCTTGCACGTGTTGCCTCTTAGTTGGCATTTGTTGTTGTCACTTTCATGGACCATGAACATGGCAACAATAAAGGCCAACCAAGAGATGGCATCAGCAAAGTATGATGGTTAATTGATAGCCTTTAACAACTTCTTGCCATAGAATTCTTGAGAAAACTCTTTATGTCTTAAACAACCTTGTTTAAAACTGTTAACAGTCCTTCATACTTCTCAAGAATTCTTATGTAAATGTAAAAATTCTTGCAAATTCTTAAGAGTTCATAAGGCTTCATGTCATGTTAATGTGCCAAAGGCTGGTATTGTATATTGGAAGAATTTGGATATCCAAAAAATCTTTGGAAGATAATTTAAACTGTATGAGTGAAAATTTTACATCTAAGTTAGCCTTTTGACTCAAACAGAATAAAATTTCAGTTCTGAATATTAGTTAAATTTTTAATCCATAGCCTGCCAAACCAGTTAATACATTTTAGACTCACCCACCATCACAATCTGAGAAAGTAAAAATAACATGGATACAAACCTCGCTCCAGGTGAATTGCAGATCCAACAGTCACAATTTCTGGTGTAGGCTTAATCACTGGGTGGGTATAACTGTATTCAAATTGTTGTTCACACCAAAACTGATTGACAAGATCTGTTACACTCAACCCAAGTCTTTTTCCTTTAATGAAGTCAACTGGTTTCATATCTTTTGTCAGAATATCTGGCTGGCTACTTGAACTGTCCTCTGTAAGAAAAGATTAGTAAAATTGTTAAGAGACTAAAATTTAGATTCCACTAAGGGGAATTTTCTTGCTGATAACAGTTTCAAAGGGATTGAATAATTTAAAGTTGAATTTTCTAGGGCATTTTACTTAGTTGCACGAATAGGCTTGATGAAAAGCTTCCAAGAACTGCCATTTATTCTCATGGCAATTCTGTAGCCATTTTCTGTTTATTTTCTATTCAACAAAATTAGTGAGATGTAAATGCATATCAAAAACCCCTTTTCAGCTTACTGTAGTCCCTACAATTGAATATAAAATGGAGTCACTCATTTGAAGCTTTTGCTGTTCCATTCCACATTGAATAATATTTAACATGTACTGTACACCATAAAATGATTTTTATTTGGTTCCATTTTTTCTTTGGTTAGGTTTTATTTGGTTTAAAATGACTCCAACTAGATATCAGGGAGTTGTCACTTTTAAAGCTACAGGGGTGGAAGCATTTTAAGACAAGGAACTTTTTCTTACCCCATTTACTGAGTTTCATAATACTTGGCACCCCATATCAAGTTAGCAAAAAGCTTCATACTCTATTATTGAATTGAGTGATTTATCTTGAATTTACATGAAAAACTTGAAACATGAAGAAGTGCAGATTTCTGAACATAAAATAAATCAAATCTTAAAGTGAAAGAGTCATCAAAACAAAGAATGAACACCAACTATTTTAAGTAACTTCTTCCCTGCCTGATGAACATATCAGTAACATATGTAACTTTGTTAAAACAATGTAATTTGGTACCCACCAAAAGTTCCTCTACCCCTGTAGCCAGCTTTTAAAATGACAACTTCCTTTGACACTAAAAGCCTGTGAATAATCCTTTTTTATATAATTGGCCTTTTGTTTTCATATTTTGGCCCTTTTTCTGTTGCTTTTTCCCTGAAAGAAAGGGCTGGGCATACAATGCTTTAATTCTGGTCAAGAACCAACAAAAAATTCCAACATTTTGGTAGGGTACAGTATTCCATTCCAACCAAACCAAAGACATAATAAAAAGCCATCCATTCTTTCAAAAAGCTAGGGAAGCATACCGTGGAAGCTTTCTTCTTCTAATGGACAAACAACGTCACCCATTGATTCGTCAAGTGCTTGCATCAGGAATTCTTCATCTTCTGAATCAAAAGCAATGCCTGTGAAGTCATCGCCATCGACATCTTGTTGTTGGCCTAAATCAGCACCAGGTATGTCGTCAGTTTGGTGGCTGGCGCTGCTGCCCGACATTTCGATCATGGATGAGTTGCACGTTCAAGTGACTAGTGTTTTGACTGTGATAGTCTGCATTATTCATTCCAGCAGATAGGTAACGTTTTATATCTGTCAAAGGACGCCTTACTTCAAGAACAGCTTACCTTTCACATTGCAATCAAATCGTCGTGAAGTTACCGCCATTTTTGCGCAAAAAGCAAGGCACAGTGGTTGTTGTTGCAGCAACCAGACCGAAAAACGGGAGACTGGATCCGAGTGACAACTTTCGTTCTCAGGTCTCTCGGAAAAGTTTTTGGCGCGAAATACTCCCAAGAAGCGACAGCCAGCTATTTCCAGACCAAAGCCCCATTAAATCATAGTTTGGAAAACTGTTTGGAATTTCACAGCTTGGTCAAGCATAGTCAAGGAAGGCTGCCATTTTTGGCAAAAACTTGGTTTGGTTCAAAGTGAATGAAAAATTCATTTTCCTGATTATGTATAAGCTCAAACAACAAAGCTTTTTGCCCAGTATATAATTGCAATGAATATGATAAACGCCCAGAGGGGGTCTGCTTTGGAGGAAAACAACAGAGATGTCCATGTCTAACGACAAATCTTAAGATCCCCTTGGGAATAGAATATTGAAACCCATTGGAGGTCCCGGCATAAGTTGCGCGCAGCCAGCTGGCCAGCTTTGCTGTTCTTTGGTTTCTTCATAAAAATCTTTAACCTATCCTGGAAAATACAGAGTTGTGTGGTACACTTGTCCTGGAGCCAAGACAGAAAATATATGCCCCTCTGTGAAATTGATACCCCATCAGCGCAGCAGGCAGATCCCTAAATGCTTTGTCTATCAAGAATGTAGACCCCTGGAGATAAACGAAGTGTGGTTAATTTCAGTTAACATGAAAATATGAGAGGAAAAAAAAAAAATACGAATTGTTAGCCTTAACTTTTATGCAACCTAGTTTTTGAATTTTCAAGTAAAATGCTAATTCACCTTGCTAAAATATTTAATATTCTCAAGATTTTGCTTTCTTGCAACATCAGCAACTTTTCTTCCAGCGCCTAAGTCCGCATAATCAATAACAATAAAATTAATTGTTTTACGATATTTTCTTGCATTTATTCTGCATTTATCAGCAGCTGCAGGCATTCTCTTGTTGCACCAGCTCGCCATGTCATGAATACAAAGCCCTGAAGACAGATATAAATCCAGCCTTATAAGGGATCTGTATGCCTTGCTAGCCTCTTTTGCGCAATTACTACCAACTTTGTCAGCCAATTTCTGGCAACCATTTGATGTGATGAAGGTCATTGAATACCATGTAAATCCAACATGGTGCTGCCAGAAAAGCCAGCCTTTATGACCAGCTAAGTCAGACAACTCATGGTGCATGAATATATAGATACGTTGGTTGTTTTTTATTGCCTCACCCAACGTGGCATGGTAGTGTGTCTGAATAGCCAACTGTTTTGACTTCAAGCGCTCCTTTGTTGGTTCCCAGTACGACTTCAATCGCTTGATGATGTCAGCACCTAGCCCAAAGAAAAACAGAGTATTATACATTTTTTGAAAGTAGCTGGTATCGTGGAGTGTTCTTTGAATCTTTGGTATTCACCAATTATCCGGATTGTTTGTTTCACATATCTTTAACGGACACTCCTCAGAGATTCCATGCAACTGAAAAAATCTTGATAAACAGGAACAATTTTTAAAACAAATCTGCCCTCCTCAGATAATTTCTAGGTTATTTCCTCTATGCGACGAACAGGGATGGTACCCTTGGCATTGATGCAGTGCTTCTCTCAGGCCTTCTTGTTTGACGTGTGCGAAAACACTTGCACATTCAGGTACAATCAGGTACGTGTGCATTTTGTCACACACACACACAAAGCTAACTTTCAGAACTTACCCCAGATTTTTGAGTTTCGTGGAATTTCTCAATTGTGTACATTTTTGAAACTCTGTACACTGATCTGTAAAATATGCCCACTTTATGTATCCGTTTATGCTTCAAGACATAAAAAACATCAATGACACTTTTCACACTTTTCCAGCGTGTGCGATCACACATGTAAAATGATCTAAAGGTGCGAAATGCTGCACGCTTGCCATTTTTCTTGTGAAAAGTACTGAAATTTCTCTAATTGCCAACTAAAGTCAAGAAATGCTTTCAATGTGAAAACTAAAGCTAATTTAGAAAGTAAATGTAAATAGCTTGTATGACAGGGTGTACCTAATGCCACATACTCCCTGTGTAGGAATACCTCATGTCACAACGAACAGTCTCACTTTGAAGCATTTAATCGGTTTGAAAAATTGTTAAGGTCCTTGAAATTTTTACATTAGTTTTGGAACACACTTTGCAAACATTTCGTAAAGATACGCAAACACGAATTCATCCATTCCTAAGAGCCCAAAAACTGATTCAATACTGAGAATTTCCTTAAATAAGCTGAGCTTCTCCTATAAAGAGAAGTACTTTTAACTTGAAAAGTTCTACACTGACTCTCTGCCAGTATCTGTCTTACCGATAGTCTTCGTGATTTCTTCTCCCTTTTCGTAATCTCTATTGAAATGAATAACAACGATCTCATTGCTGTTCTTTTCTTGTTTCATCCAATCATCAATCTGCGAGAAGATCTTTTCAATTGGACCTCCATATGCTGCCGAATGACACGCCCAAGCTGACGAAGAACTGCTATCCCAGCAACTATCAATGTCAAAATATCTGGAAGAGAAGGAAGGACAAGATGGACTTTCTCCAGGTCTATTCCGTGGTCTATCAGCACTAAAAGTTATAGTATTAGCAAGTCTAAGGACAAGTTAACTTAAAGACCAACAGTTAACCGTGATCCTTTGCGGCCACACAGTCGAATTTTGTGTAACATTGAAGTCATCTCTAGCTTAGGTTCTGTTTCGTTCGTTCCTCGTTTTACACGCTGAGTATCACGCTTAGCAGTAGTTAAGATTTTTGCTAAAAAATTGCTCGTTCAGATCTTGAGTTATTCAGCTTTGAAATATTTGCCATAGAAAGTTTTTTACCTTGAACATGTTTGAACCTTACCCAGGGTAGTTTGAAGTTTAACAATTACTAATACTTGACGCAGCTTTGAACTTGTTTCTTCAATACTTTCATATCACACTCTATGACTGACTTCACTTGTTTCTTGAATACTATCATATCATACTGCCGAGTCAAAGCAGGCAACCTCTCTGTATAGTTTCAAGAAAACTATTTAGAAACTGTTTTCTTTTGTTCTTATTGTAAATTTTAAACATTATTGTAAATAGGTTCTGGATATTGTAAATATGGTTTTATTCTTCAATTTAATTAATACCTTTTACTTTGTATCTTAGATTGTAATTAATGTTTTTATCGGAGGGCCCCTTGAAAATCAACTTGTTGAAGGGCAACCTTTCGATCGATCAGTTATGACATACAAAATAATCAACAGGCAATGTCCCGAGAGCCTTTGGGATAAATACCATCAAAGGACCCAGCTCTCCAACCACAAGGAATTGCAGGGACCTTCAAATCCCAAGAAACAATCTTGAATACGTCAAGAAAGGCTTTCATTATTCGGCACTGAAAGCTTGGAACGACATTCCCATTGGCATCAGAGAGCTCCCTACACTTAGTAGGTTCAAAAAGCAACTAAAATGTTATTTCAAGAGCTGAAAGAAAACAAAAACACGACTCCCTGGAAGAGCAGCTGCTTCATAATAGGTTTTAGATAGATACACTGTAAATATGTATATATTATAATGTATTATTGTAACTAGGCTTTTTGCTTTTGTTACATTGTATTGCTGAAGGGATTTTGTGTTTAAATAATTTAAAATGAAGATGAAACCCTCCTTAAAAGAATTAAATATGAAATAAATATAAATATGGGAGCTCGATGACCATGTGTCCATTTCCGCTGTGAATAGCACAATGTATCTTTATGTTTAGTTTATCTGTTTAATGTATCTTAATTTTTATTGATTATATATAAAAAAAATGACTGACTTGTCGCGCAACAGCGTCTTTCATGTTTTCAGTTTTTTCTGTCGAAAAGTAACCAGACATCTGAAATGTTTTTGCTGAAAATCGCGCTTCTTTGCTCAATAGGTGAGCATGAATATCGCAGATAACACAGAATGAGATAAAAACAAGAACATGTCTTTTCTTTGAGGGAAAGATAATTTAATCAAAGAACCCTTAGGGGGACTCATGGAGCCAAGCCATATTTTAAAGATGTCATTCATCTTCCGCTTAAAAACTGACAAACTGCAAAAAATGAAATTTCAATCGTAATAGAAACTCTCGCCAAGCTTTCTTTTACTCGTGCCTTATTATTTGTGATACCTTTCTCAGTAAAATGGAGGCGAAAATTGTCGGTTTCAGAAATCAAAATACAAACTCAAAATGAAAGGTGTCTTAGACCCCGTTTACACGATGCCGGTAGAATTTGAAAACGGCAGAATTTTATGCCGCCTTGGAAAATGAGCTCCCGTTTACACGATGCCGGTAGAATTTGAAAACGGCATGAAAATGTGTCGTTTTGGCATCCCGTTTGCACGATGCCGGTAGAATTTTATGCTAATTCCATAGACAATAACAACTGACGTCAATAATCAATCAAGATAGACAAAACAACTACGACAATAAGGATAATAGGGGGATTAAAAATATTAGCGTCGTGACGAAAGCGACATAAAATTCTGCCGGCAAAGTGCGTTTACACGATGCCGGCAGAATTTGAAAACGGCAGAATTACAAACTTTGCCGTTTTGCTAACCGAAACAAAATTCTGCCGGCAGAATTTGGAAATTCTGCCGGCATCGTGTAAACGGGAGGCCAAAACGGCACTTTTTCATGCCGTTTTCAAATTCTACCGGCATCGTGTAAACGGGGTCTTATTTCCTAGCCTGATAAATGGATTACAAATCCAAGGGTCTAAAACCTTATAATTGAAATTAATCCTTTTATCGTCAAAGTGTTTATTTATCCATAGTCACAAGAAAGAGTCACCTAATTAGTGGATGCAGAGTCCAACCTCGGTCGTTAATATTGGAAAGAATGTGAATCCTTTGTTCTATTGCGGCAATTGACGTCATAGCTGCTTAAATGTCATCAGTCTGTATGTTGACTCCATCAATGCCCTATTTGTGGCCCCACAGCTCCCAAAATGACTGTTTGAGCCATGACAAAACAACAAAACCACGGACGACGGACATGAGACATGAGACATGAGACAGGATTCGCTCCCATACCATAGACTCCATGAGTCAAAATGGAAGACTGAAATATAACGACAATTTTCATTTCATTCCACATATTTGGATTAGGCGAAGCTAGCCTTTTAACAAAAGTGCTGGTTTTAAGGGGCCCTCCCACGGACAATAAATGTGATATCAACACAACAAATGTATGCATTTATCTAAAATTCACTTTTTGGAATAACTCAAATACCCCCATGCAGGCTTATTCAATGGGTAGAGGCATTTCTACTGCAACTAATTCTGAGATAGCAGCTTGATCGAAATGCATACTAGAAGATAGGGGAGTCATGCATCAAGGCTCTACGATCAATTGCAATTCGAATTAAAATTCCGAGGAGAGTAGCATTAAAGGCAAATATTGATGGAATTGTTTTTGAAGGCTTACCGTATTCCAAGATCCAGCTGTCCTGTAATACTTGCTCCTTGGTTTCGATAGAAACAACTGAGTGCCGCCACACCACTGCTATACTTGAGAACACCATCAAAACCAGCCCCTGAGTTGTGCGTCCCTGCAAGAGTGACTTGATTCAGCTTCAATTGGCATAGACCAGCGAGGCCATTGCATTTTCGCTCGGCCAAAGATGATGATATACATGCCAATAGCATGAAATATAGCAAAGAAGACATGTTCACGAGCGCCCTGAAATCGAACGTGCCAACAGGAGGGAGGCAGAAAAATTTCCAAATTTAATGTTCACTCATTTGAACAACTATGTAAATAATACCTTCAAAAAAATTACCGTCGGTGAGTTTTGCGATAAACTAAGCCAACCATGCAGCAAACGTTTTCTGCTGTGATGGACGCAAATTCGCGGTTGATAGCGTCTTGGCGTCTTGGGCGTGCACTGTGGATGGAGTAGGTTTCCGGATACATCAATTCGCATTTTCCCGCAAAAATTGTACAAGAACAATAAGCTATTGCTTCGTCGCTGAAACTTGAAGACACTGAGATGACCAAAAATAGTTGCGAAACTAACATTTTCAGCTATCAGTTTCATAAAGTGATTTAAAAGCTTAGAACTTGGGAAAAGTACTGTCCCACCATCCCCCCCCCCACACCCTCTGAGCAATTTGAGATGATTATACCCTTAAAAAAGTAAAAACACGCTCTGTTAACGACAACCAAATCATTTATGTTCCTTGAATGAGTACCTTGAAATCTTTTTCGAAGATACCACATATTTCTCGTGAATTGAAAATTTTTGGCCGCATGTAAAGCTAAACAAACTGCCTCGAGCACATTTGATATGCTCTAACAAAATGTAAGCATTTAAATTGCAGCTAAACAAGCAAATCTCCGAAGTTTTCACGAATTCGGTGCCAAATCACGCGCCCTCTCACTTTGCTTAAAGGGTTTGAGCTTGAGTTTGCAAATAGCAAAATAATCTAAAAATATTCCATTCAAACCATTAAACTGAAGCTGCACGCGTACCGTGAACAATTGATCGCCAAGAAAGAAAGCTGTGTCTGAGTAATTGCTTCGTTCCATCTATAAACTAGACTTATAACGTAGAGTCCCTTGTTTCCCTGTGCTCCTTTGATTGATAATGGAGCTTCGGTCAACAGAGACTCATAACATTACGCTAAAAAACCTGACCCTAGTTAGGCCAAAAACTCTGAGCTTCCTAGAGTACCAATGAGACTACGAGATTTGTGAATTACTATGGTTACAGCAAATGTGATAACATTGAAAAAATTCCCACAGGATTCGAGATTCGAAGCCGTGATTCCATTATAATTCGCTTGATGAAGGCAAAGAATAGGGTCAAATTTTTCACCGTTTCATTATGAGTCCCTGTTGAGCAAAGTTTACCGCAAGGAAACAAGAGACTTGTCGTAATAAGTCTATGTATAAACCCTACTATCTATCAGAGCACATTCCCTTTAACGAATAACGTAATGATTATGTCAGCTCCAGAATACGAGAAGAGAATCTTCTAGTTACCATCTTTGGAAGCATCTAAATGGATGTGAAGCTACAAACCTACAAACAGCATGAAACTACAATAGAAATCATTCTACCTAAAAGCAAAAAAATTCATCACTAAAAGATGGAAAATACAACAGACTTATTGAACATAGCAAAACATTGCATTTGATTAAGATGTGATAAAAACGATGTAGGAATCCATCATATTAATTGACATAAGCGTACGGGAAGAAAAATCTAGGGGGGCTGCCCAACATAAAGCCCATTGTTTGCCAGCATTTTAGCCCGATTAAAGGCAACAATTTGCCCGAATGGGGCTGATTTTTGAAAATTTCTCCAAAGTTGGGGGAGCTGCCCCCCCCCGCCTCGTACGCTTATGTTAATTGATTTATTTCACTTTGCTTTGTAAAGCTAACAAGTCGCAAAGATCTGGTCCACATCACTCGCCCATACGAGACTATCCATTAAAATATGAAATGAAGTGTCTAATTGACACATTGAAAAAACTTCAAATTCACATAGGTATTGAATGAGCTGCAAAAATGTTCCCATTTTTGAAATTTCATAGCATTAACGGTGATCTCAAGCGAAATTTTTATCGATGCAAATGAACGGCACTGTCGAATGATATGGAATCCTGTTTAAATTTCTGTGATATTTCATTTCTTTTTTAAGTCATCCACTGATATTTAGTTTCAGTTGACGAAGTCATTTTGTTTGCAAATTACTACGGTGGTATATTGAATTAAATATAGCTGAATCTGATCTTTGAAGGTTACAGTTGTAGGAGACATTTAAATCTAGCTGAATAAATGTAACAGAAATTGTCTCATGGGCTGACAGGATGTTTAGAAAGGCACGTCAGCTGTAAACAAGTTCTTTGAGTCAATTTCCTCTTAGCAACATAGTCAGCCTCATACATATTCGACATAGACAGCCTTTCAAACAGAAGCATTTTATTGAGTCACTCGGCAATTTAGACTGCGTTCAAACGACGGCGGCACATTTTGAAAACCGTGAAAAATGTGCCGGTAGCAAAATTTGGGTTAGCGCTCACATGATACCGGCACAATTTGAAACGATAGAAAATTTAACGCAACTAACGCGGTTGAATCTATCAAAGAATTTGATAACAAAGAACTGTGCCTTCACCTTAAGAACTGTTTGAGCCACATTTCGAAAGCGTTGACAAATTTTCCGTTTTCATGATTTTTGAGTGTTCACTAGACTACATTACATAAGCCCCTCTAACATACGCTCGTTGTTGTTGTTATTCAGTTCTTATCGCTTTGTATGAGTGAAATTAAAACATCAGATTATAAATGTTGAACGAATACGAGGAATCACGTCGTCAGTCTAAGTGTTCACATGATGTTGTTTTCAAAATGTGGGAGTTCGTTCAAAATCTACCGGTAAAAATGTGTCGTTTTCGTGTGAACGGGAGGCCTATCCGTCATATTTTTCGCCGCTTTCGAAATGTGCAGGCATCTTGTGAACGCAGTCTTAACCGACATCTAAATATCTTCAATTCTCTCATAGAATAATAAATAAGCAGTGTTAGCCAATACAGTTTGTTTTGATGCAAGTTTTGTATACTCATCAGATACATAAACCCAGGCATCTTCAGTGTTTATTGCCCGTCTGAATGTTACAAAATGCCCACTCCAGACTTCACCAATATGAACGATTACAGCTTTGAGTCGATACAAAGATCTGAAAATTAAGAAAGAAAGAAACGACGATTTAAATTCATACCATAAACCAAAGGAAAAGTGACTAGGCCTACTTTGTGTAAATTGGAATATTAGGCCCTGTTTACACGAACCCGGGGTAGTATTCACCCCGAGTCAGCTCTTACTGCCTCATTGAAAAAAATTGCTGTTTACACGAGCCCGGGGCAGCTCTGCGGCATGGTAGAAAGCCAGCCCCGGGGCAGCTCTGTGAGTTGCCACGTGGCAAGTTGCCTCTTTAATTGCCTTTTGTTTTCATGATGGCTCCTTTTGTTCAAATGACCCCGGGTTGGCTATTCAAAGCGTTTACACGAGCCCGGCCTGAGCTGACCCGCCTTCACATGGAAAAATTCTACAAAAAGCCAACCCGTCTCAACGGGTCAACCCTATCTTCGAGAAGGGTTACCCGCCTAGGCGGGATGACCCGGACTGGCTGCTGAGTTCGTGTAAACGTTTGAAGAGATTTGACTGGAGAAGGGCTGACCCTGTGCGCCGGGTTGGAGCCAACCCGGGCTCGTGTAAACAGGCCCTTAGAATGGTGCGTGTACTTGCCTCATGTTATCAATATATCTCTTCATTGTTTTCTGTCTCCTTTACAAACTGTATAATACAATCAAGTGATTTTGATGTCGGCAGGTGCAGCCGACAACATCCACGGCAGCATCGCCATTATGTTACCAAATGTCAGAAAATCGTACAGTGTAATCAATTCAATGCATCATCATGTTGAGGCTTCGATTTAGATGTTCAAGATTTTTCTCATTATCTTTAAAGTGCACTGCTTCTTTTCATCTGATATCTAAGTTCAACCAAAATTCTATTTTTCAATTTTCCCAAATAAGTGGCAAAAGTTATAATTTTGAAGTTTTTATGTTCAGCATTGATGAGAGAGCAAAATTACTTCCAAACTATTTCCTTGCCACTAAAAAGCAATGATTGAGCTAGGACCGAAAAACAGCAATCTTGAAATTTGCTTTTTGGAAATGCTCCTAGCCTGTAAAGCTTTCGCTGACGATAAGAATTAGTTTGAAAATAAATAAACAATGAACCAACCACACCTTGAAACATCCGAACTCGTGGGGTTCCTATCATTTGTATCACATCGATTATTTCCACCTCGCAGCGGCAACTTAGTACCTGCCTCCGCAGGATCCTCTGCAGCAGTTGCTACTCTCTTTAGTATGCTCTTTTTGTATGCGACTGTATTATAGCGATAAGGTGTCAGGTCAATGATGTCACTAAATCGAACAAATTGATTGTTCTTGTATGATGTACCATTTGGTAGCAGATAGCTCCTTTGTATGTGAATGCAAAGACATTTTGATAACTAAAAAGAAAATGAAGTAAAATCATTTGTGCCATTGTAGCTTGCCGCAATCAGGTCCCATGGGGGGGGGGGGATGGCAGTACACTATCCGATCATACTGGTATTTGCGCCAGTTTTGGGTGACTTTTACTATGAAAATTCTGGAAATGGGATGTACTTTTTAAAGCAAAACTCTGGGATTGGGGTCTAATTTTGCTAGGAATCATAGGGATGCCCAGATTGAAGATAATTAACAATTTTCCTGTTGTGCAAACACTGATCAGAAAGCACATACATACTCTGAGATTGGGACTCAAAATCCTACCAAAATTCTGGAATTGGTTAATAACAGAACTTCCTGGAAGATAAAGGCCTTCGTCAAGCTCTCGGGAAGGATTAAACATGGTAAGCACCATAAAAACACATGCAACATACAAGATCCCTTAATCACAAATTACAAATATACTCGAAGAGTCACCTTAGCAAATGAGAGTTGCTTGGTAAATGTTGCTCGAATAGGGTGAGGTGCGCCTCTAATCTTGGTACATCCAGGACAATTGACATCATCTACCCTTTCCATCTTGGCAAAATCTGCGAAGCAGCCTTCCAAAGTGGCACCTGTCTACAAAAGGTGGACAAATCATAGCAATAATCAACAGCAAAGTGTATGCAGCATACGATGAATAGTTTTAAAAAATCTATTAAGGACTTTCTTTTTTTTTCTTTTAAATTAGACTGTAAATTTGTAATAGGTTTTTATATTAGGGTTTTTATATTGTAATTTTTCTTTTTATTCGGTAATTTTAGATTGTATATTGTTAGTAATGTTTTTAAGTGGAGGGCCCCTTGTAAACCAACTCTGTTGAAGGGCAACCCTCCTTAATAAAGTCAAATATCAAATATCAAATATCAAAAATAAATAGCATGGACCAGCAGCACAGCAATGCTAAGAATACTGTTCAGGCACCCAGCAAAATTACGACCTTTTACCCCTTCCCATTTCATCGATGTTGGTTTTAAGTGGATTGAGCTTTAGTCATTTTTGCATACCAAGGTAGAAAAATTGAATATTGAAATAGCAAGTCCAGTCGTCTTGAACTATGGTTATTACTCGGGGCGAGGCGGCACTCCTCTATTTTTTCCGTACGGGGACGTGCCACTGAATACGGTATCATTTTCAGGATTCCAACTCCGGGACAGGGTATCATTCTCGTATAGTCAGCTCCATTACAGGGTCCATATGTTGCATTATTGACTCCGGAAAGTCGTTTTAGGCCATTTGCGCTCCGCCAATGTGATTTAAATCGCTTGGATGGCAACATTTCCACATTTTCTGATACAGATGTTTTTCTGACCTACAAATCGCGAAATAATGGATCCCTTTACAGGCAGTAATCTTCCTCTGTAGAAACAAAATAGATCCATCGCAGCTGCCAGAACTTTAGGCCTCATCAACCGCTTTTTGTATGCAACAACAACAACTGTCTAAATAGCGCCTCCTAATTGGATAAAAACTAAATTCTAGCAATTTAATTGGTGAACACAGAATCACCTTACGCGGGCCGAAACTGGGTCCCTTTTCAAGAGCAATATTATGAGTCCCTGTACGTGATATCAGCAAATCCAAGAACGCAGGTAAACAAGGGACGAATACTCTAGTACTTAGTATATAATAACTTTCAGATACTATACAAGGTATCTGTTATTGCAAAGTATCAAAACAAAACCTACCAGTGATGAAAATCGAGGAATTCGCAGTGAAATGCTGTCGAATGGATCAAATCGCACTGACTATAATAATAAAAAGAAATTCTGGGCTGTTATCAAATCCCTTCTGAATTTAACATATTCAAAAAAAAGGCATACCTTGAAACAAGCTTGCAGAATAGGGGAGAGAACTGATTTTAGCGAAAAAACTCTAAATTATCAAAGGATCATAACTTTGTGGCAACATTGTTTTTGTTTCAAAAATAAAACGAGGCTCTAGCAAAATATATGGGATCTCAAGACAATGGATCTTTGGCTATTCCGAAAAGAATCTGAACTTTGGCAGGGCCGTGATGATCTACAAAACAATGAATGGTCTCTCCTCGGACAACTTAACAGGGAGACTTGGTACCAGATCTCAAATATCTAATTATCGAACAAGAAATCAGCTAGATCTTGGCGCTCCAAGGCAGAACCTAGAATTCTCCAAAAGCAGTTTTTCTATTCTGGTGCAAAGACATGGAATGAAATCCCATTAGAAATCAGAATTGAGTTCCACAATTACCATGTTCAAAAGGAAACTGGAGGAATTCTTGCAAAATTAGCATCCTTCCCGAAGCACGATCCCTAGGAAGACCAGCAAATCTTTATGATTTTATAAATATGTAAATAGATACTTTTATAGTTTTTTTTCGTTTTTTAGCTGAAAGGGTTTTGTGTTAAAATATAAAAAATAAAATAACAGATAAAAAAGATCGCACGGTATTTTGCCGCATTATGTAGAATTTTCGAATGTGATAGAAGCTCTTACATCACTCGATCGAACCTTGCCTATAAAAATGTATATATATCATAAAGATAACGATCGATCCAGGCTCTTTTGTAGAATAACTAAAAGGTCTATTTAGCCAAAACTTAAGGCATCTACAAAGTTTGTTATACTATTCAGAAAAACTGAGCTGTAAAGCTTGGTTTCCACTAGGCCTTAAATCACGTTATTTGTGTGCGTTACATTGTGTTTATCTCTCGGGGGGGGGGGGTACCTTAGTACTGTTCGTGGTACGGGGACGTGCCATTTTTGGGGGTACTTTTTTCAAACCATTACGGAATGGGTATCATTTTTACAATTTTTTGACATTTCACGGAATTATGGGTGTCCTTTTCAGGGGATTTTTCATAATTTCCGGAATTATGGCCCAGATATTTATTCGATTTGTGGAATTATGGCCCTAAAATCCACCAGAATTTACAGAATTATGGGTACCAATTTTGCGGGCAAAATGGCACGTCCCCGTCACATAATAGGCTGAGTTACCCCCCCCCCCCGAGGTTTATCTTTAACTCTAATGGAAACACACTTTAAAATTCAACGCGAAGAGTCTGACGCAGTTTATTGCGATTTAACGCTCGGTCTTGGAATGAAAAATTTTTGATTTCAAAACCTCGTTTAGCGTGGCAAGCTTAACTTCGCCTGTTACAGAAGTATAAAACATACCTGATGTCCACATTTCGTACACGTCATTCGATTCGCTAACATTCCTTTGAATGGTGATGGTAGAGGTTTTGGTTGGACTGGAAAGGATAAAAATGTGGTAAAGCTTTAAGAAAGTGATCAAGAACTATCTTTTATGTGAGAATGAAATGGTACTGTTTATGGTTCAAGCTACGCGCAATGGTGCTGTTTATGGTTCAAGCTACGCACTGTGATCCAGATTTCACGTTTTGTGTAATTAATGTGAAAAAATGAACTTTTTAGAATTCCACCGAATGTATGTTTTCCTTGTTCCCCATACCCTAAAGCATATAAAAACGCAAACGATTTTCAACTCAAGCAACAGGAACCCGAGAAAACATTTTTTGAAGTTAGGGCTAAATTGGGTAGTGTACGCTTCTTGCTAGACCAGAAGAAGTCACAAAGTAGCATGAATTTTCAAATTTCCGTTTCATCGCTTGTATGTGCCCGATTTGAATGATCGTTTTTTCGTTTGGTAGATTGAGCCTCGTAGAATATGACTTAAATCAGTTGATCAACGAGTATGGCTTTAGAATGTGGAAATTTTGTGAATTCATAATGGTAACCAACTATTGAAAAGCAGGTCGCCTGAATTATCAAACCCGATTTCAACACTGAATACAAAAAATCTATGTTTCAGAAAGCTTTGAAAACCTGACACTCGTGGATCACAGTGCTGCGGTCTCCATAGAAATTTGAAAAAACGTAAAAACCTATAAAAAATCAATGTAAAACATTCGAAACTGATGATGAATCCGGAAAATGCAGCTTTGTAATGAATCTTAGAATGAAAACGACGATGAGAAAAGAAGGCATTCCTTGCTTTCATGCTTTCGTGATAAGACAATCCAGTGATCATATGATGACGAAAAATGATTTTTACAGTCCAGTTGTTGAAGATTTCTAAATATTCAATTAGTGAAGGTCACATCCGAAATACGAAAGCCTTAGTTTTTTGTAAAAATTACGACATGATCAGAACGCTACTGGGGCCACCTTGTATTCGCGATGTTGAGTTATTAAATTTCATGTGAAAATCTGATAATCACTAAAATTAAAAAAACCATTTCACCTGGAATTTCACGGCAAGCTTTACCAATAACATCTTTGAGCATTTCTGTCTCACGCTACAAAATGAAAAATCAGACTCGGGACAAATGAAGCCACCACAAAACATAGCGTCACACTGAAATTTTAAGACCATCTCCATTATTTGTCAAAATTAATAAATAAATAGATTCTGAAAATTGGAAGCTGCTGAAATCATTCGAAAATTTTAGTGGCTGGATAGGCGAACGTCGAAAAGAAAGGGTGTGCTGTGTACAAAAGTATCACCGCAAAGCCAAGTTTCCAAATGGTTTCCTTTCGAGAACAGCTCATTCGTGAAATCATTCCATTGATTTAGGTCTGGCTGATAACGGCTGCCTGATCCTTTCTCCAACTGCGACGTCATGCCGTCTGCATGAACTAGTCACAAACTATTCTGCAATATACAGAATAAAGGCTCGTACCTGCATTATGATTCAATGATGTTTCTCGACGAGTATCCCTAATCATTTACCAAAATGGTGACGTTAAAGATAAATTGCTTATGTTGCACTAGGGCTTAGCAGAGGTAACGAGGGGGTTGGAATGGGGGGGGGGTTAGGATAACGAATCACGGAAATAAAACGCTAAATTTCACGTTTCACTTTAAAGAAATGTAGCATTTTCACGCCTCACGAAAACTGCTTTTCACTGGCTTTTCACGTTTTACACGGAAAAATAGGACTAAAAGATATGGCAAATCACGTTTCACAAAATACCCTTTACCACCCTCAAAAGACGTTACCAAACATTTCACCATATAAAAAGGGGGATCTATACCTCGATGAACAGCCCATGACTTTCATCTGCATACCTCTCCTGAAACAGAAATGAAATTACTGATTTGAAACTACACTGCATTACTGCTGCTCATGAGCCTGTTGGAATTTGCAAAAGGCAAGATAAAAGGAAAAAGGCAATTACTTAAAGTGTTCAAACAAATATCCTTTATGCATGTTGCACAAGGTTACATTGATAACTAAACAAATGAAGTATTAGTAATTGCGCTACGAACAGAGCTTTGTAATATACAACGTTTCGGGCTTAAACGACGTTTCGGGTTTCGACTTGATAATGGGTTTAAGCTCGAAACATTGTATATAACAAAGCTCTGCTCGTAGCACAATTAATAATGCTCCATTTGTTTACTTTAAGTGCTGTAGTCGTATTTACTGTAACGTCTTTAGCCTTTTTCTGCATCCTTCATTTCATAATTAAACTGTTTCGTTTTTCAACAAATTGTCCCATTTGAAATGTATTTCCTATGTTGTGCCATCATGGTGGGATAAATTGAGTTTGAAGCCTTACCATCTCATCATCTAGTGTTGACATCAGCACTTGGAAAAATTCATGTGTATCCTAGAGGAAAAGCACTTTATTATTTAGCATTGGCAATTTGCACATGATGTCATTGAAGACATAAATCAAATAACTTACTATTTCTTCTTGTATGTAGAAATCAAATAAATGAAAATAGCGGGTGAATTGGAAAATGAATGCATTGTTACATATACAGGAAATGCTACGCAGCTAATTTTTAATATTTCAATCACATCAACTTAAATGCAAGCTTCAAATTGCATGCAGGGGCTTCATTTTGTGAGCTGCAATTCCAAGGTTACTGTTTTCAACCGTTGTTTTTCAATTGAAAAAATTCAGCTAACAATGAATGAAAATAAGGAGAAACAAAGCAAAAAGACCAATAAAACTTGCCTCTGTGTAGACTGAGCAATTGGTAACTCACCATGTGCAAATTTGTCGATAATAAACTCTCTGAAAAGAGTTCTGAAATTGGAAGCAACTTATTGCCACAACTAGCAGTGTCTATACTGAAAACGGCGGTCATGCTGTTGGTTTCATGCACAAATTTACTAGATTTGGATGCTTGATCCAAAACTCTTTTTAAGAAGTAAAAAGGTCTATTCTTGAGTTGAGATTATGATTGTGCATGTGAAATAAGAATAAATTTTCAAAAAAGAGTTCTAATTTCTCAAATTGATTTATCATTTCTGCTGTATGATTTTTCAAACAGTGAATGCAGTTACATTTTCTGAACCATCTCCTATTAAGAGCAGTGTATATCAGATCATCCTTAAATCTTCAATTCTTCTCATAAGAAATTTAAGGAAATGTGTATCTCACTTGTTGTTGAGCAGTTCCAGACCAACCATGAGCGCTCAATGATTCAATGACATCAGAAGCAGCAAATATGTCACGATCTTTGTCTTTCTTATTATTCAAAACTGCACAAAAATAAAAAAAAAACAATAAGATAGAAGGAAATTAAGGCCATTAAAGATACTGCATATACTAGTACAGTATTTTAATCAAGGCCAGTACAGGCCTCGTGCAAAAATGTTCCAGAATTCAGAAGAAAATGTTATTATCTGCATGTCTTTACCAAGCATTTTCTCTTTGACACACTCCAGCAAAATCTGGTCAGCATCATTCTCAAGTTTTTCCATCCAGGAACAGAAATTCTTCAATGACGCAAGTGCCTAGTGGAAAAAGATGAAAACCTGTTGATAAAGTGAAAATGTACAGTACATGTTGAAAATAATAACAACACAGCCAATCCAGTACAATTTGTTGAAAAAAAATTTTTGCCTAATTATACAAACCATAGCCACGCCAGCATCTTTCACAAAATAAAAATCTCTGAGAGATCTTTTTGCAAGTAAATTGTGCCAAAGAAAGTAGACAATGAATACATTTCAATCGTATGTCAATAATGAACACAAAATATATTTCACCAAACCATCCATTTCCCCAATGAGTGGTGATGGCTCGATGGTAGTATGCCTTACCACTAATCAGAAGCATGGTGGTTTGATTCCCAACCTAGCCAAACCTGCAATACGCAGAGTGAGGAGGGTGGCAAAATTTCTGTAATTGACCTATGTCACAATTAAATTAAGTTGGACGCAAGTGGTGCAATTCCTTGTACAGCAACAAATCTACACAATATCTATTATGTTGCAAATGTTCACACAAAACTACTTCATGGGTTGCTGAGAGAGCTCACTCTTGAAATTTAAATCCACATTATATTCAGGGAAGTAATGTTCCTGGAAGTATTTCAAAAGAACTATGACATCATTGAGAAAACGGTCTATTCCAGGCTAAAGGAATCACACGGTGTGGTTACATTGAACTGAAGGACCAGGATACTGCTTTGATAAGTTTATATCTTTTCAGTACACTAAAACCACCTTTTTGGATGTTAGGTTGCAATATAGAAAAAATTATCTACTGTAATTATGTGGAAATCTTTTAATTATCAGAAAACGACCTTGAACAAGAATACAACTTGGTCAGAATTAAAGTCTTACTGTCGCTATATAAAGAAAGCACAAATTATTGGCTGCCAATAATTCATTCGTTTGGTTTTCATGCAGAGGAAGGTCATCCGCTGAGCCTTAGCTATTCGAAAAAAGAATCTGGATCGAACGATATTTTATACATTTTGTAGAATTTTCGAATGTGCATAATAGTGATAGAATCTCCAATGTCACTCAATCGAACTTTTTATATAAAAATGTACAAATAACTCTGCGAAAACAATGGATTTCATGACCGTCTCTTGTGGTGATCAAAAGCAACTGATAAAAGCGAGGCTATGACTATATTTATAGCGACAGTAAGACTTTAACTGTTTTAGTATGCACCTGCAGCAAGCAGTTGATAAAGCATGTGTTGCCAAGATTGATCAGCCCAGGAGGAATACCTGTAAAAGATTTAAGAAAAAGGATAAAGGAATATCAACCATAATGAATCCAAGAGAAAACCACTGAATCCTGCAAGAGAAAGGTGAATTTATCTGAAATCCTGGGAGCAATGTTGAACAAACGAAATGTATTTCATCGCACACTTGTCAGGTCAGTTCATGCAAAGAAGAAACCATTTGCTTTGGCATTAAAATTATTTTGAATCTGTGCCAAAGGCTTTGATCTTTGGCAGCTTTTTTTGGGCTTAGCTAATCACCCTTTCATAGGTTAGGTCCAAATATCTTTGGCACAAAAATAATTTTCATAGCATAGCAGCTGGAAAATCTGTTGGAAAAAATATGTAGAAAAATATCATAATTCAATTCAATTCTAATAGACCCAGTGTTTTCCTGGGCTTTTGTTATTGGTCTGACCTTCAACAGACTTTGTGTGATCCTGCAAGTTTATGGAGTAATGCACTGCTCCAAATAATGGATATCATTCCAGTGTGAAGTTTGTTTTGTTGTTACTGTACACAAAGACTTATGCCACACCAATTGTCTAAAGACAATAGGCCTATTGTTCTTCCATTGTTCTTGATGTCACTCCATACAAAAGATATTCATGTTTGGCGTAGCATAATGTTTTCCAGCATAATATCGATATCATTTGCGAAAAATGTGACAACAATGAAATGATGTTAAGATTATATCTCATTGCATTGGGTTCTTCTACGAATATTTTGATCTCCTCTTGAAGTTAGCATATAACTGGATCGATCTTATTCGAGCTTCATGCACTTTATACCTTTCATCACCCGTTTTGAAGGTGGACCACTTTTCTTGTTTTGGCCGCCATCTTTCTTGCTTTTGTTGTTGTTGCTTTCTCCACTGCTGAACAACCAAAAATATGCTGCAAAGCTAAGTGCTATCGGCAAACCAGCAATCCCTAGAGCTAGGAATATCTTTCTTGAATTTGCTTTAGTAGCTGTGCGGTATATCGAATCTTCTCGCTCCATAATTAAATTGTAACCAAACGAGACTAACTCTTTGAACACAAAAATTTTTTTTCACTCCGCAGTTGAGACGTGACGCGCCAGCCAAGTCACGTAGGTATGCCTCGTGACCAAATGCAATTGTGTAGCGTGTCATGGGTGTGAAGCTGGTACTGTTTGTAAGTCTCTTGAGTCTATTCGAGACAATTTGAGCGGCAAAAAACAGACAAGGGAGAGACACCTCTCGTTCGTTCCTGAGAGACAATTGCAAAAGACAAGGGATATTACCTCTTGGGCTTACATATTTTTCCGCAAAAGTGTGAAATATAATCCTTAAGTGTGAATGCACTTAGGTATGTGAAATCTGTTCCTTACAATGACCAATCGCTTTATCGCTTCGTCTCTTTGGGAGCCTTAAAATCATGTTTACGGTGATTGTTCGATGGTGTTCGATGAGATGTCAAAGTGTGACAACGTTCAATTAAGCCGAATTCCCATTTGATCATTTGACACCTTCCAACAATAAAATTACATTCCAGGTAATACCATTCCTCAAGGGCGGCGCCACGGGGTGGACTTGGGTGGACATGTCCACCCCACTTTACCCAGATCGGTATTCATTCCTTAGCAAAAACGACATCAAAATCGTTAGGTATACCTTTTGGCCATCAATTCTATCTCTTTTCCACCCCACTTTTTCTGGGTTGGAGCCGCCCCTGCCTGCCCTGCCCCAAGATACCAACAGGGGAAGTTATATTGTACATTTGTTATAAGATGACAGTGTGTGAGCAACATGACAATTTGAGCCTTGCATAATCGGCATGAAAGACGTGTTGTCCTGGAAATTCCCCACAGTCAAGAAAAATGCTGATTATTGCAATTTTAAAATTTTTCAAATAAAACCCAGAAAGGGAAGTTTCTATCTTCCAGTTCAAAACTTGTTGGGGAGACAAGATACGCATGACTGACGAAATTAATATGTCCCCCCGTGCAGTGGGTCAAAGCTCATGCGCCCGTCAGAGCTTCAACCCCAAAACGCTACTGCGCATGAGCTATAACCTACTGCACGGGGGAACACATAAGTTTCCTCGGACAAAGCATATCTTGCAAATCTCGTCTTCGGAATCTCGTCTCCGGAACAAAAACAAATGGTAAAAAGTATCAGTGGATACGAAGCAGCTAAATTCAACCCCCGATTCAACCCTTCACACGCCGACAACTGTTGTCTTTGTGAAAAATACAGCAAACAATCCAGTTTAACTCCAGTTTATCTCAGATAAACCTAGTTTACCTGTGATGAACCTACTTTATCACCAGATAAACCCAGTTTATCTAAGATCCAACCACTTTATCTGGTGATAAAACTAGTTTATCTGAAAGAGATACATTTCATATGAGATAAACAAACCATGCTTAGTTTATCTTTATTTGAGATAAAATGGGTTTATCACCAACCGTCTATTCACTGGATGTGAGAACTCATCACAGAATCAGGGAAGCTCAAAGACATCTACCTCAAACACTCGTTAAACTGATGAAAAAGTTAATTGACAACCCGGGGGGGGGGTACTTCACTTTGGGTAAGACGGGGATGTGCGCCAGTTTTGGGTAGTTTTTGGCCTGAAAATTCTGGGATTGGGGTATCCATTTACTGGAAAATTTCTGTGATTGGGGTATACTTTCACTCGGAATTTTCTGGGATTGGGGATTACTCAAAATTCTGTAATGGGTGTTGAATAAAAGAACAACTGGATAAATTTTCAAGTTACACGTTGTCAGTTTCAAGTGAACTGATTTCAAGTATTTTTGTGTTGAAAAACGTCCTCAGATCAGAACCTCGTTCCAATGGCCACTTGGAACCAAAATAATCGTTCCCAGCCCTCTATCCCTTATCCTTTTGACGTCGAATTGCTTTTGTTACGTCTTCGATTGGGTATCAATATCTGACATATATTCTGGGATTGGGTATCAATATCGGACCAAATTTCTGGGATTGGGTCGTAACAGGAATCCTTGCGGCGCACACCCCAGTATGAATTTATAGTAAAGTACCCCCCCCCCCCCCCGGGGATTGACAACTACATAATAAATGTGACACTTCAATAAAACGTTTGAATCGTTTCAAACATCCTTTCCATTTAGTTAAGACTTCAGCAGAGAGTTTGAGTCGTAACAAACGACTATTCACAAGAAGTGAGAATTCATCACAGAATCTGTGATGCTCAAAAACATACACTTCACACACTCGTTAAACTGATGAAAAAGATTACTGACAAATAGATAATAAATGTGACACTTCAATAGCACGTTTAAATCGTTCAAACATCTATTCCATCCAAGTGAGACTTCAGCAGAAATGTTCACTCGCCACCAAACGACTACATAATAGATGTGAGAATTCATCACAGAATCTGTGATGCTCAAAAACATCTAATTCACACACACGTTAAACTGATGAAAAAGATTACTGACAACTAAATAATAAATGTGACAGTATAATAGAACATTTAGATCGTTTCAAACATCTATTCTATAAAAGTGAGACTTCAGCAGAAAGTTTCAGTCGCAACAAAACGACTATTTACTAGATGTGAGAATTCATCACAGAATCTGTGATGCTCAAAAACATCTACATCACACACTCGTTAAGCTAATGAAAAAGGTTAATGAGAACTAAATAACAAATCTGACAGTTCAATAGAACATTTAGATCGTTTAAAACATCTATTCTATACAAGTGAAACTTCAGCAGAAAGTTTTAGTCGCAACAAAACGACTAGTTACTAGATGTGAGAATTCATCACAGAATCTGTGATGCTTAAAAACATCTACTTCACACACGCATTAAACTGATGAAAAAGATAACTGACAACTAAATAATAAATGTGACACTTCTATAGCACGTTTAAATCGTTTCAAGCATCTATTCCATCCAAGTGAGACTTCAACAGAAAGATTCAGTCGCAACAAAACGACTATTTACTAGATGTGAGAATTCATCACAGAATCTGTGATGCTTAAAAACGTCTACTTCACACACGCATTAAACTGATGAAAAAGATAACTGACAACTAAATAATAAATGTGACAAATCTATAGCACGTTTAAATCGTTTCAAGCATCTATTCCATCCAAGTGAGACTTCAGCAGAAAGTTTCAGTCGCAACAAAAAGACTATTTACTAGATGTGAGAATTCATCACAGAATCTGTGATGCTCAAAAACATGTACATAACACACTCGTTAAACTAATAAAAAAGGATAATGAGAACTAAATAACAAATCTGAAAGTTCAATAGAACATTTAGATCGTATCAAACATCTATTCTATACAAGTGAGACTTCAGCAGAAAGTTTCAGTCGCAACAAAACGACTGTTTACTAGATGTGAGAATTCATCACAGAATCTGTGATGCTTAAAAACATCTACTTCACACACGCATTAAACTGATGAAAAAGATAACTGACAACTAAATAATAAATGTGACACTTCTATAGCACGTTTAAATCGTTTCAAGCATCTATTCCATCCAAGTGAGACTTCAGCAGAAAGTTTCAGTCGCAACAAAACGACTATTTACTAGATGTGAGAATTCATCACAGAATCTGTGATGCTTAAAAACATCTACTTCACACACGCATTAAACTGATGAAAAAGATAACTGACAACTAAATAATAAATGTGACACTTCTATAGCACGTTTAAATCGTTTCAAGCATCTATTTCATCCAAGTGAGACTTCAGCAGAAAGTTTCAGTCGCAACAAAACGACTATTTACTAGATGTGAGAATTCATCACAGAATCTGTGATGCTTAAAAACATCTACTTCACACACGCATTAAACTGATGAAAAAGATAACTGACAACTAAATAATAAATGTGACAAATCTATAGCACGTTTAAATCGTTTCAAGCATCTATTCCATCCAAGTGAGACTTCAGCAGAAAGTTTCAGTCGCAACAAAACGACTATTTACTAGATGTGAGAATTCATCACAGAATCTGTGATGCTCAAAAACATGTACATCACACACTCGTTAAACTAATGAAAAAGGATAATGAGAACTAAATAACAAATCTGAAAGTTCAATAGAACATTTAGATCGTATCAAACATCTATTCTATACAAGTGAGACTTAAGCAGAAAGTTTCAGTCGCAACAAAACGACTATTTACTAGATGTGAGAATTCATCACAGAATCTGTGATGCTTAAAAACATCTACTTCACACACGCATTAAACTGATGAAAAAGATAACTGACAACTAAATAATAAATGTGACACTTCTATAGCACGTTTAAATCGTTTCAAGCATCTATTTCATCCAAGTGAGACTTCAGCAGAAAGTTTCAGTCGCAACAAAACGACTATTTACTAGATGTGAGAATTCATCACAGAATCTGTGATGCTTAAAAACATCTACTTCACACACGCATTAAACTGATGAAAAAGATAACTGACAACTAAATAATAAATGTGACAAATCTATAGCACGTTTAAATCGTTTCAAGCATCTATTCCATCCAAGTGAGACTTCAGCAGAAAGTTTCAGTCGCAACAAAACGACTATTTACTAGATGTGAGAATTCATCACAGAATCTGTGATGCTCAAAAACATGTACATCACACACTCGTTAAACTAATGAAAAAGGATAATGAGAACTAAATAACAAATCTGAAAGTTCAATAGAACATTTAGATCGTATCAAACATCTACTCTATACAATCAGCAGAAAGTTTCAGTCGCAACAAAACGACTATTTACTAAATGTGAGAATTCATCACATAATCTGTGATGCTCAAAAACATGTACATCACACACTCGTTAAACTAATGAAAAAGGATAATGAGAACTAAATAACAAATCTGAAAGTTCAATAGAACATTTAGATCGTATCAAACATCTATTCTATACAAGTGAGACTTCAGCAGAAAGTTTCAGTTGCAACAAAACGACTATTTACTAGATGTGAGAATTCATCACAGAATCTGTGATGCTAAAAAACATCTACTTCACACACTCGTTAAACTAATGAAAAGGATTACTGACAACTGAAGAATAAATGTGACACTTCTATAGCACGTTTAAATCGTTTCCAGCATCTATTCCATCCAAGTGAGACTTCAGCAGAAAGTTTCAGTCGCAACAAAACGACTATTTACTAGATGTGAGAATTCATCACAGAATCTGTGATGCTCAAAAACATGTACATCACACACTCGTTAAACTAATGAAAAAGGATAATGAGAACTAAATAACAAATCTGAAAGTTCAATAGAACATTTAGATCGTATCAAACATCTATTCTATACAAGTGAGACTTCAGCAGAAAGTTTCAGTCGCAACAAAACGACTATTTACTAGATGTGAGAATTCATCACAGAATCTGTGATGCTTATAAACATCTACTTCACACACGCATTAAACTGATGAAAAAGATAACTGACAACTAAATAATAAATGTGACACTTCTATAGCACGTTTAAATCGTTTCAAGCATCTATTCCATCCAAGTGAGACTTCAGCAGAAAGTTTCAGTCGCAACAAAACGACTATTTACTAGATGTGAGAATTCATCACAGAATCTGTGATGCTCAAAAACATCTACTTCACACACTCGTTAAACTGATGAAAAAGATTACTGACAACTAAATAATAAATGTGACACTTCTATAGCACGTTTAAATCGTTTCAAGCATCTATTCCATCCAATTGAGACTTCAGCAGAAGGTTTCAGTCGCAACAAAACGACTATTTACTAGATGTGAGAATTCATCACAGAATCTGTGATGCTCAAAAACATGTACATCACACACTCGTTAAACTAATGAAAAAGGATAATGAGAACTAAATAACAAATCTGAAAGTTCAATAGAACATTTAGATCGTATCAATCATCTATTCTATACAAGTGAGACTTCAGCAGAAAGTTTCAGTCGCAGCAAAACGACTATTTACTAGATGTGAGAATTCATCACAGAATCTGTGATGCTAAAAAACATCTACTTCACAAACTCGTTAAACTAATGAAAAGGATTACTGACAACTGAAGAATAAATGTGACACTTCTATAGCACGTTTAAATCGTTTCCAGCATCTATTCCATCCAAGTGAGACTTCAGCAGAAAGTTTCAGTCGCAACAAAACGACTATTTACTAGATGTGAGAATTCATCACAGAATCTGTGATGCTCAAAAACATGTACATCACAAACTCGTGAAACTAATGAAAAAGGAAAATGAGAAATAAATAACAAATCTGAAAGTTCAATAGAACATTTAGATCGCATCAAACATCTATTCTAAAGAAGTGAGACTTCAGCAGAAAGTTTCAGTCGCAACAAAACGACTACTTACTAGATGTGAGAATTCATCACAGAATCTGTGATGCTTAAAAACATCTACTTCACACACGCATTAAACTGATGAAAAAGATAACTGACAACTAAATAGTAAATGTGACACTTCTCTAGCACGTTTAAATCGTTTCAAGCATCTATTCCATCCAAGTGAGACTTCAGCAGAAAGTTTCAGTCGCAACAAAACGACTATTTACTAGATGTGAGAATTCATCACAGAATCTGTGATGCTTAAAAACATCTACTTCACACACGCATTAAACTGATGAAAAAGATAACTGACAACTAAATAATAAATGTGACACTTCTATAGCACGTTTAAATCGTTTCAAGCATCTATTCCATCCAAGTGAGACTTCAGCAGAAAGTTTCAGTCGCAACAAAACGACTATTTACTAGATGTGAGAATTCATCACAGAATCTGTGATGCTTAAAAACATGTACATCACACACTCGTTAAACTAATGAAACAGGATAATGAGAACTAAATAACAAATCTGAAAGTCCAATAGAACATTTAGATCGTATCAAACATCTATTCTATACAAGCGAGACTTCAGCAGAAAGTTTCAGTCGCAACAAAACGACTATTTACTAGATGTGAGAATTCATCACAGAATCTGTGATGCTTAAAAACATCTACTTCACACACGCATTAAACTGATGAAAAAGATAACTGACAACTAAATAATAAATGTGACACTTCTATAGCACGTTTAAATCGTTTCAAGCATCTATTCCATCCAAGTGAGACTTCAGCAGAAAGTTTCAGTCGCAACAAAACGACTATTTACTAGATGTGAGAATTCATCACAGAATCTGTGATGCTCAAAAACATCTACTTCACACACTCGTTAAACTGATGAAAAAGATTACTGACAACTGAATAATAAATGTGACACTTCTATAGCACGTTTAAATCGTTTCAAGCATCTATTCCATCCAAGTGAGACTTCAGCAGTAAGTTTCAGTCGCAACAAAACGACTATTTACTAGATGTGAGAATTCATCACAGAATCTGTGATGCTCAAAAACATCTACTTCACACACGCATTAAACTGATGAAAAAGATAACTGACAACTACATAATAAATGTGACACTTCAATAAAACGTTTGAATCGTTTCAAACATCCTTTCCATTTAGTTAAGACTTCAGCAGAGAGTTTGAGTCGTAACAAACGACTATTCACAAGAAGTGAGAATTCATCACAGAATCTGTGATGCTCAAAAACATACACTTCACACACTCGTTAAACTGATGAATAAGATTACTGACAAATAGATAATAAATGTGACACTTCAATAGCACGTTTAAATCGTTCAAACATCTATTCCATCCAAGTGAGACCTCAGCAGAAATGTTCACTCGCCACCAAACGACTATATAATAGATGTGAGAATTCATCACAGAATCTGTGATGCTCAAAAACATCTAATTCACACACACGTTAAACTGATGAAAAAGATTACTGACAACTAAATAATAAATGTGACAGTATAATAGAACATTTAGATCGTTTCACACATCTATTCTATAAAAGTGAGACTTCAGTAGAAAGTTTCAGTCGCAACAAAACGACTATTTACTAGATGTGAGAATTCATCACAGAATCTGTGATGCTTAAAAACATCTACTTCACACACGCATTAAACTGATGAAAAAGATAACTGACAACTAAATAATAAATGTGACACTTCTATAGCACGTTTAAATCGTTTCAAGCATCTATTCCATCCAAGTGAGACTTCAGCAGAAAGTTTCAGTCGCAACAAAACGACTATTTACTAGATGTGAGAATTCATCACAGAATCTGTGATGCTTAAAAACATCTACTTCACACACGCATTAAACTGATGAAAAAGATAACTGACAACTAAATAATAAATGTGACACTTCTATAGCACGTTTAAATCGTTTCAAGCATCTATTTCATCCAAGTGAGACTTCAGCAGAAAGTTTCAGTCGCAACAAAACGACTATTTACTAGATGTGAGAATTCATCACAGAATCTGTGATGCTCAAACACATCTACTTCACACACTCGTTAAACTGATGAAAAAGATTACTGACAACTGAATAATAAATGTGACACTTCTATAGCACGTTTAAATCGTTTCAAGCATCTATTCCATCCAAGTGAGACTTCAGCAGAAAGTTTCAGTCGCAACAAAACGACTATTTACTAGATGTGAGAATTCATCACAGAATCTGTGATGCTCAAAAACATGTACATCACACACTCGTTAAACTAATGAAAAAGGATTACTGACAACTGAAGAATATATGTGACACTTCTATAACACGTTTAAATCGTTTCCAGCATCTATTCCATCCAAGTGAGTCTTCAGCAGAAAGTTTCAGTCGCAACAAAACGACTATTTACTAGATGTGAGAATTCATCACAGAATCTGTGATGCTCAAAAACATGTACATCACACACTCGTTAAACTAATGAAAAAGGATAATGAGAACTAAATAACAAATCTGAAAGTTCAATAGAACATTTAGATCGTATCAAACATCTATTCTATACAAGCGAGACTTCAGCAGAAAGTTTCAGTCGCAACAAAACGACTATTTACTAGATGTGAGAATTCATCACAGAATCTGTGATGCTCAAAAACATCTACTTCACACACGCATTAAACTGATGAAAAAGATAACTGACAACTACATAATAAATGTGACACTTCAATAAAACGTTTGAATCGTTTCAAACATCCTTTCCATTTAGTTAAGACTTCAGCAGAGAGTTTGAGTCGTAACAAACGACTATTCACAAGAAGTGAGAATTCATCACAGAATCTGTGATGCTCAAAAACATACACTTCACACACTCGTTAAACTGATGAATAAGATTACTGACAAATAGATAATAAATGTGACACTTCAATAGCACGTTTAAATCGTTCAAACATCTATTCCATCCAAGTGAGACTTCAGCAGAAAGTTTCAGTCGCAACAAAACGACTAATTACTAGATGTGAGAATTCATCACAGAATCTGTGATGCTCAAAAACATGTACATCACACACTCGTTAAACTAATGAAAAAGGATAATGAGAACTAAATAACAAATCTGAAAGTTCAATAGAACATTTAGATCGTATCAAACATCTATTCTATACAAGTGAGACTTCAGCAGAAAGTTTCAGTCGCAACAAAACGACTATTTACTAGATGTGAGAATTCATCACAGAATCTGTGATGCTTAAAAACATCTACTTCACACACGCATTAAACTGATGAAAAAGATAACTGACAACTAAATAATAAATGTGACACTTCTATAGCACGTTTAAATCGTTTCAAGCATCTATTCCATCCAAGTGAGACTTCAGCAGAAAGTTTCAGTAGCAACAAAACGACTATTTACTAGATGTGAGAATTCATCACAGAATCTGTGACGCTTAAAAACATCTACTTCACACACGCATTAAACTGATGAAAAAGATAACTGACTACTAAATAATAAATGTGACACTTCTATAGCACGTTTAAATCGTTTCAAGCATCTATTCCATCCAAGTGAGACTTCAACAGAAAGATTCAGTCGCAACAAAACGACTATTTACTAGATGTGAGAATTCATCACAGAATCTGTGATGCTTAAAAACATCTACTTCACACACGCATTAAACTGATGAAAAAGATAACTGACAACTAAATAATAATTGTGACACTTCTCTAGCACGTTTAAATCGTTTCAAGCATCTATTCCATCCAAGTGAGACTTCAGCAGAAAGTTTCAGTCGCAACAAAACGACTATTTACTAGATGTGAGAATTCATCACAGAATCTGTGATGCTTAAAAACATCTACTTCACACACGCATTAAACTGATGAAAAAGATAACTGACAACTAAATAATAAATGTGACACTTCTATAGCACGTTTAAATCGTTTCAAGCATCTATTCCATCCAAGTGAGACTTCAGCAGAAAGTTTCAGTCGCAACAAAACGACTATTTACTAGATGTGAGAATTCATCACAGAATCTGTGATGCTCAAAAACATGTACATCACACACTCGTTAAACTAATGAAAAAGGATTACTGACAACTGAAGAATATATGTGACACTTCTATAACACGTTTAAATCGTTTCCAGCATCTATTCCATCCAAGTGAGTCTTCAGCAGAAAGTTTCAGTCGCAACAAAACGACTATTTACTAGATGTGAGAATTCATCACAGAATCTGTGATGCTCAAAAACATGTACATCACACACTCGTTAAACTAATGAAAAAGGATAATGAGAACTAAATAACAAATCTGAAAGTTCAATAGAACATTTAGATCGTATCAAAAATCTATTCTATACAAGTGAGACTTCAGCAGAAAGTTTCAGTCGCAACAAAACGACTATTTACTAGATGTGAGAATTCATCACAGAATCTGTGATGCTAAAAAACATCTACTTCACACACTTGTTAAACTGATGAAAACGATTACTGAATAATAAATGTGACACTTCTATAGCACGTTTAAATCGTTTCAAGCATCTATTCCATCCAAGTGAGACTTCAGCAGAAAGTTTCAGTCGCAACAAAACGACTATTTACTAGATGTGAGAATTCATCACAGAATCTGTGACGCTTAAAAACATCTACTTCACACACGCATTAAACTGATGAAAAAGATAACTGACTACTAAATAATAAATGTGACACTTCTATAGCACGTTTAAATCGTTTCAAGGATCTATTCCATCCAAGTGAGACTTCAACAGAAAGATTCAGTCGCAACAAAACGACAATTTACTAGATGTGAGAATTCATCACAGGATCTGTGATGCTTAAAAACATCTACTTCACACACGCATTAAACTGATGAAAAAGATAACTGACAACTAAATAATAATTGTGACACTTCTCTAGCACGTTTAAATCGTTTCAAGCATCTATTCCATCCAAGTGAGACTTCAGCAGAAAGTTTCAGTCGCAACAAAACGACTATTTACTAGATGTGAGAATTCATCACAGAATCTGTGATGCTTAAAAACATCTACTTCACACATGCATTAAACTGATGAAAAAGATAACTGACAACTAAATAATAAATGTGACACTTCTATAGCACGTTTAAATCGTTTCAAGCATCTATTCCATCCAAGTGAGACTTCAGCAGAAAGTTTCAGTCGCAACAAAACGACTATTTACTAGATGTGAGAATTCATCACAGAATCTGTGATGCTCAAAAACATGTACATCACACACTCGTTAAACTAATGAAAAAGGATTACTGACAACTGAAGAATATATGTGACACTTCTATAACACGTTTAAATCGTTTCCAGCATCTATTCCATCCAAGTGAGTCTTCAGCAGAAAGTTTCAGTCGCAACAAAACGACTATTTACTAGATGTGAGAATTCATCACAGAATCTGTGATGCTCAAAAACATGTACATCACACACTCGTTAAACTAATGAAAAAGGATAATGAGAACTAAATAACAAATCTGAAAGTTCAATAGAACATTTAGATCGTATCAAAAATCTATTCTATACAAGTGAGACTTCAGCAGAAAGTTTCAGTCGCAACAAAACGACTATTTACTAGATGTGAGAATTCATCACAGAATCTGTGATGCTAAAAAACATCTACTTCACACACTTGTTAAACTGATGAAAACGATTACTGAATAATAAATGTGACACTTCTATAGCACGTTTAAATCGTTTCAAGCATCTATTCCATCCAAGTGAGACTTCAGCAGAAAGTTTCAGTCGCAACAAAACGACTATTTACTAGATGTGAGAATTCATCACAGAATCTGTGACGCTTAAAAACATCTACTTCACACACGCATTAAACTGATGAAAAAGATAACTGACTACTAAATAATAAATGTGACACTTCTATAGCACGTTTAAATCGTATCAAACATCTATTCTATACAAGTGAGACTTCAGCAGAAAGTTTCAGTCGCAACAAAACGACTATTTACTAGATGTGAGAATTCATCACAGAATCTGTGATGCTCAAACACATCTACTTCACACACTCGTTAAACTGATGAAAAAGATTACTGACAACTGAATAATAAATGTGACACTTCTATAGCACGTTTAAATCGTTTCAAGCATCTATTCCATCCAAGTGAGACTTCAGCAGAAAGTTTCAGTCGCAACAAAACGACTATTTACTAGATGTGAGAATTCATCACAGAATCTGTGATGCTAAAAAACATCTACTTCACACACTCGTTAAACTGATGAAAACGATTACTGAATAATAAATGTGACACTTCTATAGCACGTTTAAATCGTTTCAAACATCTATTCCATCCAAGTGAGACTTCAGCAGAAAGTTTCAGTCGCAACAAAACGACTATTTACTAGATGTGAGAATTCATCACAGAATCTGTGATGCTCAAAAACATCTACTTCACACTCGTTAAACTGATGAAAGAGATTACTGACAACTAAATATTAAATGTGACACTTCTATAGCACGTTTAAATCGTTTAAAGCATCTATTCCATCCAAGTGAGTCTTCGGCAGAAAGTTTCAGTCGCAACAAAACGACTATTTACTAGATGTGAGAATTCATCACAGAATCTGTGATGCTCAAAAACATCTACATCACACACTCGTTAAACTAATGAAAAAGGATAATGAGAACTAAATAACAAATCTGAAAGTTCAATAGAACATTTAGATCGTATCAAACATCTATTCTATACAAGTGAGACTTCAGCAGAAAGTTTCAGTCGCAACAAAACGACTATTTACTAGATGTGAGAATTCATCACAGAATCTGTGATGCTAAAAAACATCTACTTCACACACTGGTTAAACTAATGAAAAGGATTACTGACAACTGAAGAATATATGTGACACTTCTATAACACGTTTAAATCGTTTCCAGCATCTATTCCATCCAAGTGAGTCTTCAGCAGAAAGTTTCAGTCGCAACAAAACGACTATTTACTAGATGTCAGAATTCATCACAGAATCTGTGATGCTCAAAAACATGTACATCACACACTCGTTAAACTAATGAAAAAGGATAATGAGAACTAAATAACAAATCTGAAAGTTCAATAGAACATTTAGATCGTATCAAAAATCTATTCTATACAAGTGAGACTTCAGCAGAAAGTTTCAGTCGCAACAAAACGACTATTTACTAGATGTGAGAATTCATCACAGAATCTGTGATGCTAAAAAACATCTACTTCACACACTTGTTAAACTGATGAAAACGATTACTTAATAATAAATGTGACACTTCTATAGCACGTTTAAATCGTTTCAAGCATCTATTCCATCCAAGTGAGACTTCAGCAGAAAGTTTCAGTCGCAACAAAACGACTATTTACTAGATGTGAGAATTCATCACAGAATCTGTGACGCTTAAAAACATCTACTTCACACACGCATTAAACTGATGAAAAAGATAACTGACTACTAAATAATAAATGTGACACTTCTATAGCACGTTTAAATCGTATCAAACATCTATTCTATACAAGTGAGACTTCAGCAGAAAGTTTCAGTCGCAACAAAACGACTATTTACTAGATGTGAGAATTCATCACAGAATCTGTGATGCTCAAACACATCTACTTCACACACTCGTTAAACTGATGAAAAAGATTACTGACAACTGAATAATAAATGTGACACTTCTATAGCACGTTTAAATCGTTTCAAGCATCTATTCCATCCAAGTGAGACTTCAGCAGAAAGTTTCAGTCGCAACAAAACGACTATTTACTAGATGTGAGAATTCATCACAGAATCTGTGATGCTCAAAAACATCTACTTCACACACTCGTTAAACTGATGAAAAAGATTACTGACAACTGAATAATAAATGTGACACTTCTATAGCACGTTTAAATCGTTTCAAGCATCTATTCCATCCAAGTGAGACTTCAGCAGAAAGTTTCAGTCGCAACAAAACGACTATTTACTAGATGTGAGAATTCATCACAGAATCTGTGATGCTCAAAAACATCTACTTCACACACTCGTTAAACTGATGAAAAAGATTACTGACAACTGAATAATAAATGTGACACTTCTATAGCACGTTTAAATCGCTTCAAGCATCTATTCCATCCAAGTGAGACTTCAGCAGAAAGTTTCAGTCGCAACAAAACGACTATTTACTAGATGTGAGAATTCATCACAGAATCTGTGATGCTTAAAAACATCTACTTCACACACGCATTAAACTGATGAAAAAGATAACTGACAACTAAATAATGAATGTGACACTTCTATAGCACGTTTAAATCGTTTCAAGCATCTATTCCATCCAAGTGAGACTTCAGCAGAAAGTTTCAGTCGCAACAAAACGACTATTTACTAGATGTGAGAATTCATCACAGAATCTGTGACGCTTAAAAACATCTACTTCACACACGCATTAAACTGATGAAAAAGATAACTGACTACTAAATAATAAATGTGACACTTCTATAGCACGTTTAAATCGTTTCAAGCATCTATTCCATCCAAGTGAGACTTCAACAGAAAGATTCAGTCGCAACAAAACGACTATTTACTAGATGTGAGAATTCATCACAGAATCTGTGATGCTTAAAAACATCTACTTCACACACGCATTAAACTGATGAAAAAGATAACTGACAACTAAATAATAATTGTGACACTTCTCTAGCACGTTTAAATCGTTTCAAGCATCTATTCCATCCAAGTGAGACTTCAGCAGAAAGTTTCAGTCGCAACAAAACGACTATTTACTAGATGTGAGAATTCATCACAGAATCTGTGATGCTTAAAAACATCTACTTCACACACGCATTAAACTGATGAAAAAGATAACTGACAACTAAATAATAAATGTGACACTTCTATAGCACGTTTAAATTGTTTCAAGCATCTATTCCATCCAAGTGAGACTTCAGCAGAAAGTTTCAGTCGCAACAAAACGACTATTTACTAGATGTGAGAATTCATCACAGAATCTGTGATGCTCAAAAACATGTACATCACACACTCGTTAAACTAATGAAAAAGGATTACTGACAACTGAAGAATATATGTGACACTTCTATAACACGTTTAAATCGTTTCCAGCATCTATTCCATCCAAGTGAGTCTTCAGCAGAAAGTTTCAGTCGCAACAAAACGACTATTTACTAGATGTGAGAATTCATCACAGAATCTGTGATGCTCAAAAACATGTACATCACACACTCGTTAAACTAATGAAAAAGGATAATGAGAACTAAATAACAAATCTGAAAGTTCAATAGAACATTTAGATCGTATCAAAAATCTATTCTATACAAGTGAGACTTCAGCAGAAAGTTTCAGTCGCAACAAAACGACTATTTACTAGATGTGAGAATTCATCACAGAATCTGTGATGCTAAAAAACATCTACTTCACACACTCGTTAAACTGATGAAAACGATTACTGAATAATAAATGTGACACTTCTATAGCACGTTTAAATCGTTTCAAGCATCTATTCCATCCAAGTGAGACTTCAGCAGAAAGTTTCAGTCGCAACAAAACGACTATTTACTAGATGTGAGAATTCATCACAGAATCTGTGATGCTAAAAAACATCTACTTCACACACTCGTTAAACTGATGAAAACGATTACTGAATAATAAATGTGACACTTCTATAGCACGTTTAAATCGTTTCAAGCATCTATTCCATCCAAGTGAGACTTCAGCAGAAAGTTTCAGTCGCAACAAAACGACTATTTACTAGATGTGAGAATTCATCACAGAATCTGTGACGCTTAAAAACATCTACTTCACACACGCATTAAACTGATGAAAAAGATAACTGACTACTAAATAATAAATGTGACACTTCTATAGCACGTTTAAATCGTATCAAACATCTATTCTATACAAGTGAGACTTCAGCAGAAAGTTTCAGTCGCAACAAAACGACTATTTACTAGATGTGAGAATTTATCACAGAATCTGTGATGCTCAAACACATCTACTTCACACACTCGTTAAACTGATGAAAAAGATTACTGACAACTGAATAATAAATGTGACACTTCTATAGCACGTTTAAATCGTTTCAAGCATCTATTCCATCCAAGTGAGACTTCAGCAGAAAGTTTCAGTCGCAACAAAACGACTATTTACTAGATGTGAGAATTCATCACAGAATCTGTGATGCTCAAAAACATCTACTTCACACACTCGTTAAACTGATGAAAAAGATTACTGACAACTGAATAATAAATGTGACACTTCTATAGCACGTTTAAATCGCTTCAAGCATCTATTCCATCCAAGTGAGACTTCAGCAGAAAGTTTCAGTCGCAACAAAACGACTATTTACTAGATGTGAGAATTCATCACAGAATCTGTGATGCTCAAAAACATCTACTTCAAACACTCGTTAAACTGATGAAAGAGATTACTGACAACTAAATATTAAATGTGACACTTCTATAGCACGTTTAAATCGTTTCAAGCATCTATTCCATCCAAGTGAGACTTCAGCAGAAAGTTTCAGTCGCAACAAAACGACTATTTACTAGATGTGAGAATTCATCACAGAATCTGTGATGCTAAAAAACATCTACTTCACACACTCGTTAAACTGATGAAAACGATTACTGAATAATAAATGTGACACTTCTATAGCACGTTTAAATCGTTTCAAACATCTATTCCATCCAAGTGAGACTTCAGCAGAAAGTTTCAGTCGCAACAAAACGACTATTTACTAGATGTGAGAATTCATCACAGAATCTGTGATGCTCAAAAACATCTACTTCACACTCGTTAAACTGATGAAAGAGATTACTGACAACTAAATATTAAATGTGACACTTCTATAGCACGTTTAAATCGTTTAAAGCATCTATTCCATCCAAGTGAGTCTTCGGCAGAAAGTTTCAGTCGCAACAAAACGACTATTTACTAGATGTGAGAATTCATCACAGAATCTGTGATGCTCAAAAACATCTACTTCACACACTGGTTAAACTAATGAAAAGGATTACTGACAACTGAAGAATATATGTGACACTTCTATAGCACGTTTAAATCGTTTCCAGCATCTATTCCATCCAAGTGAGACTTCAGCAGAAAGTTTCAGTCGCAACAAAACGACTATTTACTAGATGTGAGATTTCATCACAGAATCTGTGATGCTAAAAAACATCTACTTCACACACTCGTTAAACTGATGAAAACGATTACTGAATAATAAATGTGACACTTCTATAGCACGTTTAAATCGTTTCAAGCATCTATTCCATCCAAGTGAGACTTCAGCAGAAAGTTTCAGTCGCAACAAAACGACTATTTACTAGATGTGAGAATTCATCACAGAATCTGTGACGCTTAAAAACATCTACTTCACACACGCATTAAACTGATGAAAAAGATAACTGACTACTAAATAATAAATGTGACACTTCTATAGCACGTTTAAATCGTATCAAACATCTATTCTATACAAGTGAGACTTCAGCAGAAAGTTTCAGTCGCAACAAAACGACTATTTACTAGATGTGAGAATTCATCACAGAATCTGTGATGCTCAAACACATCTACTTCACACACTCGTTAAACTGATGAAAAAGATTACTGACAACTGAATAATAAATGTGACACTTCTATAGCACGTTTAAATCGTTTCAAGCATCTATTCCATCCAAGTGAGACTTCAGCAGAAAGTTTCAGTCGCAACAAAACGACTATTTACTAGATGTGAGAATTCATCACAGAATCTGTGATGCTCAAAAACATCTACTTCACACACTCGTTAAACTGATGAAAAAGATTACTGACAACTGAATAATAAATGTGACACTTCTATAGCACGTTTAAATCGCTTCAAGCATCTATTCCATCCAAGTGAGACTTCAGCAGAAAGTTTCAGTCGCAACAAAACGACTATTTACTAGATGTGAGAATTCATCACAGAATCTGTGATGCTCAAAAATATCTACTTCAAACACTCGTTAAACTGATGAAAGAGATTACTGACAACTAAATATTAAATGTGACACTTCTATAGCACGTTTAAATCGTTTCAAGCATCTATTCCATCCAAGTGAGACTTCAGCAGAAAGTTTCAGTCGCAACAAAACGACTATTTACTAGATGTGAGAATTCATCACAGAATCTGTGATGCTAAAAAACATCTACTTCACACACTCGTTAAACTGATGAAAACGATTACTGAATAATAAATGTGACACTTCTATAGCACGTTTAAATCGTTTCAAACATCTATTCCATCCAAGTGAGACTTCAGCAGAAAGTTTCAGTCGCAACAAAACGACTATTTACTAGATGTGAGAATTCATCACAGAATCTGTGATGCTCAAAAACATCTACTTCACACTCGTTAAACTGATGAAAGAGATTACTGACAACTAAATATTAAATGTGACACTTCTATAGCACGTTTAAATCGTTTAAAGCATCTATTCCATCCAAGTGAGTCTTCGGCAGAAAGTTTCAGTCGCAACAAAACGACTATTTACTAGATGTGAGAATTCATCACAGAATCTGTGATGCTCAAAAACATCTACATCACACACTCGTTAAACTAATGAAAAAGGATAATGAGAACTAAATAACAAATCTGAAAGTTCAATAGAACATTTAGATCGTATCAAACATCTATTCTATACAAGTGAGACTTCAGCAGAAAGTTTCAGTCGCAACAAAACGACTATTTACTAGATGTGAGAATTCATCACAGAATCTGTGATGCTAAAAAACATCTACTTCACACACTGGTTAAACTAATGAAAAGGATTACTGACAACTGAAGAATATATGTGACACTTCTATAGCACGTTTAAATCGTTTCCAGCATCTATTCCATCCAAGTGAGACTTCAGCAGAAAGTTTCAGTCGCAACAAAACGACTATTTACTAGATGTGAGAATTCATCACAGAATCAGTGATGCTAAAAAACATCTACCTCACACACTCGTTAAACTAATGAAAAGGATTACTGACAACTGAAGAATATATGTGACACTTCTATAGCACGTTTAAATCGTTTCCAGCATCTATTCCATCCAAGTGAGGCTTCGGCAGAAAGTTTCAGTCGCAACAAAACGACTATTTACTAGATATGAGAATTCATCACAGAATCTGTGATGCTCAAAAACATGTACATCACACACTCGTTAAACTAATGAAAAAGGATAATGAGAACTAAATAAGAAATCTGAAAGTTCAATAGAACATTTAGATCGTATCAAACATCTATTCTATACAAGTGAGACTTCAGCAGAAAGTTTCAGTCGCAACAAAACGACTATTTACTAGATGTGAGAATTCATCACAGAATCTGTGATGCTTAAAAACATCTACTTCACATACGCATTAAACTGATGAAAAAGATAACTGACAACTAAATAATAAATGTGACATTTCTCTAGCACGTTTAAATCGTTTCAAGCATCTATTCCATCCAAGTGAGACTTCAGCAGAATGTTTCAGTCGCAACAAAACGACTATTTACTAGATGTGAGAATTCATCACAGAATCTGTGATGCTTAAAAGCATCTACTTCACACAAGCATTAAACTGATGAAAAAGATAACTGACAACTAAATAATAAATGTGACACTTCTATAGCACGTTTAAATCGTTTCAAGCATCTATTCCATCCAAGTGAGACTTCAGCAGAAAGTTTCAGTCGCAACAAAACGACTATTTACTAGATGTGAGAATTCATCACAGAATCTGTGATGCTAAAAAACATCTACTTCACACACTGGTTAAACTAATGAAGAGGATTACTGACAACTGAAGAATATATGTGACACTTCTATAGCACGTTTAAATCGTTTCCAGCATCTATTCCATCCAAGTGAGACTTCAGCAGAAAGTTTCAGTCGCAACAAAACGACTATTTACTAGATGTGAGAATTCATCACAGAATCAGTGATGCTAAAAAACATCTACCTCACACACTCGTTAAACTAATGAAAAGGATTACTGACAACTGAAGAATATATGTGACACTTCTATAGCACGTTTAAATCGTTTCCAGCATCTATTCCATCCAAGTGAGACTTCGGCAGAAAGTTTCAGTCGCAACAAAACGACTATTTACTAGATGTGAGAATTCATCACAGAATCTGTGATGCTCAAAAACATGTACATCACACACTCGTTAAACTAATGAAAAAGGATAATGAGAACTAAATAAGAAATCTGAAAGTTCAATAGAACATTTAGATCGTATCAAACATCTATTCTATACAAGTGAGACTTCAGCAGAAAGTTTCAGTCGCAACAAAACGACTATTTACTAGATGTGAGAATTCATCACAGAATCTGTGATGCTTAAAAACATCTACTTCACATACGCATTAAACTGATGAAAAAGATAACTGACAACTAAATAATAAATGTGACATTTCTCTAGCACGTTTAAATCGTTTCAAGCATCTATTCCATCCAAGTGAGACTTCAGCAGAATGTTTCAGTCGCAACAAAACGACTATTTACTAGATGTGAGAATTCATCACAGAATCTGTGATGCTTAAAAGCATCTACTTCACAAAAGCATTAAACTGATGAAAAAGATAACTGACAACTAAATAATAAATGTGACACTTCTATAGCACGTTTAAATCGTTTCAAGCATCTATTCCATCCAAGTGAGACTTCAGCAGAAAGTTTCAGTCGCAACAAAACGACTATTTACTAGATGTGAGAATTCATCACAGAATCTGTGATGCTTAAAAACATCTACTTCACACACGCATTAAACTGATGAAAAAGATAACTGACAACTAAATAATAAATGTGACATTTCTCTAGCACGTTTAAATCGTTTCAAGCATCTATTCCATCCAAGTGAGACTTCAGCAGAATGTTTCAGTCGCAACAAAACGACTATTTACTAGATATGAGAATTCATCACAGAATCTGTGATGCTAAAAAATATCTATTTCACACACTGGTTAAACTAAAGAAAAGGATTACTGACAACTGAAGAATATATGTGACACTTCTATAGCACGTTTAAATCGTTTCCAGCATCTATTCCATCCAAGTGAGACTTCAGCAGAAAGTTTCAGTCGCAACAAAACGACTATTTACTAGATGTGAGAATTCATCACAGAATCTGTGATGCTAAAAAACATCTACCTCACACACTCGTTAAACTAATGAAAAGGATTACTGACAACTGAAGAATATATGTGACACTTCTATAGCACGTTTAAATCGTTTCCAGCATCTATTCCATCCAAGTGAGACTTCGGCAGAAGGTTTCAGTCGCAACAAAACGACTATTTACTAGATGTGAGAATTCATCACAGAATCTGTGATGCTTAAAAGCATCTACTTCACACACGCATTAAACTGATGAAAAAGATAACTGACAACTAAATAATAAATGTGACACTTCTATAGCACGTTTAAATCGTTTCAAGCATCTATTCCAAGCAAGTGAGACTTCAGCAGAAAGTTTCAGTCGCAACAAAACGACTATTTACTAGATGTGAGAATTCATCACAGAATCTGTGATGCTTAAAAACATCTACTTCACACACGCATTAAACTGATGAAAAAGATAACTGACAACTAAATAATAAATGTGACACTTCTATAGAACGTTTAAATCGTTTCAAGCATCTATTTCATCCAAGTGAGACTTCAGCAGAAAGTTTCAGTCGCAACAAAACGACTATTTACTAGATGTGAGAATTCATCACAGAATCTGTGATGCTAAAAAACATCTACTTCACACACTCGTTAAACTGATGAAAAAGATTACTGAATAATAAATGTGACACTTCTATATCACGTTTAAATCGTTTCAAGCATCTATTTCATCCAAGTGAGACTTCAGCAGAAAGTTTCAGTCGCAACAAAACGACTATTTACTAGATGTGAGAATTCATCACAGAATCTGTGATGCTCAAAAACATCTACTTCACACACTCGTTAAACTGATGAAAAAGATTTCTGACAACTGAATAATAAATGTGACACTTGTATAGCACGTTTAAATCGTTTCAAGCATCTATTCCATCCAAGTGAGACTTCAGCAGAAAGTTTCAGTCGCAACAAAACGACTATTTACTAGATGTGAGAATTCATCACAGAATCTGTGATGCTCAAACACATCTACTTCACACACTCGTTAAACTGATGAAAAAGATTACTGACAACTAAATAATAAATGTGACACTTCTATAGCACGTTTAAATCGTTTCAAGCATCTATTCCATCCAAGTGAGACTTCAGCAGAAAGTTTCAGTCGCAACAAAACGACTATTTACTAGATGTGAGAATTCATCACAGAATCTGTCATGCTCAAACACATCTACTTCACACACTCGTTAAACTGATGAAAAAGATTACTGACAACTGAATAATAAATGTGACACTTCTATAGCACGTTTAAATCGTTTCAAGCATCTATTCCATCCAAGTGAGACTTCAGCAGAAAGTTTCAGTCGCAACAAAACGACTATTTACTAGATGTGAGAATTCATCACAGAATCTGTGATCCTCAAACACATCTACTTCACACACTCGTTAAACTGATGAAAAAGATTACTGACAACTAAATAATAAATGTGACACTTCTATAGCACGTTTTAAATCGCTTCAAGCATCTATTCCATCCAAGTGAGACTTCAGCAGAAAGTTTCAGTCGCAACAAAACGACTATTTACTAGATGTGAGAATTCATCACACAGTCTGTGATGCTCAAAAACATGTACATCACACACTCGTTAAACTAATGAAAAAGGATAATGAGAACTAAATAACAAATCTGAAAGTTCAATAGAACATTTAGATCGTATCAAACATCTATTCTATACAAGTGAGACTTCAGCAGAAAGTTTCAGTCGCAACAAAACGACTATTTACTAGATGTGAGAATTCATCACAGAATCTGTGATGCTAAAAAACATCTACTTCACACACTCGTTAAACTAATGAAAAGGATTACTGACAACTGAAGAATAAATGTGACACTTCTATAGCACGTTTAAATCGTTTCCAGCATCTATTCCATCCAAGTGAGACTTCAGCAGAAAGTTTCAGTCGCAACAAAACGACTATTTACTAGATGTGAGAATTCATCACAGAATCTGTGATGCTCAAAAACATGTACATCACACACTCGTTAAACTAATGAAAAAGGATAATGAGAACTAAATAACAAATCTGAACGTTCAATAGAACATTTAGATCGTATCAAACATCTATTCTATACAAGTGAGACTTCAGCAGAAAGTTTCAGACGCAACAAAACGACTATTTACTAGATGTGAGAATTCATCACAGAATCTGTGATGCTCAAACACATCTACTTCACACACTCGTTAAACTGATGAAAAAGATTACTGACAACTGAATAATAAATGTGACACTTCTATAGCACGTTTAAATCGTTTCAAGCATCTATTCCATCCAAGTGAGACTTCAGCAGAAAGTTTCAGTCGCAACAAAACGACTATTTACTAGATGTGAAATTTCATCACAGAATCTGTGATGCTTAAAAACATCTACTTCACACACGCATTAAACTGATGAAAAAGATAACTGACAACTAAATAATAAATGTGACACTTCTATAGAACGTTTAAATCGTTTCAAGCATCTATTTCATCCAAGTGAGACTTCAGCAGAAAGTTTCAGTCGCAACAAAACGACTATTTACTAGATGTGAGAATTCATCACAGAATCTGTCATGCTCAAACACATCTACTTCACACACTCGTTAAACTGATGAAAAAGATTACTGACAACTGAATAATAAATGTGACACTTCTATAGCACGTTTAAATCGTTTCAAGCATCTATTCCATCCAAGTGAGACTTCAGCAGAAAGTTTCAGTCGCAACAAAACGACTATTTACTAGATGTGAGAATTCATCACAGAATCTGTGATGCTCAAAAACATCTACTTCACACACTCGTTAAACTGATGAAAAAGATTACTGACAACTAAATATTAAATGTGACACTTCTATAGCACGTTTAAATCGTTTCAAGCATCTATTCCATCCAAGTGAGACTTCAGCAGAAAGGTTCAGTCGCAACAAAACGACTATTTACTAGATGTGAGAATTCATCACAGAATCTGTGATGCTCAAAAACATCTACTTCACACACTCGTTAAACTGATGAAAAAGATTGCTGACAACTAAATATTAAATGTGACACTTCTATAGCACGTTTAAATCGTTTCAAGCATCTATTCCATCCAAGTGAGACTTCAGCAGAAAGTTTCAGTCGCAACAAAACGACTATTTACTAGATGTGAGAATTCATCACAGAATCTGTGATGCTCAAACACATCTACTTCACACACTCGTTAAACTGATGAAAAAGATTACTGACAACTGAATAATAAATGTGACACTTCTATAGCACGTTTAAATCGTTTCAAGCATCTATTCCATCCAAGTGAGACTTCAGCAGAAAGTTTCAGTCGCAACAAAACGACTATTTACTAGATGTGAGAATTCATCACAGAATCTGTGATGCTCAAAAACATCTACTTCACACACTCGTTAAACTGATGAAAAAGATTGCTGACAACTAAATATTAAATGTGACACTTCTATAGCACGTTTAAATCGTTTCAAGTATCTATTCCATCCAAGTGAGACTTCAGCAGAAAGTTTCAGTCGCAACAAAACGACTATTTACTAGATGTGAGAATTCATCACAGAATCTGTGATGCTCAAACACATCTACTTCACACACTCGTTAAACTGATGAAAAAGATTACTGACAACTGAATAATAAGTGTGACACTTCTATAGCACGTTTAAATCGTTTCAAGCATCTATTCCATCCAAGTGAGACTTCAGCAGAAAGTTTCAGTCGCAACAAAACGACTATTTACTAGATGTGAGAATTCATCACAGAATCTGTGATGCTCAAAAACATCTACTTCACACACTCGTTAAACTGATGAAAAAGATTACTGACAACTAAATAATAAATGTGACACTTCTATAGCACGTTTAAATCGTTTCAAGCATCTATTCCATCCAAGTGCGACTTCGGCAGAAAGTTTCAGTCGCAACAAAACGACTATTTACTAGATGTGAGAATTCATCATAGAATCTGTGATGCTCAAAAACATCTACTTCACACACTCGTTAAACTAATGAAAAAGGATAATGAGAACTAAACAACAAATCTGACAGTTCAATAGAACATTTAGATCGTATCAAACATCTATTCCATCCAAGTGAGACTTCAGCAGAAAGTTTCAGTCGCAACAAAACGACTATTTACTAGATGTGAGAATTCATCACAGAATCTGTGATGCTTAAAAAAATCTACTTCACACACTCGTTAAACTAATGAAAAAGGATAATGAGAACTAAATAACAAATCTGACAGTTCAATAGAACATTTAGATCGTATCAAACATCTATTCCATCCAAGTGAGACTTCAGCAGAAAGTTTCAGTCGCAACAAAACGACTATTTACTAGATGTGAGAATTCATCACAGAATCTGTGATGCTCAAAAACATCTACTTCACACATTCGTTAAACTAATGAAAAAGGTTAAAGAGAACTAAATAACAAATGTGACACTTCAATAGCACGTTTAAATGTTTCCAAACATCTATTCCATACAATTGAGACTTCAGTAGAGAGTTTCAGTCGTAAGAAAACTATTCACAAGAAGTGAGAATTCATCACAGAATCTTTGATGATTAAAAACATCTCCTTCACACACTCGTTAAACTGATGAAAAAGATTACTGACAACTGAATAATAAAGGTGACACTTCTATAGCACGTTTAAATCGTTTCAAGCATCTATTCCATCCAAGTGAGGCTTCAGCAGAAAGTTTCAGTCGCAACAAAACGACTATTTACTAGATGTGAGAATTCATCACAGAATCTGTGATGCTCAAACACATCTACTTCACACACTCGTTAAACTGATGAAAAAGATTACTGACAACTAAATATTAAATGTGATAGTTCTATAGCACGTTTAAATCGTTTCAAACATCTATTCCATCCAAATGAGGCTTCAGCAGAAAGGTTTCAGTCGCCACAAAACGACTATTTACTAGATGTGAGAATTCATCACAGAATCTGTGATTCTCAAACACATCTACTTCACACACTCGTTAAACTGATGAAAAAGATTACTGACAACTAAATAATAAATGTGACACTTCTATAGCACGTTTAAATCGTTTCAAGCATCTATTCCATCCAAGTGAGACTTCAGCAGAAGGTTTCAGTCGCAACAAAACGACTATTTACTAGATGTGAGAATTCATCACAGAATCTGTGATGCTCAAACACATCTACTTCACACACTCGTTAAACTGATGAAAAAGATTACTGACAGCTAAATATTAAATGTCATAGTTCTATAGCACGTCTAAATCGTTTCAAACATCTATTCCATCCAAGTGAGGCTTCTGCAGAAAAGTTTCAGTCGCAACAAAACGACTATTTACTAGATGTGAGAATTCATCATAGAATCTGTGATGCTCAAAAACATCTACTTCACACACTCGTTAAACTAATGAAAAAGGATAATGAGAACTAAACAACAAATCTGACAGTTCAATAGAACATTTAGATCGTATCAAACATCTATTCTAAAGAAGTGAGACTTCAGCAGAAAGTTTCAGTCGCAACAAAACGACTATTTACTAGATGTGAGAATTCATCACAGAATCTGTGATGCTCAAACACATCTACTTCACACACTCGTTAAACTGATGAAAAAGATTACTGACAGCTAAATATTAAATGTCATAGTTCTATAGCACGTCTAAATCGTTTCAAGCATCTATTTCATCCAAGTGAGACTTCAGCAGAAAGTTTCAGTCGCAACAAAACGACTATTTACTAGATGTGAGAATTCATCACAGAATCTGTGATGCTTAAAAACATCTACTTCACACACGCATTAAACTGATGAAAAAGATAACTGACAACTAAATAATAAATGTGACACTTCTATAGCACGTTTAAATCGTTTCAAGCATCTATTCCATCCAAGTGAGACTTCGGCAGAAAGTTTCAGTCGCAACAAAACGACTATTTACTAGATGTGAGAATTCATCATAGAATCTGTGATGCTCAAAAACATGTACATCACACACTCGTTAAACTAATGAAAAAGGATAATGAGAACTAAATAACAAATCTGAAAGTTCAATAGAACATTTAGATCGTATCAAACATCTATTCTAAAGAAGTGAGACTTCAGCAGAAAGTTTCAGTCGCAACAAAACGACTATTTACTAGATGTGAGAATTCATCACAGAATCTGTGATGCTTAAAAACATCTACTTCACACACGCATTAAACTGATGAAAAAGATAACTGACAACTAAATAATAAATGTGACACTTCTATAGCACGTTTAAATCGTTTCAAGCATCTATTTCATCGAAGTGAGACTTCAGCAGAAAGTTTCAGTCGCAACAAAACGACTATTTACTAGATGTGAGAATTCATCACAGAATCTGTGATGCTTAAAAACATCTACTTCACACACGCATTAAACTGATGAAAAAGATAACTGACAACTAAATAATAAATGTGACACTTCTATAGCACGTTTAAATCGTTTCAAGCATCTATTCCATCCAAGTGAGACTTCAGCAGAAAGTTTCAGTCGCAACAAAACGACTATTTACTAGATGTGAGAATTCATCACATAATCTGTGATGCTCAAAAACATGTACATCACACACTCGTTAAACTAATGAAAAAGGATAATGAGAACTAAATAACAAATCTGAAAGTTCAATAGAACATTTAGATCGTATCAAACATCTATTCTATACAAGTGAGACTTCAGCAGAAAGTTTCTGTCGCAACAAAACGACTTTTTACTAGATGTGAGAATTCATCACAGAATCTGTGATGCTAAAAAACATCTACTTCACACACTCGTTAAACTAATGAAAAGGATTACTGACAACTGAAGAATAAATGTGACACTTGTATAGCACGTTTAAATCGTTTCAAGCATCTATTCCATCCAAGTGAGACTTCAGCAGAAAGTTTCAGTCACAACAAAACGACTATTTACTAGATGTGAGAATTCATCACAGAATCTGTGATGCTCAAAAACATGTACATCACACACTCGTTAAACTAATGAAAAAGGATAATGAGAACTAAATAACAAATCTGAAAGTTCAATAGAACATTTAGATCGTATCAAACATCTATTCTAAAGAAGTTAGACTTCAGCAGAAAGTTTCAGTCGCAACAAAACGACTATTTACTAGATGTGAGAATTCATCACAGAATCTGTGATGCTCAAAAACATGTACATCACACACTCGTTAAACTAATGAAAAAGGATAATGAGAACTAAATAACAAATCTGAAAGTTCAATAGAACATTTAGATCGTATCAAACATCTATTCTAAAGAAGTTAGACTTCAGCAGAAAGTTTCAGTCGCAACAAAACGACTATTTACTAGATGTGAGAATTCATCACAGAATCTGTGATGCTTAAAAACATCTACTTCACACACGCATTAAACTGATGAAAAAGATAACTGACAACTAAATAATAAATGTGACACTTCTCTAGCACGTTTAAATCGTTTCAAGCATCTATTCCATCCAAGTGAGACTTCAGCAGAAGGTTTCAGTCGCAACATAACGACTATTTGCTAGATGTGAGAATTCATCACAGAATCTGTGATGCTTAAAAACATCTACTTCACACACGCATTAAACTGATGAAAAAGATAACTGACAACTAAATAATAAATGTGACACTTCTATAGCACGTTTAAATCGTTTCAAGAATCTATTCCATCCAAGTGAGACTTCAGCAGAAAGTTTCAGTCGCAACAAAACGACTATTTACTAGATGTGAGAATTCATCACAGAATCTGTGATGCTTAAAAACATCTACTTCACACACGCATTAAACTGATGAAAAAGATAACTGACAACTAAATAATAAATGTGACACTTCTATAGCACGTTTAAATCGTTTCAAGCATCTATTTCATCCAAGTGAGACTTCAGCAGAAAGTTTCAGTGGCAACAAAACGACTATTTACTAGATGTGAGAATTCATCACAGAATCTGTGATGCTAAAAAACATCTACTTCACACACTCGTTAAACTGATGAAAAAGATTACTGACAACTGAATAATAAATGTGACACTTCTATAGCACGTTTAAATCGTATCAAGCATCTATTCCATCCAAGTGAGGCTTCAGCAGAAAGTTTCAGTGGCAACAAAACGACTATTTACTAGATGTGAGAATTCATCACAGAATCTGTGATGCTAAAAAACATCTACTTCACACACTCGTTAAACAGATGAAAAAGATTGCTGACAACTGAATAATAAATGTGACACTTCTATAGCACGTTTAAATCGTTTCAAGCATCTATTGCATCCAAGTGAGGCTTCAGCAGAAAGTTTCAGTCGCAACAAAACGACTATTTACTAGATGTGAGAATTCATCACAGAATCTGTGATGCTCAAACACATCTACTTCACACACTCGTTAAACTGATGAAAAAGATTACTGACAACTAAATATTAAATGTGATAGTTCTATAGCACGTTTAAATCGTTTCAAACATCTTTTCCATCCAAGTGAGGCTTCAGCAGAAAAGTTTCAGTCGCCACAAAACGACTATTTACTAGATGTGAGAATTCATAACAGAATCTGTGATGCTCAAACACATCTACTTCACACATTCGTTAAACTAATGAAAAAGGTTAATGAGAACTAAATAACAAATGTGACACTTCAATAGCACGTTTAAATGTTTCCAAACATCCATTCCATCCAATTGAGACTTCAGTAGAGAGTTTCAGTCGTAACAAAACTATTCACAAGAAGTGAGAATTCAACACAGAATCTTTGATGCTCAATAACATCTACTTCACACACGCATTAAGCTGATGAAAAAGATTTCTGACAACTAAATAATAAATGTGATAGTTCTATAGCACGTTTAAATCGTTTCAAACATCTATTCCATCCAAGTGAGGCTTCTGCAGAAAAGTTTCAGTCGCCACAAAACGACTATTTACTAGATGTGAGAATTCATAACAGAATCTGTGATGCTCAAACACATCTACTTCACACATTCGTTAAACTAATGAAAAAGGTTAATGAGAACTAAATAACAAATGTGACACTTCAATAGCACGTTTAAATATTTCCAAACATCTATTCCATCCAATTGAGACTTCAGTAGAGAGTTTCAGTCGTAACAAAACTATTCACAAGAAGTGAGAATTCATCACAGAATCTTTGGTGCTCAAAAACATCTACTTCACACACGCATTAAACTGATGAAAAAGATTTCTGACAACTAAATAATAAATGTGACACTTCTATAGAACGTTTAAATCGTTTCAAGCATCTATTCTATCCAAGTGAGACTTCAGCAGAAAGTTTCAGTCGCAACAAAACGACTATTTACTAGATGTGAGAATTCATCACAGAATCTGTGATGCTTAAAAACATCTACTTCACACACGCATTAAACTGATGAAAAAGATAACTGACAACTAAATAATAAATGTGACACTTCTATAGCACGTTTAAATCGTTTCAAGCATCTATTCCATCCAAGTGAGACTTCAGCAGAAAGTTTCAGTCACAACAAAACGACTATTTACTAGATGTGAGAATTCATCACATAATCTGTGATGCTCAAAAACATGTACATCACACACTCGTTAAACTAATGAAAAAGGATAATGAGAACTAAATAACAAATCTGAAAGTTCAATAGAACATTTAAATCGCTTCAAGCATCTATTCCATCCAAGTGAGACTTCAGCAGAAAGTTTCAGTCGCAACAAAACGACTATTTACTAGATGTGAGAATTCATCACAGAATCTGTGATGCTTAAAAACATCTACTTCACACACGCATTAAACTGATGAAAAAGATAACTGACAACTAAATAATAAATGTGACACTTCTCTAGCACGTTTAAATCGTTTCAAGCATCTATTCCATCCAAGTGAGACTTCAGCAGAAGGTTTCAGTCGCAACATAACGACTATTTGCTAGATGTGAGAATTCATCACAGAATCTGTGATGCTTAAAAACATCTACTTCACACACGCATTAAACTGATGAAAAAGATAACTGACAACTAAATAATAAATGTGACACTTCTATAGCACGTTTAAATCGTTTCAAGAATCTATTCCATCCAAGTGAGACTTCAGCAGAAAGTTTCAGTCGCAACAAAACGACTATTTACTAGATGTGAGAATTCATCACAGAATCTGTGATGCTTAAAAACATCTACTTCACACACGCATTAAACTGATGAAAAAGATAACTGACAACTAAATAATAAATGTGACACTTCTATAGCACGTTTAAATCGTTTCAAGCATCTATTTCATCCAAGTGAGACTTCAGCAGAATGTTTCAGTGGCAACAAAACGACTATTTACTAGATGTGAGAATTCATCACAGAATCTGTGATGCTAAAAAACATTTACATCACACACTCGTTAAACAGATGAAAAAGATTGCTGACAACTGAATAATAAATGTGACACTTCTATAGCACGTTTAAATCGTTTCAAGCATCTATTGCATCCAAGTGAGGCTTCAGCAGAAAGTTTCAGTCGCAACAAAACGACTATTTACTAGATGTGAGAATTCATCACAGAATCTGTGATGCTCAAACACATCTACTTCACACACTCGTTAAACTGATGAAAAAGATTACTGACAACTAAATATTAAATGTGATAGTTCTATAGCACGTTTAAATCGTTTCAAACATCTTTTCCATCCAAGTGAGGCTTCAGCAGAAAAGTTTCAGTCGCCACAAAACGACTATTTACTAGATGTGAGAATTCATAACAGAATCTGTGATGCTCAAACACATCTACTTCACACATTCGTTAAACTAATGAAAAAGGTTAAAGAGAACTAAATAACAAATGTGACACTTCAATAGCACGTTTAAATGTTTCCAAACATCCATTCCATCCAATTGAGACTTCAGTAGAGAGTTTCAGTCGTAACAAAACTATTCACAAGAAGTGAGAATTCAACACAGAATCTTTGATGCTCAATAACATCTACTTCACACACGCATTAAGCTGATGAAAAAGATTTCTGACAACTAAATAATAAATGTGATAGTTCTATAGCACGTTTAAATCGTTTCAAACATCTATTCCATCCAAGTGAGGCTTCAGCAGAAAAGTTTCAGTCGCCACAAAACGACTATTTACTAGATGTGAGAATTCATAACAGAATCTGTGATGCTCAAACACATCTACTTCACACATTCGTTAAACTAATGAAAAAGGTTAATGAGAACTAAATAACAAATGTGACACTTCAATAGCACGTTTAAATATTTCCAAACATCTATTCCATCCAATTGAGACTTCAGTAGAGAGTTTCAGTCGTAACAAAACTATTCACAAGAAGTGAGAATTCATCACAGAATCTTTGGTGCTCAAAAACATCTACTTCACACACGCATTAAACTGATGAAAAAGATTTCTGACAACTAAATAATAAATGTGACACTTCTATAGAACGTTTAAATCGTTTCAAGCATCTATTCTATCCAAGTGAGACTTCAGCAGAAAGTTTCAGTCGCAACAAAACGACTTTTTACTAGATGTGAGAATTCATCACAGAATCTGTGATGCTTAAAAACATCTACTTCACACACGCATTAAACTGATGAAAAAGATAACTGACAACTAAATAATAAATGTGACACTTCTATAGCACGTTTAAATCGTTTCAAGCATCTATTCCATCCAAGTGAGACTTCAGCAGAAAGTTTCAGTCGCAACAAAACGACTATTTACTAGATGTGAGAATTCATCACAGAATCTGTGATGCTTAAAAACATCTACTTCACACACGCATTAAACTGATGAAAAAGATAACTGACAACTAAATAATAAATGTGACACTTCTATAGCACGTTTAAATCGTTTCAAGCATCTATTTCATCGAAGTGAGACTTCAGCAGAAAGTTTCAGTCGCAACAAAACGACTATTTACTAGATGTGAGAATTCATCACAGAATCTGTGATGCTTAAAAACATCTACTTCACACACGCATTAAACTGATGAAAAAGATAACTGACAACTAAATAATAAATGTGACACTTCTATAGCACGTTTAAATCGTTTCAAGCATCTATTCCATCCAAGTGAGACTTCAGCAGAAAGTTTCAGTCGCAACAAAACGACTATTTACTAGATGTGAGAATTCATCACATAATCTGTGATGCTCAAAAACATGTACATCACACACTCGTTAAACTAATGAAAAAGGATAATGAGAACTAAATAACAAATCTGAAAGTTCAATAGAACATTTAGATCGTATCAAACATCTATTCTATACAAGTGAGACTTCAGCAGAAAGTTTCAGTCGCAACAAAACGACTTTTTACTAGATGTGAGAATTCATCACAGAATCTGTGATGCTAAAAAACATCTACTTCACACACTCGTTAAACTAATGAAAAGGATTACTGACAACTGAAGAATAAATGTGACACTTGTATAGCACGTTTAAATCGTTTCAAGCATCTATTCCATCCAAGTGAGACTTCAGCAGAAAGTTTCAGTCACAACAAAACGACTATTTACTAGATGTGAGAATTCATCACAGAATCTGTGATGCTCAAAAACATGTACATCACACACTCGTTAAACTAATGAAAAAGGATAATGAGAACTAAATAACAAATCTGAAAGTTCAATAGAACATTTAGATCGTATCAAACATCTATTCTAAAGAAGTGAGACTTCAGCAGAAAGTTTCAGTCGCAACAAAACGACTATTTACTAGATGTGAGAATTCATCACAGAATCTGTGATGCTTAAAAACATCTACTTCACACACGCATTAAACTGATGAAAAAGATAACTGACAACTAAATAATAAATGTGACACTTCTATAGCACGTTTAAATCGTTTCAAGCATCTATTCCATCCAAGTGAGACTTCAGCAGAAAGTTTCAGTCGCAACAAAACGACTATTTACTAGATGTGAGAATTCATCACATAATCTGTGATGCTCAAAAACATGTACATCACACACTCGTTAAACTAATGAAAAAGGATAATGAGAACTAAATAACAAATCTGAAAGTTCAATAGAACATTTAGATCGTATCAAACATCTATTCTATACAAGTGAGACTTCAGCAGAAAGTTTCTGTCGCAACAAAACGACTTTTTACTAGATGTGAGAATTCATCACAGAATCTGTGATGCTAAAAAACATCTACTTCACACACTCGTTAAACTAATGAAAAGGATTACTGACAACTGAAGAATAAATGTGACACTTGTATAGCACGTTTAAATCGTTTCAAGCATCTATTCCATCCAAGTGAGACTTCAGCAGAAAGTTTCAGTCACAACAAAACGACTATTTACTAGATGTGAGAATTCATCACAGAATCTGTGATGCTCAAAAACATGTACATCACACACTCGTTAAACTAATGAAAAAGGATAATGAGAACTAAATAACAAATCTGAAAGTTCAATAGAACATTTAGATCGTATCAAACATCCATTCTAAAGAAGTTAGACTTCAGCAGAAAGTTTCAGTCGCAACAAAACGACTATTTACTAGATGTGAGAATTCATCACAGAATCTGTGATGCTTAAAAACATCTACTTCACACACGCATTAAACTGATGAAAAAGATAACTGACAACTAAATAATAAATGTGACACTTCTCTAGCACGTTTAAATCGTTTCAAGCATCTATTCCATCCAAGTGAGACTTCAGCAGAAGGTTTCAGTCGCAACATAACGACTATTTGCTAGATGTGAGAATTCATCACAGAATCTGTGATGCTTAAAAACATCTACTTCACACACGCATTAAACTGATGAAAAAGATAACTGACAACTAAATAATAAATGTGACACTTCTATAGCACGTTTAAATCGTTTCAAGAATCTATTCCATCCAAGTGAGACTTCAGCAGAAAGTTTCAGTGGCAACAAAACGACTATTTACTAGATGTGAGAATTCATCACAGAATCTGTGATGCTAAAAAACATCTACTTCACACACTCGTTAAACTGATGAAAAAGATTACTGACAACTGAATAATAAATGTGACACTTCTATAGCACGTTTAAATCGTATCAAGCATCTATTCCATCCAAGTGAGGCTTCAGCAGAAAGTTTCAGTCGCAACAAAACGACTATTTACTAGATGTGAGAATTCATCACAGAATCTGTGATGCTCAAACACATCTACTTCACACACTCGTTAAACTGATGAAAAAGATTACTGACAACTAAATATTAAATGTGATAGTTCTATAGCACGTTTAAATCGTTTCAAACATCTTTTCCATCCAAGTGAGGCTTCAGCAGAAAAGTTTCAGTCGCCACAAAACGACTATTTACTAGATGTGAGAATTCATAACAGAATCTGTGATGCTCAAACACATCTACTTCACACATTCGTTAAACTAATGAAAAAGGTTAATGAGAACTAAATAACAAATGTGACACTTCAATAGCACGTTTAAATGTTTCCAAACATCCATTCCATCCAATTGAGACTTCAGTAGAGAGTTTCAGTCGTAACAAAACTATTCACAAGAAGTGAGAATTCAACACAGAATCTTTGATGCTCAATAACATCTACTTCACACACGCATTAAGCTGATGAAAAAGATTTCTGACAACTAAATAATAAATGTGATAGTTCTATAGCACGTTTAAATCGTTTCAAACATCTATTCCATCCAAGTGAGGCTTCAGCAGAAAAGTTTCAGTCGCCACAAAACGACTATTTACTAGATGTGAGAATTCATAACAGAATCTGTGATGCTCAAACACATCTACTTCACACATTCGTTAAACTAATGAAAAAGGTTAATGAGAACTAAATAACAAATGTGACACTTCAATAGCACGTTTAAATATTTCCAAACATCTATTCCATCCAATTGAGACTTCAGTAGAGAGTTTCAGTCGTAACAAAACTATTCACAAGAAGTGAGAATTCATCACAGAATCTTTGGTGCTCAAAAACATCTACTTCACACACGCATTAAACTGATGAAAAAGATTTCTGACAACTAAATAATAAATGTGACACTTCTATAGAACGTTTAAATCGTTTCAAGCATCTATTCTATCCAAGTGAGACTTCAGCAGAAAGTTTCAGTCGCAACAAAACGACTATTTACTAGATGTGAGAATTCATCACAGAATCTGTGATGCTTAAAAACATCTACTTCACACACGCATTAAACTGATGAAAAAGATAACTGACAACTAAATAATAAATGTGACACTTCTATAGCACGTTTAAATCGTTTCAAGCATCTATTCCATCCAAGTGAGACTTCAGCAGAAAGTTTCAGTCACAACAAAACGACTATTTACTAGATGTGAGAATTCATCACATAATCTGTGATGCTCAAAAACATGTACATCACACACTCGTTAAACTAATGAAAAAGGATAATGAGAACTAAATAACAAATCTGAAAGTTCAATAGAACATTTAGATCGTATCAAACATCTATTCTATACAAGTGAGACTTCAGCAGAAAGTTTCAGTCGCAACAAAACGACTTTTTACTAGATGTGAGAATTCATCACAGAATCTGTGATGCTAAAAAACATCTACTTCACACACTCGTTAAACTAATGAAAAGGATTACTGACAACTGAAGAATAAATGTGACACTTGTATAGCACGTTTAAATCGTTTCAAGGATCTATTCCATCCAAGTGAGACTTCAGCAGAAAGTTTCAGTCACAACAAAACGACTATTTACTAGATGTGAGAATTCATCACAGAATCTGTGATGCTCAAAAACATGTACATCACACACTCGTTAAACTAATGAAAAAGGATAATGAGAACTAAATAACAAATCTGAAAGTTCAATAGAACATTTAGATCGTATCAAACATCTATTCTAAAGAAGTGAGACTTCAGCAGAAAGTTTCAGTCGCAACAAAACGACTATTTACTAGATGTGAGAATTCATCACAGAATCTGTGATGCTTAAAAACATCTACTTCACACACGCATTAAACTAATGAAAAGGATTACTGACAACTGAAGAATAAATGTGACACTTGTATAGCACGTTTAAATCGTTTCAAGCATCTATTCCATCCAAGTGAGACTTCAGCAGAAAGTTTCAGTCACAACAAAACGACTATTTACTAGATGTGAGAATTCATCACAGAATCTGTGATGCTCAAAAACATGTACATCACACACTCGTTAAACTAATGAAAAAGGATAATGAGAACTAAATAACAAATCTGAAAGTTCAATAGAACATTTAGATCGTATCAAACATCTATTCTAAAGAAGTTAGACTTCAGCAGAAAGTTTCAGTCGCAACAAAACGACTATTTACTAGATGTGAGAATTCATCACAGAATCTGTGATGCTTAAAAACATCTACTTCACACACGCATTAAACTGATGAAAAAGATAACTGACAACTAAATAATAAATGTGACACTTCTCTAGCACGTTTAAATCGTTTCAAGCATCTATTCCATCCAAGTGAGACTTCAGCAGAAGGTTTCAGTCGCAACATAACGACTATTTGCTAGATGTGAGAATTCATCACAGAATCTGTGATGCTTAAAAACATCTACTTCACACACGCATTAAACTGATGAAAAAGATAACTGACAACTAAATAATAAATGTGACACTTCTATAGCACGTTTAAATCGTTTCAAGAATCTATTCCATCCAAGTGAGACTTCAGCAGAAAGTTTCAGTGGCAACAAAACGACTATTTACTAGATGTGAGAATTCATCACAGAATCTGTGATGCTTAAAAACATCTACTTCACACACGCATTAAACTGATGAAAAAGATAACTGACAACTAAATAATAAATGTGACACTTCTATAGCACGTTTAAATCGTTTCAAGCATCTATTTCATCCAAGTGAGACTTCAGCAGAAAGTTTCAGTGGCAACAAAACGACTATTTACTAGATGTGAGAATTCATCACAGAATCTGTGATGCTAAAAAACATCTACTTCACACACTCGTTAAACTGATGAAAAAGATTACTGACAACTGAATAATAAATGTGACACTTCTATAGCACGTTTAAATCGTATCAAGCATCTATTCCATCCAAGTGAGGCTTCAGCAGAAAGTTTCAGTCGCAACAAAACGACTATTTACTAGATGTGAGAATTCATCACAGAATCTGTGATGCTCAAACACATTTACATCACACACTCGTTAAACTGATGAAAAAGATTACTGACAACTAAATAATATATGTGACACTTCTATAGCACGTTTAAATCGTTTCAAGCATCTATTGCATCCAAGTGAGGCTTCAGCAGAAAGTTTCAGTCGCAACAAAACGACTATTTACTAGATGTGAGAATTCATCACAGAATCTGTGATGCTCAAACACATCTACTTCACACACTCGTTAAACTGATGAAAAAGATTACTGACAACTAAATATTAAATGTGATAGTTCTATAGCACGTTTAAATCGTTTCAAACATCTTTTCCATCCAAGTGAGGCTTCAGCAGAAAAGTTTCAGTCGCCACAAAACGACTATTTACTAGATGTGAGAATTCATAACAGAATCTGTGATGCTCAAACACATCTACTTCACACATTCGTTAAACTAATGAAAAAGGTTAATGAGAACTAAATAACAAATGTGACACTTCAATAGCACGTTTAAATGTTTCCAAACATCCATTCCATCCAATTGAGACTTCAGTAGAGAGTTTCAGTCGTAACAAAACTATTCACAAGAAGTGAGAATTCAACACAGAATCTTTGATGCTCAATAACATCTACTTCACACACGCATTAAGCTGATGAAAAAGATTTCTGACAACTAAATAATAAATGTGATAGTTCTATAGCTCGTTTAAATCGTTTCAAACATCTATTCCATCCAAGTGAGGCTTCAGCAGAAAAGTTTCAGTCGCCACAAAACGACTATTTACTAGATGTGAGAATTCATAACAGAATCTGTGATGCTCAAACACATCTACTTCACACATTCGTTAAACTAATGAAAAAGGTTAATGAGAACTAAATAACAAATGTGACACTTCAATAGCACGTTTAAATATTTCCAAACATCTATTCCATCCAATTGAGACTTCAGTAGAGAGTTTCAGTCGTAACAAAACTATTCACAAGAAGTGAGAATTCATCACAGAATCTTTGGTGCTCAAAAACATCTACTTCACACACGCATTAAACTGATGAAAAAGATTTCTGACAACTAAATAATAAATGTGACACTTCTATAGAACGTTTAAATCGTTTCAAGCATCTATTCTATCCAAGTGAGACTTCAGCAGAAAGTTTCAGTCGCAACAAAACGACTATTTACTAGATGTGAGAATTCATCACAGAATCTGTGATGCTTAAAAACATCTACTTCACACACGCATTAAACTGATGAAAAAGATAACTGACAACTAAATAATAAATGTGACACTTCTATAGCACGTTTAAATCGTTTCAAGCATCTATTCCATCCAAGTGAGACTTCAGCAGAAAGTTTCAGTCACAACAAAACGACTATTTACTAGATGTGAGAATTCATCACATAATCTGTGCTGCTCAAAAACATGTACATCACACACTCGTTAAACTAATGAAAAAGGATAATGAGAACTAAATAACAAATCTGAAAGTTCAATAGAACATTTAGATCTCATATCAAACATCTATTCTATACAAGTGAGACTTCAGCAGAAAGTTTCAGTCGCCACAAAACGACTTTTTACTAGATGTGAGAATTCATCACAGAATCTGTGATGCTAAAAAACATCTACTTCACACACTCGTTAAACTAATGAAAAGGATTACTGACAACTGAAGAATAAATGTGACACTTGTATAGCACGTTTAAATCGTTTCCAGCATCTATTCCATCCAAGTGAGACTTCAGCAGAAAGTTTCAGTCACAACAAAACGACTATTTACTAGATGTGAGAATTCATCACAGAATCTGTGATGCTCAAAAACATGTACATCACACACTCGTTAAACTAATGAAAAAGGATAATGAGAACTAAATAACAAATCTGATAGTTCAATAGAACATTTAGATCGTATCAAACATCTATTCTAAAGAAGTGAGACTTCAGCAGAAAGTTTCAGTCGCAACAAAACGACTATTTACTAGATGTGAGAATTCATCACAGAATCTGTGATGCTTAAAAACATTTACTTCACACACGCATTAAACTGATGAAAAAGATAACTGACAACTAAATAATAAATGTTACACTTCTCTAGCACGTTTAAATCGTTTCAAGCATCTATTCCATCCAAGTGAGACTTCAGCAGAAGGTTTCAGTCGCAACATAACGACTATTTGCTAGATGTGAGAATTCATCACAGAATCTGTGATGCTTAAAAACATCTACTTCACACACGCATTAAACTGATGAAAAAGATAACTGACAACTAAATAATAAATGTGACACTTCTATAGCACGTTTAAATCTTTTCAAGAATCTATTCCATCCAAGTGAGACTTCAGCAGAAAGTTTCAGTCGCAACAAAACGACTATTTACTAGATGTGAGAATTCATCACAGAATCTGTGATGCTTAAAAACATCTACTTCACACACGCATTAAACTGATGAAAAAGATAACTGACAACTAAATAATAAATGTGACACTTCTATAGCACGTTTAAATCGTTTCAAGCATCTATTTCATCCAAGTGAGACTTCAGCAGAAAGTTTCAGTCGCAACAAAACGACTATTTACTAGATGTGAGAATTCATCACAGAATCTGTGATGCTAAAAAACATCTACTTCACACACGCATTAAACTGATGAAAAAGATTACTGACAATTGAATAATAAATGTGACACTTCTATAGCACGTTTAAATGGTATCAAGCATCTATTCCATCCAACTGAGGCTTCAGCAGAAAGTTTCAGTCACAACAAAACGACTATTTACTAGATGTGAGAATTCATCACAGAATCTGTGATGCTCAAAAACATGTACATCACACACTCGTTAAACTAATGAAAAAGGATAATGAGAACTAAATAACAAATCTGAAAGTTCAATAGAACATTTAGATCGTATCAAACATCTATTCTAAAGAAGTGAGACTTCAGCAGAAAGTTTCAGTCGCAACAAAACGACTATTTACTAGATGTGAGAATTCATCACAGAATCTGTGATGCTTAAAAACATTTACTTCACACACGCATTAAACTGATGAAAAAGATAACTGACAACTAAATAATAAATTTGACACTTCTCTAGCACGTTTAAATCGTTTCAAGCATCTATTCCATCCAAGTGAGACTTCAGCAGAAGGTTTCAGTCGCAACATAACGACTATTTGCTAGATGTGAGAATTCATCACAGAATCTGTGATGCTTAAAAACATCTACTTCACACACGCATTAAACTGATGAAAAAGATAACTGACAACTAAATAATAAATGTGACACTTCTATAGCACGTTTAAATCTTTTCAAGAATCTATTCCATCCAAGTGAGACTTCAGCAGAAAGTTTCAGTCGCAACAAAACGACTATTTACTAGATGTGAGAATTCATCACAGAATCTGTGATGCTTAAAAACATCTACTTCACACACGCATTAAACTGATGAAAAAGATAACTGACAACTAAATAATAAATGTGACACTTCTATAGCACGTTTAAATCGTTTCAAGCATCTATTTCATCCAAGTGAGACTTCAGCAGAAAGTTTCAGTCGCAACAAAACGACTATTTACTAGATGTGAGGATTCATCACAGAATCTGTGATGCTAAAAAACATCTACTTCACACACGCATTAAACTGATGAAAAAGATTACTGACAATTGAATAATAAATGTGACACTTCTATAGCACGTTTAAATCGTATCAAGCATCTATTCCATCCAAGTGAGGCTTCAGCAGAAAGTTTCAGTCGCAACAAAACGACTATTTACTAGATGTGAGAATTCATCACAGAATCTGTGATGCTTAAAAACATCTACTTCACACACGCATTAAACTGATGAAAAAGATAACTGACAACTAAATAATAAATGTGACACTTCTATAGCACGTTTAAATCGTTTCAAGCATCTATTTCATCCAAGTGAGACTTCAGCAGAAAGTTTCAGTCGCAACAAAACGACTATTTACTAGATGTGAGGATTCATCACAGAATCTGTGATGCTAAAAAACATCTACTTCACACACGCATTAAACTGATGAAAAAGATTGCTGACAACTGAATAATAAATGTGACACTTCTATAGCACGTTTAAATCGTTTCAAGCATCTATTGCATCCAAGTAAGGCTTCAGCAGAAAGTTTCAGTCGCAACAAAACGACTATTTACTAGATGTGAGAATTCATCACAGAATCTGTGATGCTCAAACACATCTACTTCACACACTCGTTAAACTGATGAAAAAGATTACTGACAACTAAATATTAAATGTGATAGTTCTATAGCACGTTTAAATCGTTTCAAACATCTTTTCCATCCAAGTGAGGCTTCAGCAGAAAGGTTCAGTCGCAACAAAACAACTATTTACTAGATGTGAGAATACATCACAGAATCTGTAATGCTCAAAAACATCTACATCACACACTCGTTAAACTAATGAAAAAGGATAATGAGAACTAAATAACAAATCTGAACGTTCAATAGAACATTTAGATCGTATCAAACATCTATTCCATCCAAGTGAGACTTCAGCAGAAAGTTTCAGTCGCAATAAAACGACTATTTACTAGATGTGAGAATTCATCACAGAATCTGTGATGCTTAAAAACATCTACTTCACACATTCGTTAAACTAATGAAAAAGATTACTTACAACTAAATAATAAATGTGACACTTCTATAGCACGTTTAAATCGTATCAAACATCTATTCTATACAAGTGAGACTTCAGCAGAAAGTTTCAGTCGCAACAAAACGACTATTTACTAGATGTGAGAATTCATCACAGAATCTGTGATGCTCAAACACATTTACATCACACACTCGTTAAACTGATGAAAAAGATTGCTGACAACTGAATAATAAATGTGACACTTCTATAGCACGTTTAAATCGTTTCAAGCATCTATTGCATCCAAGTGAGGCTTCAGCAGAAAGTTTCAGTCGCAACAAAACGACTATTTACTAGATGTGAGAATTCATCACAGAATCTGTGATGCTCAAACACATTTACATCACACACTCGTTAAACTGATGAAAAAGATTGCTTACAACTGAATAATAAATGTGACACTTCTATAGCACGTTTAAATCGTTTCAAGCATCTATTGCATCCAAGTGAGGCTTCAGCAGAAAGTTTCAGTCGCAACAAAACGACTATTTACTAGATGTGAGAATTCATCACAGAATCTGTGATGCTAAAAAACATCTACTTCACACACTCGTTAAACTAATGAAAAGGATTACTGACAACTGAAGAATAAATGTGACACTTCTATAGCACGTTTAAATCGTTTCAAACATATATTCCATCCAAGTGAGACTTCAGCAGAAAGTTTCAGTCGCAACAAAACGACTATTTACTAGATGTGAGAATTCATCACAGAATCTGTGATGCTAAAAAACATCTACTTCACACACTCGTTAAACTAATGAAAAGGATTACTGACAACTGAATAATAAATGTGACACTTCTATAGCACGTTTAAATCGTTTCCAGCATCTATTCCATCCAAGTGAGACTTCAGCAGAGAGTTTCAGTCGCAACAAAACGACTATTTACTAGATGTGAGAATTCATCACAGAATCTGTGATGCTAAAAAACATCTACTTCACACACTCGTTAAACTGATGAAAAAGATTACTGACAACTAAATAATAAATGTGACACTTCTATAGCACGTTTAAATCGTTTCAAGCATCTATTCCATCCAAGTGAGACTTCAGCAGGAAGTTTCAGTCGCAACAAAACGACTATTTACTAGATGTGAGAATTCATCACAGAATCTGTGATGCTAAAAAACATCTACTTCACACACTCGTTAAGCTAATGAAAAGGATTACTGACAACTGAATAATAAATGTGACACTTCTATAGCACGTTTAAATCGTTTCAAACATATATTCCATCCAAGTGAGACTTCAGCAGAAAGTTTCAGTCGCAACAAAACGACTATTTACTAGATGTGAGAATTCATCACAGAATCTGTGATGCTAAAAAACATCTACTTCACACACTCGTTAAACTAATGAAAAGGATTACTGACAACTGAATAATAAATGTGACACTTCTATAGCACGTTTAAATCGTTTCCAGCATCTATTCCATCCAAGTGAGACTTCAGCAGAAAGTTTCAGTCGCAACAAAACGACTATTTACTAGATGTGAGAATTCATCACAGAATCTGTGATGCTCAAAAACATCTACTTCACACATTCGTTAAACTAATGAAAAAGGTTAATGAGAACTAAATAACAAATGTGACACTTCAATAGCACGTTTAAATGTTTCCAAACATCTATTCCATCCAATTGAGACTTCAGTAGAGAGTTTCAGTCGTAACAAAACTATTCACAAGAAGTGAGAATTCATCACAGAATCTTTGATGCTTAAAAACATCTACTTCACACACGCATTAAACTGATGGAAAAGATTTCTGACAACTAAATAATAAATGTGACCCTTCAATAGCACGCTTAAATCGTTTGAAACATCTATTCTATAAAAGTGAGACTTCAGCAGAAAATTTCAGTCACAACAAAACATTTATTTACTAGATGTGAGAATTCATCACAGAATCTGTGATGCTCAAACACATCTATTTCACACACTCGTTAAACTGATGAAAAAGATAACTGACAACTAAATAATATATGTGACACTTCAAAAGCACGTTTAAATCGTTTCAAACATTTAGTAAATACTTCGGCGCTCGCTCCCTGGTTGAGACGCAACTGAATCTCAGACAAGTTGAACTACCTCAGGCTCAGCTTCTGCTTTTTTCGTTGATTTGGATGAAAAGTGATTGTCTTCTTGTGCAGAAAAACAACTAAGTAAGCTGTGACGTATGTAGTAAGTTAAATCATCGAAGATAAGGAAATCGCCTACTCTTGAAAACGAGATCGTATTGAAACTTTTGCGATTTTGCAACTTCGCGCCCTCGCTACGCGGTAAGGCGGCGAAAAGTTTGTCTGCATCAACTAAACTTTGAAGAACAACGAAGACAGAGACTTTGAATTACATTGGAAAGATAATTCCACCCCTGAAGATGTCACGATACAATTCCATGCCGATGCCACAGCCTGGCAGGAACTCTTCATCGAATTATGGCCCGCCTCCTTCATCAAATTATGGGCCTACTTCATACGCTCCCTATCCAGCTGCTAACACAGCTATGACTAATGATAGCGCAATGGACAGAGAAATGAATACTCTTATTGAGAATTTGAAAATATCAATACAAGATGCATCAGCAGAAGATCTTGATACGCTGCTGAAGAATGAAGATAGCCTGAATACACTGATCGAAGATTCACCTCAGGTTTGGTTTTAAACCGGACTCGAATCTTTTGCAAAATGCGAACAAAACGGAAAAAATTAAATTGCCAGCTTATTTCAAGACATTTTGACCGTACTTGGTATTGGCAATTAGGCTTAAGCTTTCTCATGCTTCAGTAATATATTCTATTTCTGAAACGTTTTATTGAACAACACAGAAAATTGAGAAAAATATATGGAACACTCATATGGAACACTCAGGCTTGTAGGGTATTTTGGAACAACTTTCCATTGTTTGTTTACTGATTCGCATTTGAAATATCTCAAAAAGATGAGGGCCAGAAGTCCCCTATGGAAGGACCAGGTTGGAAAGTTTGTCAACTGCGCACCGAATGCCAAGAGACTGATAAAATTTTGCGCACCAAAAATGAAATTAATGTGCGCACCAAAATTGGAATAGAAATAGCAAGGGATGGCCCAATTCCGATTTTTTATGATAATGTTTTATAATCTTATCATGTTCAGCGAGCTCTTGTTCAGTTGGACAAATTTTAATTTCTGGCTCATCTCAACTTTAGGTAAAATTCCAATTACAACTCAGAGCCCCTCTTGTTCAGACTCATTGTGGCAAGAATCCCTGTAATTTATGCGCTCTACTGCGCACCAATTTTTTTACATTCGCGCACCAAAGTTTTGAAGTGCGCCCCGAAGTTCTTCGGCGCGCAGTACAAACTTTCCAACCTGGTGGAAGGAAAGGGCTCAGACCACTTAGTTTCTATTGTTTCCATTGTTTTGCGCACAAAAATTTATCTTTCCACACTGGTCAGAAGTCACATTTGTCAGATGTCCTTCAACTGCATTATCAGCGATAGAGAGAGTACACAAAATGCAACAGCAGCCTAACGTCAACAAAAATATGGCCACAGTTGTTTGAAGGATTGCACTGAGTGAAATTTATGAGTTTTTCTCACATCCCCAGGCCTTCAGGATTCATTTCATGTAGATTATGCCAAAATTCCCTATGTCCCATGATACCCAAAACCACTCTAGGCAAAAGTTCCTGTTGTATTCAAAACAATAACATATTGTATTTCTCTTGCTTTGAATCCAGAAACTCTTTAGAGTCTCACACGGAATGGAAACTGAACAGAATCTTTCGTGGAAAGATTTCATGCAATGTATTTTGATATGTGCATTTTTCCAAAAAACCAAGACTGCTTTTTATTTATTTTGCATGCATAACCATGCAGAAAAGATGCATGTTATGCCAAATATCTATGGAGTGGAGCAACATCTAGAACATTGGTAAAACAAATCTTTAGACACTTAAGGAATGGCACAGATCTTTGGCACAGCAAAAATAAACTTTCCTCTGTGCACATGCACAATTTCAAGTATTGTAGCAAAGGCAAAGGACAATGCAGTCATTTGTTTTTGATACAACAGCCAGGTGTGCATCAAAGTCTAAATGCAGCTCATATATACAGGCCTTGTGCACAATAACATGACAAGAATTCTCAAGGATTCTTCAGAATTATCCTCTGGAATTCTTAAAAATTCTTGAAAAAATTGTTCACATTTTGAGAAGAATCCCATGAGAATTATTGATTGATATCAAAGCTTGTAATTTTTTGGAAAGAGGAATTCTTAGTAATATTTTCAAGAATCTTGGAGAATTCTTAAAGCAGGGAAGCTATGCTGCTATGTGTAAGATCTTGCACCATAGTTTATCTCCTTGATATGGCACATGCTAAATGTTGAGTCCTGGCAAAGTTTGGCCCCCAGCCATCTGACATTTTCATTATTTTTGACAGATGAAGGACTTGAAAGCCAAGAGAAATGAGCTGATTAATGGTAACAACAAACAAGCAACATTCAACCTTTCATTACAAGGTCCATTTGAAAGTCAGAAAGAAAAGCTTTCAGAAGTTGTCATGTTGCAATCATCAAAGAAGGAGGAATATGACATTCTCAAAAGCAAGTTAGGTGAGGTCTTAATAATTGTTTTGTCACAATTCTGGGTACTTTGCTGCAAATGTGACATGGGAATTTTTTGACATCTTGATCAGTTTCAAAATGGCTTTAAATGTCATGAAATTTCTAAGTCCTAAACCAGAAGAGTGACAGATTTCTGCTTGCCATACCAGGTATTGTAACCCCTCATAAACATCCGGGTGAGCCAGAAAAAAGTTTCCACTTTTGAAAATTCATAGCACCAAGGGTACCTCACACATTTTAATGGTTCAAGTTTCAGACTGCGTTCACACGATGCCGGCACATTTTGAAAACGATGAAAAATGTGACGGTAGCAAAATTTGAGCTAGCGTTCACACGATACCGGCAAAATTTGAAAACGGTAGGAAATTTGACGGTAAAACTCATTGCAAGACTTTGATGCCAATTAAGTGTACCTAAGCCCTAAGAATCATTCAGTCTCGTTCCAAAAGCGTCTGAAAATGCTCTATTTTCATCAGTTTAAAGTGTTTACACGATGCCGTTTCCAAAATGTGCCGATTAGAGTTCCATTTTCAAAATCTGCCGTTTTCAAAATCTGCCGGCAAAAAATGTGCCGTTTTCGTGTGAACAGGAGGCCTATCCGTCGAATTTTTCACCGTTTTCAAAATGTGCCGGCATCGTGTGAACGCAGTCTCAGTTAAAAGCCAAAAGATGAAAGGATTTTTGTGATTTTTCTTGTTGTCTCACAAGCACTAGAAATACATTTAAACTGAACTTTACAAACATTTCATGGTTGCAAAATGACTGAAAAATGGCGTAAGGCCAAATCATTAAAGACTCCTCGCACAGATCAGTAAAGAAAATGCTATTGTTCATGGGTGAGAGCTATCCACTGCTGATTTATTGCCATGGGACTGAAAATCTTTAGCATTGTTTTGAAAATTGATGTCATACAGTAATACTCTTGAGAGAGTTGAAACACCCATTGCATATTGTTCTGTGTATGGAGAATCCTTACAATTTGATCAATGTTTTAGGCCCCCTTTCAGCCACTTTGCAATCATGAAATTTTAATGAAGTTAAATTTACAGATACATCTAATGGTTGTAAGACAGTGAGAAAAATCACAAAACTACTTCGATCTTTTGGCTTTTAACTGAAATTTGAATCATTCAAATCTGTGAAGTACTCTTGGTGCCACGAAATTTTAAAAGTGGGAACATTTTTCTGGCTCACCTGGTACATACTATGGTTTTCTTGAAGATTGTATCAATTTTCCTCTATTGATTTTAGGTTTACAATGATTTTGATTTTTTTAAATTGTTTGAGGAATTTTATTCAGAATAATTAAAGTGCTGCCACTTTGAAAATGATATATAAGATCCCAAATTTCCAATGGCAGATTTACAGGAAGGTACCCGTGGTTCCTTTTAAGCCATTCTGTTCTTAGAAAAATGTGATTAGTAACTTTACACACACCTTTTCCTTTTTAAAGATTTGAAAGATTTGGGCTCATGCTAGCAAAACATCCAAAAATGTTTAATGTCCAAATTTTCATGATGCCAAAATACCTATAGTACACAGTAGTGTTTGTTTTCAGTTTTATTGGCAAGTTTTTGTGTCTGATACATATTTTTGTAGTGAAGCAAAATCTGATAAGAGCTCTTCAAGGGAACCACTTGAGTCTGCACACAGGCTGTTGTTTGCCTCAATTAAGCTAGTATTTTGCTCCTTGCATACTAAATTCCTTTCTTGTTTTGACAGAGAGCCTGGCTGGCAGTTTGTCCCTGGATACAACATTGGCACTTCTGCAAACATCTGCTGCTGAAAAAGATGCTGCATCTGAGGTATGCACTGTTTGAATATTTGTGTTTCACTGCTCTTTTTTTATGCAAATATAAAAGTTTACAATTACAATGATTTCTACATCTAACTATACATTCCTAATTACTATGCAACACTACAGGTACGATACCATGGGGAGCGAGAGACAATGACTACCCCATGGCCAATATAAAAAGATGTGCAACGCTCAATTAACTACGACTACACTATAAACAATTATACAAACGATTATACTACAAAACTAATGGATAATGTACTAGATTCTGTTCCACATGAGATGTCAGGTCAAAGTTGCGATGACTGGAAATGACGTCGCAAGCACAGCTCTTTTACTGGATGCATGAAACATGCTCCATGTTTAAAAGCCATACAGTAATACTTACTTTGTAATCTACCACATTATCTTCCTACAGTTACTTCACCATTGCCAAGATCTTGTAAGATAGTTCATAGTCTTAGCATGTCTACGTCAGACCTTTTGTGTACAGATGCTTGCTAGCCTTACTGTACAAGGACCCTCAACATTCTCCCAGCTCATTGAATTGAGTTTGTTGTTTTCACTCCAGTGAGGGCCCTGTTTCCATAAAGCTGTAGCATCTGATTATCCAGTTTCAATCAGAAAGCAGGATTTCAACAATCATGCTATTCTAAGATTCTTGAAAGTAGTGTACAATTGATTTGCTGTAACTGCAACAAAATGTTGAAAGATGTCAGCGTAGTTACTGTACAAGATCTTTCTCATCTCTAAACAGAGTATGTCTTAGAGGAAGGCAGTTTCTGCAATTAGGGTCTGAAAAAACATTCACCTAAGTACTGATGGCTTGTATTATGGTACAGCAGTTCAGAAAGACTGTTCAAGTTTTAGTTTCATCATTTTAAATCCCCCAACGTACAATTTATGCAATAGCTAAAAACAGACAAATAACTAAGCTACAAGAATATAAGATACACAAAACTAATACATCATTAAGCGAAAGTAATACAAAATACCAAAAATTAAAGATGAAAAGAAAATTAATACAACATGCAAATACAAATCAAAGAACAAAGATAAATTGTATGCAGAGAATTACTTAAAGGAGGAGCTTTCTCAGTAGGTAAACTAATCGAGGAGAGAGCTCCCCCCCCCCCCTATCCTAGAATATTATCAGTTGATTTTGGATGAATTAAAATTAACCTGAGAAGTAGACGGATTTGCATTTATCCTGCTATGGAACCCATGCATCAAAGCAGTGGAGCCAATGCAGGCTAATCTGTTTCTGGTATCCACATAAATCAGTCATTATGTAATTGTAGTTGTAGCAGTACAGTAAAAACCCTCACATAAGAACCTAACATTTTGAACTCAGCCTGTTTAGGTTCTAATGCTATGAGGTACATCCCGTAATCAGGGTGTAGGTTCTTAACATAAGGTCCAAAACAAATTCCAGAAAACAAAGGACAGTTGAAGGTGAACATGATGGCAACATGGCTAGCAACGCAAAACTCTACTTTAAAAAACATTGTCCTTTAGTCCTGAATTTTCTCATCTCCTGACCCATCCACAGTCATCAGACAACCAGTTTTTTCTAAGAGCTTGGTGAAGAATTCCTTGTCTTCCCTTAGGTTCTGCCATGAGTCCATTTAGTCATCAAACTCTTCTCGTCCTAGCTGAATTTATTTCCCAATGAATAAAAGAATGAAATATTATACCCTTTATTAAGAACCTGATTAAAATATCAGGCTGAAATGGTTCTTATTTATTGGGTACAAAATATACAATTTCAGGCTGTAGGTTCTTAATAAATGAAGGTTCTTATGTGCGGGTTTTTACTGTATCAGTTCAGTAAAAGAGCAAAAGTTCTGTACAACATGTCTTGGGAGTTTTTTAGAAGACCTCTTGAACAACTTGCAAAAGGAGTTAGAAATCTCATTCAAGATTTTTTTATTCCACAAGGCATTGGCAAATGATCTTTTGGATGGAAAATTACAAATTGATGAATTCCTTGAGCAGTATGTGAGTGAAAGAACTGTTTATCATTTACGCAAAATAAAAGCTGATAAGATGGCAGAAATTGTCAGAAGAGGGCCACCAAACCAACAACATGGCCCAACCTCATATTACGGTGCAGGGTATGCACGCTATTGAATATCTTTAGCTGTACATATCTGCTTCTACGTATCTTTGAGATTTATACTAAATTATTTTAAATTTTGTACATACCTACAAGTAAAAACTGCTACTTACTAGACTGCGTTCACACGATGCCGGCAGATTTTGAACACGATGAAAAATTCGACGGATAGGCCTCCTGTTCACACCAAAACGGCACATTTTTTGCCGACAGATTTTGAAAACGGTAGATTTTGAAAACGGAACTCTAACCGGCACATTTCGGAAACGGGATCGTGTGAACACTCGAAAGTGATGAAAACAGAACATTTTTCGAGAATGATCGATTCTTAGGGTGCAGGTACGAATCTTTGGCGTCAAAGTCTTGCAAAGAGTTTCTTACTGTCAAGTCTCGTACTGTTTTCAAATTGTTCCAGCATCGTGTGAATGCTAGCTCAAATTTTGCTACCGTCACAATTTTCATCGTTTTCAAAATGTGCCGGCATCGTGTGAACGCAGTCTTAGATAACATTCTTTGATTTGACCATACAAAAACATTGTTGTTATTGATAGTTTGATTAATCATGATACTTTGCACCAGGCATCACACACAACATTTCAAACAGCAAATTAGCAGCAGTCAAGGCTGTAGTTCCATTTTTGTCATATGGTGGAGATACCTGAGAAAGGAGAATTGCAATGTCAATGAGAGCTTTGAATTTGTTTTGATGTTTACTTTACCTTATTAGGTACTTCTCCCCACCCACATGCAGTGTTTTGTTTTAGTTTAAAAGGCCCTCATGCACATATGTTCTTTGCTGAAGATGACTCTAGCCAGAGTCGAAACGTACCGAATTATGTCATAACTTTTATAAAACTAAGTATCCTGGATGTGACGTTATATTTTCAACTGGATTGTCAAACTTTTTCTTTCATCATGTAATTGGATTGTCTTTTCATCACAAAATGTCTTTCTCATCGTCTTTCTCATTCTAAAATTAATAACAAAGCTGCGTTTTCCAGAGTCAAGAGCTTTGAATCTTGCAAAATGCTATCAGGGTCCAAAAAGTACAGGCCTTTTGCACACCTAAATTGTTGTTTGTAACTTTAACCAGGCTGAAAAGTCAGCTTGATGTTACAGTCAAACTGCTGCAAAAACAAAGTTGCAATTCGATTATATGATAAACTGCAGGGCTGAAATCATAGCTCTTTTTAAAGACCCATGGTCAACTGGCATTCTCTGGCACATTAACAATACCACAATGCATTTCTTGGCTGTCAACTGAAAACAAACTCTTTCAAACTTTTGACTGTAAAGGCCCTCATGCAAGAACACTGTACAAGCCTTTGTGATCAGTTGCCAAGATGAAGCAAATGGAATCAAAAGCCTCCATTAAAGCCCTTCCACAGTATGATCCAAAACCATTTGCTAAACAAATTGCTTTCAAATATTGCACAAAAATTATATAGCATCAAAAGTAGAGCTTTTAAAAATTCAATAGAAAGATAAAGAGACACATGATAAAGATCAGATGGTTTTATGGAGGCTTTTGTTTGTGTTGGTTTATGGGGGCTCTTCAGTCATTGGTTTTAAAGAGTTTGTTTTGTTTTTGACAGTCAAGAATTGCATTGTGGTATTGCTGGTCCACCCAAAGCATGGTGATTGACAATGGGTCTTTAACAAATGGGCTAGGATTATCGGCTTGATTAAACAGGCAGAACATTTCCATATGATGGCAAATTGCCTTTCTGACTGGGGGCTCAAATTACTGGTACACGTGAGTGCCGTTTTGGAATGCTTTCCTCCTAAAATATGGACTGTCACTGTCAGTTGGAATTGTATACTTGTTAATTATCAAGAATCAGTTTCTTACCTCCACAAGATCTCCACCAACTATGTTTAGTCCCCTCAAACCCCTGACTATTTCAAGGGCTTGGATTGTTGTTAGGCCACCAATTTCAGGAGTACCTACAATGGAATGGAAGAATCTCTTTACAACAAAATCTTTGCTGAATCCAGCAAGCTCCATCAGAGGCTGTTTTTCAGGTTGCTTGCATTGTAGATTTTCTGAGTAAAGGACAGCATAGCCAAGCCAATAATCTTGAAAAATTGCAGAAATGAACTGACATCCTGTCTTTCAACTTTGTGTGCAACCTGTATCATTGCATGATGAAAAGTTTATCGTTGGCTTACCAATAGTAAAAAATTGGCTGCAATTCATCGGTGGTTTCACAAACTAATCACTACAGTCTGCTTTAACGTCTTACTCTCCCTATATAAAGAAAGCACAAATCATTGGCTTCCAGTAATTCATTCGTTTGGTTTTCATTCATTTGGTTTTCATTTTTTGCTTTTCATTTGTTTGGTTCAGAGGAAGGTCATCGGCTGGGCTTTAGCTATTCCAAAAAGAATCTGAATTGAACAATATTTTGATACATTTTGTAGAATTTTCAAATATGCACAATAGTGATAGAATCTCCAACATCACTCAGTCGAACCTTTCATACAAAAGTGTACAAATATCGCTGCAAAAGCAGTGGGGTTTCATGACCGTCTCATATCGTGATCAAAAGCAACTGATAAAAGCGAGGCTATGACTGTATTTATAGCGACAGTAAGACTGTAAATGAGACTGACCTCTGGAACTTTAAAGTATTAGATGTTGTATGGTAGTAACAATAGCAGGTCAGTAGCTTATTCAGATATTTAGAGTACCTGTCCCAGGGCAGAAAGCTGGATCAATAGCATCAATATCAAAGCTGATGTAAACTGGTCCATCTCCAATCAACTGACGTACTTCATTCATTAGGGGAACCAATGATTTATGCCAGCATTCTGTTGCAGGAACAACTTTGAACCCCTAAAAGAAAGATTAACAAATCACAGTACATTATAATAGTCTCAAGTGAGTTTCTAAGTATTTAGACCTCCGTGTTTACACTGTGCCATGCCAACACTAGACTTATGGCCTGAAGTCCCTTTCTCCCTGCACTCTTTGACTTGATGAGAGCGCTTTAGTAAACAGAGACTCATCATGATATTACTCCAAGAAACCTGACCCTATTTTGGTCCAATCTCTGACCCTCCTAAAGTACCAATCAGATCGCAAAGTGGAAAATATGCTGGAATTTTTTATTTGTTTGGACGACTATGATTAACAAGACTTGAGATTAGAGGGCGTGATTCAAGATTTGAGGCTGTGATTCCATGATGAATACAGAAAAAAGGATCAGCATTTTCACTGTTGCATTTATTATGAGACCCTGTAGAGAAAGGTTTACGGCAGGGACACAAGGGACTCATTGTAATAAGTCTATACCAGTACAATTTTGACCCATCTATGTTTAAGAAAGATCTTTTGGAAAAAGGACCCTTGCTTAGAGAGTTTGGGCCCAAAAACCCACCTGTATGGGTAGCACATACCTGTACCGTCAACCCCCCGCCGGAAATTTTGCTTCCTCATAAGGCATGATAAGCTGTAGATTCTTAAGGATGTCAAATGTCCTAGCTATGTTTCTAATGAAAATAGTGTTCTGTAGCCCCATTCAGACAATAATTGCAGTACTTTACTCACCAGTTTCCTTGGCACGTCATGATCATCATCAAAACCTGTGCCTCGCAGTCCTATCTGTGCAGTGCGATTGCAGTCTATCAAGCCCTCTTCCACAGCCCTAAGAAATCCATTTCCATGATAGTATTTCACACCTCCAAATTCATACAAATCAGTATGTGCATCAATGTGTACCAAGCCAACCTTGCCATATTTCTCCTGAGAGGCAAAGAGAATGAAGGTGTGTTTTAGGAAACATTGCATTTGTTAGGAGAACATAGCTTTTGAAGATAATGTCTGGGTCAAATTTCCATATGGCAGATTTCCACATCAGTACTTTATATCCAACAAGGTCTCCAATTTCACAATTATCCCTTGATGAAAGCATCCATACTCAGGGCCGATACCAGCCATAACTGCGTAGGGGGGCGACAAACGAAAATTTTCCGACGAAAAAATCACCAAAAACAACAACAACAACAACAGCTGTAGAAGAATACGTTAAATGTATGCATTATATAACCGATCTAGCTCCTCAGTAACTAAACTTTGGCCACATTTCGCAATCCAACCTTGAAATCAACACAATTGGTGAATATCTATCAAAAATATGCCATGAATTCAATAATTTCTGCTGGAATTTATATTTCAGCCCCAATAAATTCATGTTTCTATGCAATATTTCCCCACAAAGTCCTCCAAAATTTGTCATTTAAACCACAAAAATTCCGACAAGTGAACAAAATTTTCCGACAAATGGTCTCCTGGGGGGGGGGGTGCTCTGCCCCCAGCCCCCCATTGGCTTTGGCCCCATCCATACTTATGGAGAACCAACCATTAGACATCCTTAACAGGTGATCTGAAGTGAAAATTTTTATCAACAGCAAATAAATACCATTGCTGAGTGATAAAAACTTCTGTTTAAAATATTTTCATAGTTACATTATTTTGTTTTTGAGTTATCCACTATTTTGTGTGATTGGCTGGATGCCATTTTGTTTGCAAAAAGTAATAAAAATATACAACATTGGCTATGTTCCCAAAGGGAAATCTAAACATTTTTTCAATTAATATGCATTTCTAAACATCACATTAAGCAATGAGACAATTCATTTTACTTTTATCAGTTGAAATGTTTCTTGCTGCAATCTTTCAAAATGCAACGCAACTATGATTCCCCATGTTATCCTTGCAGGTGGCCTTTAAGCAGTTGCTGCTTTCAAAAACACTACAAATTTACAGTACTTATTGTCTGAATAAATGTGATAACAATATGGTTTTTGCCATAGATTGAACTTTGATCATTTCATTGTGTATAGGAACCAGATAAAACTCATCTGTCATGAAAGAAAATCTAAATTTCAGGTAGACTCTCAGAGAATGAATAGAGGGAAGTAGTATTTTATAGTCTGTGCTCAAATGATCCATTTCCCTTGTTTGCTGACATCAATGTTTCATTCATGATCAGGTTTATTGTCCTCTATGGAATGCATTGCCCACTTAATTTGCAATTATGCTTAATGAAACGTTCCCTGATTCCACAAATACTGTACCATGTCTTTGCTGCAAAGAAACCTTCTTGAAAGCTAAGGAAAACAACTCAAATTCCCTGAATCAATCAGATTTGGTTCCTTGATTTTTGCAAGAGGCTTTTTACATGAGAAATTTCAATCTGTGTTGAGTGAAACACAGGTTGAGTTTCAACTTGGTTGCGGGTGTAGCCCTTCTTTATGTTCACATGAAGGAGGCTGAGTTGAAACTCAGTAGGGGCTCAGTTCAACTCGGCATCTCAGCCTGATTTGAAATTTCAATGCAGGTTGAAAATTTCATGTACAGTGCATGTCTTTTGTAACTTAACACGGTAAAATTCTTGTTGTTTCTTAAAATTTCTTCAAATGTCAGAGAAATTCTCTAACTTTCTGCGACATTCTTCGAAATTCTTTGAGATGTTTTCTTCAAGGAAAAGTCACATAAAGCTAGCAAATTTTTCTTCGAAGAAACTTTCTTGCAAAACTCAAGCAAAAACATCTCCAGTGCAAAATTTCACATGAGGTAGAAGGATCCATTTCGCCAGGTTCACACAAATTCCAACTGTTCTTTTGATTTCTGTCTATGTTTCAAACAACGGTTGGATCAAGGAGCATTCAATATCATATTACCAATTCAAAAGACAATTATGTGTTCAAAAGCCTGGAGGTCATTACAATGAATGACCATCTTCAGTCTCTGTGTTGGCCATGGGGTAGACATTGTCTTTTGGTCCTCATGGTTTCGTCCTTGTAGTGTTGCATAGTAGTTAAAGTATGGTAGAATGTAGCAGATATTGTAATGTTTTATATTGATAAAAAAAAAATCTCTGTGAGGAGGAACTTCCGCCTAACTGGAAGTAGTCCAAAACACGGAGATATCATCTTGACCTTGGTGACGTTAGATGTCCCCGAAAGATATAGAATTTCTGTACTGCTTTTGTTTAAATCTGAAATTTCTCATGTAAAGTGGATCAGTTTTCACCCTTGTGCCTCCAGTCCAAAGGCCTGTATACAGGCTTAGGAGAACAAGAGCCAATGACTTGCCTTGAAAAGCCAGGCATGTTTCTGCAGAAGTAAACAGTAACTTACAGTACCTTCATTGCCTTTAGTATGGGGTAGGAGATAGTATGATCCCCTCCCATTATCAAGGGTTTGCATCCATTTTTTATCAGTTCTGATGTCCTTTCTGTAATTTGTTGGACTGCCTGAGATAGATCAAATGGATTGACTGCTATGTCTCCAACATCAGCAACCATCAGTGATTCAAATGGAGATGCACCTAAAGGAACAACATTGCTGTCAAAAATACAGTAATCTGAGTCTAGAATAGAAGGTCCTCTAATGTGGCTTTAACTTTATTTTTCATGTTCAGTAGTTTTTATGATTTGCAAACAGTTGCTTGCACTAAAAATCCATTTGTAAACCACTGGTTGACATGTCAGAGAATTGCACCACCACTAGCCTACAGTTTCACAACTTGAGGTCATGTCTGAAGACATAAAGAAATGCGGGAATTTATTATCAAAAGTCCCCAAAAGGAGAAGAAATAATAAGAACTCTTTGCAACAGTGAGCAAGTACTGCATTTTGCTTGCATTATTATAATCAGGAAATTTACTTTACAAAAAGATATTTTTTTAAAACAGTGAAATTTCATTTCATACAGTAGGTTCTTTATGGGCAAAAGGTATGATGAAAGCCACTCCGTTATAAAGTGGAAATAATCCTTACGTGTGGCAACATTGAATTTCTTAATCATAATAGACTCAGTTCTTATTTGCCTTGGGCCAAGCCTTGCCCCTGATCGATTTGAAGCTCCAGCATCCATTGGGACCCCAGTGAAGCAGACATCAAGACCTAAAAAAAGACAAGAGTTATAAACTGCAATTAGACTTTGCCAATAAAGTTTGTTATTTTGGACAAACTCAACAATTTTGGTACTGCCATCTTGTTGCCATAAAAGAGGCCAATTTGGTAATTTCTGGAGTTTGTTTAACTTCCTCCAGAAATTACATGTTTTAGGTCTTTCCTGCTACTAATGCTAAAAGCGAAGAAAGTTTGCCAACTGAAGTCATATGTTTAAGTTTTGTTTAGTTTAGTTTAGCTGCGCAATTGCTTTTGTTCATGAAAATGAGCCGTTCTTAAAATTGCAATTGTCTCAAATTACGTTCTAAATTTACGAGAAATTGCTTGTATAAGGAAAGGAACTTAACTGTAGGACAAATAAGATGTCGAATGAAAATGTTTGCCAATAATAACCGAAGAGTTTTCCGTGCACAATTTGTACCCAACAGAGTAAATTCTTTTTACAGCGTGAATTTTTAATTCGTGACCCTTTCAAAATGAGAAAATTTCTGTTTGAGTGTTTTGCTAATTTACAGTGTGTGCTTGTCTCCACACTTCAACGTGTAGTTTTGTTGGTGGCGAACATGCTGCTTGTTACAGATCGACAAACTTAGCCCCGAGATCGGGCTCATCTAAAAAATGATAAAGATCTTAAATATCAGGCTACAAGAAATTATATGGATAAGTTGATATTTCAAATTCTTAGTTTCCATCAGGAAGAGATATTTGAAACCCTGCCCTCCACCATAGTCACAAGATAGCGGTATATCAGTTAGTCAAATAGCGAAACTACGACTCAGGATAAGTCTAGTCACAAGATACGTATCTTGGGACTCTGCCTCCACCACATGCGTATGACGCAACGTCGAAAACTCTACTGCCAGAAAACACAGTCCCAAGAGTTCCATGCAGGTATTTCCTTTCAAAAAACAACAAATAGGTAAATTATTTCTGAGTCTCAAGACGATAAGACAATTGAGTTTATAGCATCACACACCTACCTTCTGAAGTTTCCTGAACAGGGAGTCTCATCATCGAAGCTATCCCTCCACTTCTTGGCATAACAGCCCCGCTCAGCGGTTCATTAAATTTGCGAGTTCCTGAATTACTTCTCAATACATAGCTTGAACAGAAACAGCGTTTGCTCATTTGAATGACTGTACGCAGATGGGAGGATTTCATGAAGCCGGCCATTCTTTCAAACACGGCAACTTTCAGCTTAGGCCACTTGCTTATCAATATCAGATTCCACAACCACGCGTGTTTTGATTCAAAAATGTAACAATAGCCGGTGCTAGACGTTGAACCTGATTTTAATAACAAAAGCAAATCTGTTGATCTTTCGTCCTCGATGTATGTTTGCTTTGCTTCCCTGAGATCTCTATGCTCCAATAATGTGGCAATTTACATTTTGATTGTGAAATTAGCACCTTAGTTAAACGTGACTGTTTGCCAGAACAAGACCTCAGTTGTTTGGCCAGGCGGATGGCCTAAAGTGCAGGTCAGCAGGTCAAGTAATGTGGCAGGTCAATCAAGCGTTTTATCAAAACCAGAATTAAAATAAGAAAATGCTGACCCGCATTGTCTGTTCATTGCTTGTATTTCCGCGTTCACTTTCTGGTACTTTTCAAGACAGCTTTCCTGCCTGAGGCTGCCATCGTGGTGTTCTTTTGTTTCTTGGAATTCACTCCGAAGCTCCTGATTGGCTGAAAAATTTAGACACACCTCTCTCACACCACTGCCTTCCCACATCAGATCGCAGAACGGCGAGTGAAATCAACCAGGAAGTATTTTGTTACCAAATTTTCGCTGGCATTAATTAAACATTCTAGTTTTCAGTTAACAATAACTATATTTCTGTAAATTGTACCCGAATTTTGCTCGAGCCATGCCCGAACAGCAACTGGCCCTCAGGGCCTTTTGACCTATTGTGACGGGCAAAAAATGACAGATACGGACACTTTCCGCACCATTTTCCAAGAGAGAAATTGAAATGTCTGTTTCCCATCAATTTCCTGGGAAAATTTGTCCGTTTCCTCAAAAGTTCCAGTAAGAAAGCACTTGGAAATTTCTTTATTTTTGCTGTGGGACCTTTTGATGGCCTTGGGGTGGGGACGATTCGTTGCAGGAAGGGAGAAGCGAAATAATATGTCGTTTGTAACTTTCACATAGACTGATTACATATGACAAAATAAACTTGGGGCAAGTCTATAGACAACACATACAGTAAATAATTCAGGCCATAGTCAGAAGGGCTGCTCGCACCCCAAGGACTGATATCAAATTGATGTGCGAGGAAGCAATGATGAATGACAATGATTCTTGAAAATGGCTATGCATGGCTTCATATGCCCCAAAGGAAGCGAAGCTTCTCGGGCCCGTAGGAAGCGGGGGGGGGGGGCTAGCCTGTGTTCCTTTTCTGTGGAGTCTGGTACACAGGCTAGGGAGCCGGTAGAGCTCAAGCCTTCAAATGTTTTCGAAAACACTGCTGCAAAAATACTAAAATTTCCCCATAGTTCTTTGACGGAAATTTAAGGGAAATGGAAATTTCCATTCTCCAAATTATGAGAAATGTGTCCGTTTCCCCAAAATTTCCCCAGCAAAAAATTTGGTGAAATTTCATCATTGTTTGCAGACGTCACAAAATTAGTTTCATTTGTTCTCCCTTGTTTCAAGAACAATTGCCCCTCCAAGCTACAGCTGCTTTCAACGATGCTGGTAGCAATAACTACCATGTCTTTTGAGAATTCATTCTTGATTATAAAAATTCATATACACATACAACTAAAGACCCCTCAAAGCTCTTTGAATAGATTTTGAAATCTGTCCATTGCTTGTTTGATCAGTCACGGTATTTTGCTCCTGGTAGGACACACAACATTTCATATAATAAGTTAGCTCCAGTTAGGGCTGTCGTGCCGTTTCTGTCGTATGGTGGAGAAACCTGTGCGAAAAAGAATGGAGATGTGATGTGTTAAAAAATATTTGAATGATGTAGGTTGCTAAGAATGGAAATGGAAACTTTATCAGCTTCTAGAAACGTAATGCATTTGTTTTGTTGAGTAATAGGGAAAAGAATGTGGATTAGCAGGATCTGGTTTTTTAGAGCAGAAACGCTAACGTTGACACGTAAGTTTAGAGTTTTTGGAAGTGGCTGCTCAGTTGAATACTTAATGTCTGGGAATATTAGTACTTGCTGAGTGTAGACCTTGCAGGTCAGGGCTTTCGTTTGTAAAATGAACTTACTTCTTTAACTGACAACCAATGATGATAATGATTCATGAAACATATCTACGTATACCCTGGGTACCAGAGCCTCAGAATTCAAATGAAAGGAATTTTTCTATTATTTTTTGGCTCTGGTACCCAGGGTAATCTACGTATGGCTTCTTACCCCCCCCCCCAAAGAGCTTGGGAAAATTGGTGATGTGAAAGTGTGCTAGATACAAAGCCACAAAACATAGCTATCGCTCGATTCGTGGCGCTCGTGTTTAAAAAAGCAACGTAAACTTGCGAAGCAATATGTTGCAATTGGTATCATTTGCGTAAGATAAGTCATTTAACAATTTTTGACAAATTGATTCTTTATGTAAAAAGTGGTCCACCGGATCAATTTTGGTCCAACCAATGAGTCATCGTCATCGAGAGTTCCTTGCGAGCACGTTACCATTTCAGACTGCCTGAAAATCAAATTTATCCTAGACGGATAGACTTATTATACCTTTTCGTCCCTTCTTTCCCTTCGTTCTTTGATTTGCTGATATCACTTGGGCCTAATTTTTCAAAATGGCCTAAACAAGTGGAAGTTCTCGTAGACTCAACAAAATCGCTTCAAAATCTGTTTAAAGAGCTCAAACATTAAAAAGCAAAAAACTTTAGTTCAAAGAATGATGTTGTCTTGACCTACAAATCGCAAAATGCATACCTTTCAGACAGTACTTTTCCTCTGTAAAGGCAAGATAGATCCATCGAGGTTGCGAGAACTCCAGGCTTCATCAACGGTTTTTGTATACAACAACAGCAACTGTCTGAATAAGTGCCTACTGATCGGTTGAAAGCTAAATTCCAGCAATTTGATTGGTGAATACGGAATCACTCTACGCGGGCCTAAATTAGGCCCACTTTGTAAGAGTAATGTTATGAGTCCCTGTTGACCAAGTGATATCAGCAAATCAAAGAACGCAGGGAAACAGGGGACGAAAAGGCATAAGTCAGCTAAACGGAAACAGTAGATCCAATGGTTGAATTGATAGGACAGGTTAGCTGAAATAAAACAGTTCTATCAGTTCCACTACTGCAGTATGCCCTGTGCAGTATGGTACCATGGTTTCCACTTAGGCCAAATTTGATTGCAAGATAATCTGAAATTTCACCGTGTCCGCCAAGGACCTAGACTGATGCCTTTTCGTCCCTTGTTTCCCTGCGTTCCTTGGTCAAGAGGGACTAATAACATTACTCTGAAATAGTGGGCCCACTTTAGGCCCGCGTAGGGTGGTTCCGTATTCACCAATCAAATCGCTAGAATTCAGTTTTTAACCAATCAGGGGCCGCTATTCAGAATGTTGTTGTTGTTGCTCTTAAGGAACGGTTGAAGAAGCCTGGAGTTCTCGCAGCTTCGATGGATCTATTTTGCTTCTACGGAGGAAGATTACTGTCTGAAAGGTAGGCATTTTGCGTTTACGTCGAGACAACATCATTCTTTGTACTAAAAGTTTCCTTTTCAATGTTCGAGCTCTTTAAACCAGATTTTGAAGCGATTTTGTTGAGTGTACGAAAACTCCCACCTCTTTAGGCCATTTTGACAAAGTGGGCCCATTATACAAGCGTAATATTATGAGTCCCTATTGACCAAGTGATATCAGCAAATCAAAGAACGCAGGGAAACAAGGGACGAAAAGGCATAAGTCTACCAAGGACCCTGGATGGTAATGGCTCTTTAATATTTACCCCTCAACCAAACACTTCAGATTTGTGACACTACTTACCTCTACAAGATCTCCACCAACGATGTTCAATCCCTTCAAGCCTCTGATTATTTCAAGGGCTTGGATTGTTGTTAGGCCACCAATTTCAGGGGTACCTAGAAAAGGATACCGAATTAAGGCAGTGGCAAAGTCTTCAATCTAGAGAAGTTTTTGTGTTCAGAACTTATTTTTACTTCGTATACAGCCAACTTTCACTATTTCGTAATTTTGAAATTTTCCATAGTGAGCCACCTTAAGTGCAATTCCACCATCCTCAAGAACTCAAGAATAGTCATGATTAAGGTGGATCTGCACTTAAGGTGGCTCACGCGGGACATTTGAGACAAAAGGCTGAACTTGTATGTCGTGCAGAGAATACGAATTCTTTTTAACCCCAAAGCACATCTCTCTTGAGTATTCTACAAAATGTTAGCCTCCGTCCACACGTATCCGGATATTTTTGAAAACGCTTCTTTTTTATCTGTTTTAAGAAATATTCGCGTCCACACGCGGTGCGTTTTCGAAAATATCCCCGTCCACACAAAGACGGTGCTACATGCAGACTTCTATGTTCGAACTTCGATAAAAGATAACAGACAAGCAAAATGCCCTCGCGTGATCCCCGAAGATCTGTGCGCATGCTCTGATATGTCGTTAATCGATGCTGTGACGTCAGCGTTTTCAAAAAGCTCCGTTTTCATCTGTCCACACGACAACATGAAAAGGGTGTCTTCAAAACTATCCACTCTTGAAAGTGTTTTCGTTTTCGAAAAGCTTCGTTTTTGGTGACCGAAAATGCCATCTACGTGTGAATGCTAACCCAAAACGGATAAAAAAGATGCGTTTTCAAAAATATCCGGATAATTGTGGACAGGGTTTCCGTTGTACATGAATTCCTCCATGCCTCATCAGTTATTGGATATATCATACCTGTTTCTTTCCCATCCAATCCCATCTGGAGCTTGAATTTGAGTAGGTTTATCAATCTCCTTTTCGACATAGACAAAATCGTCGTAAAACCACAACGAACATCCTCAAATACAGTGTAGCCTTTCGTCTCGAATAAAACAAAGTTTTTGAAAATCGTTTCATTGGTTATGGACATATATGCAATCAAAGGATTATGCTTGTACCAACCAAATTTGATTTGACAAACCTGTCCCAGGACAGAAAGCAGGATCAATGCCATCAATATCAAAGCTGATGTAAACTGGGCCATCCCCAATCAACTGACGCACTTCTGCCATTAGGGGAACCAGTGACTTGTGCCAGCAATCTACGGCAGGAACAACTTTGAATCCCTAGGAAAGAACAGTTGACGAGATCTATGTGATGAGCTTTCATGCTGTTTTGGAAATCACGCATTTCAACTTGCAGTTGATACACATGTTGTACGTGCAGCTGTTTCTAGTCAGGTCTCTTTTTAGGTTACATGAACCGGATCAGCTAATATCAGTGTGCTGGTTCATTTGATTGAGATCTTACCGAAATTGTGATTTTTATAGGAAAATGAAGTTAAAGATGAGTGAGACCTCACTAGCTAGAAGATGAGATGCAGGCCCACCTCATGCGAACAGACCCTTAGCTGGCCTTACATTGGCTTTCTCCCTTGAAATAGGACAGTTGAAAGAAGGAGGCAAAAGTGAAGGTGAAGCTGCATTTTTAGCACCAAGCGCTAGATTCGCCGAAGTAAAGCAAAGACCTAGTCGAGTCTGCGACATCTTGCTATAACGTTCAAATTATTTGGCTTGGAGTGGGCTTCAACCCTGTCTACTTGACTGTTCTGGCTGTACAGTCACAGAATTACACCACTGCACCATTCTGCGACGTACCCAGGAATTCGAAAGGAGGCGACAGTTGCCCCCCTTCCCCTTCATGTAACTTAAGTAAGACCTAGTGTCTGGTGATGAATACAAAGATTCGTTTTAAAATCTGGCGCTACAACACCTCAAAGAAATGTTTCCACCTTCAGAAGTTAATGCACTCACCAAGTTCCTTGGCAACTTATAATCATCATCAAACCCTGATCCTCGTAGTCCAATCTGTGCGACACGATTGCAGTCAATCAAATCTTCTTCCACTGCTAGCAGAAATGGATTGCCGTGGTGTATTTTGGAGCCTGAGTATGGTCCATACAAGTCAGTATGTGCGTCGATGTGTACCAATCCAACTTTGCCATATTTCTCCTAGGAGAGAACAGAAGAACAGTTTGTGACAGGAGGGGCATTTTTCAGAAAATTGATACAAGTGTTTCCAAATATGCAAGCATCAAGCAAGCAAACAAACAAACAAGCTAGAAAACAAGCAAACAAACGAGCAAGGAAGCAAACAAGTTAGCAAACGAGCAGGCAAGCAAGCAGACAAGCAAGCAAGGAAACAAACAAGCAATCAAACCAGCAAGCAAGCAAGCAAACAAGCAAGCAAACAAGCAAACAAGCAAGCTAGAACATAAGCAAGCAAACGAGCAAGCAAACAAGCAAGCAAGCAAGCAATTGTTATTCGTTAATTAACGCAGGTTGAATTTGTGGTAGCTATACCACTCATGTGGGCCTGCGGCACTACTGCTTGCACTCGTGGAGCTACCTCTGAGTACTCATTTACTGACCTCGAAAAGATGGACAGCTGAATTAGATGACGTCTTTGTCAAATAGCAAAAAGTCTTGCAAAACAAGGCTATAAGGGACCTTTTAGCAAATTTAGGAAGAGTCTCGTTTCGAACGACATTTTCCACGTTTTGTAGAAATTTACAATGTTTTTGAATGCAGAAGCTGGCCTTATTCCCCCCCCCCCCCAAACGAAATCGTGGAAAATTTCTTTCGTTCCAGACTCCTTTCTGAACTACCTGAGAGGTCATTTAGACTCATTGAAAGTTGTTCGTCACACGTCTGGGTTAAGGCACGGGGACATGGCTGCTGAGAGTGGTCAAGCATGAAACTTAACCAGGGCTCCGGCCAGTGTCCACATCTCACCCAGGAGCTACATGTTTTGGTGATAACTACGCTGTTTACCAGTCTCTCATACCCACGATTTTTCGACTTAAGAGCTGCAAAATCGTTCTGGAAACATGTTGTGTTTATGAAGGTTTTTCCTTATCTTTTATTTTTGAGGCTCTGTTACCAGGGCAGTGGCATCACAGGCCTTCCAAAATTTAAGGGAACTATTTATCACACCGTTTTTGTTTCTAAACAAATACTGCATTCAGGGTGGGCATGTTCCCCCATTGCACCTCTGGCGACTTCCATGACCCATGGTGTCCATTACCCGAGATAGTAGCTGAGCTGCGTAAACAAACTGCAGGAAAATATACTGAGCTGAGACTTACCTTGATTGCCTGAAGTATCGGATAAGAAATGGTATGATCGCCTCCCATTATCAAGGGTTTGCATCCATCTTTTATCAATGTTGACGTTTGATCTTTGATTTGTGAGACTGCCTGTGTTAGATTAAATTGATTTATAGTCATATCACCAACATCAGCGACCATTAGCGATTCAAATGGAGCTGCCCCTGAAAGGACAAAGATGATGTAATAAATCAACTGGCAAACCTAACTCAAAGTGATGCTGGGTCACGGCACCATATGGTGGTGTGGCCGAGTGCTCAAGGCGCAGTATTTCGAATCTTGTGGGGTCTACCCGCGTGGATTCGAATCCCGTCGTTTGTCGTTGGAACTACAAAACGCAAGCCTACAGCCAACTCAGCGAACCATCCTGCCGAGTTCGGTGAATGAGTACTAAGAGGCAAATCTAAGAGCACAAGCCGTAGTACCGCAGGCTCACATCAGGTATTGGGACACACTGTCACTTTGGGCACAGAGGCGGCAACAGAGGAAACATCGATTTCTTAGGATTCAAGATATTTTAACTTTCCTGAAAGCTGAATAAATTTCGGACTGAGTTGTGTAATTGCAGTTTATATCTTACTCCGTTCCGAGATAATGTTACTTTGAAACTTGGAGAAGTTGGAAAACTTTATTGCACCCTCCCAAAACCTGACTGTTCAATTGCTCATTTGTGTTTTGATTCTAAAGAAGCTTTTATGCACTATGTTGATCAAAAACTTGGATTTTCCATGACTTCCAAGATCAAATATGGAAGAAAAATCTTGCAAAAATGTGCTGTCATGGTGGCTTGCCTCGCTTCTACATCCAAGCTTCGTTTCAGAGCGGCCACCGAAATCTGTTCATTTCCGCCTCAGATTTTTACATGAAAGTCCGTAAGTCTCAGCAAGTTTGAGCAAAAATAAAAAATGTTGTTGCTGTTGTCATTGTTGTTGTTTTCGTTGTTGTTATTGCCATAACTAGAGGGGTGTCGCCCTGATTGAGGGTATTTCACGTTGGTAGAATATTCCTGTTGAACGAAAAAATTTTCAGAACGAAACTTACCATGAACACCTTCGTAAACTCTTCACTGTTGTTGATATAAAATATATTTGTCATTGGTGATGCTGTCTTTAAGAGCGAGCTACTCGAGAACAGAGTTGTCGAGAGGGCCTAAATTTCCAACGTCGCCCTGGTTGAGGGTATCCAATTTTTCACATGGTTTCAGGTAAATTTAAGATAACTTGACGCTAAAATTTGCAGCATATCAACGATTAAAGAGGTTTTGTTGTTATCAAATGCTTTCTGATTGTATTTGCTGTGTTTCGTTATCCTAAACACTGACCTTCGTTGCCGCCTTCGTTCAAAGACTTTTCAAGCAAGCTGACATCAAGTTTTCCTCGTTCGGTAAACTGAACGATGCTTAAATCAATTTATGATTTAAAAAAATAGTTTTACACTGATAGAGTAAACCTGTTATTGACCCGTAATATGTCCTTTTACAGCAAATAGTAGTCGCCTGTCATGCGTTGACAATGCAGATTTCGTTCAAGAACAGGAAGATACCACAGTACCCTCAACCAGGGCGACTTTAGGCCAATCAGACGGCGTGCAAAAAGAAGCCCGTCGTGGCGGAAGCGGATGCCATATCTCTGACTTTACGTGAAGTACTTATTCTAGAAAAGCGGAGCTTGGCAAGAGGCCATTTGTTTGCTGTTAAAGTTTTAACAACGTCAAGAAACCAAGCAAAAAGAAAATTGTGCAACAAAATGTGAAAGGAAAAATGGCGGATGCTTACAGTTACATCTTAGGTGAGCTTCTTTGTGCACTTCTCCCTCTGTTTGTGGACGGAGTTTTAAGAAACACAAACAAGAAAATATTAAGCAAATGGCGTCACAAAAATATTTTTGCACACTTTTTGGTTATAACTTAGGCCCAAACGCCTGTTATTCAGTAACAAACGCAAGGGAGTTAAAATCGGTCAAAACACGCTTACCCTCAACCAGGGCGATACCCCTCTATATCATGAGTCAAGTCAGAATGCTGAAAGAGCCATTGTCTTCCAGGGACCCTTACGAGCACCCTGAAATTCGGACAATCTGAAAACCAAATTTGGCCTCAGCGGAAAAGTGGATCCAAAGTAAAGACTGATAGATTTCAGTTAGGGAGCGGTCATTTTTAACCCTGGGTACCAGGGCGGAGGATTTTTGGCAAGGGTATGAAATTTGTTTCCATTATTTTGTGGGGGGTATGGAAAATTTTAAGAATAATTTTTATGGGGTACAAAACTACTTTTCTTTGAAAAAAATTTTAGACTTAGTTATCTATCAGAGATTGAAAGAAAAGTTAACAAACATCTGGAAGTGATGAATCACTTGACCAATACGAAAATCGGCTAGGACAACATGGTATTTGTACATATATCAAACTTCTATGCACAAAGACTTCTGGATAGGGTACTAAACCATTTTGCTCAAAGATGATGGGGTACGAAATTTTTCTATGTTCAAGACGGGGTTCGAAATTTTCTCGAATTGTGCGAAATTATTCGCCGCCCTGGTACCTAGGATTTAAATGACTTGTCCCTTTCTACTAGAGGCAAACTCTCCTGAAGTGCAGTAGTACTGACGTGTTGCGTTGTTAAATTTTCTAACCATGACAGACTCGGTTCGTATTTGTCGTGGGCCGAGCCTCGTTCCAGATCTATTTGATGCTCCAGAGTCTAATGGTATTCCAACAAAGCAAACATCCAGGCCTACGAAAGAAGGAAAATTCATCAAATTCAACTATGAAGAACACGGACACCATAACTACCGGGTGAGCCAGAGAAAAGTTCCCACTTTTGAAAATTCATAACACCAAGGTTACTTCATGGATTTGAATCATACAAATTGTAATTAAAAGTCGAAAGATCAAAGTATTTTTGTGATTTTTCTCGCTGTCCTACCAGCACTACAAATATAGGTAAATTCAACTTTACAAAAATTTCATGGTTGATTGATTACTGAAAAATGGCCCAAAACATCGATCAATTCATAAATGACCTCTCGCACAGAATAATGAAGGAAATGCAACTTCTCATGGGTGAGAGATATCCTCTAGGCATTAATTTCCTTGGCATTGAAAATCTTTCATATTCGTTTGAAAATCGATGTCTTATAACTCTTGAAGGAGGTGAAATGCCCATGGCCTATTGTTCGATTTGAATAGAATCCTTACGATTTGATCAATGTTTTAGGCCCTTTTTCCGTGATTTTGCAACCATGAAATTTTTATAAAGTTGAATTTACCAATATTTGTAGTGCTGGTAGGACAGCGAAAAAAATCACAAAAATACTTTGATCTTTCGACTTTTAATTACAATTTGTATGATTCAAATCCGTGTAGTAGTCTTGGTGTTATAAATTTTCAAAAGTGGGAACTTTTTTCTGGCTCACCCGATATAATTTGCTATGAGATAGTGGTGGACTGGCTGGTGACCATGGACGTAGGAATCATCTCAAATTTGGGGGGGCACGACACTCCAACTTTCCTTTTTTCTTCTCTTGTCACTCCCTGTGGGTGGAATCCTGCAATACACCTTTTTCAACTAACGGCCTCGTTTTGGAAATTTTGAAAATTTCTTGATACGAGATTTCTGACCATGGATTTGCATTCAGCCCCCGAAGTTTAGTCTAATTGCAAATTTTCATAGTCTTAGAGTATGCGATTTTGATTTCATGGCTGGAATAAATTTGAGAATTTATAATTTGACCGTTAAACTCGTTAGGGGTGTATCTATACACCATCAGTCATTATTCTCATTATTCCCAGTCAAATCCCTTATAAGTTTTCAAATTTGTTATCCTCTTAAAATTAAATTCGCTAACACTAAGATCGTGGAAATTTTCAGTCAGACTAAAGTTAGGGTGCTGAATATCAATCTGGGGTCAGAAATTTCGAACGATGCAAGCTTAGGAATTTTGAAAATTTCCAAAACGAGGCCACTTAAATGAAAAGTTTCATTAATTGGAAATTTGAGCATTTAAAAAGAAGCGATCCTGTTTCTCAAAATTGCCGGAACAGACGTTAGGAGATTAAAGTAAACTCACTTGACCTTCTAGCTATATTTTTAACATCTCGTGTTGCCATTTATTGATAAAATGCTTTGCCAAGACCGTGCTTAAGCTTTATTTTTGACCTTTGCGGCTTTCTGCATACACTTTCGTGCCTAATCTTTTTCCCGCATTTTTTGCTTCTTTTTGATAAAAGGTTTATTTTTCGAAACAGGATTCCGGAGTACTGGCGGGTACTAAAGGATCTTTGTGTTCCTTGCAGGCCAATCGAATCGCTTTAATCTTGGCATGTATGATCATGAGTGTCAGGACACTAGTTATTTGGATTTTGAAGTATAAAATTATTTTCTTACCTTGAAATGCCATAAAATTCTCTTCCTTGCCTTTAGCACCCTTCCTCAGCCATGCTTCCTTGCCTGGAACCAGGTAACGCCGAGAGCTCAGTTCGATTTCGAGACCTCTGCGTAGGCATAGCAATACGCAGGAGATGACAAAGTTGACTTAGGCCCAAACATTTTGAAAGCACATGTGATAGAGCTCTTCTGTTCCAGGCAAGGAAGAATGGCTGAAGAAGGCTGCTAAAGGCAAGGAAGAGAATTTTATGGCATTTCAAGGTAAGAAAAGAATTTCATACTTCATAATCCAAATAACTAGTGTCCTGACACTCATGGTATGGTCACAAAGCGTGTAACTTCGAAACCGTTACTGCAAATTTTGATAGATCCTTTGGTCCGATTTTTACAAAGGTTTGAAAGTTAAAAAAGACACGTCGGACTTTGACATTAATTTAAAATGGCATTATTTTAAGACAGAGTGTTTTATCAAGAATTCGTGACACGGTTTTGCAGTTTAGGACTATGGTCCAACAATGATCAACGAAGATTTTTTGACAAGGGTGGTCGATTTCACCTAAAACCTGGAATAAATCATTTGTGCTTTTATCAAATCAAATGAATACATCTTTATGATATTCTGCGTTTAATTCTGCGTCGAATGTTGTATAAGTTTGCCTGGCATGTTTTGACGAACGGCCGTGGCAAACAGAGTTTCCTAATCATTGCCTTCACATGAGAGCAACGTTTGAACCAAACCTGAAAAATACACATATTTCTTATGATAAACCGCTTAAGAAACTCAGACTCTCAGCTCGCCAAAAATTAAGAAACTCTTGTCTTGCGAGCATAGGATTTAAGAAACTATTTATTTTGATAGCGGAAATCTTTAGCATATTTTGATTTACTTTCTGGGGAAAGCTTGACAATGGAAGGTACTGCAATGTCTAAACATAGGAACGGATTTAAAAAAGTTCGTACTGAAATGTTCATGATGGGATAGGTCGCGTGCAGGAAGATTGTTACTGTTATGGAACTTTAAAGGAATTCGTAAGAACCTTTGAGTACTCAAAGTCTGATAATTCTAAGAAACTCTCAGTACTGGCAGAAATTCTTAGTTTCATATGAAAAAATACACAAACGCACCGTCTGATGTTTCTTGGACCGGAAGTCGCATCATTGAAGCAATTCCTCCACTTCTTGGTAAAACAGCATTGCTTATTGGTTCATTAAATCGAGGAGGCACTGGAATTCTTCGCAAAACATTACTTGAACTGAAGAAACGCTTCATTTGGAACGATTTCACAAGACCAGCCATCTTTTCAAATGCACAGTGGGGCACAGTGTCAGGAGGCAAAGGTTAACCATATCCCTAAACCACTTCAGATTGACGTTGTTTCTGTTACTTTTAAACTTTAGTCCTTTTGTCCTCAGCGGTAAATGAAGAATTCTATTGTTGAAAGGTTGAAAGATTGACAAGGAACAGGAACAGAGAAGCCTGCCGTGACTGTCTGCCTGTCATTGGTTTAACTATCAAAATGGCACGCTCATACCACAGGGAAACAAGGAGATAAAGACTGCCCACTTTGTCCCATTTCTATGCTTTGTCCCCTGTGTACTTGGTCATGTTTGAGCATGCGCCGACTTTTGGGATTGCCTTACAAAATGGTGGGTTTGCCTCGTTACGGAGTGGCGGGAAATCTTTAAGCTGTAGCTGACCTGATGTACAAAAATGAAGCAGGACAAAAATGGCCAGCACACAGTCAATAGGATACCTGCAACATGTTACCCAGTAGAAGTCTTTCAGTCATGTTATTTACGGATTCAGGCTTCTGATAAAGCAACAATGAAATGCACTGAAAACATTCAAGATTTCAGAAAAACGAAACCTTATATGGTAGGCATGATAATCGACTTTAGACTTACTGCAATTCGTCCCAGTTGTTACTCGCAATTACGTAAACATTTTACCTACTTATCTAATGAACTAAATTATTTTACGTCCTTATTTATTGAATTGAATTGCTCGTTGAAAAAAGAAGCAAAATTTGCGACGAATTGTCAACCGACTTCTGGTTGTTTCGAGAAGTAAGAATCCGGCCTTCTTCCGCCGTTCTTTGAATTTATCATTCGAAGCAGAATCAAACGTAAAATAATATTATGAGTTTATAAGCAGTTGAATAGACCAAACTGTAAGTTATTAATTCCAAATCTTTGGCGAAATCAACCCACCTGGCACAAAACATGGCATACCGCATGGTGCATCGTTGATCATGACTATCTACTCAATGAAGACTGAAAAAACACGAAATTAGAAGTAGAATAGATCTGATTGCACTTTGCTTACAAAACGCCATCTCATTGGATTGATCAAAATCGATATGGCACCACAAGACTACAATTCTGGCCAAAATGAATTGGGACACAGCCAAAACTTCCGCGTTTTCGTGATGTTTCCGAAAATATCGAGGCGAAAACATACGTTTAGGACCTTCTGATCCCCCTTCCCCCTAATTCAATGTTGAGATGGTCGAATGGCGTTTGAATCAAACAACATTGAAGCGGGGGATCGGTGGGGGGGGGGGGGCACATTATCATAGACCGAAGTAGTGCAACTTTGTGACTTTGTCCCAGGTATCTCATTACATAAGTCCTTCTAACTTTCACTTATTGTTGTTGTTGTTGTTGTTATTGTTGTTGTTGTTGTTGTTGTTGTTGTTGGGGTTCGAATTAACCTGGATCTCAGTTTCTTGAAATGAATCTTATGCGGGCTTTGTGTTTCCTTACAAATATTTCCTTGTTCAGTCTCAAGTCTGTAGGATGTATTAAATGAAAGATGATAAGAACATAGGCAAATAACAGTTATGAAATCGTTTGAACAAGGCAAATAAGATTGTTGATCATAAAAATAGGAAAAATAGTCGCAGTCAAGGATTCGTTCTAGTGATTAGTCACATCACTAAAATTTCCCGGAGACACAATCTCATTTGAATGAAAAGAAAGGTCAGATGAGCTGGTTAGGAGTTGGTTATCTCCTGATATTCAAATAACAAGTTCTTACGCATTTCCCAAGCATTCAAGATGTTGTACTAATAGACCAGATGTTAGGAGGAAATCCAAAAAACCAACCCACATTTAGGCCCACTTAGTCAGAGCTTATCCTGCCTCATCGTGTCCTTGTTTTAACAGTAATAGCAATTCGGGATTTCATCGAAGATAGAATATTTCATGATGGAGTTTAAATCAGAGGGGAAAGTCAATGGTCTTACTGGACAAAAGAGGTTTGATAGTCAAGGTAAGAGTGTAGACAGTAGAACAGTAAATCTTGAATTAATCCTGCTTTGATTTTTTTGTTGCCACTGAAGTTACGGCGAAAGTTACTTGATGACAGTTACCCTGAGGTTCTCTTCTGGATTCAATACTGATGGAACACTGAGGTGAGGTACTTCGTGCTTCTAAAGCTAGAAAACGTTCAACAGAAGAAATCATTTGCAACAGACATGGAACTCCGTTTCACCATGCTTTGATCGAGCAAACCCTTGATATTTTGTTTGATTTGATATAGTGCCCGTTGTTTTCTGTTACAAGAAAATGACTGCAGTCTTGGATTTTAATCTAATTTTTGGTGAAGATTGGTAAATCAATTGTAACCTTTTGCATTTGGCAGAAATCTAATACAGAAATGACAATGCCCTATGCAACCTAAACCAAGGGATGATATGGACTTTAGCAAATCAAGGGTTTAACTGCGCTTCAAGATGTTCAAAACCGTAGATTTGTTTCTGCTATATATGATCTCGACTAACACAAAGGACATTTTTTCAAACACCACACTGAGCAAACAAAATGACCAAAGAAAGTTTAGGCCCATTTCTCACGTTTGTGACGGTAGAAATTTACTGAAGTTCATGTACAAAATATGGATTTCCTGTGTGCAGGAAATTTTACCTTGTAAAGGGCAAATCGTCCTTTTTTGCTTTGTTGTCATTTTCATGCAACCTGATTGGCCCAATTTGCTGACCAACGTATTAGCCAATCGCAATTTGTTGCCTGTGCTGCGACGACTAAATTGAAAAGAAGCAAATGAGCAAGTAAAGTAAACATAATGGTCCGTCCACTCACCGGTCCGTCCTTTATTGCTTCAGACATCAAGGGTGTCACTGCGGGAGCACTTGACTGTTCGCACTGACCTGAAACCAAAACAGAAAACAACAAAGCTACAAATATTTGCGATCTTCCAATCACACAGCAAATTCCTCAGAGTTCGGTAAGTATTTTCCATCTAAAACGGATCCGAACATTGCTATAATGATAACAGATGATGAAATTCTGAAATGGGATGTGGCTTTCATTTAGGCCCATTTTCTCCAATCCAAACATGAAGGAATGCCATGCTTATTAGGGCGCGGTAACCGTCGAAATGTCTTTCTTTCGTCGAGGCAGGCTACTAAGTTTGGTCATCTCTGTTGTTTGCTGGTAATTTTATGTTTGACTTTGCTAAACTGAGGTAAAAACTTCGAATGGGGTAACGGTACACAGCATATTCGTGTCAGTGGGAAATCATATTTTACAAAGCAAACATCAGCAAACATGTGCACAGCAAAGCTGAGCCAGCTGGGCCTTGGTTTGTAAAGGTGACAACACTTCACAGGATGCAGTGCAAGGTCGCTAACCTGAAATCTGTTGTTGGTTAAGTGGTTGCAAAATTTGTTTGGATAAGAAAAAGCCAAAAATACATTAGGCTAAGCGGTTGCCATTGGATCTGGTTGCTATTCTACAAAAAAGTTTGAATTGAACAATATTTTGAATGATTTGAATGATACATTTTGTAGAATTGAATTGAATGTGAACAACAGTAACGGACACTCTTGCACACCTCTGAATCAACCCTTTCAGATAAAATTGTGTAAAAAATACTGCTGGATGCAGGGTATTGTACCAAAAGGCTACACACATTTTTTTTGTAAGAATTTGGGCCAGTACTGAAAGTTTCTCAAAATTATCAGATTTTGAGGACTCAGAGTTTCTTGTGAGTTTCTTAAAGGTTCCATAACAATCTTTATGATCACTAACTGTGCCCATGTGAACTTTCCTGATGCTTACAAATGTGCCCTTGTGTTTTTTGAGAAACTTCCGTTGTGTACAAATCATTCAAGTACACTCCAAGTAATATGATCCAGGAAACTAGTTGAATAAAGGAAATATGGTGAGGATGTCCTTTGTTGAAAATAGATGGTTTCTTAAGTTATTTTCTCCCAATACGGTCCTGGAGTTTCTTAATTTTTTGGCGATCTGGGAGTTGAGTTTCTTAGATTTCTTTAAAAAAATTGCATGCATAGTAGATAAAAGGTTGTCGCACCCTGATCCAGAGACTAAGGCCATCCAGGCTCTATCTCTAACCCCTAAATAAGGAATTCTCTGCCATATGCTTGTGATATCATGAAATGACATTAATAGGAACCCTTGGGCATAATGATAGTCCAGTCAATACACAGGTTGGCCAGTAGATATGGTGCTTAGCTGAAAGTCATGCTGATTAATGCTCGATGTTTTTCGCTGCAAAATATCCAAACTTGGTTAAATCTATTTCAAAAGGGGTTTAGCAGTTCAGTTTCAGTTCCAGTTTCATTGAATTATTAATGTTCGTCAAACCACATTGTTTGCTTTCTTTGAAATCCCAAAGATCCACAATTGGAAACTTTTTCACTGAATTGGATACAGTGACAAAGTGTGAGTAGTAGATTTGCATGGAAAGTTTAATTTTCATGTGCCAGGCATTGCACCAACCAATGAAAGCTAAAAACTAGGCACTCTGTGTGCTTAACTTGTGCAGCGTAGAAGCCAATCTTTCCATAGGTGAAATATACTTGTTTATTGGACTAAACTGGAAATGTTTTTTGAACAATTTTACCCCTTGTGACCCTTACACACAAAATCCCACAGAATTCTGAAACCAAAAGCATGCAACGAAGCAATTATTTTGTTTTGCTGCCATAATAAGACATAATGTATTTGTTTGTATATAGTTATGCAGTGAAAGTTCCTTGTTTTCAGGAAATTCTTCTGTGCCCCCGTTTGTCATCATTAAGCGGTGACTGAATTTGATTCCCATGTGATCTATGCTAATGTTTAATTGTTCCCAGGCTGTTTTGGACACAGTTCCCTTGCTATCAGCTTAGAATATTTCCACATCCATTGCCCTATAAACCCAAAATGTGTCAAAAATTTTAGGACAGGATCTGGGTGTCAAAGTAGACTTATTATGAGTCCTTGTTTTTGCTCCATTCCTGTTACCATCTTCTACAGTACCCATAACACCAAATAACAGTTCTATGGAGAAAAACTTAGACAAATATCATCAGTGTACTTTTGAAGCAAGATTTTTAATGTCTTATGAAACAAAAGCTGATTGTTGGAATCAAGGTTAGAAAGGCAACAGCATGGTTCTCAAAATTTCTAGCGGTTAGATTAAAGGATTATTAGATATCTAAATGACCTGACGTTGATGTGCCTTGTAGGGGGGCATTTTTACCTTTCATGAGGATTTTATTGCATTGGCAAGCCTTTTGCCGCTCTCCCAAGGAATTTGTATTTAGATTACATGATAATTGAGTCTGAAATGCTGTATGGTACTAGATGACCCACTGAAATGCTGCCCCCCCCCCCCAGTTTGAAAAATAATTCCAGTAAGAGTAGGTGTGCAATAATCACAGGGGCTCACTTTTTTGATAGCTAAAAGATTGATGTATCTTTGTATTTTTTGGGTAATTTTCTAAGTGGTAGTCTCTTGGCAAATCCAAACTGCTAAAAAATCAGTCTTTCTTAACAGCGAAAATTGGCCTAAAAAGCATGATCGAATTTTTCAAGTCTTTTGAAATCTATTCAGAATCCTTTCAAACATAACTAATAAGCTGATGAACTGAAATTGAGATGAAAGTTTAAATCAATATCTTATTTATAATGGTCTTGAAAATTATAAAACTAGCAGGTTTTGTTTCTTTTATTTTGAGATGATGTGATCATGCATTTTAGGCCATTTTCTAGATGTTATGCAAGACTAACTTTTGAATATCTCGAATTTACAACAGGACTACGACTTGAAAGGTACCAAAAAGTACTTGAACCTTTTGAAAAATCAAAGTTGATGATAGTAGCACAAGTGAATTTGCTGCAATGATTTTTTGAAGAGGGGGACTTTTTCCTTGAGTAACTTAGGCCCCGTTTACACGAGATCGGATCCAAATGGATCCGTACCCAATTAGTGTAACGGATAGGCCTTGCGTTTACACGGGACTGAATGGATCCGAACCCATTTGGATCTGCTATCCGTACCCAAACGGGATCACTTTCGAAGGTGATCCCGTTTGGATCCGATCCCAAAAACATCTTGTGTAAACGGGTGGGATCGGATCCAAACTGGTACAGATAGGGAGTGACACGATTAAACTGAAAATCCTTTGTTGACATTTCAAAGAGGGGAATAGGAGATGAGACAGAGTCTATTAGAGTGCAAAATTTCAAAGAATCTGATTAAAATAAGAGAAAATGTTTAATAGAGCGCTGCTAAGAGTTCATAAAAGCCAAATGGATCCGATCCCGTGTAAACGCGAACAGTTCTGGATCCGATCTCGTGTAAACGCTCCTCAAAAAGTGGATCGGATCCAAATGGATCCGATCCCGTTTGGATCCGATCCCGTGTAAACGGGGCCTTAGTATAACCAGTGTAATTTTGCTAAGCCTCTCTTGTCGTGACAGCTGTTGAATACTACTGTCTAAATACTTTTTATATGAAACTATTTTTAACCATATTCAGCTCAGGAGGAAAAAAAAACTTCTAATATAAGTTTTTCTCCATCATTACTTATCCTCACCATCACCTGGATCTGACGTCTAATATGCAGCAGACTTAGTGTCAAATCGTTCTTATTATCCATATGTGTTGTTTTTAGTAGTGTTGTTTAAGTTTAAGTAGTTTTCTTTCTTTTATCTATGTTCATTCCCTTGGGGTAGACGCAGCCTCTTGCTCCCCGGGGGTTTTTGTCCCAGTAGTATTGTAAAGTAATTCTTGTAAGTAGTGTAGACCGTAATAAAATGTATTGTAAAATTTTAATGACATATATATATATATACTAAAAAAAAGCTCAGGAGGGCCATTACGCCCCCCCCCCCCTGTGAAACTTTTTTATATAGAATGTCAGCTTTGAAAAATGTGACTTTGAAGCTCTTTGGCTTTTCATGAAATTTACAAACATGAAAAGTAGAAACACGAAGGCTACATAATTATACATATTTCACTGTTCATTGTTGTGTCACATGACCTCTACATGCCTGTGTGGGTGACCAGTCACAAAAATCATAAATGCTCAGTTACTTTCTTCCTAGTAAGATTTAATGTTATACATATCATAGGTGTTGTCTTCAAGCGAGCTTTCATTTCATATATAAAGTTTATAAGTATTTGCTTACATCAGTAAACTTTTTAAGTAAGTAAGTATCAATTTGCCACATAAAAATATTTTACAAGTTATTATAATAAATATAAAAAATAGATACAATACAATACTTTAAGGTTAAAAACGTAAAAGGAAAATACCCCCAATTACAGTCATGGCAGGGATAGCATGAAAGGGTCAAGCTGACCTTATTTCCGTAATGGTCCCCTTAGAGGTGCTGGTATAACAGCAAAAGATGGAAAAAAGAAACAGGAAAATACTGTAGTTGTTATCAGTACAAAACACGGTTTATGCGATGAAAAGTTGGTTGGGAGAGATGAGGAAGGGTCTTAGCAGAAGACGTATATAAGTATTTGACTTACGTTATGACGTCATATTTTGAAAGAATAAGTAAGTACTTCATGAAAATTTGCTTGAAATGGTGTGATGATGAACTTAGGTGTCTAGTTTCGTTGATTAGAGGTCAAAATGTACAATAAGAAACTGTAACTATGGTTTTCAATTTTTGAAGTGTCTGTTAATTAGACTTAATTAGCTATAATTAACAGAGGCAATTTTCAAAATTCAAATAATCAATTAAAAGATATCTTTATAGAACCTTAGCCATTACTTTTGCAGCATAACTAGCTACATATCTTAAACAAATCAGTAATTATCTGGTATTTAAGAACTGTCACTACTTTTTGCTTGATTTTGCTATTGGTGCCTAATTCAATGTGCGATGTTTCATCTTCATTCAATTTCTTGTTTCTGAAATAAACAGGGGGAGGCGAATAGCCACCCGCCAGACCAAACTACTAAAAATTCTACCTGGGAGGGTCTTAGCAGAAGGTCAACTCTGAGATGGGGTTAAGAAACTCAACTCTGAGATCTCCGAAAACTCAAGAAACTCCATTGCACGTTTTTTTTATAAGAAACTGGTTTGTAAGAAACTAGTACTAAGATGGCCAAAATTTTAAGAAACTCTAGTACTATGTCTGAGAAGTACTAAGAAACTTTTCAAAGTTGAAAACATGAATTTTATAGCAAATAGATCGTTGAACCTTTATTATTGGGAAATATTATCTAACCATAGGTGTTTTCAACATAACAGAACATTGTTTATTCCTATATGATGTTTTAAATATCAAGAAGCATATCTGCAGCAGTGTTAGCGACCACACTGACAATTCATGCATTCAAAAATAAGAAACCAATTAAGAAACTTTTTGTACTAAAATGGACAAAATTTCTTGTTAAATTAAGAAACTTTTAGTACTATGGCCTGATCCTAGTTTCTTATAAAAAAACGTGTACTGGGAAAATGTATCTTAAGAAACTATCTATTTTGATAAAGGAAATCAATGACGTAGTTTTACTTTTGTTTTCATTTCTTTCCTGTATCATGTTACTTATAAGGTACTGGAGTAATATCTAGACATTGGAAAGTCTTCAAAAAACCTTCTTATTTTTGAATGTTCACTAGGGCACAGGTAGGGAACATGAAGAATGCTATAGAACTCGTAACAAATTCTGAGTACAGAGACTCTGATGACTTTAAGAAACTTTCAGTTCTGGCTCAAATTCTTAGTTTCTTATTGAAAAGTATGTATATTTGCTGTGATGACATTTTGTGAGGGAACAAAGACATTTTGTAAGAGTACAGTTGAAAGTCTGATTCTTATCCTTTCAAAGTGTTTCATATAAAAACATGCCTCAGCATGCTTAAAGGAAATGACAGAAAGGTTCTATTAGGTAAAGGTTCAAGGTGTCAAGGGCTGTCAGTCATATTTCTCTGAAAGAAGTGGGGGAGTAATGACCTGCCTGAATGAATGAATCCTTTAGGAGTTTTGTAAGATGATATTTACTGAGTTTGTGTGCCCTGTCGGCAAAATGCCGTGGAATTCTCACATTTTGGTTGTATTGGTTTCGAGGGACTTATGTTGGCCCTGGATTCCAACAGACTTGCCCAAGTCGACTTGCGCAAGTCCAGGATGCCAAGAGCTTCTATTTAGTTTCTTTACAACAAATGCTACGTTAAATGTTTGGTTGGTTTCCTTATCGTTTAGGTGAAAATATTGCATCGGTCTTTCTGCAATTGCTGTAGGTAGACCTGCCAACTTCTGATAAGAAACAGAGTGAACAAAGTGGCGGTGCAAGCTCCGAAAATCCCAAAGAATTGGGGGGGGGGGGGTTCGACGCAATTTTTCACTCTGAAGGTATACCCAGCCAATTTCATGTCATTTTTCTTTGACAATTTTTACCGAAATTTGGGATTTGGGGGGACAAGTCCCCCCACGTGGCGCCGCCATTGGCTGAACTTTACCCAAAAATAGAGGTACATTGACACGTTGTGATAAAAAGAGATCTTTGGATTTCGGTGAAAGGTTTCTTAGGGACGGGCCATTAATTCTTGCTTGGGAGTGGGTGGAATACGAATTTTCGATAGAAGCTTAGTAACCCCGCTCTGACTTCCTTGAAAATTTTCGTGCCCCCTCCAAGATAGTAGAAGATGTTTTCAGCCCCCCTCCGAGTACATGTATACATGGTAACAGTTCCATTATACTTTCATGATTTCAAGTGAAGATTTAGTACATCGTCACCATAGCACATGGAAGACAAATGCTATTTCAAGTGTGATTAGAGAGAGAAAGCAGTTGCATTTAAGAACTACTCTCAAAATTTTGAAGGCTTACTTGCCGACAAACAAGCTCTTTAGAAAATACAAGGTTTATCTCAAAACAATTTTCAAACCACCTTCCCGAAATGTGCGTTATTTTTCGTCTACCCTCTCTTTCAGGAGGCAAAATCTTGGTACCTCCTTCCAGATGTCTTCAACTCCCTCCCTGGCACAAAAAACTGATCCGTCCCTTAGTATTTCTCAATTACAGGGGTACAAAAATAAAAATAGCTTGAAAATTAGAATTATAGTGGAAAGTATAACAAAAATTAAATTATTTTGTTTGCTCAGTGTTTTTTATAAGAAGCTCCTTGTAAGACTCTAAGATCGCCAAAATTTAAGAAGCTCCAGTACTAGGATAACATAACTTTAAGGCTGCTCTCCATATCCAGCGTTTTGAGCGCGCGAGCGCTGCGACCACGATTGATTTCTTCGGTAGCGATCGCAAGCGCCCGCGATGGGAGTTGAATTTGTTCCTACCCCCAAAGCGCCCAAAAATCGGTCGCTTGCGATCAGATTCATAGCTAAATTTTATCAACTGCGCATGCTCCTGTTTGGTCGCAGCACCCGCGCGCTCAAAACGCTGGATATGGAGAGCAGCCTTTAGCCTGGTCTGTGATTCCGGCTAATGTAACTTTAGACTATGGAGACCTATTATCTCCGTAGTGAATCGCTTAGCATATCTTTACCTTATTTTCAACTCTTTCTTGTACTAAATTACTCGGAAGGTACTTGACTAATGTTTGAACATTGGCGAGGCTTCAAAACACTTTGTTTGAAATGTTCACAAGGGTAGGTACAGGTAGTAAACGTGAGGACTTCTATGGAAACTATGGAAGCTCGCAAGAAATTCGAAGCCCCCTAAGGGATGTTGGGCTCCCAGTCTCCAGGAAGTATTTTAATGGGCTCTGGGCTCCCAAAGACAAATTGCTGTGCTCCAGGGCTCCGTTGCATACTCTTCTGGGCTCCAGGAACTCTATTTCTTGAAATTTGATAAAATTACCATGGGAATTGTCTGGGCTCCAGGGCTCCAAGCTTTCAAAATGATGGGCTCCAGGGCTCCAGCGACCCCCCCCCCTTTGGGGGCCTCCAATTCTAAGTACTCAAGTTATGATAATTTTAAGAAACTTTCAGTAACGTGAACTTCACCTTAAAATTTTGGCCATCGCAGAGTAACCTGGTTTCTTATCAACGAGTTTCTTACAAGATAAAGCGTGTAAATCAATTTCTGTGTTTGTTCTGTTGCTCTAATCTCCAAAGTTTATTATTTAGTTTATTGTTTACCTGGAAATAAAGCCTGTTTACATTCTTTACTTGCAGTTATTCCGAAATCAACAGGCCTATTGCGTTCGTTGGAGAACCCTGAAGCTGGCAACGGCAAAGAATCGTTTAAAGTAAGCAAAGTCGCTGCTGTACGACCTGACAACCTAGTTATTCCTCATTTCCTTGCGAGAAATGACGCACAAGGGAAGAACGACAATACAAAAACATCAAAATCAACATTAAGGACAATTGTTGAGAATAAAGTATCGAAAGATCCGCCAGTTCATCGATACATCTCAGTGATGAATCCCGTTCGTAGTCTTCCACGCTCCAGCCATCTAATAAAGATGGAAAAGCAGCAATCTTTGTCACGAGAGAACATTGGCAGTTCAAGTGATAGCCTGAATGAAGGGAGCCAGAAAAAAGCCCGGCTGAAGATACCGAAGCCGTCGAAACAAGTTACTGTAAAGTCGCGATCTGAGGATAAAGAAAGGAAGAAGAAAGAAGATGGAAATAATAATAGTAAGTTTTTCATTTTTGCAAAACCGGATGTTTGAGCAACGTACCGGGAGCAGTATAGGCTCTAAATCTTTAAATAGGTGGCTGCAGGGCCACCGAGAGGGGGGCAGGAGGGGCAATTTGCCTCAAGGTCTAAGGGGCCTGCCTCATGATTGAAGATTTTTAACATTTTGACTGCAGGAAATGCTCTGAAATGGATTTTAAGCCAATCTAAATGGCGTGTTCGAATAAATTTTTTGCTCGCTTCGCACGCTGGGGATCTCATTTTACAGCTTTGCCCCTGGGCCTCCCAGAGCTCTCGGCGGCCCTGGGTGGGTGTAAAATGCAATTACCTTTTTGATTGAATTGAATGGCTTCAAAGAAACTTTAGTTATTTTCCTATGATTCTGCCGTTGGACTTTTCTGAAATCTTTGGTATGTGCAGAATTAGATTGCTTTCCTTTTTCGAGAATTCACGAAAAATTTTCCAAAAAACTTTGAACCATCATACTTTCTAAACTGCTTGACGCAACGTGAAATAATTTACAGGAAAATTATATTTTGTGGATATCTACAATATGGTATCAAGCAAAAGTCTTTCGCTTTTATGGTTTATAATTTAGAAATTTGATGATGTCACATCCTCAAATGAGCTGAAGTCTGAAATATACTGTAATTTTCAAAAGTTTTGAAATTTTTAAGAATTCTACACGGTAGAATTATGGATAAGTAGCTAAAGACTCATCTAAGCCATACAGTTAGGAGAAATATGTTATAGAATTTTGCACCCACCTTTTTACACAGATTTAATGATTTGGAACCTATGCTATCGGGAGCGGCCGGGAATAAAGCTCCTCTCCAGCAATCATTTGAATTTGTCTTTCGTGCTCCAATTTTAGGTAACAAGTTTCATTGGTACCTGCAACCACGTTTCGGTACAGTTTTGTAACAATGTTGTTGCAGATAAAGAGCATTTACGTTGCCCCAGAACGAAATTATTCAGTAGGAAGAAGCAGTTGTAGCGCCAAAGGAGAGCCAGAAGGGCTACAGCCCCCCATAGGAAAATCCTAACCTCCCCGTCGCGGAGGAGATTTGGCAAAATGACGTATGAAAATTCTAGTCTTTAGTCATTTTAGGTCCTCTGTCGGAAATTTTAGCCCCTCTGTCAAATAATGAGGATGTAAATGTTAACTTTTTAGCCCTTTTACCTCATATTTAGTGGATTGAAAATACGATTTTACGAGTCCAGTACATCAATTTGACACAGTTTATCCCGAACCATATCAAAATTAACAGACAAACATGATCAATTAAATACACTAAAAATCTTTGGAAGCCCCTGGAAATTGATCTAAATGAGGGACTCAAAAGAGAGGGGTGCTTACGTAAGGTTTTGGCTCAGAAGGAGGGGTTTATCAGAGAGGGTAGATAGAGAAGGGGCTAGAAAGAGAGTGGGCTAAATACAGCTTTTACGGTATATGAAATGTCGAAGTATGTAGATTAAGCCGAATCTGGCTGCATCTCATATTGATCCCACATATGATATTGAAAACCTCTCCACGCCATGTACCCAGTCGCATGACAATGCCTCAAAAGAATACGCTGCCCCATGAAAATTTTGCCAAAAGTATACACGATTAAAGTTCCAAGAGAACTCTAAAAATCTTCCTTTCTACATGATGCCCAGTCGCGTCATTTTCTGATCAATATGATATCCTGTGCCATGATATTTGTTAGAAAAGGACCGCCTGTTGCATAATTTTTGCCACCAAAGGATACCTTGTTATGCTGCACATCCCGCCCAGTCAGTTACGGGTGTGCCTCCCCTGGACTCCCCTGGGCCCTCATAGTTCTGTACAGAAGGTTACTTCAAGCCTATCAAGGCCACTTCACTTTTCAGTGGCAAGACATTAATTAGAATAGAATAAATTAGATTCTTTGCCTACCCTGAAATGCAATGGATCTCTCTTTCTTGACAAAGGTGCTGACATAGGCAGCCTCCTTCAGCCACATTTTCTTTTATTGCATTCGGTTATCCACAATGCAGCTTGGTCAAATGCTCCTTGACACCATCATTTCTGCAGCCATCATTAGATTTCCCATCAGAAACACGACCAGGAAGAAAAGGCATTTGAAACCAACCCCTCTATCATAATTCTTACACTTAGATCACCTGATTGAATTATTGGAAAGTTATTCATCAATTCACGAGTGTTTTCCGAGAAATTCAATGCATCTTTTATGTTGCGGTCAAGACTTCTAAAGTTGTGGAAACAACCTTTGGTACTTTGCATTTGCAGGTCTTGCAGCTGTGGTTGAAAACTTTCATCTTTCAGCAACAGGAAATTTGAGCAAGGGCTGTATGAAATGTGAAGAGAACAGCAGTCATATCTTACTTGGCCTGCTCTTCACCTTTCCCTGACACTCTAATTTTCTCTGCTGCACGTATTTTTCTAAGAAATTGCTTATAAGAAACTCAATTGTCAGATCGCCAAGAATTTAAGAATCTCCAGCACTAGGAAGAAATTACATAAGAAACTATTTATTCTAGTCAAGGAAATCTTTAGCATATTTTTACTTTATTTTCGCTTGCTTCCTGTATCATGTTGCTCGCGAAGTATTTGATTAATGTTTTACCCATCCGCGAGACATAACTTTAGATTTACCCATCTTCTTTCGTTATAAGCAGATACCTTCTCTTAAAAACCTCCCTTCGCCCGCACCAAACGAGAGTTTGCCGTACTGGTTTCAGGGCAACTTTGCGGCATCGTTTGTTTTGAATTTCTGCTTGAGAGAATTTCTTTTGTCTGCATTCGCTAATTGCTTTGAATTGAGGTGTGAACCAAAGCGATTATTGCTATTGTATTACAAAATCTGCCCTTGTTCAGCGACCCCTCGTTGGAAGCCTCATGTAAAAGAAAAGAGCGACGCCAAAGCTCGGCAGTTTTATCAGAACGGCACTTATAGCTTTGTCAGCTCAAAAAGTTACCAGGAATTCTAATCTTTCAAAGTTTCGTTCAAACCACACTCAGATAGTAGACTCCAAACCACATAACAACAATGGCCGCGGTCACACTAGCTCCTTTATCCCGTTGTTTGCTTTCGAAATTACGGACTTACAACGCTGTGGTAGTCTATGTGACCGCTCTTTCTGTTCACATAAAACGCTGTTACAACGTTTCTTTCCTTGGGCAAGAATCCTTAAACAAACTATAGTATCCAAAACAACGGGATAAACAAGGTGCTGACCTAAATTACAGCGTTGTTAAAGCAAAATGAGCCAATCATGATGTACCAAGATAATCACGTGACGACTACTTTCGCGCCAAAAAATTAGCCACATCACAGGCAGCTTTACAAAAGACACGACGGGCAAAGTGTGACCGGGTATCTTCGTATCGTTATAACGCCGTACTTTCCAATGTTAAAGATGAATTTGAAGAAAGTAAAACAATTCAGATTATAACGGGATGAGATTCAAGTTTGACCACAGCCAATGTCTTTACTTGATCTATGATTTATGACTACACTACAAGTTAACATAGTGTACTCTTGTTGTCGACTACAGCAGTGTCATGCATATAAGAAACACAGATTTAAGAAACACAGACCCTGATTTTCAAAATAATACCCTATTTTATAAGAAACTTGTTCAGATCTGAAAAACTTGTTTCTTATTTTAAAACTATGCATTGAAATTTTGAATTTTCAGCATTCCAATCGAATTAACGTGTACCTAGTCAGAAAACAAGAATGTTGTATGCAAACTAAGCAAAAAGCACCTACCTGGAAGTGAAAATTTACGGAATAAATTCAAAATAATATGTCTTATATCACAATTATAAAGCTTATCCTTTGAGTATTTGATCAATATTACATGATTTTGTAATAAGTAGTTTTACCCTGACTTAAGTAAGTTTATCTCATGATGTAACATATGAAACAGGCATAACAGATGTAATCCCGATGTAATTTTATCTCATTTAATAACGAACGCATCAGACCTGAAAATGAAAGAGTTGTTTCTTATATGCGACGCTACTGTGTCAACTTCAAAATTTACATGTAGTGCATGTAAGTATTTTATAAGAACCTGCTTATAAGAAACTGTAGTCCAGTTTTTGAAAAACGACGAAACTTTGGTACTTTGGATAATGCAGTCAAGAAACTTTTTTGAATTTGCAGCTTTGAGTTTCTCCAGTCGTTCAGAATGTTTATTGCATTGCAATAGGTTCTGAAATTGAGATAATTTTTAACGACAACTTGTTTCAAGATGTTGAACATGGAGGCACCTGCAAAATCTGTCTATTTGTGAAAAGAAACTCACTTGTTTCAGAACATTGAATATTTATAAACTCGTAAGAAACTTTACAGAAAAATACCCTCAGATTTATGAAAATTGCGACCGTCCCTGGACCTAAGTTTCCTATAAAAAGGTAGTTTTGCCTGTTCTCTGAAGGCTGAAATATTGATTTTAAAGATTAATTTCTATAAATAATGTCACAGGAATGAAATAGTAAAAGTTGTTTCTACTGTATGATCTGATCACATTAACTACCTTCTCTTGAATACGAACTTGAGGCAAGGCTCCATGTTGTTAGCTTACAAGGCCTTTAATAAAGCAACGACTATGGTGACGAGGAATGCTTTCATTGTGGTTGGGATGGAGGCGCTATTTGTAGGCTTTGGAGTTTTCTTAGGCGTCTTTGTGGCAGCTGTCTTGGGCTTCTTTGTGGGAGCTTTAGAGGGTCCTTGTGTTGGAGTTGGCCTTGGAGTTTGCGTTGAAGCTATTGGAGATTTTTGAGACGTTGAAGGAACTGCGGTTGTTGAGACTTTAGCCTTGGAAGGCGAAGGCATTATGCTTGTTGTTTTTGGTGTTACATCAGGTGTGCTGCTACTTGCCTTCATTACTGTTGTCGAGAGGGCCATAGTCGCATTTCCAGCAGCCTCTATGATGCAAACATTGATAAGGAGCATAGAAACTGAAGCAAAAACAACAAGCATGTTCAGTTCCATTGTGAATTCTGCGTTTTTACAGCTTAATATACTTGGTAACTGGCTTTGATACTGACAGGTTTATCTCTGCAAAATATGTTATGCCTCTCAATGTTTGCTTCAAGGAAATGGCAGGTTCTATTCTATTACAGTTAAAATTTATAAGTGAAGGTCAACATTTCTTCATTGAACCAATCAGATTTGAACACGTCAGAGCTGTCACCGTTCTTCGCTGACATCTGTGTCTAGTGAGAGACTGATGTCATTACAAGAAAGTATCGCTGACCCCTGGCTGTTTGAGCTTCCCGGTCGAGCGGCTGCAGCCGTCATTCTGAAGTCTTTTACCGTTACACAGCCGTTTTTGGTTTTACACACTGTTAGATTCCAGAAATTGGCAAGCCTTCTTTTACAGGAATGTTACCCCGAGTTTCGAATAACCCACCCCCCCCTCCCCACACATCTCTTTGTTGAATTTGTGGCCCTTTCCGTAATGCGGTTTCAGGGAATTTCATATCTCATCCTCATTTATGGTAGTTCAGCTAAAACTTTTCTGGCATTTTTTCGGGGAATTTTCGTCCTAGCTGCGCCCATTTTTGTAGAAGGTTTCTTTAATGAGGGACACATTTACCATCCTTCCGGTTACCTTTAAGGCAATCACTTCTCAAGAGTTTGTCAGTTTGACCATGAGTTTATCATTCATAGAATCTTCGTGGAAGCCAGTTACAAAATTTGTGTCCGCCATGTACCAGAACAAGTTGCTCCCCTCAATCTCCTTTTCTGATAGTCAAAATGGTCTTTTTAGCAATTTGTTCCCCCAAATTTGTTCCCCCAAAGTACCACTTTTGGAAAATTTGTTCCGATGTCCCCAGACTGTTTTCATTGTTCACAAAAGTTTCCATGCTGTCAGCTAAAAAATGTCAAATATTTCTTGTTCCCCAAAACCTCTGGGAGAGCTTCGATATATTCTTACTCTAAACTATGTCAACAATGGATTTACCGGGGGTGTCACTTTGGATCTTGCTAGCTAAAGTTGACTTGATTTACTTTTTCGTCCCAGATAAGAAATCTGCTGATTCCCTGGAGAGGAGATCAAAGAGACTCACCACTCGCAGACAATCATCAAAAGATTTAGGCCTAGCTGGGGTGGATCAAATCAAAGCTCAAGCCTCGTTGCAGAAACAAGACAGTAAAGATTATGGGTAAGCTCGCCTATTTATTCAATTCATTCCCGTTTTTGATACAAATGAGCTCATCTATACCTCATTCACACTGGCAAGCTAAACCGGCTTTATCTAAGCAAGGTTAGATTTCAACCAATCAAATGCATTCAGTTTGTTGGATTGACCAATTAGAAGGCAATGTACGATATACTGGTTTAGTTTAAGCTGGCTTAGCTTGCTAATGTGAATTGGGGTATTGGTTTTATTTTATCTCCATAAAAATATTGAACGAAAATAACATATACAGTACTGCCGTGCTAGCTCTAAGCTCGTTAAAATCCCTGCGGGGCTTATTTAATTTCGAACACTCCAGAGGGGAGCTTAAAAGAGAGGGCTTATTCGAGAGGAGGGAGCTTATTCACAAAATCAATTGAGAAGGATATATATGATAGCTGCTTCACCCCAAGCCGTTTCACCTATTATGAGGCATTAATTTTCAAACAAATACTAAATATTTTCAGTCCATTAGCAAAAAATGTGCAGTGGATATCCCTCACCCATGAGAACTGGCATTTTCTTAATTGTTCTGCGTGAGGAGTCCATTATGACTTGATCCATGTTTTATGCCATTTCTCGGTCATTTGCAACCATGACGTTTTTACAAGTTTGAATTTACCAATGTTTCCAGTGCTCGTAAGAATGGGAGAAAAATCATAAAAATACTTCGATCTTTTGGCTTTTAACTAGAATTTTAGTAATCTAGATCTGTGAAGTACACTTGATGCTATGAATTTTCAAAGGTGGGAATTTTTTTCTGGCTCACCCGGTACAGCAACGAAGCAGCAAAGTGTAAGTCATAGCAGTATTGAACACTGTAACAAAGGACAAATGAAGGATACTTAAACCCTGTTCACACCTGCAAGTCAAACGAGCCCAAACTAAGCTATTATCAGATGTTACGTGCTATTCGTTTTTGGTCAATCAAACAAATCGAAAGCATTTGAGTGGGTGAAATTTTACCTGGTTCAACTGTGTGGTTAGACTGATGCCTTTTCGTCCCTTGTTTCCCTGCGTTCCTTGGTCAAGAGGGACTAGTAACATTACTCTTAAATAGTGGGCCCACTTTAGGCCCACGTAGGGTGGTTCCGTATTCACCAATCAAATCGCTAGAATTCAGTTTTTAACCAATCAGGGGCCGCTATTCAGAATGTTGTTGTTGTTGCTCTTAAAGAACGGTTGAAGCAGCCTGGAGTTCTCGCAGCTTCGATGGATCTATTTTGCTTCTACAGAGGAAGATTACTGCCTTAAAGGTATGCATTTTGCGCTTTGTAGGTAAACACAACATCATCCTTTGTACTAAAACTTCGCTTTTCAATGTTCGAGCTCTTTAAACCAGATTTTGAAGCGATTTTGTTGAGTGTATGAGAACTCCCACCTATTTAGGCCATTTTGAAAAAGTGGGCCCATTACATAAGCGTAATATCATGAGTCCCTATTGACCAAGTGACATCAGCAAGTCAAAGAACGCAGGGAAACAAGGGACGAAAAGGCATGAGTCTACTGTGCGGTGCGAAACGGGATATTAGTCAGCTACAGGGCTCCAAAAAATGTTTTCCTTCCTGGTAGCAAGCTAAGTTTTCGTTTCTTCTATACTCTTCTTCTTTCCCTTTATATATACCGCCCCATTCTATCCCTTTTCTTTTCTCTCTTTCTTTCTCTTACTTCCTTCCCTTCCCTTCCTCATTTCTTTTGCCCTTTTCCCTTCTTCTTCCTTGGGAAATTTGAGCATTTCAGCTACCTTCCTGGTTGCGTCGCTACCATGCAACTTCGTTTTTTTAGCCCTGGTCAGCTAAATTTCTTCAAGGGCAGTCTGTCACTCATCTGCTTGGCTACAGCAGTTAATGTTCAAGGCAATGTCCTCTTAAAAGCATATGAAAATAAATGGTTGTATTCTTTTAGTTTTAATCTATTAGGTAAGTAAAAAAAGTTATAACGTTCAGCAGGCTGTGGAACAAAACTACATTGCCGATATTCAAAGCTACAATGTCGATTTATAAAGCATAGTCACTGTGACTATGGTTAAAGTATGACTTTGTTTGGTAAGATCATTCATCTCAATTCATCTTTTAGATCCAGAAAATAGGAAAATTCTGGTAAGGAGTTTTATGGGAACGAGACTTCTACTTTCGATGATGAAAAAGCTGCCCGTTCACATTGCTCCGTTTTCAAATCAATACGCTGTGAAAACGATTGGCGTTCACATTGCTCTAGCAAAACGGTTTTGTTAAGCCCCTTTTCAAAGCAAAGCCTTTTGTTAACAGCTTTCAAAAAGGTGCCAATCGCGACTTTGAATGCCATTGTCATCAACAGCCTATTAACAAAGGAATTTGAAGCGTTTTCAAATGTCTCCGTTTTTGGCGTTCACACTGAAAACTGATCGTTTTCAAAACGCACCGTTTTCAGATTTATGCATTTTCATTAGCGCTTTCGAAGCCTGTTTTCACAGCGGAGCAATGTGAAAGCACGAAAAAAACGGAGAAGTTCTACTCAGTGTGAACGGGGCCTGTGATATTGTTAAATTAGCTGCTGATTCGTTTTGGGGTTTAGGGTCGATGGCTGGCGAGTGCCGCTGAGGGACCAAGGGCCGCTGTTATTAGATATGCACAGGATAAATTTACTCAGTAAACTTTCCAGGTTATTACTCTGGTTTTTGGTGAAACGGTAAACAAGTATCAATTTTTAATACTAGCTGGTGAAAAATATTTTAGAAAGGAGGATTGCTTCTGTAAAATTACAAAAACGTTTCATTTATTATGTCGGTGTTGTTCGTGATACTATCAGTGAAAGTCTTTCGGATTTTCTCCAGAAGAGCCAGACGCTCCTTCAAGCACTTTGGAGCCTGCGCTGTATCGATCACAGGGTCATCGCCCTTCATCTTTCCTTTGTAAAATTGCGCATGCCCCAAAACGCTTCGCTCGTCCCATTGATCAGGGAGCCAATCAGAGTTCACGCCTTTTCCTTTGTAATTTACCAAAAGTGGATGTCGCAGTATCCCGAACAAAGTGGGAAACATACAGAACGATGGCTTTATCTCCGCATAACATTTTCATTATAGGGTAGATGTTACAGGCTTTCAGGCAGCTTTTTCGTTCAGCATTACGCACACAAGGTCTGTCTCAAAGCAGATATCACGTGAGGTTTGCAATAGCGCAAAATTGATCATGCGAAACATTTGAGTTACTGTTATTCGCGGGCCTTTTCACGTGACATGTAATTTGACACGGACTATAATTTGATTTATTATTGCATCGCAAACCTGGTATTTATTTCCGCGTAATTTGTCCCTTTACGTCATTTCATGTTCACATTTTCCTGAATTCGTCATATCGGTACGATGTTGCAACAGCATGGAAATTAACTTAGTTTTCGTAGCTTAGATCGTAACAGGTCATTTTGAAAATCATTTATTGTCCTGAAGCTTTTCAACCTCAACCGAGTGATCTGATCAAGAAATAGAAATCCCACTTTTTAGAATTCATAGCATTAACGGTACTCAATTTGTTGGAATAAATCAAATTCTGCTTTGCAGCCAAGAAATTGAAGTAACTTTTATTTTGCTTGCGTTTGTACAAGCTTCAGAAATCTTCGTATATTTGACGTTTCAAAAATTTGGTGGCGAATTGCCCCCAGTTCCTACGCAAGCGATCCCAGTTCCTATGCCACGTTTTTCCGAATCCTCAATTGACCTGACCAGAAATTCTAGCCCTGAAAACAGAGAAGTCTTTTGTGAAATTTATGATTAAATTGTGTCGAACGACATTTGCAAGTAAACAGTGCAGTTTGTTAGCAGTTGATTTGTGACATGTGAGATGGTTCAAATCATTTCTGACTTGCGTATAATTTGGCTATCTCTAAAATATGGAATATGGAATGATGGAATGGAATGATGGAATGGAATGATGGAATGGAATGATGGAATGGAATGATGGAATGGAATGATGGAATGGTTAGTATGGAATGGTCAAATATTTCAAAATTATCCATTATTTTCCATCAATACCTCCTTAAATGTATGTAAGGAGTGGTTTCGCATATGCTCCAACAAGAAAGCAGAACTTTTTATGAAAATTCAGAGAATTATGGGGCCATTCCATGTTTTAGAGATTCTCTAAAACATGGAATGGTCAAATATTTTCAAAATCTTTCATCATTTTCATGCAATACCTCCTTAAATGTATGTAAGGAAAGGTTTCGCATATGCTCCAACAAGAAAGCAGAACTTTTTATGAAAATTCAGAGAATTATGGGGCCATTCCATGTTTTAGAGATTCTCTAAAACATGGAATGGTCAAATATTTTCAAAATCTTTCATCATTTTCATGCAATACCTCCTTAAATGTATGTAAGGAAAGGTTTCGCATATGCTCCAACAAGAAAGCAGAACTTTTTATGAAAATTCAGAGAATTATGGGGCCATTCCATGTTTTAGAGATTCTCTAAAACATGGAATGGTCAAATATTTTCAAAATCTTCCATCAGTTTCCTGCAATACCTCCTTAAATGTATGTAACGAGTGGTTTCGCATGTGCCCCAACAAGAAACCAGAAGTTTGTATGAAAATTCAGAGAATTATGGGGCCATTCCATGTTTTAGAGATTCTCTAAAACATGGAATGGTCAAATATTTTCAAAATCTTCCATCAGTTTCCTGCAATACCTCCTTAAATGTATGTAACGAGTGGTTTCGCATGTGCCCCAACAAGAAACCAGAAGTTTGTATGAAAATTCAGAGAATTATGGGGCCATTCCATGTTTTAGAGATTCTCTAAAACATGGAATGGTCAAATATTTTCAAAATCTTCCATCAGTTTCCTGCAATACCTCCTTAAATGTATGTAAGGAGTGGTTTCGCATGTGCCCCAACAAGAAACCAGAAGTTTGTATGAGAATTCAGAGAATTATGGGGCCATTCCATGTTTTAGAGATTCTCTAAAATATGGAATGGTCAAATAATTTCAAAATCTTTCATCATTTTCCTGCAATACCTCCTTAAATGTATGTAAGGAGTGGTTTCGCATATGCCCCAACAAGAAACCAGAAGTTTGTATGAAAATTCAGAGAATTATGGGGCCATTCCATGTTTTAGAGATTCTCTAAAATATGGAATGGTCAAATAATTTCAAAATCTTTCATCATTTTCCTGCAATACCTTCTTAAATGTTTGTAAGGAGTGGTTTTGCATGTGCTCCACCAAGAAACAAGGACTTTTGATGAAAGTTCAGAGAGTTATGGGGCCATTCCTTGTGTTAGAGATTCTGTAAGTCATGATAGGATTTGACTTTTAGGGCATGATAGTGTTACATGTATATTCTTCTCAGTTATGTGTAGATATCAATTTGCGGCACATGTTTGTATGTTTTGTGAAATTGTAAATGCTTTGAGGTATTTTGAAAGCAATTCGATATTTCAGAGATCTATGACCTAATAAGTTCTTTGTTTTGTTGTGGTCTGGAACAATGCCGCCATTTGGCATTCTATGCAAGTTGCGTGATATTGCGATAAGCACACGTGGTTCGATGTCTTTCTCCTTCTGCATCTGCATTCCTTCCTTTGAGACATGCAGCAATGTCCATTTCATCGAGGACCACATTTTGCGTTCCAAAGCCTAAGAAGCAGGAGGATCTTTTGTCCGGACTGGAGCAAACCTGGTTATGAAGTTCTGTTACAGATTTAATGAAGAATGACATGCTTCTTTTTATCGTTGCTGCTTCTCTTAATAGTTTCACGCAATCAAGGTGTGAAAAGGCATCATCACGGGGCCTGATTTTTATTGTAATTGATCCTGATCTATCAAAAAGTTGTCAAGATAATAAAGCCACAGTGGATAGAAACAATTAATTTCAGCCAATATATCAATCTTTAAAATTCAATGGATAGATCTTGACACATAAATCTATTTCAAAAGATCTGAAACATGGAATGGCCTCATAGTTCTTTCTGAATTCTCACACAAAGCTCTGGTTTCTTGCTTGAGCATATGCGAAACCGTTCCTTACATACATTTAAGGAGGTATTGCAGGAAAATGATGAAAGATTTTGACAATATTTGACCATTCCATATTTTAGAGAATCTCTAAAACATGGAATGGCCCCATAATTGCCTGAATTTTCATAAAAAGTTCTGGTTTCTTGCTAGAGCATATGCAAAACCTTTCCTTACATACATTTAAGGAGGTATTGCAGGAAATTAATGAAAGATTTTGAAAATATTTGACCATTCCATGTTTTAGAGAATCTCTAAAACATGGAATGGCCCCATAATTCTCTGAATTTTCATAAAAAGTTCTGCTTTCTTGTTGGAGCATATGCAAAATCTTTCCTTACATACATTTAAGGAGGTATTGCAGGAAATTAATGAAAGATTTTGAAAATATTTGACCATTCCATGTTTTAGAGAATCTCTAAAACATGGAATGGCCCCATGATTCTCTGAATTTTCATAAAAAGTTCTGGTTTCTTGTTGGAGCATATGCGAAACCTTTCCTTACATACATTTAAGGAGGTATTGCAGGAAATTGATGAAAGATTTTGAAAATATTTGACCATTCCATGTTTTAGAGAATCTCTAAAACATGGAATGGCCCCATAATTCTCTGAATTTTCATAAAAAGTTCTGCTTTCTTGTTGGAGCATATGCGAAACCTTTCCTTGCATACATTTAGGGAGGTATTGCAGGAAATTGATGAAAGATTTTGAAAATATTTGACCATTCCATGTTTTAGAGAATCTCTAAAACATGGAATGGCCCCATAATTCTCTGAATTTTCATAAAAAGTTCTGGTTTCTTGTTGGAGCATATGCGAAACCTTTCCTTACATACATTTAAGGAGGTATTGCAGGAAATTGATGAAAGATTTTGAAAATATTTGACCATTCCATGTTTTAGAGAATCTCTAAAACATGGAATGGCCCCATAATTCTCTGAATTTTCATAAAAAGTTCTTCTTTCTTGTTGGAGCATATGCGAAACCTTTCCTTGCATACATTTAGGGAGGTATTGCAGGAAATTGATGAAAGATTTTGAAAATATTTGACCATTCCATGTTTTAGAGAATCTCTAAAACATGGAATGGCCCCATAATTCTCTGAATTTTCATAAAAAGTTCTGGTTTCTCGTTGGAGCATATGCGAAACCACTCCTTACATACATTTAAGGAGGTATTGATGGAAAATGATGGAAAATTTTGAAATATTTGACCATTCCATGTTTTAGAGAATCTCTAAAACATGGAATGGCCCCATAATTCTCTGAATTTTCATCAAAAATTCTGGTTTCTCGTTGGAGCATATGCGAAACCACTCCTTACATACATTTAAGGAGGTATTGATGGAAAATGTTGGAAAATTTTGAAATATTTGACCATTCCATAATAACCATTCCATCATTCCATTCCATCATTCCATTCCATTATTCCATTCCATCATTCCATTCCATCATTCCATTCCATCATTCCATATTCCATATTTTAGAGATAGCCCGTATAATTTAGCTGAGTCAAAGTGATTTATTTGAAGGTTACGACTTACTGACTGACATACTGACTTACTTTATATTTAGAATAGTTGAGAGCAAAAAGCTCGCTTCGTGTTACAGAGAATTTGCAAGTTTGCAAATGGTTATAAACCCATTTGTGAACAACTTGTAAGTGGTTCTTTTATTACTGATTCCACTTCCACATCTATCAGTTGCTGAAAAGGGAATATTCGAAATTTTATCAACTTTCCGCTTTCCGTTTTGCTCTCTTTCTACTAATTTCGAGACACTTTACAGCGAGATTGAACAGCCGCGACCAAGGATGTTAGGACACGGATGTTTTAATTGATTATTTATGTACCTTGTTTTGATCCCTGTGTCTTGTTTTGTTGTTTTGTTTTCTGTTATGTTTCGCCTTCAACTGAGCGTGGTTAGGCCCAACCTCTCTCAAGTTGTTCGAATAGAGCTCCCTTGTATTTCTGTATCTTATTGCACCTTCGCACAAGATAGGTTTCAAAACCGCAAAGCAACAGGAAAATCCTGGCTTTTCGGTATCTGATACAATTTTGCATTTCTTAGTAATTGTGATCAAAAGATAGAGAGGTTCTAAGTTGTTTTATCCAAATGATGATAGCTAGAAAACCATGTTGTTACACAATCTAAATTTGTCATAGCCCAAAACGCGTCACATCACTCACATTCCCCTTTTTGGCATCCGTCTTCACTGACTCCTCTTCTTGCTGTGCGTAACATTATTTCGCAATTCTACCCATTTTGGCAGTTAGCCGTCTTTATTATCGGTGATTGGGCATAAAGCCATCTTCTTGTAGTTTCAAATATGATTCTTTACTTTCCTAGAAACAGAAGTCCAACTGATTCACCAAGCAGAGATAGGACAAGTGAGTATACATCTGTTTATTTAACTAACCAGTGTAGGTTTTGTCATTCTCTAAGGAAGAACCTTTTGTGGGTAGAAACGTTCGCGTTTTCGCGGTTTTGGCCGAAATTCTCGAGAGTATATTCTTCGATGTATCCTAAAATGTGAAATTCACGAAAGTTTACTCCTGCAAAATTTCCTAAGATATAGACTCAAATATTTCTGTGATCAAATATGTATATTCCTCTTCGTTATTTTTGGGGGGATGAGATAGGCTGTGTCCGAAGAAACTTATGTATCCCCCATCCAGTGGGTTAAGCTCATACGCAGTAGCGTTGTGGGGTTGGAGCTCTGAGCACTTCAACCCCAAAACGCTACTGTGAATGAGCTTTAAGCCACTGCACGGGTGGATACAGAAGTTTGCTCGCGCAAAGCCTATATCTCGTCTCTAAAACAAGTTAACAACAGACTTTTCGCACTATGCTACTACAAGCAGACTGATAGATGATCGGAAAGAATCATAGAATATTCGAGGAACATTTGAGACATTATAATGATTTGAAAAGAAACATATTTGGAGAGAGTTTGTTCCGCCGAAAGTCCCCATTAACTTGCAACCAAATGATGGGTATTTGATGCAAATTAGTGCATAACTCGTGATGGTACATCTTGACAATCGCCGATACATCGTTCTGGGACACCTAAACCTGGTAGTTTGACATTAAAAGATGAGTCCAGGATTTGTATGTCCTACAGAGGAAACTTATCAACTGACGCGAATTCTTACCTTTGTTTCTCGTCTTGAGCTTTCCAATGGCTGTCAATTCCGAAAATGTTCTGATAATTTAAGCCACATTCGATCTCAGTGTCGCCATTTTCTTACAAGTGCAGACGATATAGAGGCTAGCAACGATTAAGAGGCGAGAAAACAGTAGGACAGCTTAGTTTTCATTCACAAACTGATTAACTCGCTGATGAGGGCTGCCGATGGGTAGCGAAATATTTGGGGTAATGAGATGTTTAGTTTTAAAATTAAGTTATTGCCTGTGTCTTAAAAAGAATGGTCAGCAAAAAAACAACATTACCAAATTATAACTTATCGTACAAGACACGGGATCTACTGAAAGATTTTGGAAACAAAATCTCACAACGTAAGCCTCGTTTTCATTTGCGCGATATGACGTCATTTTGCGCAGATCACACAATTGAATACGTACTTTCACAACGAGAAGGCGAAAACTGGTGAGAAAAAGTATGATACATAATTCACAGCAGTATTATCTTGTATTTGATCATCAATCATACCCACCATGGACTTGTCCTTTAAAACATGTCAGCGAAAGTGATTAGTTGGTCGCGGTGTTTCCAGATGTTCTTCTTATTATTAGAAGGAATTGACTCCCGGGGGGGGGGGGGGGTGCACTCCCATACTTGACTTGACGGGATGTGCCGCTCAACAGGGTGTCCTTTTACGGTAAAAATTATGCGACAGGGTGTCTTTATTTGATGAAAATTATGCGACAGGGTATTACAATTGATAAGAAAATTATGCGACAGGGTATCATGTGGAAGGACACCTTTTAGAGTTCTCATGAAACAATGGATTTTGGCAAAAATTTTATGCGACAGGGTATACTTTTGGGCAATTTTTTATGCGACAGGGTACAGGCTGTTGAGCGGTTTGCCACACACCCCCGTCACTTCCCTTGTCAAGTACCCCCCCCCCTCCAGGAATTGACTCTATATTCAAGCGCCACAATAACCTAGCAGGTGATTCGGAAGAAAGTTCCAACTTTTGAAAATTCATAGCATCAATAGTACTGGATGAATTGGAATGGATAAATATTTGCTTGATAGCCAAGAGATCGAAGTATTTCGTGGTTTTTATCGCCCTCTTATGAGCACTGGAATTACAGGTAAATTCAACTTTGCGAAAATTTCATGGCCGCAAAATGACCCTCAGTCAGGGAAAATGACTGAGAAAAAACCTTTCAAATCCGTGAATTGCTCTCAGGTGCTCTGAGATTTCGAAGTGGGAACATTTTTCTGGCTCACTCGGTCAATGATCTAGTCAGAATTATTTATGTTTTCCTCAAATAGCACGACAGTTTTAATAAACATCATATATGTATACTTCTTGTAGGTCTGCTGCGTGTTCGTAATCAGATGAAGGTTTCCTTCGAAGATTCTCAGCGAGAGAAACCACGAAGCTCCTCCACCACATCCGCTGCACCTATCGAAAATCCCTCTGTTAAAATACGACCGCGGCGAAACACTGAGCGCATCATGAGGGACTACAGGCTTTCAACAGTTGATGTACAAGCATTAAAATGTCTCCTTGATAAAGTGGATCTATACGACTCTGAAGTACGAGATATGATATCGCCATTACTGAAAGATGGTACTGTTTCTCAAGAGGCCTCAGCGTCTGATGGCGAAAAACTCTCGGAGAAGGTTATCACCGATTCCGAAAAGGAGGGTTTGAAAGAAAAGTTATTCCTTAGTCGCAAGGAGTTAGATTCATATATTTCCTTTTGCAAGAAAATGGAGAGAGAAAAGAGGCAGACAATCTCAGAGAAGGAAGATTTGGCAACTAAAACGCAATGGCTGGAGAAGAGAATGAGCTTGATTGAAAATGAGAATAAAGCGTTGAAGATTGAGCGTTCTGAGCTTCTGAATCAGGTTTACAAACTCCGATGCCCGGCTAACGTTCCGATAGCGGAACGAGGCAGAGTCAATACCAGATCAAGCAAAGACGGTGAGGAGTCTCAGTCTGAAGTTGAGGTTTCCAGGCAACGACTTCTATACGAGGCTGATGCATTCGCACAAGAGAGATCAAAGATGATCAAAGAGAGGCAGAGACTTGATGAAGAGGTCCGGAAAGTGCAGATACGATGTGTTTCATTACTTGCCCAGTTGCAGCATTCAGAGAAGACGGTGGATGAGCTGCAGAATGAAAATGAAGCGTTGAAACTTAAGCTTGAGAACTCTGCTACAAAGTAAGTTGTTATGTTCCTTATGCGCAAATTATTGTCCATATAAACATCATGATGAAGGTGAGGGTAAAGTTGCGGGGTTTTTGCCAACCAAGCGCTAGGATCGGAGAAGACCTAATGGAGTCCCTGGCGATACTCTACCTCGTAATGAGAGAAGGTGGAACTTGTGGAAATTCGCTAAAATTCATTTCAGTCTCGACCTTATAAATTTGTTTGGTGCATTTGCTTGATGTGAGGAGCTAAATGGTGTAAGAAATATCGTAAAGTCGAAACATTCCTTTATATCTGTATGGTTTGTGCTTTACAAGCCACCTTGTTTGAAGCATGCTCCGAAGTCGTAGATGGCAATCATATTGTACCTTTTTCCCACTGGGCACTCAAAGCATAAGGTCTGGTACTATTAAGGACTCCAAGTTGCGTATGAAATTGCAAGATATAGCTTTCTTTGGCTTAAATACGACGTACTTTATACGGTTGTCAAACATTTGCTTTTTCAAAAAGGAAATCGTTTTCTGTAGTTTCCTCCCAATGGAATAAAATACTCATTTGTGGAATTTTTTGGTTGTCGACACAACTGCAAAGCAAGAAACTTTCGGGATCAGTAATAGATCTATGCTTTTTCGTCTCATTTTCCCTGCGTTCTTTGATTTGTTAATATCACTTGGTCAAAAGGGACTCATAGCACTACTCTTAACAAGTGGGCACACTTTAGGCCTTCACAGAGTGAATTCTTATGCACCAATCAATCGCTAGAATCGTTTCGAATCGTCTTTTTCTTTTGAGCGAAGTGACGTCAGCAAATCGAGCAATGCAAGGAGACAATGGACTCTGTGTGGTGTCATATGCTTTGATCAGCAGCATGATCAAATTTTTGCTGATATTCATAAGCTTTCATTTGTTTGCTCATTCGATAGCCATATTTGCAAATTAAGAATTGAAGCGAATTCTGAGTCGAGACTTTTCCACTAACTGCATTCCGATTTCTGACTAAACATTAGAGCGACCTCTTCATGAAATTCCTTATACCACGAAATGAATTTAGAATCTGCCTTTGATCCTAGATATGTTTTGACAGCATTGAATTTCAAGGAGTTATGAACGTTGACTAGACAAATTGTTTTAATTCTAATTTATTTTGTTTTAGAGTTAAAGTTTCCGTTGTTTTGAGCCAGTCTTTCATTAGAACTGTACTAAAAACAGGCCAGCTATCTATTTTTGTACCTTTAATTATGTTTTAGGCGTAAAATAGGCTTCAGAACAGTTGGCACTCAGTGGTAGTAGGAGAAACAGATGCAGCTCCAGTTTGAATGGAGAGAAGGAAAATATTCCGTTGATATTGAAATTATATTAAATGAAGTAAGCGGAACAGAAATACGTTGAAGTATTTTATGTAAAATTAGCTTAAGATTTGGCCAAACAAACAAATGATGTCTGACAAATTGATGATTATCATCTTAAATTATTTTTCAGAATGATGAACGAGCAGAAAATATTGCAGGAAAAGATAAAAGATGTTGAAGAGATTATCGGGGTCGAAGGAGCCATAAATCTGGACAGGCGAATGTCAACTTTGCTGACACATGTCAAGAACACAGAAGATGACAAATTCAAACTGAACCAAGAAACTTCGCATTTGTTACGACGAATCGATGAAGTTACGCGCGATAATAGGTTGCTGACGGAGGAGAAGTTGAATTTGGAATATGAAGTAATGTCATTACGAGATACACTAAAGGCAGACCAAAAAGCGAAAAATGAGTGCGAGGTATTAACTTTTTGTCAGAATTTTCTAGCCATTTGTTGTTGTCTTTTTTCTTACAGCATTACAGTAAAAATCCACAGCTGCACGTTTTTATAAGAAACTGATCCATTAGATGACCACACTTTTAAGAACGCATGTAACATTTTTGAGAAGTAAGCTAGATTCAAAAAATATGTGAAAAATATGTAATTGAACCCTATAACCAGCTCAGTTGTGTTTGAACTAAATGGACAATTATTTCTTCCCATCTGATAGTTTATATGTTAAGAAGAATAGCTGATGGGGTGTTAGGAACTTCATGGTATTTCATGCTTTTTAAAAATAGACACAAATCAAAAAATGTTTTGGTACTAAAATGTAGAAATTTTTGTTTTGAATGAAGAGTCTTTAATTCATGGCTTATTCCAAGTTTCATATATAAAGAAGGTAAGAAACTGAGTGACAAGAAACCAGATGCCGATTTTCGAAAACTTACAGGAAATGTTGAAAGAATTTTTAGAGAAGATGTTTGCAACATTGATTTGAATCAGTGACATAGAGTTTGCCAAAATGTTAAGAAAAGGAACAGCCTGAGTTTTATGAAAACCAGTTATCTTCATGGAGAAATTGTGTACGGCTTTGCACTATCAGTATATCCTTGTGTCTACCCTTTCGCTTGTTATTAGCGTTTTGTCTTGATCAGTGTTGTTGGAAAAATTTTCATTAGTTTATTCCATTATTCTGATTATCTGCTATTTGAAGACTTCAAACAAGTGGAACAATAATTGAATTGATTTTGGATTGATAAGCACACATTTTATAAGGCTCAGAGACCTCTGTGCACCACTTATGAAGGGTCAGCTATTCATGTTCTCATATTGTCAATCTGTTTACCTATAGGTGAAGCTTGCAGAAGTGGATACAAAGCTACATCATGTGCAAGCGGAGCTGAGACTTGCGAATGACCATGTAACAAAACACGAGTCAGAGAGAGAAGGAATGGTCGACCAGATTGAAGAAATGAATTCGAAGATGATTGATATGAAAAGAAATGAAGTCGAGTTGGAATCAGAGAGAATCGCCTTCCAGAAATTCATCGAAATGTTGTCTCTTGAGATGGAAGAGAAGCTAGGAGAAGAAATTGTGTCCACCGACGCTGAGGCAGATTCGTTGCAAGAAAAAGCTGAGTTGCTTGGGAAGCAAATTTCTGCTCATCTCACACCGAGTAGAAAAATAGCTGAAAATGTCCAGGACCTGAAAGAGGAGGTATGATGAGCTCAGTTCACACACTGCATGCGATTCACACTTCATGCGATTTTTTTTTCTTCGATGTAGCACGTGAGTCAAAGTTGAAAAAAGGAGAAGCTTAACAGAAAGGGACGCTAAGCGGAATTTATGGTATTTCTTTGACCTATTTAGAATCATGCTAGCATTTAGAAGTGCTCCCTTTGCCATTGCAGGTTGACGACCTAAAACAAGAGAACAAAGCTCTGAAATATGCAATGTCTTGCCGTCTTGAAATTCAAAACATGCAAGTTACGCAACAATCATGTAACTGCAGCAGCGAGAAAGAAATGATGAAACGTGAACTTGAAGAAATTATTTCAATCAACGATCACCTCGAAGACGAAGTGAAAAGATTACATGAAGACAAACAGAGCCTCTTAATGAGTTTCCTGAATCTTCAAGCGGCTTCAAAATCTCGCGAACCGTCCCGCAGTGGTATCGAGGGATCAGATGAAGACAGCGGGGACGTGACGGATACTGAAGATGAAGATACCGATGAGGAGGAGCAAGGACGGGGGAATGATGAAGAAGCTGGAGAAACGGATGAGTCAGATGAGGTTAGATGATTTTATGAGTGTAACAGTAGATAGAACGTTAGAGTAAGACATCAATATTCAGAAGTTATTTATAGATGTGTTGTGGCGACGACACTGCGATTTCAAACCATCATCATCATCATCATCGTCTTCGTCGTCGTCATCATCATCATAATCATAATCATCATCACCAGCATCATCATCATCATCATCATCATCATCATCATCATCATCATCATCATCATCATCATCATCATCATCATCATCATCATCATCATCATCATCATAATCATCATCATCATAATCATCATCATCATCGTCATCGTCATCATCATCAAACTGTCTCGAAGCGCCCCAATGAAGTCTTGGCCCAGTCCATTTAATTTAAGTATTTGTTACCTGGATTTATTTTGATAATTGGAATGTCGATTTTACACTCATTTGTTGTCTTTGTGAAATGATCCTTTTACGGGGTGAGTGGCCGAGTGGCTTCAAAAGTTTCGTCAGGTAACTGAAGTTAAGCGCGGTCGAGTGAGGTCAAACTCCGGATGGGTAACCTCGGAGGCCTGACCTAACAACTCACCTCGTCGTCCTACGGAAGGGACGTTCACGTTAAACTAGGGGTCCCATGCCTGGATGCGGCATGCACAGTGGGCCTAAATTAGCTTTCAGTAGCTAAAAATCTTGACAAGCCCACTCAAAACAAATTGGAAAGCAACACAAAAATAAATCCTCATTACGCTCGTCGTGGCACTAATAATCAATTGTGTATGTTTTTTCTTCAAGGTGAGCGATGATGATCAAATATCAGAACTTCGGCATTCATCAGATAATGGTTCAACTCGATCGCCTTTACGGAAAACTGTCTCTCTACCCATTGACAGTAATCGACGGAAAGTTGAAGCTCCCGGAAAACCCAGCACACCGGATGACGTCATAGCTAATTTAGAAATGAAATTGGAAGAGATGCGAAAAACGAAAGAGGTTTTAGAAGATGAAAGAGTTTGTCTTCTTGACACCATTTGCAAGCAAGATCAACAGGTAAGACAGTGTTTCGCAAGATTTTTCCCATAAGTGTATATTTTTATAAGAAACTGTTAATAAGAAACTGAACTCTCTGATCGCCAGAAAGATTAAGAAACTCTATCCAGTTCTGGCAAAAAGTAACGTAAGAAGCTGTTTATTTTTGTAACGGAAATCCTGAGCATATTTTCACTTTACGTTCAGTTGTTTCTTGAATCATATTACTTTGAATGTACGTGAGTAATTTCCCTATATTGGGAAAGGATTTGTAAAAAGCTTTGTTTCGAAATGTTCATGAGGGGGGCTTCGGGGGGTACAAGAACCCGCAAACCCGGACCAAAATTAGCGACAACCGGAAAAGCCGCAAGCAAAAATGCCAAAACCCGAAACTGCATTTATGAACAAAATCTTCAAGTTTAGTCAGTTAACTTCGATTATTTCCAGCATTTTCACTTTCACCAACTCTCTGCGCCTCGTTTTAAACATACGAAAGCCGATTTTCAATGCCAGTTTTCTACATGGACTGTAGGACTTAAAAAACCCGACAAATAGGGATTTTGAATGAAATAACCGAAACTCGAGCACAAAAAATGACCAAACCCGCAACCCGTGACATATTTCAAAACCCGAATACCCGTATGACGGTAAATCCCGAAACCCGAGGGCTAAAATTTGCCAAACCCAAAGCCCCCCTCCATGAGAGCACAGGTCGTCAACAGGAAGATTGTTGTGACGGGAAAATTTTGATGTAATGATTGAGTGAGAAATTAAGTTTCCTAATTTTGCCAATAAATGAGCAGAAATGAGAAATCAGCTACTCATCAAGAGTTGTGAATATTCGATGTTATAGATTTACACTGTGTTTACCATATTTTCAAAATTATGCAGTTTATAAACAAGTAACAACCGTTTTCACTGTCACCTAGCTAATATTTCTTTTGTCAATACAAGAGTTATTTAACCAAGTAGGCTATGGATGAAACTTTCACGTATTAGTTTGATGAGAAATTTACTTTTCGTTTTTTTCTGAAATAAAGTTTACACAACTAATAGAAAACGTGAAGCCTTTTTTCAGTTCAATTTATTGACATTTTTCTTGGCGATCCATACGTAATACTAATATACTATGCATCATGCTCTACGCAAACTTTTCAAGTTCTTCTATGGGGGTTTCTCGTAACTTTAAAGGGGCAGGGTCACGTAACCGTAAACAAACCTGTTATCTCTATAATCTATGTTGTTGCCCACACGTGGCCATTCTGCTCTGCTCAGATTTTGGTGGATGGGTTGAATCTACAATGAAGTTACTTCAAAAATCCGCCAATATCTCTGCAATCCTACAGCGTATGAATGTTTGTTTTGTTTCTCTACAAAATTCAAGAGTCCATCTTCAAAATAACACCCTTATTTTAAGAAAAGTAGTGGAAAATCTCTGCGATATGGACTATCAAAAATACTGGAAGATTTTCGTTTCGAAAGAAGTCTGTTTACATTACGTGAACCGGCCCCTTTAAAATGACTCAAATACTTGATACGTTGATCGTGCATTTCCTTTGTGTTTGACACTCATTAGGATTAAATGAATCTTTACCTGTTGTTCAAGAGAGTTTCGCGAGCTATGTTTTCATAATTTTTATACGAAGGAAGGGTTTACTTACATCACAGCTTTAATCGCTTCTGTGTACAGTCGAAAAAAGTTACCAAGTTTGGTGGAGTGTGGAATAAAAAGTACATGGCCGATATTCAAACCTAAAATGCAGATTTATCAGTGAAGTGCTAGCTGAGATGTGAAAATTTTGTTTGGTAAAATCTCTCATCTTTTAGTCCCAGAAGTTAGCAAAATGCTAGCACGGATGTGTATGGGAACGAGGATTCCAGCTTTGGTTCAGGTTCTTGACTTCACGAACCAGAATACAACGAGGAATAGTCGTTCCCATATATACAAACCCCTCGCCTTTTTTCCTTTTTTCTGAGAGTAAAGGGTGAGGGACCTACTGAACAAAATTTTAAAATCTAAGTTAGCCTTTTAGTGGTAGATTTGGATTTTAGGTTTGAATATCGGCCACATACTTCATTTCGCAGCCCGCCAAAATGTGTTAGATTTTTTTACGCAACCGGTACTTCGAGAATACTTTCCAGAATTTAATTTGCACTGAGTCGAATGAAGTGTTGCTTCAATATTACCGTATGATTTTGGCCCCTTCATCCATCACTAATACCTTGTTTAGGCCCAGGCTTGCTTAGATTTATTTCCTTTCGAGGTTGCTGAACTCAGAGATGAGCTCGAACGCGTTGAAGATGAACTGGATGAGGTAAAAGACCAAGCATTATCAACAAGCCAAGGTGAAAGCTGTTCAAATTGCAGCAAATCATTGAACGAAATTCGACAATACCTTGGAATCATACAAACATTAACCGAAGATAAACTGAGTCTAGAGAAAAGCCTCTCTGATATTCGACGCGATAAAGAGCAACTAATGATTGATATCGAGACTGTAACGCAAGAGAGATTCGTCGCAAGATCTGAACTCGAGAATCTCAAAAGTGAGATGGAGGAGGCTGGGAAAAAGTACCAAAAGGAAATGGAATCGTTGTTACAGAACCTGGATGGTTTAGAACAGGAAAATAAGACCCTTGAGGAGCATTTGCAAAATATAAGACAGAACAAGCTTGATTTGCTGGAAGATTTGAAAATGGCGGAACAAGACAGGCTAGGCCTGGTGAAGTCATTGCAGGCATTGACAGTCGACCAAGGAAATGTGGAGGGCAGTGGTAAGAGATAATTTATTTGATTTTACATCTAGACCAGAATTTCTGATGAAAAGTTCTTTTTACTCGAGCTATGCTCAATTTTTGATGCTGCTTCTTTTATCGTGTGATGTCACCAAATGTTATTAAATGCTACTGAAGTCTGCGATTGCATATTAATGTTTCAGTTTATCCCATCGCTTAAAACCTTTTCAAGTTCTGAGTTTCAACTCGGAATTTGTTTGCTAGAAACTGTTATCGCTTTGATGTCTATGAACGCAGGCGATCTTAGCTGTTCTTTCTTATCCTTAGGGGTACCGTGCAGATTTCAGGTCAATTTAAGGTTAAAAACAACATTCTGCTGATCTCTACCTTTTGATTTTGTTAAATTTGCTGAAAACATGCTCATATTTATTCACTCAATAGTTATCCTTTCAAAAATGTTACGTTTCTTCTGTTGGACCATCTGACGTTACCTACATAATGCTCGCTAATGTAATGCTGATGTTTGGTTTCGTTAAAGACTCCACTGTTTGTTTTTTGACTAACCCACGAAGCAGCTCGCGTTGAGTAGCGAAGCTGTATGCTTTGGTCTGGTAACTGGTATCAGCAGGCCATCAGATACGCATCGAATTAAATTTACAATAAAACTCACATCAGAAGGCAACTTTTCCACGCCAACTTGTTTTAGCTCCAATTGGATCACAAGATGCTGTTGTGTATTAAGGTTGATTTCCTCTCAAGGAAATTTTCTAAGCTGGTGGAAATATAAGAAACGAGTCGCGTGTCGATTCGAAAAATTCCACTGACTGGATATCAACCTTGAGATATAATGAATGATTAAGATACTGGAAGAAACAACAGCACTTGAAAAATAATACGGCGTGAAAGGTTCGAATAAAGCTGTCTATTGAAGAAGTAGACATACCAAACGGTTTTGCTTATTCAATTCTTTGCAATATGGAGGAGGGCTTAATTCAAGGGAGTAATCGAGAAGGACAGTCTATTTCGAAGTATTTCAGTATCTTCCGGTTTTTTTCTGCCTGTCTGACTGAGATTTTGCTGTGACCATTATCAGATGAAAATATTAGCAAATGGAGCCGCTACTCCACAAGATCTTTTCAGACTGAATCTTATGTTGACAGACTAGATACTAGACTTATGACGATGAGTCCCTTGTATTCCTGCGGTAACCTTGCTCAACGGGCACTTGTAATGACACAGAGAAAGCTGACTCTATTTTCTGCATTCGATCGATCGAGTCATGATCGAACGACTGCTTTTGTTCTGTTCAGCAGTCATCCCTTAGAAAGAAAATGGGATAAAAACCACGTTAAGCAGACGAGACTCTGTATAAATCTGAAGAAGGAAATTCATTTTGCCAAATGAATGCAAAATAAGTCTTTCAACGCTACATTTTCCATGTTATTAAGCCCAAAACAATCTAGAGAAGTCTTCAACTACTTACCGCAGCAACTTCGTTAAAAATCTAGTCAACTGCATCATTCGAATTGCAAATTCAACAGCATTGATCTTTGCCAAATCTCGCAATCTAATAGGTACTCCAGGAATCCCAGAGTTTGGGCTTTAATAGGGTCAGGTTTTACAGAGTAATATTATGAGTCTCTGTTGACCGAAGTGCCATCATCAAGTCAAACAGCACAGGGACACAAGAGACCCTACGTCATACGTCTAACTAGATACTAACAAACTAATATTTTACCCTTACTCAGGACGAAAATAACCGACTGCTAACCGACAACACTGACACAGAATTCACTCGAATTCTCTTCTGGTTTTCGCCTAGTCAGCGAAGAATCAACCAAACCAATCATAGTAGAAGATTACATAGATGAATCCAGTGATATGTATAGCTACGCACAGTATTTACCCAAACGTCGAGCAAGGCGCAGTGTCAGCACCCCGCAGAAGCACGGGAATCCGAAAGGAGATGACCCTAGACAGATAATCGATAGTCTACAGCAAGAGATGGCTGAGATGAGCCGAGCACTTAATCGTTGCACCAAAGATAATATGGAACTTCGAAAAGCTTTAGAGAAGGCTGAAGCGTTGCTTCAAATGGAACAAAATGCGAATCGTGAGCTAGAACGAGATAAGTTAGTGGCAAATGAAGAGATTTTGTGCCTGAAAAATGAGATTGAGCGTTTAAAACCAGTTAGAAAGACACCGTCGATACGGACGGACACACAATCATTGTTGTTGGAAGATGAAGGCGTAGGTAGCAATTTTGAAGATGCGAGTATCAGGCATGCAAGCTGGTCCAATCTGGCGATTCCACATCCAGAGAAAGAGAAGACCCGAAGAAGGAAGATAAGTGCCCCATGTGGACCATCAAAATCATTAGGAGAACGAAGCGCCTCCACACCCATTCTAGCAAGAACGCCGTCTGTATCGAAGGCAAAGACACTTTGTTTTCAAATATCATTTAATGGAATGACACTCATGGAGAAAACTGATTTTGGAGAGGAATAACACGTTTTGATTAATTATCGTCGTGTTTACGCACTTTTGTCAGCTCGTTATGATATTGTAGGTAGAAATATACCCTGAGTTCCTTTCATGAAATTCATTTCAAAGGAAACTGTGATCAAATTTTACACCCACCCTTTTAAAGGTTTGAAAGATGTGAGCCCAATGCTTTCATATTCCGCATGCCCCCATTACCAGAGATTGAAAAGTATCAGGACCCGGGAGCGTAGTTCCCAGAAATTATGTTTGGTGTAAATCTTCACAGAAAATTTTCAAGAAAATATTGAGGCTTGCAAGAAAATTTCTAAAATTGGAAATTATATTTTGAACTCTTGGGAAGAACCAGAACAAAAATTGATTCCTCCAGCTTCCCTGGGCCACTTACAGTAATACAAGATCTGTGCGTTTACTTCATTTGATGGCTAAAATCTGTTTTATGACCAGTCAGTGTGATTGTGCCTCGTAACAAATTTCAGATTGAAGTTTGCAAGCTCAAAGAAAATTTCGCAGAAATTTTTCAGCTACAAACCTAGGTTCCCAGAGAGGAAGAAACTTTCCCCCCTTTGCTCATTACGTCACAATGCATTGAAATAGACTGTCGTTGCACTGATTTGTTATTTATTTTGCACATCGTTGAAATATGTAAATTAATTTGTTGTTTTGTTGTCGTGTAAATTTTTGCCGTCATAAGTATTTTTTTAATCAAAATTTGTCAAATATCATCAGGCGCATAATCTTCTCGCATGTCATGGCCTCCTTGTTTCTTGTTCGACATGGTTCGAAATCAGGCATCGAGCAACGCTCCTTGACTGATTACATGGTCGTAGTTATCCCTATTGATAGACTGATAGTCGCTCGCTCAACCCAAAATAAATACCGTGACTGAAATAAATAGTTTCTCAAGTTATATTCCCCAGGACTGTAGTTTCTCAATTTTTCTCGCGATCTGAGTGTTGAGTTTCGCAAAGGCGTTTTCTTATAATTGTTCTTCTTAGTGCAAGTGATTTGTAAGGTCACGAATACAAATTTTATTCTTTCTGTGAGTCACCAATAGGTCCCTCCCTTTCATTAAAGATTTGAACTTCATCTCGACTTCGCTTGAAGTCAACAGCTAATACACCACTTCAATTAAAGGCTTCAGTTTGAATAATTATTCGAAATTCTGCCAAATGAAATTTTAGGGGCCAAATTTGCACTTAGCATCCTAACTTTAGTCACAGTGCAAGTTTTCGTGTTGCTAGCGACCATAATGTAATTTCCATGGCAAGTGTGAAAACCTGTAAGGGATTTGACCGTGAAGCTGTAGCTGTAGCCCAGGATGTAAAGTTTCATCCCCGGGCGATTTTTCACGGTCAAATCCCCTATAATTTGTTAAACTTTACAACGTCATTACATCAACATCGCAATTGCCAGCAGTGTGAAGACAAGGAACTCAACTGAAGTTTGGGTGCAAAATTGGAATCTGGGTTCGAAATTTCCAAATGAACAATAGGAAGAAATTGTAACACATTTCCAAAACAAGGCCGCTTAATTGAAGTGGTGTGTTGCGAAGGGTTTGAGGTCGAGGGCAGATTTGACTGCTTTTTCATTAAAGGAGCTCTAAGGAGCTCTATCACGCAGGTGAATGATTTAGAGAACAATGCTCAGAAAAAGGGAAGGAGCTAGCACGCAAACTCTTTGAATCTATCGCTTGATAAAAATTCAGTTCAAGTCGCGAAACGATCTCTTTCCATCTTTCCAATTCTTTTCTGTTGAATCCTGTCATGCAAATTTTTAATCCCCGTTTATATTCATAGCCAACTGTGAACTAGACAGATTGCCTTTAAATTTCAACCGAATGGAAAGTATCCTACGTCATATATTAGAAAAAGAACAACACTTCACCACATTGACAAGTTCAATTTAATGCAAAAGTCGCAAAAACCTCGTTTTTTTATTTGCCCCACACAGGGTTTTTAAAACTTTTTACAAACACGGAGCAGATGACTTGTTCCTTATGAAACATTTTGCCGCTTATTTATCACGTTCTCTTTCAAACAAGTGGATTTCATTTCGTTGAAAATCTGTTTGTAGTATTGAGCTTAAGAGTCAATAATTGAAAAACTAATTGCTATATAAAATATGGGGCTGAAAGCTTCGAAGTTGCATAAGCTGCTGTTGCAAACTGACGTTAGGAGCTCACAGGTGACGAGGAGTTAGCAAATGATAACGTCAGGTATATTTTTTCTTATCGTTAAGAGCTCTAATATTTAATATTGCACAGTTTCTTCTCATACAGTATTTGTTAGTGTCTTGTGTCCGCAAAGTGAAATGTACTGTGTAAGGTGTTGTTGCAAATAAGTTTCAGGAGTGCGTAGAATCGACAAGCAAGCAAATTTTGATATCGATTAAAAGTCCGTCGCTGGTAAGAGCCCTAGCGTTTTGCACCAGGATTTTGGATTTTACCTCCGGTTTGTGACTGCAGGTGTCCAGTATCTACAAATTTCTAGTGTCTGCAAAGTAAAATTTGCTTCAAATGTACTGCTTGAGGGTTCTGCGCCGTGTCAAGTGTCCGCAAGTGTCAATTGTCCGCAACACTGCAGAATACGCACCAGAGTTCTTCTTGCAACAAAAGCGCGGGGACCTGAAGTAATGTCACATGGTCTCTTCTGGTTTGGTGTCTGCAATTCTCTTGTGTCCACAAACTGAAGTGCACTCCTAACTCTTCCTCTAATAAGAGCTAAAACGTAAAGATTTAGAGTTCTGGACTGAGTTTGCATTTACCATCGCAGGATTTCTTCTGGCATGGTGACTTCAAGTGTCTTGTGTCCATAAACTGATGTTTACACCCATTGTACTTCTGACAATGAAAAGTAAGCATTCATGGTTCTGCACTGAAATGACAATTTACCTTGCAAAGTTTTCTCAAAGTCGCTACAAGTTTCCAGTGGCCCCAAAAAGGAAGTGTACATTTTCCAAGGTTCTGAACTGATATCGATCGCATAGTGCTGTTGAAAAACTTGAAGCCCAGATACTCTTGCCGGCATCCCAAGTCAAGTAGAGATCATCTTGAAATTGAGCGCAACGGAACAAGAAATGAAAATGCCACATGACTACTGACGTCTTCAGCGAGAACAGAATGCGCTTGAGTTTTCCGAAATCTCTTATTTATCACGACCTTGAGATAACGTTGGCTGGATAGCAGCACTGCAAGCAAACATGGCTACTTCAACGGGCTGGACGCTTCAAGCGATCAACATGAACTACAGCATACGTATTACAATCGGCATATTTGGCCTGGTATTAAACACACTGCAAGTCAAGTCCATTGCATGTAAAGCAAAAATCAAATCACCGTTTGAGATCACGCTCCTAAGTCTTGCCGCTGCTGATGTTATCGTTTCAGCAACGGCAGTCGTTGGATACACAGTTATTCTTCTTATTTCGAACAGTGTCATACAGCTGGACAATTTCCATGGATTCATATTACTGAATCCACTTGTAACTTACCTGTCAGTTTCGTCTTCATTGCTTCATGTGTCATACCTTGCAGTACAGCGATTGCTCGTTGTTCTTTTCCCGTTGAACTTCAAACATAAGTCGAATAAGCGATGCGTCATAGCCATCGCTTTAATTTGGCTGTCGTCTGCTATTTATATTTTGCTTATTATCCTGAAATTTTACCGTTTATTTACGATTCTGGCCTACTTGACTATCATATGCAGTGTAGTTCTCGCGTTATCCTATTCATGTATCTGCTACCGAATCAAGAAACGGATTCATTTGCTTGCTTCACAGAGGTCTACTTCACATGCTTCTTCACAAGTTGTCCTAATTCAAAATCAGTCGGTCCTTGCGTACTCGATGTGTGTCACAGTCGCCTTTCTTATTTGCAATGCCCCGAACGCTGTTATTGTTTTGATCGGTTTCAGTGCTTGCAGAATGGTCCGTAATCTTTCCGAATGGCTGTTGTACCTTAATTCAGCTTTCAACCCATTGCTGTACTTCCTATTCGACTATTTCAAGCAGGGATTAATTTTGTGTTGTTGTTCTAACAGCAAGAACAATCGTATTGCTTCAACGGTTAATTGAAGGAAAGAAGAATGCAAAAATAGTACTTAACATTGATCCCTGAGGAACTACATAGAGACCGAGCAAATAGTTAATGACTTTTGGTATCAAGAGAAAGATAGAAAGATCTCCTTGTTTACTCAGGTCCAACAGCAAGAATAGTCGTATTGCTTCAATGGCAGCTGCAGAAAAGAAGAATGCAAAAATAGTACATGAGATTCATCCCTGAGGAACTACATAAAGACGGAGTAAATGACTTTCAGCGTCAATAGAAGTTCTTGATTGCTTGAAGGTCCAATAACATGCTGTTGACTGATTGAAATTTCTAATTTGCATAGTTAGATTCCTTAGAAGTGGAATTTTGATATCAGAGCCTTCGACTTCAATGCAAAGCAGATGCCTCCAAGAAAACGCGCTTTGAAAATGAGGGATGCAAGGTTACGAATGCCATAGTTTATGCCGGGAACGCCATTTCGCTTTCGCTTATGTCATGCACTATACTTGCATTGTGTCATTTAATTATTGCATCATGTCATAGTTTTAATGAGCTATGACAATTAGAAATATAAAATTTCATGCTATTCCTTGCTCTGTACCACAGTCTCCTTTGGGTGTATACTCTAGGCCAACCATTTTCCAAAGACGCCTGCTGCCTCATTAATGTTGTTGCATGAGATGAGATGGGAAATACCACTGGGACAATAACCTCAATTTCATGTGCCTTTGCATGCGTAAAAGGTTCTTTTCCATCGAGCGTAGTTTTCAGGAATCTGAGAAGCTAAAGTTTGCGAAGCAGCTCCTTCTTCTCGCATAGGTTCAAAGTCTTTAAATTGGTGTAAAAGGGCGGGTGTAAAATCAATGACCTGTTTCTTTAAACAGAATGACTTGAAAGAAACTTTAGCCACTTTTCTATGATTCTACCGTTGGACTTTTCAGAAATCTTGAATATTTGTCGAAATTACAGCCTATTGTATATTTCAGCTCATTTTACGTGATGTATCAAATTTCTAAATCACAAGCCAGAAGAGTGAAAATTTTTGCTTGATACCGTTTTGGAGGCATCCATAAACTATGGTTTTTTGAAAATTATTTAATCTTTTGTCAATAGGTTTAGAAATTACGATAGTTTTTTAAGTTTTTTTTTCTCGAAATTTTCCTTGAATCCTTAAGAAAGAAGAAAGCACTGTAATTCTGAAAATATTGAAGATTTCGAAAAGTTCAACGGCAGATGTTTTATTTTTGTTCAAGTTTCTTTGAAGCCGTTCAGTTCAAAGAAATAGGTCATAGAATTTTACACCCAGCTTTTTAAAGATTTGAAACCTATGGTGATGGTACAATTAGCTGGAGGCAGGGACCGCGCAGCCATTGGGCTAGGGGGGCTGTATGTAGCCCCCCCACTTTTTTCAGAGATAGGTCTAAAAACTTTTACAAATATGGAATTTTCAAGTTCACTCATTTAAATGTATCGATGACAGCGAAGAAAATAACTCGCAAACAAATTTACATGTCAACCGTGGTAACTTTAGCACGTCGTAATCAGGGTCATTGACAGGTAACTACGTAAAACAAAACGTTGCTAAAGTACCTATCGAATTAAGAGCAAGGTCGTTCATGATCTCTTTCTCAGTCTTCTCATTTAATACCTGAAACGAATGGGGGAAGTTTACTGAAACAGATCTTCAGTAGTAATTTTTATCGTGAGGAGAAACCATTTGTTGTTAATTTTGTTGCTTCTTTATCTTGTTCGCTAAGGGTAATTTTCGTTATGTTTAACTTGTTTGACTTGGTTCGTACTAATACCTTTATATAACATTTCTATTCGACGCCTAATAGTTGTCACGATATGTGTCTCTTTTGATAGTTCCTTGTCTCTTTTCTGAAAGGAACTGTAACTTAATATGGACATAAATAAGCACATCTTTCCTTGAAAGGGGCGTTTTGCGACGTTCTAAAGGGCGTGGTCTCAAAAAATTTTTCGGGGGTAAGCCCCCGGACCCCCACCTTGGCTTCCTTCGCTCGACCTTCAGCCCCCCCACTTTTAAACCGCTGCGCGGTCCCTGGCTGGAGGTTTGCCCAACAAGAACTCCAGCGACCAACCGTCAAAACTGAGCCACTGAGTCCTTGCCCTATCAATTCAACTGTGTACTAACAAAAGACGGAATTAAAGCAAAGGAATAACAAAGTTTTTATCAAAGCACACAGTTCTCATTATAAATTATCACTCAATTTTACAACGTATTATTGAAATCATTCCCGTCATATGTTGTTTAATAGGATTTTAACGCCATAAAACAACTCTTTAAAAAAATCATTTGCCATATTCAGAGATATTCCGGTTTGTCAGTTGTTGGAAGATTTGTTTAGTGTTCATGCTTAGCTACAGGCCTATCCGGTTGGTCAGCGAACTTACTTGTCATTTGACTGTTTCTTCGTGTCATTCTCGCTGTTAATCAGCTGCTATTCAAGCCATTTTAGTCACTCGGTTTAACGCAAGCTCAATCTTAACCGCTTGCAAATTTTGAATAGCGATCATGGCAAATAACTGGAACACCTGACTTGATCAACCGATATGGGCGCGAGTCTAAATTTCTTGTAGGGGAATTTTTGCGATGGCTCGATTTTGCAGTGTCATGAAGAAAATACATGTGACAATAAGGATTTTGCTACCAAACTACTTGAAGAAATATCCAAGGGACCTCAGCATAACACAAGTAGATCTTCCAACAGCCCTTGGTTGCTCTAGGCAAAATTAGCGTATGATTATAATACAGTCGGCGAATCATGAATAGCATTTGCATTTTCTGCAAACACGTTCAAGTAGTTCGTATGCCGCAGGATTAAACTTATCTTTCTGAGTATTTGATTTGAATTTAGTTTGGGTTTGCTTCTTCTAGCCATGAGGGCTGATTTTAAAGGCTTTTGCAGCCTGCGGCTTCTTCGAAACCTTGAATTTTAAAAGGAAGTCATCCTTTTATGGTCTCTTTGCTATCGCTATTTTCATGGTCCATGTAAATGGCAACCATAGGATCGGAGTGTTCAAGGAAGGGTGAAAACCTGGTTGGCTAGCTCATTCGTTGTGCATGCAAAAAACGGTTTTCCCCAGAAGATGCGAGTATTCGAATGATTTTAAGTTAATCCAAAATGTTTCATGAATGATTTACGTGCACCTCTAAAAGTGCCATTTTTTGGAAAGCTTTACCCAAGAGTATCAGAGTTACCTCCCAATACGAAAGCAATTCATTTCCCCCTTGGCCCCTGTAGCGATGTCTAGGACCCTGTTTACGGAGTACCGGTACAGTTTTGATCTGCTACAAAGCTGTTGCGATTCAAGAACGTATACACTGATCCAGTACAAAATCATTGATACATAGCAGAAACAAAAATGTTGGTTGCGAATTAGCAGGATTGGCCGGAACAATGTAAACTAGAAGCTGATCGGCCATACTTTTATCACGGATGTTAAAGTGTACAGTGCAGTGTAAACGGGGTCATAAACCACGTTTTCACTGTACTCGTACAGTTGAGCGTTTACACTGCTCCAGAACGAAGTCATAGAAAATCCTAAAACCCTTTCACTGCCCCAAATTTTTGGTGGCCCCTCTGAATATCTTCCAGCCCCCTACCCAGCATTAATAATGACTGGTCTCTTATCAAGAACAGTGTAAACTGGCGGCTAAATCTGTTCGAGTTTTGTTACGAATCAAAAATCGTACCGGTACAGTGGAAACGGGCCCAAAAACGCTAAGAGCTGTCATTAAGAATTGAACAGAGGGGGGCGGAAGGGATTTCAAACTTCGCCGTAAAATTATGTAGTCCAATACAAGAAACAGAAAATGTTTACATGGCCCCTAAACATCTACAAAAATGATTTTATGACCCCATGGCTTCAACATAAACTCTGTGGCTAAGAAGCTTCTTCAAGAAACATTTTCAGCTCTGTACATTTCAAGTTACTTCCCATGCATCATACTGTCAGAACCGCATTTGTGGGATGCGGTATAGCTTTTTGATAAGGCAGAAAGGACTTGCAGATACTACTGCATTAGACACTGAGATAGAGAACAATTTCAATGATGAAGAGAACGGCAAATTGACGCTAACAGTGTCTGAAACATTTGTAAAACATTGAAACAAATCCTGAGACGAACAGCTTCATGGCCCGTGCTTATCAATTGAAGTAGTTTGTTCGCCCAACTTTTTCCATCCAGTAGTTTTGGTGACCCTGTCACATCCCTTCCGCCCCCCTCTGTTCCCTTACTTTATGACAGCTCCCTAAAGCGTCTAGGATGTCGATAATGTGGTTGTGATAGCTGATATCGTAGTATTCAAGGTCGATAATGTTGCATTGAGCATTGCGGTTGTATTTATCGCTGGTGCACATTTATCCACTCCTCCTCCAAGGCTTGCCCAATCCGGGAACTTTGTGAGTTCAAAATAACCAAGGCCGTATGTGTTGATTGAGAATGTGACAATTATGATTCCAATAATGTTCATACCAAAACCTGCTTTCATCTGGGGACAAAATGTAAGTGCTGTGTTAATCAATGGATCATTTTACAGATAGCGTCTTGCAATACATACATTTGCTATAAGAAAGTGATTAAAGTAAATGAACGGAGATGTAGCGACCTAATCTAAAAATAGCACAAAAGTACGGAACGGCAGGCGTCACTAATCTTCAAATTGTTTCCATAGATCAAAAACATCAAATACAATGGGTTATATTTAGATTACCCAATCCCCCTAGCTAAGTTTGTTTTTAACCCCGTCGATTCACTTTAAAGAACTCGAATGGGGGTAAAATTTTACTTAAAGGGGCAGGGTCATGTAACCGTAAACAAACCTGTTATTTCTATAATCTATATTGTTGCCCACACGTGGCCATTGTGTTCTTCGCGGATTTTGGTGGATGAGGTGAATCCACTATAAAGTTACTTCCAAAAATCCACCAATATCTCTGCAATCGTACAACATACGAGTGTTTCGTTTGTTTCTCTACGAAGCTCAAGAGTCTATCGTCAAAATAACACCTTCATTTGAGAAAAATAATGGAAATCTCTGTGATATGGCCTATCAAAAACACCGCAATATCGACATTTCGAAAGAAGTTTGTTTACATTACGCAACCCAGCCCCTTTAAGGAATGTTATATTTCGGCTTAGAGTCTGAAGCGTAATCGAACTTGTTTGCTATACTTTTTCACTTCATTCATTCATTCATTCATTCATTCATTCATTCATTCATTCATTTATCCATTCATTACGCCAATCTATGTAAGTTGGAACGATTTCTAGCTAATCTGTGTATATCGCATCATGATGATAGGACACCCAATGTGTCGCAGTTTAAATTCTATATCAGTAGCCGGCCACCTTAACTTATTGTGTTTTGCGCTTTGAACTCATTTTTACAGCCACCTTTCACTGTTTCGTAATTTAGAAATTTTCAGTAGTGAGCCACTTTAAGTGCAGATCCACCTTACTATTAAAGCTCTGCACTTCATGTGGCTCACTACTGAAGATCTCAAAATTACGAAATAGTAAAAGGTGGCTGTGTACCAAGTAAAAATAAGTTCAAAACACAAAAAACAATAAGTTAAACTTAAGGCCCCGTTCACACGGGAACGCAATCGTTCCGTTCCATATCGTTCCGTTCCGAAAAGTGGAACGCTCAGGGTTTGCGTTCACACGGGAACGCTTGAAATAAAATCGTTCCGTTCCAAAAAGTGGAACGATGAAATAAGTGATACGAAAAGTGGAACGATACGCAATCGTACCGTTCCGTTCCCGTGTGAACAGGCAATGAGGTGCAAGACTGGTCCAAAAAACGGAACGATAAGATTCTTGCCCTAAACGCATGCGTGGATGTAGTTGTTGCTGGAAAAACTGGCAAGGACTAAAGAGAAAACTGTGGAACGGAACGATTGCGTTCCCGTGTGAACAGAAACAAAAACCGATACGCAATCGTTCCGTTCCCGTGTGAACAGTCTATTTTTGCGTTCCAGAAACTGGGACGAAGATGGAACGGAACGATTGCGTTCCCGTGTGAACGGGGCCTAAGTTAACGACCCTTCCTAAGGAACTTTATAACTTGCTCTAATTTGAATAATGTTTGTGAACAGAGGCATGGTTTCATAAAAGTTGCCAATGCATTGTGCACAAAGACACTGGAGATCGCCCTGTATAAAGGCAACGAAAACTTTAAGATCTGATGATTTTAGGAAACTTACTTTTTTGGACACGTTGTTCTCATTAGAAAACCGAGAAACAATGTCTTTCAAGTTGCAAAGCGAGTTAGTTCAGAGCCAAAAGGCTTTACGAGGAACAAATTCCTTACCATATCGGGGATGGTCAGCCTTCCTGTTGCAAAAACAATGGCATTTGGTGGAGTTGCTACTGGTAACATGAATGCAAATGAGGCACAGACTGTTGCTGGAACCATAAGGTAGAATGGATGTATTTTGATGCTTTGCGCCTGCAAAAGATAAAATCAATTTGTCTTTGTTTCTGGAGAAGGCGCAGTTTTGAACATTAGATTGAAAAATAAATCTATCCGCACAAGAAAGCATATTTAGCGTACAGTGTTTGAATACGGGTAAATAGCAGCTTAGTTTAAGCATAGTTAAAGGCCAATATCTAGTCAGCGGAATTTTCCGAGCGGGCGGAATTTTAAACAATAAAAGGTTGCTCAGCCGTAACTATCTATTCCATTTCAGAGCGACATTTTCTCTCGAAAAAAAGAATTTCCGCCCGCTCCGAAAATTCCACTGACTGGGAATCAGCTTTAACGGTGTAAGGCAACCCTTAACTAATTTGGCTGCACAAACATTGTAAATTCACCAGACTTTTACTTGACACCTAGACCACGTTTACACTTTACTGGCACAATTTTGATATGTTACACAGCTGTTACTGTTCAAGACCGTCTACATTGCTCCAGAACAGCACCTTTTGCCCCCTTACCGAAGCAGGGCTTTGCAGTACTCCGTGCGTAAATAATATACGGTGAGAGCATCTCAAAACTTTTCGCTTTTCCTGTTTTATTTTTCATCTTTCCGGTTAAACCGGTTTTTGACCTTATTGGAAAAGAGGCTTTGATCACGAGGCTGGCAGAATGGCGGATAGCGGTAAACATGGTAAACATACTGAAGTTGTTAGTAGTTTGAATATGTTCAGCTTGTCAGCAGAAAAGATAAGAGGAAATACATGTTTTATTGAACAGCCAATTTTCATGCTGCTCATGACTAGGAGTGACACTGGCGATGTGATTTTTGAACGCCTCGACATTTAGGCAAGGCAAACAACACATGCAAAATTCATCAAAATAGTGATAATCACAGTTTAGGCCAAATCCGTGAAGCCTTATAGACCCACCTACAGTTGGGGCGGGGCCGGGCATTTAGTATTCACTATCAATAGTCTATAAATAGCAGGCTATGGACTGCCAGGTACAGTGTGTACATGAGGCTGATCCGATACACTTTAGTTGTGAATCCAAAGTTGTACCAGTGCAATGTAAACGAGGTCCTAGCTACGTTACACCTTCAGAATAGAGAACAGATGAAACGCAACTTGTGCTTCGACTTCGATGACGGATGGTCTACAGAAATGACTGAGTTGGGTCTTAAACCATCCGGCATCGAAAAGTATTTGAGTTGAGGAAACGAAACCGTAACAAAATATCGGAATGTCTGGGCCATGCTTCCATCCCATCCATACTACTGTGATTTTGAAGTCTCCGTTGTGGAAAAAATTTGCAGAATGCAGTTTGACCACCTTCGTGTAAACGCTTCAAGGAGACGCATATTCCGTTGCTCACCAGAAAGTGCCCGATATCAATTAATGCGAAATGGAGCTATACATACCAGTGAGGCTAATATAGGTAACAAAATCGTTGCTGTTGCTGTGTTTGACGTGAATTCAGTTAAGAATGTGATTAAAACACTGATAGAAAGTGCAATCACTGATTCAGGAACAGCTTTCAATCCGGTCATCTGACATCCAATCCATAATGATAACCCAGATTTCTGAAATAGTAACATTCATAGTTTTTAACTGAAAAACTTCGAACTTTCCTATAATGTGTGTGCACTGCACTTCCTATCAACCATGGGCCGTTCTAAAGTCCAGAGTGAAACGCCACCTTGTTCTCTGTCTCACTCAAATTACGTCAGGTTACAAAGCTAGAGAATAACAACGATCAGAAGTGTTCTGTATGACTAATTTTTCGTTGTCCCAAATCTCACGTGCACGTAGCATGTAATAAGACTTGTGCCTTTTCATCCCTTGTTTCCCTGCGTTCTTTGATTTGTTAATATAGAAGGGACATCAGCAAATCAAAGAGCCAAGGGACTCAAGGTCTAGCATGTAATCTGACTCAGATTTGGGCTGGCCTTTCATCAAGGTTGGGATTTCCTGGACTAGAATCGGATATGCCATACTCCTTTTCAACTAAGCGGCCTTGTATTGGAAGTTTTCAAACTTTCTTTACCTTGCGTCATGTGAAATTTCTGACCCCTGATTCACATTCAGCAGCCAAATTTTAGTATAATTTAAAGTTTTCGCATTCTCTGTAAAGGTACACCCCCCCCCCCACCCCCTATAAATTATCAAATTTATCATCGCCATAAAATCGACATCGAAGACTCTTGGAATATGAAAATTTGCCATCAGGGCAAGTTTATAAATCATAACAAGAAAAGGGGTGGAAGCAAATGAAGAGGGATCTGAAAATTTTCAGAATAAATCTGTTTGGGTCTGAAATTTTTAGAGAAATTCGTGCTGTCTTACAAAAATTAGATGCCAAGTCGAAATAGGTTATGACGAAATGGGGCTCGTAGTGAAAGCTGCGAATGTGTAAAATACGATGAAAACCAGACATGAAATACTCTTTGAACAGTTTGGAAACTCTAAATGGAAAAATCCTTCGATAATTCTGACACAACAGCAAATAAAACCTCTGGAATTTCTTGACATAACAGCAAAATAAACGAGTAAAGAACTTTAAGATCTTGACGAAATAGTTTTTGAACTTCCTTGTTCCTTTCACTTTGATCTGAAAGATATGCGTGAACACGGAAATGCGTGCAAGACATACGCCCTTCGATATCCCACAATTACAAGGGACCCTACGATTGGCTAATAACAAAAATACTTGTGACGTCATTAACTCAGGTTAAACAAGTCTAACCCCCATATAATGTACATGCATATGCCCCAAAGGCATAATATGTACTGCAGTTACATACCTCACAGGCTTTAGCAAGTGCAAATCCAGCACCAAGCAAAAGAACAATATTCCATGGAAACTTTCTTTGAGTTGGTTTCCAGTCTAGAATTGTTTCATGTGGCTCTGTAGATGAAAAGCACGCAGTACTATACTTCCTTCCTTTTGAAATAAAAACTTCAAGAATGTTTTATCAGCTCTGAAACGAAGATTCTCAAGTGGGTACGTTTGTGATATATCCAATCAAAATTCACTAATCACGTAAAATTTTGATGTATCCATAGGTGGTAAGACGCCACAGTTGCGCTTCATTGCCGCTTTGTTCTTTTGCGGAGGATGAAATTATGCGTTAGGCCTGTGTTTGAAAGTCTCTTGAACATGGACGTAGGCAGCATCTCAGACTTTGGGAAGCACGACATTTCGAGGGCACTTTTTTCCTTGAGAAAAAGGGGGCATTTACTGAAAATAAAAAGGATAGTTCTTTGTTTAATGCATAATCTTGGGGGCATGTGCCCCCAGTGCCCCCCGGTTCCTACGTCTATCCTATTGGAGAGGATGTCTAGAGAAAATTCCTCATAATTTCAGAACAGAGTGGCTGAGTTTTGAAAAGGATTTGAACTTGCACACCTTTGCATGATGTATTGCTAATTTTATTACTGGGATATCCCGGGAACAATGACCTTGACTAAAGGGGACTGCTCTTTGCTCACACGTGAATAAACTTGGAAATCGTCCTTACCTGTTGCTCGTTTCCCACCAAACATTTCAGGTCTCACAGATGGAAACAAAAACATTGAAAAGATAACTAAGATGGCTGCTGTTGCATCGCTGACATAACTCTTGTCATCCCTAAGATAAAAGAATAAAACAGCATAGAGAGAATAGAACAGATCTTGATCTGAAGGTTTGTGAATGTCACAGATGTATGTGTCAATGCTATTTTCAATAAGCAGATAGCTAATCACGAATCAGTTTTATCCAACCAGTTGAGACAAAGTTCGCTGAAAGCTTCAATTGAACTGATAATGAAAGTATTGAAAGTGAGAAATAATGAAAGATATTGAACTGATAATATTTTTTTCATAAATTCCGGTGTTTTCGCCTAGCAATGATGTAGTTTTAAATGCAAATCTGTCTAAGAGTGCTCTTGTGGATGATATCTTGGGAACAGAGCATAGAGCTCAAATCTTTAAAAAGACGGGTGTAAAATTCTTCTTTATTTTTCTTTGAATCAAAGTGCTTGAAAGGAACTTTAGGTAATTTGCTGTAAATCTGCCGCGGCAATTTTTTGATATCGTGATTAGCTTTAAAATGGCGGCATTTATTGATTTCGAGGTTGTGACGTCATCAAATTTCTAAATCCCTAACCAGAAGAGCTACAAATTTCTGCTTGCAATCATGTTGTAGACCTTCATAAACTATGGTTTTCTTGAATATTGCGTCAATTTTCCTCAAGTAATTTAGGAGTTACGATGATTTTAATTTTCTCAAAATTTTTGATGGATTTTTACAAAAGTAATCAAAATGCCGCCATCTTGAAAATAATCAAGATATTAAAGAATTGCCACGGCAGATTTACGGTAAATTACCTAAAGTTTCTTTGAAGTCATTCAATTCATGGAAAAATCTGATACAATTTCACACCCACCTTTTTTAAGATCTTAAAGATTTGAGCTCTATGGGAACAGTAAGTCTATCCACCATTGTATCGATCTCTCATTAACCATATTTCTTCATATATCATCATCATTATCAGCATCACCACCACCACCACCACCACCATCATCATCATCATCATCATCATCATCATCATCATCATCATCATCATCATCATCATCATCATCATCATCATCATCATCATCATCATCATCATCATCATCATCATCATCATCATCATCATCATCATCATCATCATCATCATCATCATCATCATCATCGTCAACATAATCATCATAGCCTACAATGTACTACAATAAAGATTATGGATGGCAGCAACAACAACACTTAAACAAACTAATCCACTAAAATTGGAAACGTTAGTCTTAGGTTTGAGTACATCCAGGCACAGATCTCTGGCTAGAGTTTCCCTAGTATATAGTTGGCTGGGACCATGAGCGATAGGACACCAAGTGTGTATCAGTGTGAAACTTGATCAGTAGCGAGCCACCTTGAGCAATTTTTTGTCTGTTTTGTTATTGTTTTTATTTGGTAGTGAGCCACCTTATTCCTGCTTTGTGATGTTGAAATTTTCAGTAGTGACTCACCTTAAGTGCAGATCCACCTTAATCTTAAATCTGGTCATTACTGAAAATTTCAAAATCACGAAACAGCGATGAGGTGGCTTATTACCAAGTAAGATTAATTTCAAAGCACACAAAAGCAGTCGCTTAAAGTGGCACATTACTGATCAAATTTCACACTGTTACACAATACACATTTGGTATCGCTGATTCTTGAACGAGGTACAATGCTAGGGCTGCCTTTGTGTCAATATTATTACAGCTCATGATCTCCTGGAAGTGTACGTTCGTTATGGGGCTCGACAGAAGTATTTGATAGAAAGCACGGGGGGGGGGGGTTCTCAGCTAAATTTTGGGTAGGGGTGTGCCGCCCACAGTTTCAAAATGGAACCGTTGGCCGATGGCTAGACCAATTTTAGCGAAAATGATACCCTTGGCTAGACTAATTTCTCTAATAAAAGTGCCCTGAAAGGGCGTTTTCTAGACAAAACTTGTCAAATTTTCGCATTCTCAGGACAGAATTTTCTTTTAAATTTGATTTTTTACAGAAATTACCGAACTTTTACAGTTCTTTGACCAAAACTGCCAAAAGCATACCCTTGCCTAGACTAAACTCGACTAAAATTGCCAAAAAGTATACCCTTGGCTAGACTAGAGGTCCAAAAAAGTATACCCTTGTGGGCGGCACATCCCCAGGTACCTTTACTATGGAAGAACCCCCCCCCCCGGGGATAGAAAGGTCGATCTTATGGAAGATAATCCAACTTACGCAGCAGGAAAAAGTGATCCCCAACCAGGAATAAATTTTGGGTCTCTTAGCATCCAGAATAAAACAAGAAGTAGGAAGTGAAGGAGGACGGTAACCTCTGCAAATCTGCAAAACGAATTAAAACTTCAAAATATGTGTCATTATTTTCTAATCTCATTTTAGCATCAGTTATTAACATCTATAAATCTTACATGAAAATTCATATAGACAAGAAATTTGCTCTATTCTAAACTTGGTCAAAACTCTTGATTAACACGTTTGGGAAAAAAGATTTGTAACAATATGAGTTTTATGTGTTCCATTTCATGCGCTTAATCATTTTAAATAACGATACAGAAAAGTGCTTCTATCTAATGTCGAAAATTTTCATCTTGTCGAGCTATTGGCCTAATTTATTTATTGCTTTTAAGAAAGGAAACCCATAATCATTAAAAAATTCAAGTTAAGGACGCCCAAATCTTTATTTTATCACAAAAACACTGAACGAGAAAAAAACAAAAGAACGACAAGGAAGACAAAGGGAGCTTCAGGGCAAAAAGGAAACAATAGAACCAACTTAAGAGATATTCACAGTTATCGCAGCAACAAGAACGACAACAACAACAAAATCTATTAATGGCGATAACCGCGAATATGTAGTAAGTCTAAGAATAAGAGTTAACTTACGATATAGGTCCAAGATCCTGATATTGTTGCTTCATTACCGCATAAATTTCTTTCCCTTTGGTTTTATTTCTTTTCTTTAGTCGGAAGCAGAAGCAGAGATGTTTCCAACTGAAAATGTTTTACAAATATGATCAAGGTTAACTTTGAAATCATTAGCAAAACTCTCTAGATTAAGTCACGAAAGTAAATGATTTGACAAATTGCCATCTAATCTAGACACAGCACAAAAGAATGTCACTTTCCACTTATGCTCCTATTGTATCATCGATGGAGAACAACAGATTCTATAAACTAGCGATAACATTAAAATATGTATGTTTTATTACATACATATGTATGTATGTATGTACTAGCGATAACACTAGTTAGTGAGTGTGGCGTTTTGGGAAATGGAAAGAAACTGCGCAAAAATATAGAATGGAATGCAGTAATAGGCCTTTCTCATTCAGTTGAAATTGCAAGGTGCCCCTCTCCCCCCATTCCTCACCCTCCTGTCTCTTAACCCCTCATCCTTGCAGTCAGTTCTGTTCTGTTGGCATTGCATCATTGAATCACTGCTTGTCTTGTAACGAAGTGAGACAAACACGCATTCATTCCATAGAATAAGAGACAAGTAAGAAGGCTTTGATGACACCGCCTCTGACGTTTCGTTATTGTGTGATAAAAATAGGTTATTCAGAGCAAAGCGAACTGCAGGATTACGTTTTCACAAACCAACAGAAAGAAAGAAGGAAAGAAATCGCAGCTTACTGATGCTTCTCAACTAGTTTGCGGCAAGCCGCAAATACATTCAGATTGACCAACACCTCCTACCTGAGCTACTTTTAACTCTGTTGATTTACTTTGAAACCCCTGCTGGTTGAGGACATGCAATAACATGATGTTTGGAACGAGTCTGAAGAATATGATAATGCACGAGGATACTTACCCAATACCAAAGAACATAAACTGGAGATAGAGCCAGCCAATAATTAGGAACAAGATCATTTCAGGTGTAGCAAAGACGAACCATTGTAGAAATGAAATTCCTGGGCCACCTTTGAATACGCTGAAATTCGAATGTTAATTAAAATGAAAGACACAAAAATGGTACAAAGATGAGAAAGAAAACAAGAACAGATTTTGTAATATAACCACAACGATTGCTATAATTGATACCTCAATTCAAAGCGATTAGCGACTGCAGAAAAGGAAATTCTCTCAACCAGTAATTCAAAACAAACACGGCCGCAAAAGTCGCCAGGAAACCAGTAGGACAATGATATCTCAAGATGCTGCGATTCCAGACTGTCTGAAATAGTCCGTTGCCTGTGGCTCCTTATATAACCCAGAAAAGGAGTCCGTTGCAACCTCCCCTAGTGTGAATTTCTGTCAGTGCCAGGTTATAACGCATGTCAAAGTTGTTAAAGATCAACAAAGTCTCCATGCATAAAACCCGAAGTTTTTTGCAGAATGGCGGATGAAAGATGATGACATCAAGGAGAAAATATTGATCCACACTGCACTAACAGTCAACTTAAGTCAAACTCTTCTGTGAGAGCTACTGTGGTGTAGATGCATTGTTCCGCCTTTAGGGAAAATTGATTTCCAGACAGTCTCAGATTCCAGCATGCCCGCAAAGGACCTTGGGTGACCCAGACTGTAAAGTTTTGTCTGCAAGGTCTTCCCGCGTAAAAATTTCTGGTTTTTTTCGTCTGCACAAAGTGCTTTGTGACGCCAAGTTTTGCGGAGATTTTCCCAGCAGTTTACTGCGTTACCTGCGCAGTTTTCAAAAGAGTCTTGCGAATTTTGCTTCTACCCACAACGGAGTAGGTTCGATGCAATCCTCTTAGATTTTGTTCTTCGTCTGGATGGCTCGATGAAGCAACGACAAGAATAATACGAGAGACAATCGCGGGGCTCGTGGAGTAAGGCTGCAGCGGAGATCTTACCTTTTGTTCTGCACCACACCTTACTCAAATACGGAATCTCACGATAGAATCTGCGCACAGAGATTTAGTGATAGAATTTCTTCTGCGCAATTATTCGGGGATAAATCCAACGTTCTCTGCGCATCGAAAAAGCGTTACAGTCTTGTGGGTGACAATGGCTCTTTAAGTTACTTACTCAGTCAGCTGTCCTGCAAGCACCAATTGTGGTCCAGTGCCCGTAAGGGTTCCAGTTCCTCCAATATTTGCAGCATAACATATTGATAACATCATGGCTTTATTCATTTGTATATAACGTTTTTTCTTTGGGTCCATCTAGAAAGAAATATAGAATTGTTATAATCTGGTAGATCGTACAGATTTGTGTCAGGGGTTAAACTGAATAGCACCCTTATATTCGGAGAACAAAGATTGCGACGATAGTCATATTTGTATCAAAATGCTCCCTCTGGGATTGAAGGCAGTCATCTAAACTTTCTTTCGAGCAATTTATTCGAAAGAATCAGGCAATAAAATTTTACCCTTTTGATTTTTCAATTTTTCAAAGATTGGACGCCTCTGCTAAACCTCGCATGAAAACTGGAAATAGTTATCGTTTGAAATCACGATATGAAAACTTACTGGCTGTGGTTGTGAGACATCCTCCATCGACCTGCAAAAGATAATCGAACATTGCAATTTCATTTCGTAACTTGGGGGTCTTTACGTAGTGAGGCTAAGTCTCACCTTCACACGCAACGCACCAGATGAACGGGAGGCTCGGAGAACTGATGATGCCCCGTATTGGTTGATAACGAATACTGGATTCATGCCACTATCAAAACGCATCAAATGGTATGAAGCATATTGAATTGGTCCGTTTGTAAGGCCTAAGAACTATGTCATTGCAAGAGTGACAAACAAAAATTTGTCAAGATTTACATTAACTCCACATAACATACATCACCGTCAGATGAAAATTCAAACTATCGCCCGATATCTGTTTTACCGGTCATCTCTCGCCTTTTTGAAAAACTGGTTTATGATCAATTTTACGGCTTTCTAAATGTGAATAAACTTCTATTCTCACAACAATCTAGTTTCAGGTTACTACATTCCGTACTGACCTGTCTCTTAAAATGTACCAATGACTGGTATCTCAATTTAGAGAACAGTGAATATACAGCCGTCACCTTTATTGATTTAAAGAAGGCTTTTGATACTGTGAATCATGACATCCTTATACAGAAACTGGAGCATTATGGGGTTCAAAACAAAGAGATACGCTGGTTCCGCTCGTATCTAATTAATAGAAAGCAGTGCTGTGAGGTAAATGGGCAACTTTCAGATCTTGAATCAATAACGACAGGAGTTCCTCAGGGCTCTTGCCTAGGACCTCTACTTTTCATAATATACGTAAATGATCTTCATTTCTCTCTGAGACACTCAGATGTTAACATGTACGCGGATGATACAAGCCTTTCTTTCTCTTCAAAGTCCATTCAATTGATAAATGAATGCGTAAATGAGGATCTTGGATACCTTAAATCTTGGCGTAATGCAAACAAATTGTCCCTCAATGTGACCAAGACACAAAGTCTCGTGATAGGTGGTAGCAAGCGTTTGAACGACTTAGAAAAGGTAGGGGGTGTAAAGCCTCAATTTAATGTAGGGGAAGAAACAGTTTCTATCATAAGGGAGGCAAAATATCTGGGAGTTATGGTCGATCAACACTTGAACTGGAAAGAACAAATTACTACCATCAAGAAAAAAGTTTCTAGAGGAATAGGGATGTTGAAATACTCCAAAAAGTTTCTCCCTCTTCTCACAATACAAAGCATGTATAAAAGTCTTGTGGAACCATATCTTAGATATTGCTGCCCTGCATGGGGAAGCTGTGGCTCCACAGCAATAAACGAACTACAAAAACTTCAAAATCGGGCTGCAAGAATAGTTACTAATAGTAGATATGATGCTTCTGCAAAGCCTATCATCAAGAAACTTGGATGGCACACTGTTAGTGAAATGATTCAAATGGAGACTTTGAGTATGGTATACAAATCTATCAATGATCTGGCTCCCACTTACCTTACAGAAATGTTCTCCAGACTCTCGGATTCAAGTAAGAGAGAATTACGCAATACTAGATCTGATTTAGAAATTCCCATGCGAAAATCTGCAAATGGCCAAAAATGCTTCTCATATAAAGGTGCGACAATGTGGAATAGGCTAAGCCAAGAATCAAAATTGTCCCCGACATTGAAAACTTTCAAAAAAAGCATAGCAAACCATGCATTTAACTAATTCTCTCTTACATCGTATCTACTAGATGCATGATCATACCTAAATTTTTATACACTTTGTTAATAGCTGTATAGATCTTATTTCTTTTCGACTTACGTGTAAAATTATATATTTTCTTTTGTAATTTATTTTAACAGGGTACATTGTAAAACAGTGCAACTGAATGTTTTACCCTGTATAAATATTATAAAATCAAATAAAATCAAATCAAATCAAAAAAACACAATTCGTGGTACACGGTCGAGGAGAAATGCTATTCCTGCCTACTTGGCTCACAATGATGCTGCGCCCTCCCTCCCAGATTCGCTTCCCTGGTACGATTGATTAATTGATTACTCATAAAAAATGATTTTGGTTTTAACTACTCCACCCACTTGGACGGGAGTACCATATGAGTCTCAGCTCATACGATGCGTGTACGTGAATAATTTTCACTACATAATAATTCCTGTCCCTCACACGTTCTCGAGCAAATCGAAGGCCAATCCGATATTAAACCAATCCGATATGAAATGGAAGCGATATCATGTGAACCAGACCCATGTCATTTTTGCAGGGGGCTTAGCATACTTCTAGAGGAGAACGAACAGTTAAAAGAATGTATCAATACAGAGTACTTACTGGTCAACGAGTTGCCTCGTGCTAGTACTCCTCGATGGCGTTTGAAGGCCTAATTCTCCCAATTCAATTTCATCATGCCTCAGATCCATCTCCTTTTTAACCTCGTTCCCACTGTTATTAGCCTCTTTCTCCTTTGCTTGCATTCTTGCTTCAACATCTGTCACATTCATGTTATCTTCATCCTCAACTGGTTCATCAACCTCCTCCTCAAGGTACTCTTTATCAAGCTCCTTCAAGACGGCTTCCATGATAGGCGTCATCATTGCTGTTGTTGCTGTATTTGTTATCCACATTGATATGAATGCTGTCGTCAGCATAAAACCAAGCATAAGTCTAAGAAAAATAATGGAGATTTGAGGTGAAATGTATTCATTGACTGATTGATTGATTGATTGATTGATTGATTGATGACTGATTGACTGATTGACTGATTGATTGATTGATTGATTGATTGATGTATTGATGAAACGAAATCTGATCTAAATCTTGGCTTCAGGAAGTAAAGTCTTGAGGACAAAGAAATTCCTCAAGGCCTATCTCCATTAACACGAACTGTAGCGACTGGTTCATGAGAGTGCCGGTGAACCCCCGGGGGGGGGGGGGTACTTGACTAGGAAAGAGACGGGGGCGTGCAGAAAATCTTTCTACACCCTGTGCCCTGTCCAATAAAAAGTATCCCAAAGTTGTACCTTGTCGCAAAAAATTTTTGCAAAAAGTGCACTTAATCGGTTGTTTCAAGAGAGCTCTAAAAAAGTTTCTTCAATATGGTACCCTGTCACATAATTTTCTTATCAATTCTAATACTCTGTAGCATAATTTTAGTTAGAAAAGGACACCTTGTTGCATAATTGTTACCGTAAAAGGACATCCTGTTGCGCGGGACATCCTGTTAAGTCAAGCATGGGAGTATCCCCCCTCTGGGTGGTAAACCACGGGAAGGTCGATATCCATTTGTTCGCTCCATTGCTGGCAAGACAATGGAAATTGAAATCGGAATTGAAAATATGAGTCAAATTTTATAACGTTCGCTGGCGATCGCTGAAAAGTTCAAGCAACTTGAACTCCATGCTGAGCCGCAGCGACCGGCATAAAGACGTGAAAAAGTGAGCTATGCATGCTCAAAATGCGGCAATCGCTGACAATCGCTGCAATTCGCTTCAATGAAAATTGGCCTCTACTAAATCTAATATGTTCTGATAAACTGCAACTACTGCTGGTGAAAACAACTTGCTTTGCACTCGATATGGTCAGATTTACGAGGAAAAGTATGGGAGCCACTATCACCAGTACTAAAAAATTCAGACTCCAACCTAACCTGCAACTGCAGATTATGAAAACTAGTTTATCCTTGTTTACGCTATTCATTGTAAATTATATTTTTCTTACAACACTGTTACTGTATTTATTTTTGTAAATAGTTGGCTTCAATTAGCAATTGTAGCTACCGTATAATGATTTAGCCAAGAATTGATAATTATAATGAATGAAAGAATTAATGATAATAATTGTGTCCTATAGGTATCATATTCCTTGGCTTGCTCCAATAAGTCTCGCGGAAAGAGTTTGAAACTCGGAGCCAGTTCACCTATCCCTACCCTGGGTACCAGAGCCTCAAACTTTAAATGAAAGGAAATTGGTAAGTGAATAAAATAACCAAAATCTAATATCAAGCGTTTCTACCGCCATCATATCAGATTCTTTGCTTTATTGAAAATTTAACCGTAGTTTTTCGCTTCTCTTTCGGATCTGTTTTTGCTGTCTGGCGGCTTTAATCAAAAGTCATGTTGCAGCTTGACTAAAAATTCGTAAGGGCTTTGGCCGAAGGTGAAAAGTTATACCCTGAATGATTTCAACGGTCACATCCCTTATAAATGTTCAACTTTATCATCGTCATAGAATTACAATCGTAACCCAATCGTAAACACCAGGAATGCGATAGTTTGCAACAAGTCCAAAGTTTAGGTGCTGAATTCAAATCGATGGTCAAAAGTTTCGAATTAAGAAATTTTCCAAAAAAAGGTGTATTACATGAGAATTTCTGGAAATCTGGATGCATCATGGCACGAAATATATTACACAGAAAAACTGACTGAAAAGATGGTGATCCCTACAGAATTACTTTCTTTGTTGAAAATCATCTTATTGTCAAAAGTTGATAACGCTGCTGTTCCTTGAACTTGCCACAGATGCAAGGCAGAAAAGAAAAGTCGCAGGAATTTGATTGAGGCTCTCAGCCGTTCATGAGAAGTTTTTGGAAGAAAACGTTCTGTTCAGAAAATTGCTCATGATTTTGAAACGACTAGTCCGAATTCCAAGGGACGAAGTCTATATTTCATATATTTTCATATTTATATTTCATATTTTAAACACATTTATACAGGGTACAAATTCAATAAGTATATTGTTTTACAATTTGGCCCTGCTATGCATGTATGTATATGTATGTTTAAAATTAAGCACAGATACTTAAAGTGTTGAACATATTTTAAGAAGTTCGCTATTCAACAAACCATTAAACATTTATCAATGCAATTTTAAGAATGATCATGAACCAATGTATTACTTGAAACGGGGAAGATTTTACCTCAACCGATGTGAGAACGTACCTTCTAGGCTGGGCACCAACCAACAACAAAACTTTCAATGCTATTCTCTTATGTACATTCCATCTCTCAATTGCAACAGCCATAATAAGGCCACCAAGAACAAGGACATTTGTGTCTTTGAAGTACGCAGGAGAAATGTCTGAGGCTTTGATCACTTTCAGGACGGGGAAGAGGAATAGTGGAAGGAGAGCAGTCACAGCTAAGTCTGTCACTTCTGTACACCAGTATACTCCCATGATGAGGATAGCATAGCCAGTTCTTGCTTCCTGAAAAGAAATGTTGTAGCATGTACATGTAAAAATACTAATAGCAAAAATGATGATAGTCAGAACGGACAAGGACACTGGCCAATGGAGGGCCATAAGAACAAGGTTCCAAACGACATTTGACTAGTCTTATTTGTTTTTTTTTTTGTTTCTCAATTTGTTTCGAGTGGGCTTGTCAGGATTTCTAGCTACTGAAAGCTAATTTAGGCCCACTGCGCATGCCGCAACAAGGCATGGGATCCCTAGTTTAACGTCCTTTCCGAAGGATGACGAGATAGAATTGTGAGGTCAGGCCTCCAAGGTCACCCATCCGGAGTTTGACCTCACTCGACCGAGCTGAATTTCAGTCACCTGACGAAGACTGTGTAAGCCACTCGGCCACTCACCTCGCAACTATGGTTTACTCGAAACATAGCGCTAGTGAAGTAGTTTTTACACAACATTTGTTGGGGATACGTGAAGGCTCAAGTTGACGCGAGCTAGGAATCCCCTCCGAGGACTATGAACGCATGCGCAGCTGTGCGATTTTGCAGTGGCATGACATGATTACCGAGCAATGGCGGCCAGAGAGGAGGAAGCTTCGAGCGGTTATTGGCAATTGAAACAATGTAAGTACACATGTAAATTCATAGAAAAGGTTATTTTCACTGTTAGAAAGCAACTAAAGCTGTTCTTGTATGATTGTAGCATATTTTTCTCTTTGGGAAGGCTTAGTCAGCCATCAACAGAACCCAGCCTGCTAGGCCCTTTGGCTTCACCATTGTTGTTGAGAAGGTTGACAAGGTAAGAATCGTTTGCACGAAGAGATTAGTCTAGTGTTTCAGGCAAGATTTAGAAGATTTTCAGGGTTTTTTGGATGCTCCAAGAGTTTTGAAAGATTTTGCAAGATTTTTGAGGATTTAGATCTGGGAACCATCCTTCACATTTGGCCTTCCCACGACGAGTGATCTTCCGCGAAAATGCGACGGGAATCATTAGCTGAGGCGCATGCGTTCATAGTCCCCGTCGCTGATTGGCGGTCAAGTTGAGTGGAAGACAAAGCGAGGAGACAATAGGGGGAGTACCATGTATCCCCAACGAACATGTATCAATTCAACTGCTTCCATGAATAGACCACTTTCACAATGACGTCAATTCTTTTGAAATACTTGCCTCGATATCATGTGAATCTAGGTCTCAAAAGCGTGCATTGCTCTTAGCAACGCTTGAAATAGTTTTGTACGTGTCTTTGCAACATAATGATATAACGTAGATTTCCTGCTGCACAGGGAATCACATCTCTTACCTCGAATTGAATTTAATTGTGAAACTGGTCTATTATTTGATTGATGGATGTGATCGAAAAATCATATTTAGAAGCCCATCAACAAAAGCTTTTATTTGTTTAGGGGCTTAAAGGTGATCTGAAGTGAAAATTTTTATTGATGCAGATGAACAGCACTGTAGAAAGATGAAGAATATCGTTTAAAATTTGTTTGATACCTTGTTACATTTTCGAGTTACCCACTATTTTGTACGGTTGATTGATGACGTCATTTTGTTTGCAATAAGTTAAGAAAGTATACAAGATTTACTATATTTTCAAGAAGTTTTCTTCATTTAGAATGCATCTCTAAACATCGTATCAGTTCACGAGACAGTTTTCATTACTTCCTTCAGCTTAGTGCAACTGTATCCTATCAAAATCAGATACACCACAATTTCCAAATATCATCCTACTAATTTGCAAATGTAGGGCTCTGTTGCTATGGCAGAAAACCCACTGTTGTGAACAATATGAACATAACAAACATTCTGTTGTCACAACAGAGAGTATTTTGATCGTTTTATGAGAATATGTGTTGAGTTTATGTGTTGTTGTGAAAGTCGTAAAGGGAATAGATCTTAATGTTTGTATGGTGTCAAAGTTGTATATGTATTGGGTTTTGATAGTTTATTTAGTTAGTCTTCGAGTCTTCGAGTTGAGTTCACATGATGAGTTTGAAATGTTAAAAATATAGTTATGATCATCGAACCTGCTTGCATGAGGTAGCTATACCTATGTGTGTACCCGAGGGCTATATTTGGCGCCCAGTGAAATTTACTGTTCAAGCATGCTGTGAAGTTTGCCACCGAAAGTCGAAAGAAAGTTCACAGTTGATGTCCAGCTTTGCTGCAGATGCCTTGCCGTTTTGCCGCAGCCAAGTACCAAGATCGAGGGTGTGCCAGCCGTACCCCTCACAGCTAAGTGGAAGTTTCCTGTTGTTTTTCTTGCTTCTTGTTGTTGAGCGGAGATCTTTTGTTGTTGATTTTGGTGTTGCCATTTTGTTTTGAGGGGTGGAGAGGCAGTTGAGACTTTCTGAAACTTTTCGTTTGTTTATGGCCTAAATTACTCAAAAAAGTATGTCTGAAATCGGAGATTTACAGTTAGAGTTTGACTCACTACTTTGTCAACAAAGTCTTGAAAAGTTGTCTGAGATTTGTGTTTATCTAAAGGTAGAGGAATTAGTTGATGGGAAAAGTAGGTCACAACTAGTGAAGATAATCAGAAATGTTGTCGATAATGTTTTGTTGGATCCAAAAGATGTTGATGTAGATATTTTCCTTCGTGATGCAATTTCAAAATTTACCGGAACGCCCCCTCCACTGGAAAAATCGCCAGAAGAAATTAAAGCTCAAAGTAGGGTTTCTGACCTTGAAGGGCAACTACGTGATTTACAGTTACTTCAAGAAGAATCAGAGAATGCACGAGAAAATATTTTGGAACAGTTGCGAGAAGCTAAAGAGAAAATTTCGGAAATAACTCACAATGAACGTGTCGATAATTCTAGCAAAGTTCCGGTTTCGCAAAATCGTTCAAAATCAAATCAAGCTTCGTCAGAAGCCACTGTTTTTCGTAGAGAATTCAAAATTTGTGGTCAAATTGGCGAGCCAGGGCAACATGACAAATTAACCTATGTTTCGTTAATCCATCAAATCGATTCTGCAATCGAAAATGGGTACTCTGAAAAAGAAGTGTCTGATGCAATCATAAAATCAATTTCACCGCACAGTAGTTTAAGAAATTATATCTTAACCTTGCCGCAACGTACGCTTGGAAAGCTTCGATCTATTTTGCGCGTCTTTTTCCAAGAGAAAACAGCCTCAGATCTTTTTCAAGCCATGGTCACGACCGTACAAGAGCCGAAGGAAACAGCACAACAGTTTTTGCTACGACTTTTGGATGCACGAAACAAAGTGTTTTTCGCTACCAGAGAAGAACATGCTGAATCGGAATACAGTTCACAACTGGTTGAAAAATCCTTTTTGAAAGCTTTTGAGTCTGGCCTGCGTGACGAGAATTTGGTCACAAATCTTCGACCCTTTTTGAGGAAAAGTCAAATTACAGACGAGGAGCTGATGAGAAGCGTGAATGAACTGGCAACGAAACAAGCGGAGAGGAAAGCGAAGATCGGTACTGCGACGGAGCGCTATAAAGCAGCGAAGGCGCAAGTAGTTAACGTAGAAAAGGAGAACGGCAGTCAGACCCCGAAAATCCAGAAAAAAGGTAGCAGTAATTTTGAAAATCAAACTGAAAAACTTTCGGCAGAAATTCAGAATTTAAAAGCAGAGTTAGCTGCTATCAAAAGCCAAGTCGACACGCCTACAGGGAGCAATTTGCCACCTAGATTTCAAAACAGAGCACGCGGTCGTGGGCGGAGCCGTTACAATCAGCCCGGTCGTTATGGTCGTCCCATGGGTTGCCGTAACTGTCAAGCCAAAGGCATGGGAGAACAGTGTCGACATTGTTTTCAATGCGGTGGACAAGGACACGTTCGTTCACAATGTCCTCATTATGTTAGCCAGGGAAACCTGCCTCGGTTATTTCAGGGGGGCACGGAATAACCGGTGAAGATGTTAAGCCTCAACTTTGTAATTATTGCGGGAATAAACAGAGTGGTTCAATTATTTGGAAATGTAGTGGGTGCAATCTTGTAAAATATTGTAATAAAGTGTGTCAAAAGAAACATTGGCAACAACATAAAGCTATTTGTCATGCCGCTCAAGTCTTATCAAACGCTTCCGAGAAGAACTCTAGGCCTACAAGTTTTGTTACGCATTTAACTCCAAAACAATCGTCTAAACTTGCAAAACTCGTTGGTAATCGATGTACGATTAAGTGCAAATTAAATGCTCTTTCAGTTGAAGCATTATGGGACACTGGTGCCCAGGTTTCTATTCTTTCGGAACAGTTTCTAAGCCGTCGTTTTCCAGGCACAAAACTGAGAAATATTTCAGAACTTATCGATTGCAAATTAGACTTAACTGCTGCTAATGGTACGCGTATACCCTACAAAGGCTTCGTTGAATTAGAGTTTAGATTGAAAGACGAACAAGACCCGATTTTAGTTCCATTTCTGGTAACAAGTGATGACATTTCGCTGCCACTTGTCGGATATAATGTTATTGAATTATGCATTAAATCTGGAATGACTAACCCCGAATTAGCCTGTGTTTTTCCGCGTGCAAGCTTTAACGATGTAAACAATTTGCGTGATATCATCGAAGATAACGTTGATACTGATCTCTGTGCTGTTCGAACAAACAAGAAAGATTGTTTGATAAAGAGTGGACAATGTTCCCAGATTTCGTGTAGAGTTAATCATGGACCAATCGATTCTGAAATTCCGGTACTTTTCGAACCTGAAGAAAATGAAGAACTTCCTTATGGCCTAGTTGTTTCGGAATCCTTACTTTCGTTGAAGCCAGGAAAATCGAGTGTTGCAAAGTTTGAAGTCAAAAACGTGTCAAAACATGCTATAGTTTTACCAAAGCGGACATTTCTTGGTCGAATTCAGTTAGTTCAGTCGGTAACCCCTTTGGATGTGAAGTTAAAACAAGATGTTTCATATCCCGAAGTAGATAGAAACGATCGTGTTAAGAATGAAACAGTTTCAAACGAAGATGTTCCAGACTACATCAAACAAATCAATTTAGATGATCTTACTGATATTCAAAAACAATCTGCTTTGAAACTATTATGCGAGGAACGAGATTCTTTCTCTAAAAATGATGATGACATCGGTAATGTTCCAAATCTTAAATTGCATCTCAATTTAACAGATAACATTCCTGTTCAGAAAAATTACGTTGCAGTACCTCGACCACTGTACCCTGAAGTAAAAGCTTATATTGAAGATTTGTTAAACAGAAATTTTATTCGCAAATCAAATTCACCTTATAGCTCTCCAGTAGTGTGTGTTCGGAAAAAGGATCAGTCATTGAGACTATGTGTCGATTTTCGAGCTTTAAATCAAAAGACAATTCCTGATTGTCATCCTATTCCGCGAATTCAAGAAACACTTGACAATTTAGGTGGTAACGCATGGTTCTCAGTTTTGGACCAGGGTAAGGCATATCACCAGGGTTTCATGAGCGAAGAGAGTCAACCTTTGACAGCTTTTATAACTCCCTGGGGACTATATGAATGGACTAGAATTCCCTTTGGATTACGCAATGCCCCTGGGGCATTTCAACGATTTATGGAAAATTGTTTAGGGGATTTGAGAGACGAAATTTGTATCCCATATTTGGATGATGTCATCGTGTTTAGCAAAACTTTTGATGGTCACCTCGAAAACCTTCGGAAAGTATTAAAACGCTTGCGAGAACATGGAGTGAAATTAAAACCGCGTAAGTGCAACATGTTTCGACGAGAAGTCAATTTCTTAGGAAGGATCGTTTCTCCAGAGGGTTACAAGTTAGATCCAGCAAGCATCAAACCAATCTTGCATTTACAGAAATCAATACCCAAAACTGTAGGTGATGTCAGACGTTTGCTTGGTCTTCTTGGGTATTATAGGAGATATATTAAGAACTTTTCGTCAATAGCAAAGCCATTATATGATCTTTTGTCAAATTCTGAGAAGGCAAATTCAAAGTCAAATCGATCCACAAAATCGAACAACCAGTTAAACTCGAAAAATCCAGTTACTTGGAAAGAAGCACATCAACGTATTTTAGACTCGCTAATCGAGCAATTGATAAATCATCCGATCATGGCATATCCTAATTATTCCGATCCTTTTATACTCCATACCGATGCATCTGAAGTAGGACTCGGCGCAGTTTTGTATCAACGTCAGAACGGATCTTTAAGAGTTATTGCTTATGGTTCTCGTACTTTATCACCAGCAGAGAGAAATTATTATCTCCACTCTGGAAAACTCGAATTTCTAGCGCTGAAATGGGCGATCTGTGATCAGTTCCGTGACTATTTATACTATGCACCATCTTTCACTGTATATACCGATAATAATCCATTAACCTACGTACTAACATCTGCGAAATTGAATGCTACTGGTTTACGATGGGTCAACGAGTTAGCCGACTTTAATTTTACTATCAAGTATAGACCAGGTAAAGCTAATAACGATGCCGATACCCTTTCGAGAATTCCTGATTTTGAGTCGTACATGAACACATGCACTGAAGAAACGTTGCCTCACACAAGAACTGCCATAACGTGTGCCGTAAATCTGATAGCTAAAGGTAAATCAACTTGGGTTTCACCACTTACATTCGATTCAAATGTGTTTGCCATAGACAGTACACCGTCGCGAAAAGATTTCTCCATTAACGTAAATGATTTAATCGAAGCTCAGCTTAACGATCCCGTAACAAGTCGTGTTATTCACTTTCTTGAGACAGGCAAAAAGCCATTATCTAAAGACCTTTCCAACGAATCCCATGATGTCAAACGATTGCTGCGTGATTGGCCTAAACTTGCAATCTCTAATGGTCTTTTAAAGCGTAATAGAGGTACCATTTCACAAATTGTTTTGCCCAACAAGTATCACCGTCTTGTTATCAAAGAGCTTCATGAAGAAATGGGTCATTTAGGAACAGAACGTGTTTTAGATCTAGCCAGACAACGATTCTTTTGGTCTCGGATGCAGGCAGACATAGAATATTTTATCCAAAATGTGTGCAGCTGTATAAAACAAAAACGTCCAACGTTTCAAGCCAGAGCACCTTTGCAACCAATTGTTACGACATCCCCGTTTGAAATGGTGTCAATCGACTTTTTACATTTGGAACGTAGTAAGGATGGACATGAATATATTCTGGTTATTGTAGACCATTTTACACGCTTTGCCCAAGCGTACGCCACACGGAACAAATCAGCCAAAACTGCTGCTTCAAAATTGTATGAAGATTTTATCTTACGTTTTGGATTTCCTTCCAAGATTCACCATGATCAAGGTGCAGAATTTGAGAATAAGCTTTTCGATCATCTTCAAAAACTGTGTAATATCAAACATTCGCGAACAACTCCTTATCATCCCCAAGGTAACGGACAGGTAGAACGTTTCAATCGTACATTGTTGTCGATGCTTCGCACTTTGCCAGAATCATATAAAAGTAGTTGGCATGAGCATCTGAATAAAGTAACTCACGCTTATAATTGTACACGTAATGACTCCACTGGTTTTTCACCTTTCTATTTGCTGTTTGGTAGACACCCTCGTTTGCCTATTGATTTGATTTTTGACACTGGTCAACATTCGCCAGTAGGTAACCACAGTGAGTACGTAAAGAAATGGAAACAGGCTATGGAAGAAGCTTATGCTCTTGCCAGTAAACGTTCTTCTGCTGCTGGAGAAAGGAATAAAGCTCGTTACGATATGAAAGCTCGATCTATCGATCTTCAACCAAACGACAGAGTGCTCGTTCGAAATTTGTCGGAGAGGGGAGGACCTGGTAAATTAAGATCACATTGGGAAAAGGATATTCACCGAGTCATTCGACGAAAGGATAACATGTCTCCGGTCTACGAAGTACAACGAGAAGATGGAACAGGTCCTCTTAGAGTCTTGCATAGGAATCTCTTATTTCAATGTAATGAGCTTCCACTCGATTCAGATGCTCCTCCGCAACAACCTATTGCAAAACGTCGTAACCGTAACATTCGTGGCAAGCGTTCGTCACCTCGACTATCTAACCGTCATACAACTGACCTTTCGACGTCTGATAGTGACTCCGAAGATGAAATTCTTATTGTTTCACATCGTCAACAAGTATCAGATGTACCAACAGAGTCAGCGGATGTACCAAGAGAGGACAACGTACCATCATCGGATTCATCACAAGGACACGAGAACGAGGAAGTAGAAAGCCAAGAAGAAGAACAGCCTGTGCAACAACCTGAGATACAAGATCCTGTCGTGACACAACATAGAATTGAACAATTGCCGCCAGAAATGCCAGAACATCATCGTCCCGTTCGTAGTCGACAGCCACCAAACCGATTATCGTATTTTGCACCAGGACAAGTGTCGTCGATTTCAAATGTAAATAATGTAAATAGAGTGCCACATATTCCAATGTTTTCAAACATAGTTTCATCAATACGTCGTTATATACCGCCTTATCGCCCGCAACCGTACCCAGTCGTTGTTTATACGGTATGAGCATTGACTCGTTAACGTCGTTCTCGAATAGACCACTGATGTTGTTCAAGACTTTCCAATATCGTGTACATATATTTCGCATCGTATTTACCATTTTTACATCATTACCTATACATAGACAACGTCCGTACAGCCGTACATTTCGAAATAGCCTCGCCTATTTATCGCCCGACTTATCAGATTCGTGATTTGCCGTTTCATTGTTACGTTTCGCAGGTTAGCAAGATGCATATTGTTACCCAAGAACGCTTTCGTAAGAGATACAATGATGATTCAAAGTTGGAGCTTTGAACAATGACCCTCTTTTGTTTGTTTTGTTTCCTTATATTACTTTTCAGCGATACAAACATCCTGTTGAAGATTGGGGAAATACGAACATTTGTCGTTTTGAGACTTTTCATTAGAGAATTTTGTCGAATTGAGTTTCTGAACTCCAAAGACAGAAAGAAAGAAGATAACTTTTGAATACATAAATACATAGACTTGAATCAACGCTCCCATCAGATGAATACGGAAGAACTTTAAGAACAAAGAACATACGACACAGAAAATGTCACAACATTAAAAGATCGAAGTTTGCAGCTCCTTTTCAAAGTCCTCAAGAGATGTCAGGGACGACATTTTCTTTAGAGGGGAAGTGTGTAGGGCTCTGTTGCTATGGCAGAAAACCCACTGTTGTGAACAATATGAACATAACAAACATTCTGTTGTCACAACAGAGAGTATTTTGATCGTTTTATGAGAATATGTGTTGAGTTTATGTGTTGTTGTGAAAGTCGTAAAGGGAATAGATCTTAATGTTTGTATGGTGTCAAAGTTGTATATGTATTGGGTTTTGATAGTTTATTTAGTTAGTCTTCGAGTCTTCGAGTTGAGTTCACATGATGAGTTTGAAATGTTAAAAATATAGTTATGATCATCGAACCTGCTTGCATGAGGTAGCTATACCTATGTGTGTACCCGAGGGCTATACAAACACAATGACGTCATCAGCTTATACTTAAAATTAGTGGATAACACGAAAACGAAATGAGATATCAAAGAAATTTAAAGAGGATTCTTTATCATCCGAGAGTGCCGATCGTATGCAAAAGTAAAAATTTCCGTTTCAGGGCACCTCTAAGGGAAGACTGAGAATTTTCTGGATTTTGGCAACTCGATCAGTTATGTCTGTTGCATTGAATTATAATAATATTTTCTCACAAAAAGACCATTGGGGAACTTAAACCCGAGGCGAGAGACTTTACCAATGAATGCTCTGTCTAGACAAGCTACACTAGTCCATAAGTTTCGTTGTTGTTGTTGTTGCTGATGGCCAGCGCAATGAGTATCAGCGACAAAATCAGTTTTACGGAGCATACAGACATTGCGTAGCAACTCTAGGCTATATGTAATATACCTGCAATATATGCATCGCTTAAGCACTATGGAAAATTAACACCCATATATATCAGTTCGTAGAGACAGAGAATGGAGTTGCAACGTCCTTTCTCACTCTGGCCTTGTTAATTTGCTCGCAGGTCAAGGTGGGGTTATTTTGGGGCTCTTTTCCCATTTTGTTTTGTCATCGGTTTGAATACCGCTCTGGTCCTTCAATTTGTAATTCAAGCAAAGGGACAACATGAGATATTTTGAGGCTCTTTCTAATATTGGTCTGAGGTTTGTTTGAAGCTCTAGGACAAGGATAGTCAGAAGTATTGCATTCAGTCAATTGGCTGCCAGCAAATCTGAGAATTTGTGGCTGAAAACGGACTTTCAAGCATCTACGATTACTTTATGTGGGTTTGTTTCACATGACTTGTTTAATAGAATATCAATTTTCGTTTGATTCAAAGGCTTCATGCAAGACGCTAGGCGGCAATTTAATGTTAAATCTTGTTCTGATAACGGACCTGGACACTCAAAGAGGCTTCAAACCCATGTCGAAACCCCCGATATGAACTGTCTTCAAATTTCTACCGACCTCTTTTTTCCAGATTAGATAAAGACTCAATCTAATTCCATGATTTGACTGTTTAATGGACTTACGGATTGCATTATCTGGCTGCATTTGGATATAATTCTGTAGCTATACCGGGTGTTTCAAAAAAAAGTATCCGGATTTGGTCGACCCTGGCGATAAGAATATAGCGTGAATCAATCCGAAATGACTTTCAAAACATACCTCGATAGCCAACTTGAACATAGTCACCTCATTTGTTGATATCGGTGCATTGAGAGTGAAGATATTAATCTTCAAAGGACAAATTTGCCTCCATCTCCAAACCAGAGCTTTGACATTTTGGCCTAAGCAAATTCTTGAAGCACAGTGAATAAAATCAATAAAATTTGAAGACGGCACAACAGATGTGTTTTAAAAAGTACAGTTTATGTGAGACCTTTTGTCAAGGGAGCTCCGAAATCAGCTTAATCCATCTCAATATCGGCAATTTATATTACCCATACTAATCATCAGTGAAAGTACTCCATTAAGCATCAACGCACTTTTGACATCGTCGAATCATCGAACCCGGTATGAAATCTAAAACCCTGTAGACAACTTCGTGGGCTTCCACAAAAACCTTCCACACCTTTCACTTGGTTGCGAAACCTTGAGTCTACAAAAACCGCGGTGGGTGCACTGTTATAGAAAAATACATTTCATACGTGTTCATAAAATCAGTGAGAAAAGGGTACAAAATCACTGGGGCCTAGAATTTAAGCAGAGGGACCACTTTTACAGATATCTGTCAGTGAGTTTGAAAAAAGGTTTGGTTTTTCAGCATCTTACCATGGGAGCTGTGGACACAATTTGGGTGTTGATTGTGTCCACAATACGTGGCCTAAATGATATTTAATTAATAACTGTATTTCGTTACCTTGCTTGTCTTCACTTCACTGTTTATCTTCTCGTTCTTGTTCGGCTGCACATCGGCACGCCATCAACGGTTCTGCATGGCCTAATTTTCTTGAACTCGTTCTCAGGTCACGGCTTTCAAATCGAAGTGCAGTTAAAAAACTTCAGGCCATGCAGAACCGTTGATAGCGTGCTGATGTGCTCCCAGACAAGAACGAGAAGATAAATAGTGAAATGAAGTGAAACGAAATACATTTGTTAATTAAGTATCATTTAGGCCAGGTATTGTGGACACAATCAACATCCAAATTGTGTCCACAGCTCCCATGATCTTTCATGCAGCAAAATTTTGTACACTTCTCGCTGAATACTTTCTACACTATAGTTTATTATCAGTTCGCTGAGCATTGACGTGTCTTTGCAACCCCTGTTACAACGTATGATATGTTACTGTGCAGGGAATTACATCTCTTACTTCGAATTGAATTTAATTGTGAAACTGGTCTATTAACGATTTTCACTGATTCCGACAGCCCGTGAAGTATTTGGCCAACCTCGTCCCCAGGGCCTTTTGTCGCATTGGGACGGTCCCATGGTCCCAGTATGACAAAGGGCCCTGGGGATGAGGTTGGTATTTGACGGATTAACAAGCATTTCAGCGAATGTATCATGTATGTCAATGGATTATCAAGGCATTAAGATCAACAAATAGATCTAGGAAAGAAAAGAAGGCTCAAATTGATATTAATAAACTAAACCATATGCATATACCCATGGGGATAAAGCTATTTGATATGGCATTGACATAAAAAAGACCGTTGACAACAAAGATATATTTAGAGGGCCATGGATTTCATGGACATGACAAGCCGATCGTGAATCATCTTAATTTTCTCTATTACTTCTCGTCAATTCTCGTCAAGAACTTTGAGAATTTAAAAGGCACTTGCCACTTGCGATTTCGCGAGTGTGTGACAGCATAACAACAAGAAACCTGGCCGCCAACATAAATAGCTACTGCGGTTGCATAAATAAGTAGAACTTATATGGAAGGTCTAACGTCATCGGTTGCTGGTAGCTTAACTTCGAATGAACTAATTCATGCTGCAGCTGATAGAAAAAGGTTTAAGCTCATGGTCGCCAACGTCAGGAACTGATAAGGCATCATACGAAGAAGAAGAAGAAGGTTGCGCAGCCTAGACAACTATTGCTGAACCAGACCTCTTGCTAAACACGGTCAAGATTCTGGTCGACAGATCTCCCCAACAAGTACAGGCCTATTGTAATTATCCCATGAGGTGGCGTTTTCAGACAAAACTTGCCAAATTTTTGCATTCTCTGGAACTAAACCAAAAAAATTTGGGTTTCTTTACAGAAATTGCCGCGAAAGTTGACATTTCTTTGGCCAAAATTGCCAAAAAGCATACCCTTGCCCAAACTAAAATCGACTGAAATTGCCAAAAGGTATTCCCTTGAATAGCCTAAAACTCCAAAAAAGTATACTCTTTGCTATGGAAGAACCCCTCCCCCCGTTGTCAGAGGACTACACCGCTGCGCCACAACACCCTCAGTAGGGGATCTCCATCCGTCTGTATGGGTCTCCGAAGTAGGGGGTTTCCATCCTTCAACAATTTTCCTCTGCTTCCCCCTGCTTTTTTTGAAAACATTCATGAAAATGTATGATGATAACTTTCATAATAACGTTGGGTGGGAATACCGCGCATTATGCTTTGGTTTCTACCAACACAGTTGAACACTACAGAAAAATCACCGCTGCAAGGAAGTGTGGTTTTTATCTTTAGAATGAAAACTCTCGGTCCTTCAGAGGATCCATTGTACACCTAAATCTACCTCAACGAGGTTTCAAAATATCTAAAAAATCTATATGAAACAGCGAGTCAATCAGTCTGGATTTCATATCCACAAACATTTGCAAAATTTTTTCGGCAAAATGTTTACAACATGACACACATATGGTCGTTTCAAAAGATTTTTGAAGGAGATCACTGTGAGCAGCGTTCACTCTCTGATGCATACGAAAAATTTGAAAATGAGAAGATACTTCGGATTTTTGCAAATTCTCTTGACAGCAACGGGATTTTCGCCAAAGATGTATGAGATTTTTTGGAGGGATGGAAATATGCCCGACAGAATTTCCAATTTGAAAATGAGAAGATACTTCGGATTTTTGCAAATTCTCTTGACAGCAACGGGATTTTCGCCAAAGACGTATGAGATTTTTTGGAGGGATGGAAATATGCCCTTCATCAACTGCGACAAACAGACTAATTGGCTCTAACACTAAGTTCATCTCAGACAATTTACAATAGGGATTATTGACAGGACAACAAAATGACCCCCTTTGATACTAGAGAAATCTTGTCTTTGACAGGCCACAAAGATTTCAGAATCCATCATTTGTCTCGATTGTGCTCGTTGTGGTGCCAGGGGCTACCGTCCATTATGGCTTTAGAGCCTCCAAAATGTAGTAATTGGGGGGGGGGGAGACGTGGCCATGGAAAATTTACTGTTCCTCGACTTGAAAAGACGGTGTTCATTTGGGAACCTTAAGGCCCTCTTTGAATTGCTTAAGCAAAAAGACACCGTGGATTTTTGTTTTTGCATCTTGTAAATAAATTTTTGGTAGTTTTTATGCAATTTTCCAGATACTTTAGTTTTCCTTTTCTTTGTATCAGGGTTGTCCACTGAAGCATAAAGAGAAACAATAGCTATGCTCATAGATGTTGAAGTCTGCTATGGCAATAGTTTTGTGGCAATATATTGTAGCGACAGAATGCTTTATCATTAACGCGTTCTTGTCCTTAGCTACATCAGTGTCCTGCATAAAATAAACATAAATTTAAGAAACACAAGCCCTGATTTTCAAAATAATACCCCCTTTGATCATAAACAGGCTCAGCTCAGGTCTGAAAAACGCTTGTTTCTTATTTAAAGATCATTTACATAAGAATGGTCCATTATATTTTCAGCTTTAGCCATATGTCCCGATCGAATGAAGCTGTATCTACTAAAGATGCAAACAAGAGTGTTGCATGCAACTGAAGCCAAAAGCACCTTCCAGGAATGATTTTAGCTTTTCTTGGAAGTGAAAATTCACAAGTCAAATCAAAATATTGTATTTCGTATCACAATGATAGAGTTTGTGTCTGGAGTAGTTCATTGATAGTACATGATTTTTCTGATACCCTGATTTGAAGTTTATTTCGTATTTTGTAAGAAACACCTCAGACCCGAGATTGAATACGTTGTTTCTTGTATGCGGCACACTTTTGTACTAACACCATCTCTGATTCTTAAGACAAAACTGCTAAAGAAGGTCCAACTGGTCCAACCAACGTTGGAAGAAAACTTGACGACATGAGTCAGTGAGTTTGTCTTCCTCTTCGTCTCTTTGCATGTGGTTCTCCCACCTTCCGGCTTCACAGGCAGACTTGGGGTATTCCTATTGCACTTTCTGCACCTTTTGGCAATTGAGATTACGCATTGGAAAGAGTAATCGAGCTGTCGAAGACCGGGTAATAAGTATCACATGCCCAAGAAAGCTTTCTTTTTTTTCTCAGTGGTTTTCATGTTCCCAAAGCAGCACTTCCTCTACTGAAAACAGGCAAGATGCATACAAATGCATTTGGCATCAAATTCAAAACAACCACATACCTTGCTCTGTATTACCAGCGGGATAGGACTCAGCAAAATCGGTGTGAGGAAGATAATCATAAATCTCTTCCATTCTGCTAGTCTTCGCAGAAAATTCATAATCGTCAAGGCCATCCTTGTTACTTTGTCCAGCGATGGAAGTTTGGTTTTACGCTGATGCTAGGCGTTTCTGCTGCAAATATTGCACCTCTCTGTGTGCGATATTTAAGATGCTTCTCACTGCTTCTCACTTCGATATCAGGTTTCTGTCAACACTTCGTCCTAGTGACCTACAAAACACAGCAGCCCCATCGATTCCTGCCGCTTTCCCGGCCTTCCCCTGAACACGTGTGCTATGCTCTCATGTAGAGTCAGACATAGGGACAGACAGTTTCAATTCCTCTTTGTTGTTTTCCATAGGGTTCTTCTCTTCATGACGTGAGGGATTTTGGTTTTAACAATTTTCAATTCTCATATCTAAAACCTCATTATTGTTGCGTTGTGCTGTGTTGAACCAAGCTTTTTCTTCATCTGCTCTTGAATTTTTTCAGGGGGTAAGATAATATTTTCGCAGGACAAACTTATCTCACCAGATCCAAATTTTTCAGCAAAAGATGAAAGAGCAACCATAAATATTTTCTCTTTAAAGTGAGTTTGAGAAAGAAGATAACACAAGAATTGAATGAAAGCTCTGTATGAGGCGAGGGAGGTAACTCCTATAGGGGGTCTGGTATATATGTGCCTTTGAGAATTCAGAGTTTGGACCCATAACAAAGGCAAAATTTTCCACAAGTAAATAAATTCCTTTTTAAGAAAGTTTTTGTCACGATAGTTGAAAATAGCTACGAATAACACGGGGAAAATATTGACACATAACCCGAAATTGAGGAATAGCCATTAAGTACAAGCGTTCAACTTAAATAGTTGAGGCACTGTGAATCATGTTTGGTTGCTGGGCCATACTCCCTGGAATAGGGCTATGGTGTTATGTAGATTATATTGTTATGGATATGCAATGAATTGTTGTTACAGATGACGAAATCGACTTGGGACAAGCCCAAGTTTTAGATGGAGTGTATTGCTCTTGGCTTCTTTTTTGTGTTCTGTTTGTTGTTTTCCTTTCGAAATTCTTATGTAAGTCGTCTTAGTTTTTTGTGATGCCAGCCACGGAATTGTCATATAGTATTTTGCACCCAGTGGCATCATCCTCATAGTGTCGTTAAGTATTCTGCAAGTAGTGTACCTAGTAAATTTTTATTGTAAATATTTATTGGAATATAAAAAAATGTTTACGCCGGAAAGAGGCTGAATTTTGAGGTGTTGTTTATTTTGGAGTGCTTGCAGGTTTTGTTGAAGATTATGGTAATGAATATATTTAGCAAGCACCTGGGTATGTTGCTGTTCGTGATTCTACGCTTGAATGATTATGAATATATTGTTGTTTTCAGTGTAATGGAGACTTGAGAGAAATAGGCTAGGTAACGCACTAACAGGGTGTGATTCGTGAAAAGAAGCTGCAGAGCGTCAACGGGTTCTCTAATTTAAAGTGCTTTTGAGCTAAGCCGATCACTTTTTTAGTGTTCTTGCTCCTTTGAATACTTGTACCACAGGGGCGGATCCAGCCTTGGAGTTTGGGGAGGGCCACATGGAAGGAAATGGGGGTCTGGGGGCGTAGCCCCCAGGAAAATTTTACGAGGCCACGCCCTTCAGACTCTCGGAAAACGTGGGAAACGCCCTTTTTGCTCCAACATAGGTCATTTAGCTGATCATTTGAACTTCATTCCTCCGGAAATACCACTGGCATTTTTGTGCAAAAGGCAACGAGCTGTCATTTGGGAAAGTAAGGGACCATGAAATGTTTATCATGAGCACCAATTAGAGAGTGCCTAGCGCAAAAATAAGCTCCAAAACCGTGGAAATGCAAAATTGCCATAAGAAATGACGAATATTTTAAAAAGATCCACAAGTCAAAGGCATTTCAAAGTTACGAGAAAATCCTGCGGAATTTCCAATCCTAAGTTCCCAAATTCGAGTCACCAGTTATCAAACTTCTCATCGTTTAATAAGTTACTTTCTAAAAGCATGAGTTTTTATCACCATTATCAGGGCAAAATTTATCATGAAAAAACTTCACTGCAACAGCTTAGTTCACTGGAATGTCCTGAATCACTCCGATACTTCGATAAAGTGAAAGAAACAAAAGGTTTTTAATCTCTATCTCACACAATGAAATTTTGTTCATCATTATTAAAATTCAAATTCATATCTTTTTCATACTTTTTGATCAATAGGAAGTTACTTCGTGAGTTAGTTAGACTGTTTTGTCGTTAGCAGAGTTATCTTGTAGCTGTGCCATGGTTATTTTGGGAGATAAAGGTTTGAAATTTATCCGTTTATCTATAAACGGCAAAAATTTTTACGAGAACTCTTATCGTTTGGGGGGGGCCATGGCCCCCCCGGCCCCCCCACTAAATCCGCGCCTGTTGTACCAGTCTCTTCCCAGCGTCTCCACAACTTCAAATGTTGTTGCCCTTAGCTCTGTCAATTGGTCGTACACGAGCAGTCGAGCAAACGGTCATAAACGAGTAACTATACTACGTGAAACAGTCGTACACGAACAGTCGAGTATAGGAGTTGTACATAACAGTCGGTCTAGAGTAACATAGTCTGCGTGCAATGTGCATCCCCTCTACTGTTTCCTTTGAGTTGAAATTTCCCATTGATTTGAAATCATTTTCTGAATTCAACGGGAAAAAAGTTCAACTCATAGGAAACAGTAGGGAATGGACGCAGTGGAATAACATACTTAACGAATGATAAAAACTATAAAGAAAAGGAAGAGAAGTGTTGCAGTCCTTGTTGCTACGAACTTTTCATCCTGGTTACAGTCACCAAAAATCCTGTATCGGAAACTGACTGAGTTAAAGAACCCTGAAGTCTCAAGCATAGAACGATCCCACAACACTGAGTCAACCGAAGTTAGGCTAATGATGATGAAAATAATTCTATGCCACGCCTAAGACACACCCAGCTTCCATGACAGAATAACGGAGGAATTATTCAAACGCTTCAAGACAGAATAATTCTTATGCTTTATTAAAGCAAGTAACTGGAGACGTTTGCTTGCCCTGAAGGATTTTTCGGGTAGCAATGTTCGGATAAGAAAGTTTAAATTGCGTCACTAAGCCACCCAAGTCAAAATAGCTATCTCACAAGCCTTCGGGTAAGTTTAATCGAGGGAAGAATTGAAACCACTACCACGGTTATTTCACAAAAGCCAAAAACCTTCAAAACCAAACCATTCGTTTAGATTCTATGCTGCAGACTAATCACGAAGAGATAACCGCCGAGGGGCAAATCATTTCTCAAAATAGCGTATGTGACTTTTGTGATTTTAGAATCACATGATTTTCTCTGTAATTTTTTTGTGATTTTAGTGATTCTTAGTGATTTCTTCGTGTGATTTTTCAGTAGTTTTTCAGTGATTTGAGATTGTGCTTTTTGTACGTGATTTTTTTGTGATTTTGTGATTTTCGTATTTGATTTTTATTGTGATTTCAAGGAAGGTGTACGAAAAAAATCAGTGATTTGCCCCCGCGAAGAAAACGACCTGGTAGAGAGGGCATTAGCTACTTTAGACGTCACCCAATGGCCTCTGAATGAAAACAAAGAGAAACTATGTGAACAACGACGGTCAAAGCAGTATGGTCTTATCATGTGAAAATTTCCCGTTTCCTAAAATTTCCTTCAATTCCTTCTTCATGTCGTTACGTGCAGTGCTATGTTTGTGTTTTCCCGTTTTATGTTGCCATTAGGTAGTCATAGTTTCTTGCTCCAAATGGTATTGTGCTAGTAGTAGGGTACAGTATTTTGTAAGTTGTATAATTAAGTAATACATATTGTAACTGTTTAGATTGAATGTAAAAAAATGTGAAAATTCACTTTAGGACCGAACAGGATCATGGATGGACTTGCCGAAGTCGTCATATAAGAAAGAAAGAGACGACTTGTCGCGAACAGCTCCTCATTAATTACTCATAAGATGTATGTGACCTGACTTAACCCGACGTTTGTAATAGGATCTAACCGCAAGGAATTTGAAAACCAGGGGGTCAATTGTATCTGCCTACACATGAGCGCTGTTAGGGAAATGGTGGCGCCAATACATAAACATATGTTCGTTTTGACATACACATACAGCCATTTATGTTTCAATGTTGGTTTGCCCCCGTCATTTTCCTTGACGGAACAGCAGTATCCTGTCTGCTATTGGTCAAACATTATGATCAAAGGTGCCGTCTGCCGTACCAAAAACCGTCCGGCCATCCAGCTGTGTTATCCAGCTGTTCACTGTTCGCGACAAGTCGTCTCTTTCTTTCCTCCAGGACGACTTGGGCAAAGTTATTGGTCTTTGACGTAATGCTGCAATAGACTCATTCCAAAATTCTCTTGTCGTTACAACGCTACAACAGAAGCGATTACAACAAGATTGTTATAACAACAACAACGAAAGCGAAAGTTAGAGGGACTTACGTCATGAGTCTATTGCTACAGGTTTCATGATGGATGTTCTCCAAAACAGTAGAGTATGAGTAGAGTACGGAAAAAAAACAGTTTTACTCTATCCCAGGGGGACTTCTATTGGTATGTGTCAGGCACAGTATATTTTTGAAAAACCCAAAAATATACTAAATTTTGGACATTTTAAACCCCAAAAATATACTCGAACCAAAAATATACTGAAATCAGGACATTTGTAGACCCCAAAAATATACTCATAGCTTCGTAGTACATGAAAATTAAAGGTTTTATACTGTAGCATTCTCGGAAAGAAAAACTCAGCCTAGCACTCATCTTGTCAAATTTTTTCATCAGCAACCCCAAAAATATACCGATTATGCACCAAATAGCGTACCCAAAGGTATACTAGACAACGTTTTACAAACCCAAAAATTGTCTGACCCCCCCCCCCCCCGCCACTTACTAGTAGGGAGTCCCCCTGGGTACTCTACCTAGTTTCTGGTTGCATTTTATGCTTTACTGCTTTAGCCCTCTCCGGCCAAGTGAAGGATCGTACATAAGAGGCAGATCATAAAATAAAATACTTCTTGAAACAGTGACTAGTGACTAGCTGCAATATAATCGTTGCTATGGTTTCCCAAGCGCTGTTGCAGTTGTTATCACTGTTGTCAAATTCATTGGCAATTTCGTTGTCAACAAAGCCACAGCATCACATTGTGCTTTGCTAGAAGCATCCAAGGCCCATTTCGGATACTCATCCAAATGAAAATAGGCCCTTCCATAAGTATTTATGGAGAGTGTTACCACAAGTATGCCAATAATGTTCATCCCAAAGCCAGCTTTCATCTAAAATTTAAACAAAAATTTAACTGAGTTTTAATCTGAAAAATCAGGATTGCACCAGGTCAAGATCCTAATTTTCGTTGAAAATAACTAAGCTGTGGTTTCTACATCACAAGTGTAGCTTTAAAACATTGGTAGGTTCACTACAAAACTTTCATTTTCGAGTTATCCACTATTAGTTAGAATTGGCTGATGACGTCATTTTGTTTGCAAAACGTAAAGAATACCAAGGCGTACCAAGCTTCCGAAGAGAAATCTCATCACGAAACTTCATGAATTGACGGGACAATTTATGTTACCTTCGTTGAGCTCAGCTAAAATGTTTCTTACAACTGTAACATTTCAAAGGTGAGATAAGGGGATACGGCTTTTTTTCCATACTTTATCCTAGTAATTTGCAAACAATAGATACATCAAATTTCAAACAGGATTCCTTATCATTCGACAGTGCTACAATCGCGGACAAAACTCATGATACACTTTGTATTTTGGAGGAAATTTCGAGTTGAGATCCCCCCCACCCCCACCCCCATTGCAACGCTAAAAGCTGATGAAAATGTCATAGATGAGTTGATAAGGGTGTATTCTTCCAGCAACCAACATTACAGTGGGGTGGGGAAGGGGCCATTAGCGGTGAAAAATAGCATTTTACATACAGGAAAGGCCTCTTTTAAGTTAAAAAACATCTGTCCCAACGAATTTTGTCCACGATTGTAGTTATTTGCACCAATAAAAATTTTCGCTTCAAGCCACCTTAATATGGCCCTAATTTTCGTTCAAATTAACTGAGCTTTTGATAAAAAAGATAGGGCTTTGAAACATTGATATTTCATAGGGACTTTATATCCATCCTAGGAACATTGCCAAAGTTTCCCCTAATTCCCTCAAAGTCATTTCAACCAAAGAATCTTTGGTCTAACCATAACCTTTTAATTTCATGGATGTTTAGTTGTTGTTTCATTTCTGTCATTTCTTGGCTAAAAGAACTTTTTTACAGATCTCCCTTTAACAGATTTATTGTTACAAAATCTCCAATTGCCTCATACCATATCAATGATTGTTATCCTTCCCGTAGCAAACACAATGGCATTTGATGGTCCTGCTATTGGCAACATGAACGCAAACGAGGCACAGACGGCAGCTGGAACCATCACATAGTATGGGTGAATTTTGATACTCTGGGCCTAAAAATTGGAGACAATGTAAATCGATTCGAAATGGTAAGCTGTTAGTGAATGTCAAATCCTTAAAGATAAGAAGATGATTCTAACAAACTTTGTATGGTTCAAAAGTTTAGCACAAAGAAGGGTAACTGAACATTACTGTAGGTCTGTGAGCACATCATTGAACTACGAAAGCGTGAAAGTTTCACGGCATTAGTCACAGCAAATAATGGCACAAACAAAAACAAAAGTTCAAATCCCTGTGATTCTCACAAACTGCGAACAAATGATGGTTTGATACTTTTCTATTACAGCAGTTTTAAACGTCATATGAGCAATGTTAGCAGTCGCCCCAGTCCCCCAAAACGCCGCCAAAACTCAGAAAAAAGCCTAGAAATAAAGGATCATTTGCTTACTGCGAAACTGCAGACAATATGTTCTTGAATCGTTGTTTGACAATATCAAACTGGCTATGAAAATATTGTGTGTTTTTGAAAAAGTCCCTTGCCATCCAAGAAATTTATATTAAAAACCCTCAAAACCCTATTGTTTTCAAAACCTAGTATGTTTTGTTTACTGAATGATAGACTTGCCCCAAGTCTCTTTCGTCAATCAAAATAATCGGGAAAGGGAAAATGAGGAAAGGGAAAAGCGTCGTTCACTGTTTCAGGCAAACTTATTACAGATGACGAAATAGACTTGGGACAGGTCTAACTGAATGAGAAAACTTACCAAAGATGCAAGGACTGGGAGAAGAATTGTTGCTGTTGCTGTATTTGATGTAAATTCAGTGAGAAAGGTAAGCATTATGGATATCACCAACACAATAACAAAATGCGGAATGGACTGCAGAGATGATAATTGGCAACCAAGCCACATTGACAATCCAGAGTGCTTGAAGGAAAAATAATTGCTATGAATATCATTTTGATGAAAGATGGCCTAAATATTCCATCAAGAATCTCACAAGCAAGCAGGCAAGTGAGCAAGCAGGCAAGCAGGCAAGCAAGCAAGCAAGCAAGCAAGCAAGCGAGCAACATTTATTCTAACCCAGGCTGGGACTGTAGACAGCTATACAGCTGATGTAGGCCTGCGGAATGACGGCGCGTGCCCTCAGAGCCTCCTCAGAGATGGCTCTGCAGAGCCTCCTCCCCAACAGGCTACGCAGCCAACGATCAACAATTTCGTTTTTCATGGCAAAATTGCTAATCGTGTCATCTATCGTTGACGGCCATTTTCGTTGACCATATGGTGACAACAGAGCGGCCATCCATAAAAGAATATGTTCACAAGGCATTCCGGTTAAAAAAGTGCCTTTAAGCTATAAGCCTTCTTTTCAGACACACTTCTTGCCACCGATTACTCTTTCATCTGCTTCTTGTTAACCTTTCGTGGAACCTATAACATACTTAAAATAAAGGATAGAATTGGTTTTTGGTAAACGAACGAATGATTACTCACTTCACATGCTTTGGCGATTGCAAAACCACTCCCTAATAAGATTGTAACATTCCATGGAAATTTTAACTGTGCATATTTCCATTCAAGAATTGTCTTGTGAGGTTCTGAAGTAAAAAAGGTGATAAAATTTTCTAATTTTCAGAAACTAGTAACCATAGTAACATATTTCATGCAAAAGGATAAAGTCCCTTCTTTAAGAAACTGCATCATAAGAAACTCAGGCCTGACTTCCCTGAATAAAATACCTCTCCACTAGCAACTATCCGGGCTGATTCATGTTCAGTTTTTTTCGCAATGATACATACTAATATTTTATGGCGTATATTTGAATATGTCTCCAATAGGTCTAAATTCTCTAGAAACAAGAATGAAAGCTTCAATTTCAAATTGTTATAACTTCAAGAAACTTTCAGCACTGGCTCAAACTATTAGTTTCTTGTACAACTGTTCATATCTTAAAGATGTTTTCTAACAATTTTCCAGCAGTTTGGAATATAGAGTGTTTCACCCTGTTTTGAAGAAGTATATCTTAACATAAGAAACCAAGCAGGCTGTTTTGTGAAACGAGTTTCTCATAGGCGGGACTTTGCTGTAAGATGACCAACTCCCATGTACCCAATGCAAAAGGGCAAACCACTCCCTAGTTACCTTCTATACATCAAAACTCTTTTTGTTTCACTGGGAACTTACACATATCTCTAGACCAACTTAATCCTTATCAACGGCAAAATATTTCTCAACTTGGTTTGTAGGTTGAAATTTTTCTCCTACAAAGGCGCACTAAAACACAGGAATACCAGGGAGTTGGATGATCAGATTGAAAGCGGAAGGGCAAAATCCAGTTGAAATGTTGCTTAAAGGTAAAGACAATGAGAGCAAAACGAAGAAAAAAGATCAATCAAACATAGATAAATATTAAATCAAAAGACAGGCGTCCTAGCACCCTTGTCCTTCTACGATTTTCGTAAGATTTGTTCAGACTGAAATATCCCATTATCCGTTTTTAGTTACTATCTAACCAACCAAAATCAATTCCAAACGTTTAATACTGTCAATCCAGCCTCGACCCCAGTGCCTTTTTAATATTGGTCAACAGGCCCTGGGATCAAGGTTGCTGTCAATCAATTAATCAAACGATCGATCAATCAGATTGCAAAAACAAATTAGATACATACTGTTGCTTCTTGGTCCCCCAAGTATCTCAGGTCTTTGTGAAGGGAAAACAAACATTGAAAAGCAAATTATTATACCAGCTGTTGAGTCACTTACATAGCTCTTCTTCCTCAAAATAGAAAAGAGAAGGAAAGTCAATTAGGCTGATTTTGAAGAGAGCCTTAGATAACGTACTCATTATCCCCTCATTATACTGTATTTCATGAAAATAACACAATGAAAACAGCGGCGAAAGAGAAAAAACAGGTGCAAAGCATGCTGGTTGAAACAGTCCATTTAAGAAAGTCTAGTCACAGGTGGCGGAGAATGGTTCAGTAATGCTTGCACCCGCTTGCACCATGCTTGCACGATTCAGTGATACATACAAATGTACTAAGATTTAATCATGCCTCCTAGTTAACTGTGTTAAATTTTTCGTGAATCCTCCATTAATTACACAGACTCCCATCTCCATATACATATATCTGTGTTTTCGTTTAGGCCACAAATTCTGTTGTGTTGTTGCAGTTGTATCAATACAACTGCAACAACACAACATTCTGATAAGAGCAATGTAAATGATCAGACTGCATAAGATAAAAGTTTCAGCAACAATAAGAAAGGATACAAACCCCATTGGAAATAGAGAACCCCATCCAGGAATAAACTTTGGATCTCTGCAAATCCAACACAAAACGAGAGCAAGGAAATGACAGAATACGACTTTTTCCGCGAATCTACAAAATAAGACAACAAATTATCTGCTATTCAGCTGAAACTCTATAGTTAATGATAACAAACCTTTTATCGAGCAAGAGCGACACCAGATTTAAGATGTTAGGAATTTTGGCCATGTCTATCTGACAGCCTGCGCCCAACAGGTATACAGAAAAGATATCTAACGTGAAGTATAAATTTCTTTACTTAATTTATTCATACATAGACAACCAAAGGCCCAGCGGATACTCAGGTGTATTTAGGATAGGGGCGCTTATGCAGGGGTACAAGGTACCAACACAAAAAATAATTTCTAGCAAAAAATAGCTGCAGCTCAACCTTAAGGGTTACCCTTAAGCTGAGATACGAAGTGAGAACTTAATTCGCTTGCACCTTGACCTTGGAAAAACTCTACCGGGTGAGCCAGAAAAAAGTTCCCACTTTTGAAAATTCATAACAGCAAGTGTATTTCACATATTTGAATGATTCCAATACTAGTTAAAATACAAAAGGTTGAAGTACTTTGGAGATTTTTCTCGTTGTCTCACGAGCACTACAAATATAGGTAAATAAAACTTTATAAACATTTCATGATTGCAAATGACCGAAAAATGGCCTAAATCATCGATCAAAGTATAAAGGACTCTTAGCACAGAATAATGAAGGAAATGCAATTTCCCATGGATGAGAGATATCCTCCACACATTAATTGCCATGGGACTGAAAATCTTCCGTATTTGTTTGAAAATCGATGTATTATAACCCTTGAGCGAGGTGAAATGCCCATTGCCTAGTGTTCGGTGTGAACAGAGTCCTTACGATTTGATCAATGTTTTAGGCCCTTTTTCCGTCATTTTGCAACCATGATATTTTTATAAAGTTGAGTTTACCAATACTTCTAGTGCTGGTGGGACAGCGAAAAAAATCACAAAAATACTTTGATCTTTCGGCTTTTAACTAAAATTTGAATGATTCAAATTCGTGTAGCAGTCTTGGTGTTATGAATTTTCAAAAGTGGGAACTTTTTTCTGGCTCATCCGGTATCATAGATCAATACCCAGGTCAATAACCCTGATCAAAAGACTTGGCCAAATATGGGTACTTACGAGATAGGCCCTAAATCAGCATATTGCTGCTTCATCACGGCGTAGACGTCTTTGCCGTTCTGAGTATTCCTTTTCTTCCATCGAAAACAACAGCAAATATGCTTCCAACTACAAAACAATAAGATGTATATCCTTAAATATGCCCCTCTGACACTGGGTAAAAGTTTACAACATCTCTGGTTGCCAAGAAGACTCGGAAATTCTAGGGGCGAGTAAGTACTGTAAAATATTTGATCCCAAGTTTGTCCCACGGAATAGACGATTACGCTAAAGATGGCGGAGAGGAACTTTTTACAAGATGCATTGCGTTCTAATTACGAATCCTTAACGATTCCATAGGAATTCGATTAAAGAACGCAGTGCATCTTGGTAAAAAGTTCCTCGCCGCCATCTTTAGCGTAATCGTCTATTGGAAAAGCAACTAGTTCTTTTATCACACAATACGACTTGCCTGCTTAAAACAATCGGTTGACAATGGCAAAATTTCAAAATCAGTCCTCCTTTTCCATCCATTTCTTACAAGAATTAAGTTTGCTAACCTCCTACCTAATAAAATTCTAAAATGTACCTTTAAGCTGCCTATGTCCATGGTACCTCTACCTCAAAATTTCAAATAAGCCGTTCTATCTTTTCCCGCGAAATGTACAGGGAAAAAAGACCAGAATTTCCAAGTTTTCTCAAAAGTGCTTCTACATTTTCCGGTAAGTTCCCGAAGAAGAGACTAGGACTCAAATTCAGAGGCTCTAACTTTGTCCAGCAACTGGCTATTGGACACTTGTACTTTATTGGCTAGTCGAAACTACCGACTTTTGGGGGCATATTTCGTCAGTGATACATCATGCTAAAAATTCTTCGCCAAAGTGAAGAAAAGCAACAGCAGAGATTTGCAATCAAAAACGACCAGCTTTTAGGGCGAAGGTGATGCAAGCTTTTTCGTGAACTACCCTTTTTCGAACAAGGGTAGGACCATCTTTCCCAGTGTGACATGACCGCACTTGAAATTCTGCCTGCATGTCACTTTACACCATCTACTACTTTCTTACATCATCATTGCACATCATCGCTAAATTCTGCATGAATCTCGACTCAGATCATCCACTCGTGAAAGCTGTGAAGCAGCCATTATTGAAAATCTACCTCACATGAAAATTTACAGCAACCGAAACAGCAAGAAGTAGACTGAATACATGTCGTAGATTCGCTCCTTGATTGATACACTGATAATTGTGGAGTGCCGTTATCCAATTTAATAAATGAAACTAACACTGCAAGAATTTCAGCATGTCTGCAACTTCAGCGTGTCTGACAGCAGAGTTTAAAAATCTAGGGGAAAGTTTGAGGCCAAAGTTATTCTGAAAAGTAGTGATGTAGTAAAAATATGAGGATGTACCTGATACCAAAGAACATCGCTTGAAGATAAATCCAGGCAATCAGGAGAAACAGCAACATTTCTGGAAAAGCATAGGAGGACCATTCCAAAAATGACATACCAGGACCATTTTTGAAAGCACTGAAATGAAAGATGGAAAATCCATTTCATCAATGAAGCAAAGAATTCGTATTTTTCATGAAAGAGCAATCTCGTACCCAAAGTGAATCCTTTGCTCTACCTCTACTCTGGGATACGACTTACGAGGGGTCATTCGGCGATTTGATTGGCTACTTGAAAACAATAATAAGCATGAATTAGCTCTCGAAAACTGCCTAATTATTCGAATAAGAACAATGTAACCTTGTCACTATGCAACAGCAATCGAAATATTGCTTTGTTGTTTGGAATCGAGGTCGCATAATTAGCGCTTTCTAGCAAACTGCATTGAACCATAAATATTTGTTTATAGCTCAATGGCAAACTGTAAATCCATAATGGCTGTTGATGCACCCATTTTCTGGGCGCATTTGATCGAAATTCACCAGGTTGTTCATTTGGCTTCGCGATCAGCGTACGTATGGCGTAGAAGTACCCTGGGAACGAGACCAGAATCAGGTAAGGATAGGCATCAAGTTCTTAAAAAGCATTATGCACGACTGGTTAATGCATATTTTATTTGTTGATGGGTTGAAAGGAGCCTCAGGCATAAGGATGGGCGATAGGACACCAAGTGTATAGTACCGTAAAATCTATATCCATAGCCGAGCCACCTTAACCTGTTGTTTGTTGTGTTTTGAACTTATTTTGACGTGGCAGTGAGCTAGACTTATGGCAATGAGTTTCTTGTTTCCCTGTGCTCTTTGACTTAATGATGGCGCAGGGATACAAGGGACTCATCGTCACAAGTCTAGGGCAACACCTACTCTGTGTTTGGTAGTGACTGGAAAAAGCGCATCAACGATGCAGAGTATGACAAACATAATACAGTAAAGGAAGTAAAGTATTTACTCAGTCAATTGTCCTGCTAAAATCTGCTGCGGTGTCGTTCCAGTTAAGGTTCCAGTGCCACCAATATTTGCAGCATAACAAATAGATAGGGTCATTGCCTTGCAAAGGATCTTGTAGCTTTTGACTTTAGGATCTTCCTGCAAATGGAGAGGCAACGACATTGACTTATGATACACAAAACTTGGAGACTAACAATTGGCAACCTTTTTATTGAAAAGCAAGCTCCCAGTTCATTAAAACTTGGTACTGCATGGCATGGTAGATCTAAGGAAGAATGGATGAAAAACTTTTGTCAGTTGTCATTGAACAAGTATGCAGACGCTTTTGACGGTGCAGGGGGGGGGGTGGACTAAAATTGCCGAAATTTGGTTTTTTCTAGACACCGATTACCAAAACTGCCCTTCAATGGATAAAAAACACCAAAAAGTACTCCCTTGGCAAAACTTAAGTCTGAAAAGTATACCCTTGAGGGTGGCATATCTCCAGATTTATGCGAAAACCTCTCCCCCAGTGGATTATGCAGCAATACCTCCTCTTTTTCAATTATCTAATTGATTGACTGCAGGACTTAAGATTTGAGGACATATGGCTGAGTCCGCACAGAAGTATTTTCAGGGACTTATATAACCAACTAGGCTTCTGTATTGAGATGTATGGTTGATGACTAAAGATTCAATGCAGTATGAAATTCCTTACCTCATCAGCTCGTGAGCTTTCCACATCAAGTACTTTTAGATCTTCTTCAGTGCTAAAAACAGTTGTGAGCAACATGAGAAAATAGGCAGGTAACAGAGAGACGGCATTGCATGATGTTTAGTAGAGTCTACTATGGTAAAATGTGTCATTTTTAGGTAAAATTGCTGGGGTGAAAATCTGGATAAATTTGCCAACTTCCCTTATTGATAAAGTGAATTTTGATGTATCAGTTCTGAGTCTACTGTTTTCCCGCAATCAACACTAACCGTTTCACCCCAGCCTATCCATTTTACCCCAGTAGACCCTGATATTCTTTGGTTTGCAGTTTACAGGATCATTAGCCGGAAATCTGGATGTACGTTAATTTTTTTGCAATTTCATTCAAGGCAAGAAGTGTGCTTCGCCTTTCCGCACTTCTTCCTTCTACCATAACAAAAGATTGCGTGATATTAGAACCACACAATACCCAAAGCTGATTGGTTTACCAATATCTCAAGATGAAAGTATATTAATCAAAAAAACATCTCACCGATTTAATCGTTCCCCTCCATCGTCATTACAAGGTTGAACCATTTCTATCATGTCACCATCACTCACTGTACTCACAGACATCCTACCATTCTCTTTGGATATTTTGAACTGGACATTTGGATTCTGGACGATATCATTTTGTGCTTCATGTTTCTCTGGGAAATATTCTTCGTCTAATTGTTTGAGAACAGCTTCCATAATAGGCGTCATCATTGCAGTTGTTGCTGTATTTGTTATCCACATTGATATGAATGCTGTTGTCAGCATAAAACCCAGCATCAACCTAACAACACAAGAGCAGCATAGGTTCCAAATCTTTAAAATCGGTGTAAAAAGGCGTGTTTAAAATTTAATGACCTATTTCTTTAAACTGAATGACTTGAAAGAAACTGTAGCCATTTTTCTATGATTCTACCGTTGGACTTTTCAGAAATCTTGAATATTTGTCGAAATTCCAGCCCATTTTATATTTCAGCTCATTTTATGATGTGACGTCATCAGATTACTAAATCGCAAACCAGAAGAGTGAAAAAGTTTTGCTTGATACCAAATTGTAGGCATCCATAAACTATGGTTTTCTTGAAAATTATTTGATCTTCGCCAGGTTAAACATGAATTCTGAAAATATTGAAGATTTCAGAAAAGTCCAACGGCAGATTTACTGTAAAATAGTTAAAGTTTCTTTGAAGCCGTCCAGTTCAAAGAAATAGGTCATAGAATTTTACACCCACCTTTTTAAAGATTTCAAACCTAACAATACAAGAGCATTCGAATACAAAATGGATAAATCACTTTTAGAGATTTCACTGTGTAGCCAATACGGGCTCACAGATCCAGATGCTTTGAGGTTCTGCCGCGAATTTCACTGAAGTAAAACAAAAAACTATGCAGAGTAAAACGGTTTTTGGTCATAGAACTAATTGTTTCACATTAGTAACTGTTGTATTTGAGCTTTAAATATGCGAGAATTGTAATGCCTTCAAATCAGCTTCTAAATCCAACAGGGATAGGAAGCATCACAAAAGTGGGGGGGGGGGTGCATGACACTTCGAAGGAACTTTTTCCTGAAGAATAGGGGAGCATTTCCTAAAAATAAAAAGGGCACTTCTTTGTTTATTGCGAAATCTTGGGGCGCCCCCAGTGCCCCCCCGGTTCCTACGTCCATGAAATCAAATAAACAAGATCAACCAGGGAGATTGATCCTTCTTCTTTCGTTGAAAGCCACTTTTCGGTTGCACAAGGCAACAGTTTGCCCTACTAGTTTCAGGGCAAGTCTGTGGGCCTTGTTTGTTTTGAATTACAGGTTGGAGAGAGCTTCCTTGCTGATACAAATAGGCTTAGAAGTGAAATAATACACATTAGCCTTACCTTCTTGGCGATGTTCCGATTAACAGCAAAACCTTTAACGAAATTCGTTTGTGCACATTCCATCTCTCGATTGCAACGGCCATCATCAAGCCTCCCAAGACTAAAATATTTGTGTCTTTGAAATATGGAGGAGCAATGTCTTTAGCAGGCATAACACGTAGAACAGGAAAGAGGAACAAAGGTAGCAATGCTGTGACAGCTAGATCAGCTACCTCTGTGCACCAGAAGGTTCCCATTATGAGTATAGCATATCCAGTTCTTGCTTCCTGAAAGGAAACTCGCATGCTTAACCTCGGAGGCCTGACCTCACATCTCACCTCGTCGTCCTTCGGAAGGGACGTTAAACTAGGGGTCCCATGCCTGGATGCGGCATGCACAGTGTGCCTAAATTAGCTTTCAGTAGCTAGAAATCCTGAAAAACAAATTGAAAAAGTATCTAGTTCACATTTTTGCGATTTTTACTGTAGTTTCATTGTTTCCTCTTACTCAGAAGAAAGGTTGTCTCAACCAGCATGCCTCGTACGTAACGAGGAAGGATTTTGTAATACAATAGCAACAGTTGCATTAATTGACACCTAGGAAATCGTCTTAACCAGTAAATCAGAACATACACGGCCGCAAAGGTCGTCCCAGACCAGTACGGCAAATTCTCGCCATGTGCAAGCAAGAGATGGTTTTTAAGGGCAGTTATGTGCTTATAATGAAAGAAAAAGGGTAAATCTTAAGTTTTTTCTCGCAGATTTTGAATATTTGATTCAGAAGCTGTGTGGCAGTTGTTTCATTTAAGCCCTAGATACCCAAGAATTATAGTGCCCATTTCTCGGCTTCTGAATCAAATAAACGAAATCCGCAAGACAGAAATTTAGATTCACCCTTCTTCTTTCATCATAAGCAGATAATCGCAAAATCTGTCCCTTTACGCGAGGCATCTTATGCATGCAGTATATACTAGGCACTTCGTTGCAAAGTGATAATGTTATAGTAAAAATCACCAGATACGCACCTTTGTCTGTATGATTATTGGCAGAGGACTCAATATTATAGGTGTCAAGAAAATTATTAGAAATCTCTTCCATTCAGCCAGTCTTTTCAAAAAAGCCATTTCAGATCGTTCCAAATATGACGTTTCTGCTTTCCAGTGAAGTATGTTCTTATTTACCGTTCTTTGCGTAAACGATGAAATTCCAAGATAACTGGTTTTCAAGCAACTGTGTAAGAAAGACTGTGAAATGGTCAGATTAGAATATGCAATGTAGCACGTCGAATCGCTAAGCTTCACAGCATCACAATGTTTTTTTAGCAGGATAACGAGATCAATTTATGGGACGCCAAGGGTTTATCTCCAGGAGCCAATTCAGATGGCTGAGGGTCACAGGATACTGGCTTTCAAGAATTGTAACTTTGACGCAAGAAACTTCTAGGATTCCCAGAAATTTCTACATTGAAATCAAACAAAATAGCTGGCTTTTGAAACTAACCAAATCCATTAATTTTGACATGATCTGGAATTTTCTCTTTGCACATTTCTTGGCCAAGTTGATTTTAAGGACGATTATTAATAGAAATATAGACTACGAAATCGCAGTTTCAGAACCCTTGTTTTGAGCACTAGTGTTTGATAAAACATCACATCTTCAGCTAATAAGCTATCAGCTATCACGGACAGTGATAGCCATCCCGTGATTTCGGAGTATGGTTCAAAACCAGGTAGTTCGTTTGGAAGCACAATTCTTTCAAAGGAAAGCTATTTCTATACTTGAACTGATTTGGGCTCTTTTGCGTTGCATAAACAGTAACAATCAGCCCTTTGACGTCAGTATTACTGAAGTTTCTGTGTTTACTTATGTAGTCCAATGTCTAATACCAGTAAGAGGTCTGCTTCAAACCATAGCCCCCCGCGGGTTTCTTGACTAGGGAATTGATGTACATACACGAAAGTATACCCTATCGCACAAAAAATTTTGCTAGAAATATGCACGATCAATTGTTCCAAGAGCCCTTTAAGAATCTTACTTTCTATATTTACCCTGTCGCATAATTTTGGCCTGAAAAAGACACCCTGTTGCATATTTTTTACCACAAAACCATCTTTCTCCACCTCCGGTTGTATCAAAGGCAGGAGACAGACACTGGAGAAGTCTAGGATTCGGTAAAAGCTTGCTAAAAATCTTCTTTGAAAGGTTAAATAATTTTCTGACACAGTAAATGCAATTTGTGTACAAGGTTAAATAAGCATTTAAAATATTTGTAAAACGTAAAGCCAAAATTCAAAATGCACATAATTTGCTAAAAAATTGTGCTAGTGAAAATGATGATATTTTTCAAGGACGCAGTTCGAGTATGAAAAAAAACAGTTCAAAAAAGGAACGAACTGACAGAATGATAGGCAGAAAGAATGACAAAGGAAAATGAAGAGAAAAATGGGGAGCTGGTACCCAGGGTAAGAGAAGAAGTGATAAAAAGAGAAGTGATAAAAAGAGAAATGATAAAAAGGTATTGAGAAGTGATAAAAAGAGAATAAATAGAATATGCTAGAAGGACGTTTATTTTTACGAAGAAGCTACGACGGGAGTTGAAATTTTTAATGCTGAATACTGGGATGGAAAGCTTTGTGAGGGGTTCTGCATTTTTTAAGCTTCGTTTTATGGGGGTTTCAAATTTTTAGCAAGATGTCATGAGATGTAGAATCTATTTTAACTAAAAATAAAGTTGTGAGTTGAGTTAACAAGAAATGAAATTTATATTCAATTTCAAAAATTTACCTGTTTCTGCCATCTCCATCAGGCAAAACGTTACAAAACTAGTACTTGATAAATGTTTCATTTCATTGCATTTCATTAAAAATTTTTGAACCAAGGTTACCCCGTCATTCAAGAAAAAAGACTGCTTTTCAGGGGGCCGTGCATAAAACCCTAGACAAAATACGTTATATAACGTAAAACCGTATCCTTACTAATTATAATAATGAATAAATGATAAAGAAACAGCAAAATAAATCAATTTAAAGCGGAAGCCTGCTTGACTTCCGAATCTAAGTGGTTCCAGACTCCAGCACCACGATATGAGAGAGCTCGCTGACCATTACACGTTTTCAGGTTCTCTACTTATTTAACTTTTATTCTTCAATATTTACAAATTCACTTTCCCTTATCTCCAGATCGCATTTCTCTGAAATTTTCATAAAAATCAAAGACCAATAACTCAATAGTGTGGTATGAAACGTTTTAGATATTTTGAAAAGCGGTATCAGATACCAATGAACTTGGTAAATGGCGTATAACAATTTTGCCACTTGTAGCCAAATTCTTCCGCTCCCACCACCAGTATTAAAAATAACCACTCCCTCATTTACAGCTAAAAGCTATTTACAAGCTACGATAGAATTCCGTTAAAATTCCTAATACAGTTATAGTTTCAATTCCCTTCATGTGCAATGAATACATGAATTAACTGATAAATGAATTAACTAATGAACCAATGAACGAAACATAGATTAATATCCACAAAGTGAATGAATGCACTGAAAAGGCTGGGGAAACATCAAGAAAAGAAAATCAGTGAATGAGTGAATGAGTGAATGAGTGAATGAGTGAATGAGTGAATGAGTGAATGAATGAATGAATGAATGAATTATATCGCAGACTGTAGATTTTGGATAACACTGTAGATTAGAACTGTAGATTTACGAAGACTTTGATGTAACACCTTAATCTAATACCTTTTTGGCGTCTCTTTGCTAACCTTGAAATTTGGCTATCAATCCAGTAGACTTACGACTTGATTCCTTGCATTCATTCAGCGGTAACCATCCAATGCAATGAGAAATACTAAGACATAAGGAATGACTCTATTCATTTGGGATGTATTTGATTGGCGATTCCAAACTTTCAAAATTCTAAAAACACTAGACTTTGCGGAGAAGGAAACATTTTCCATTCAAGCAAAAAAAAACCTTTGAATGGCAGGTTTCAGGTTCACCAAGCAGATCACAAATGAAAACGTGAGCCTCTTTGAAGTTTACAAGCCTTCTGCTTCTTAGAGCAGAAGCTTTAAATAGCCTTCCAAATCTAGCAAGCCTACCATTTTCTGAATTTAGGGTCAATCAAGCACGAATGCACGGTGTGTTAAGACTTAAGTTGAATGTTTGCAGAATTGGCACCATTTAAAAACATCCCAAATATACTGAAAGCTTTCGGGGATTTTAAGCACAATGCAGCATTTCATACAAGCTATGAAATTTCAGAAATGAAAGCTCACAACAGCCATATGTTTTAAAAGACAACAGAATACTGTCCACTCCAAATTACAGGGTAACATTTGCAGCCATTGTACTATTCGTTGTTGCTAACGTCGTCAGAAGTGTCATTGCTAAGGTTGTTGCTGTTGTTGCTGGAAAAATACCTACTGTTGTTGCTGTTGTATTCAAAGCAGAAGCAGATACATTAGGAGCTAATGTGGTGGCGATACTAGCAGCAGCGGCTGCGCATCTCCCTTTGCTGGATGCGCCGAGAGCCCAATTGGGGAAGTTGTTCAGGCCAAAGTAAGTCATTCCATAAGTGTTTATTGATAGTGTCACGACGATTATGCCAATAATATTCATTCCAAAGCCAGCTTTCACCTATTAAAAAATAGAATTTCTTACAACAGGGATAGGATGAACGACGTAATTCCTTGCATTCGTTCACTATCTTCTGATCTTTTTCTAAACTTAGTCGAAAACAGAATCATCATAGAAGCAACATTTTCATTCATCAATGCAGCAGCAAAGCGTTTTTATTGAATTGAATAATTAGAGTATCTATCTATGTATGTATGTATGTGTGTTTATTTTTGCCATTAAATAAAATTGAAAGTGAACATAGAGTAAACAACAGCGACCTCTCCCCCTATCACTTTTTTTATCAGGGTAGCTTGGTACCATACAATCAATTAAACCTTGAGATGTAAAACCCTGATTGGAAAACAAATTTAGGGCTCTTGTATTATTTGGTACAAAACTACCTTGGATTCTACGTTTTTTCCTCCTAAATTATTAGAATTTTGAGTGCCACCCAAGGCAGCAACCAGATGAACTTATGTCTTTTCCTGCTTTTGATGGCACAGTAGAAAGTAACTTTTTGTGTTTAAATTGTTTTGATTTGGATAGAAAAATAATGTTTTTTCTATTTCAAAATAACTGTCCAGCCCGGGCCGGGGGGATTGACTAGGGAAGTGACGAGGGTGTGTGGCAAAGCTCTCCACACCCTGTACCCTGTCGCATAAAAAATGGCCCAAAAGTATACCCTGTCGCGTAAAAATTTGGCCAAAATCCATTGTTTCAAGAGAACTCCAAAAAATGTCCTTCCACATGATACCCTGTCGCATAATTTTCTTATCAATTGTAATACCCTGTCGCACAATATTTATCAGAAAAGGACACTCTGTCACATAATTTGTACCGTAGAAGGCCACCCTGTTGAGCGGCACATCCCGTCAAGTCAAGTATGTGAGTACTCCCCCCCCCCCCTCCCACGGGCTGTCCAGTTCATTGAGCGATACTGAGACCTATCCGATCCAATAACAGAAAATTTTCACCATTTCAGGGGGTCAAGGAATAATTAGCTTCTCATACAGTTGATGAAATTGTTGATCAAATAATCATATGAAGCAGTCATACCATATCAGGAATTGTCAGCCTTCCCGTTGCAAAAACAATAGCATTCGGAGGTGTTGCCACTGGTAACATGAATGCAAATGAAGAGCATATTGTTGCAGGAACCATGAGATAGAAAGGGTGAACTTTGATGCTTTGGGCCTAAGAAAGCAAAGGGCAAACTTTGTCAACGGTCAACGAATACCATCATTCAAACTTAAACTCCGTTTTCCAACTCTGTTTAAGGATGCGAGTTTATCAGTGGGCTAACCTAGCAAGTACAACAAGTTGCACGACGAAACAGCATGAAGCTGCTAGTATTTTTTGATGAGGGACCTTTTTGTAAATTCGAGTAGGAAAAGAGAGCAAGAAGTATTCCTTTAATGCTCTAACCAAGAGCTCTTTTCTTGCGTCTAACCTACCATTTAATTCGATCTCCAGAAACAGCATATCTAGATGTTGCGAATCGATCGACTTAATGAATGATGGCGCTTCGATCAACAGAGACTCATACTATTACTCTGACAAACCTGACCCTATTTAGGTCCGAATTCCGAGCTTCCTAGAGCACCAATCAGATTGCCAGATTTGAGAATTGTCATGGTAATGGCCAGGCCATGATGCCATTTAAATTCGACTGATGAATGCAGAAAATAGAGCCAGCGTTTTGACTATTCATTTTCATTGTGAGTCCCTATTGAGCAAGGTTTACCGCAGAAATATACAACGGACTCATCGCCATAGGTCTAGGCACAATCTTTTTGGGACACCCTATAGATTATCAAGACGCAGAGCACACGACTGTTGACAGCTATACAGGTAATTTCCTGTTCAGTTATTTCTTTGACTTACCAGTGAAGCAAACACAGGAAGCAGAATGGTTGCTGTTGCTGTATTTGAAGTGAACTCAGTCAGAAATGTAATCAACGTAGAAATGACTAGTGCAATGACGAAATGTGGAACGGAATCGAGGGCAGTGAGCTGACATCCAAGCCATTTTGATAATCCAGATTGCTACAATTTAAAAAGTACACAAAACTAACAGTTCACAGAACTGAAGAAAAAATTCTACGAATTCCTTGCTATACCTTTTGCTTGATTACTTATTAGCCCGTTAGCGTCTTTGAGGAACATCAAAAAAAACTTCTTGAACTGTTTAAACTGAAGATATGAAAAAAGGGAGTAAATGAAAAGGCAATGCTAAATCGTTTCTTGTGATCAGTAGCAAGTTTCCCCGTCCTTAGACTTATACCTTGGAAATGCCTGATTTAGTTCATTTCCAAGGCAAAGGTACAAACTTCACTCTCATGTTACGATGACTTCATCGTAGAAAGTTTGTAGGCAATTACAGCTAATAAATCTAGTTGAAAGGTCCAACTGAATAAAGATAACTTCAAAATCACTGACAATAACCAAGAGGATAAAGCTACTTTAGAGGCACCTTGTAAATAAAGCATCACTTACCTCACAAGCTTGTGCAAGAGCAAAGCCACTGCCTAGCAAGATTGTAACATTCCATGGAAATTTTAGTTGAGTTGCCTTCCATTCAAGAATCGTTTTATGGGGCTCTGGAATACCAAAAATGAATATTTATTATAAATGCAAAATCTTGGGGTGGTTCACTTACGCCCAGTGCCTTCCAGCTTCCTATGTCTCTGGATACAAAAAATTGTTTGGTCATTTTTCAAGAAGTTAAGCAAGATTCATGAAGGAAAACTCACGTTTGGTCCTAGGTCCTCCAAATATTTCAGGCCTTCTTGACGGAAAAAGAAACATCGAAAAGCAAATGAGAATGGCAGCTGTCGAATCACTAACGTAGCTCTTCTTCCTACAAAATGAAGGAAAAAAGCTATGAAAATCGAACTTTATGCAAAAAGTTCAATCGATAAGTGGTACGAAGACAGAATTTTCATGCACATTTTGTTCGAAGATTGATACTTAAATTATATAACAGAATGGTAACATACCCCATGGGGAACAATGAGCCCCATCCAGGGATGAACTTTGGATCTCTTAACATCCAGCAGAGCACAAGAGCAAGGAAATGAAACAACACAGCATATTCTGCAAATCTAAAAGAAAAAAGCAAACTCGTGTCATTTCTTAAAAATTGAGAAAGTATGCCTTGAATTATAATAGAGATTTGCCGTGAAAAAAAGAGTTTGCTGTGACCCTTGCGGGCCTTGTTTGTTGTTTGCAAAATGTTTGCATTTCAATTTTGATCTTGGGATAAAACTATGTCGAATTAATGTATCTGACTCGTAAAAATTGTGTGTTGAATCCGCAAAATATGAGGTAAAAGACTTATAAAACTATCATATATATCCTTTTCTTCAAACTTTTGAATAAGCCCCCATTTCTCATAAGACACCTCTCCACTAAGTCTCCATTTGGACTGTCCAAAATTAAATTGGCTCCGGAGGGAGGGGGGGGGGGGGCTTAGTAGAGCTTTATGCTAAGTCTGCAGAATGATCCTACGTAGAAGTGGAGCTTGAATCTGTTCATTATCCCACGAAATAAGGGTAAAATACGTACGATACAGGTCCTAATTCAGCATATTGTCTTTGCATTAATTCATATACTGCTTTCCCTTTTGATCTGTTTCTTTTCTTCCATCGAAAACAGCAACATAGATGCTTCCAACTAAAGAAGGAGCAAGTACATCAAATTTCACATGTGTCTTAAAGGGGCAGGGTCACTTATCCGTAAACAAACTTGTCTCTAAAGTCTATATTGTTATCTCTAAAGTCTATATTGTTGCCCACACACGTGGCGTGGCCATTGTGGTCTGTACAGATTTTGGTGGATGGGGTGAATCCACAAGAAAGTTACTTCCAAAAATTCACCAATATCTCTAGAACATATGAGTGTGTCGTTTGCTTCTCTACGAAGCTCAAGAGTCCATCTTCAAAACAACACCTTCATTTTGAGAAAAGTACTGAAAAATCTCTGTGATATGGCCTATCAAAAAGAAAGCAAAATCGTCATTGTGAAAGAGGTTTGCTTACATTATGTGACCCTGCTCCTTTATACCAAACTATCTACACGTAGAAAAAAATTAAATTCTTTAGATGCAATACACCACTTTCATTAAGCAGCCTCGTTATGGAAATTTGTCAAAATCTCTTCCTATTGTTAATATGAAAATTTCGAGCCCAGATTCAGATTTAGCACCCAAACTTTAGTCTGGTTACATGTTTTTAATCTGCTGACAATTGTGATGTTGATTTTATGACGATGTAAAGTTCAGAGATATATAAGGGAGTTGACCGTGAAAAGTCGTTCGGGGCGAAACTTTACACCCTGAGTCATTTTCACGGTCTAATCCTTCATAGATTTTCAAACTTAACAACGCCATAAAATTAGCATTACGACCGTTAGCAACATGAAAACCTAGGGTTAGACTAAAGTTTTTGTGCTAAATTCGAATTTGGCGTCTAAAATTTCATTTGAAAGAATTTTGAATAATTAAGGTGAATGTGCAATTCTGCAATTCGTAGTTCTGTTTTCTGCTCAATGTTCACTTGATAAATGTTGTTGGCTATCGATTTTGACACCGTTTACAATCTTCTTTGCAAGTAAAGTAAAGTATTCTTGTATTAAAGACAGCAAGAATAATAAGATCCTACAGATAAGGGCAGTTTTCTGCGTAGGTCACTTTATTTGCAAAGGAATCCAATCCTGGCAACTGTAAAACATTGATTCAATGGTCTGGGACCAAAGTTAGGATTCTGGGACAAGTCATATAGGGATTCCCTTGGAAGGCTAAATGATGCAATCAAGGTTCACTTTCATGAAACGTCATCCAATTTAAAAGACGTACTAGGTCATGCTAAAGTTTAGCGTGAGGCTCTGGCTGGGGGTTTTTGGAGTAAATGAGCAGGACGTAAACATTAAGAAAGAGGGAGCACGCAAATCTTTGGGGAAGATGGAGAAGACATCCTGTTCAGTTTTAAAGGAAGTATGCTGCTTTTTAAGGAGGAGCAAGTGAGCAACGATCTCTCTTTCAGGGCCTCACAAGCAGGAGAAAAAATTCTTCCTGCTGCGTGTAGTGCCGTAATACAAAGACAAACAAGTAAATAACATAAAACATAAGCACTTTGATGCGAAATGAAAGAAGCGACGTTTCGAGCATAGCTGGTTATCAAGCCTCGCAAGCAGGGCCTCGCAAGCAGGGCTCCGCAAGCAGAATTTTCTGTTATCCGTCATTGTATTCCTACGTCAAAAGCTGTAACTGTAGTTACATACCTTATTCCAAAGAACATTGCTTGAAGGTAAATCCAGGATATGACGAGGAAGATCAGCATTTCTGGGAAGGCATAAAGGAACCAGGCAAGAAATGATATGCCAGGGCCTTTCTTAAAGACACTGTAGTGAGAAGGAGACATCAACATAGTCAACGTAATTATAATACATAGCCAGTGCCATTACTTTAGTTGCTTTCTCGTATAGGTCACATTATTTCCTCCCTGTCCATATTAGAATTGCCTGCACAGTCTTATCTCTGGAATTTTCTCAAGGCTAAGAGAGATGATCATCAACTGTCTGTTGTTCCAAAGCTCACTTCCGGTGCATTTAATCAATCACCCCCAAACCAGCCCCAAACCTACCAAATTAAAAAAAAACAGTAGAATTCGCACAGGCGGTAATATATGTCCCAATGAAGCAACAAAAAACCCATTAAAACGGCAGGTTTTGGACTCACAATTTTAATTCACAGCCTCGTTACATAAAGACCCTCAACTTACGCTCATGTGATTGAGTTGAATTGTTGTTGTTGCTTTCGCTCCACTGAGAATAGCGTTGGCTGAGGCTAGTTGTAGTTTTAGCGTTATCATTTCAGGCAAAGAGCGAAACTACGATAGATAATTGAGTCTATATAATTCACTGGTGCAAATTGGAGTCTCCCCAAAGTATGTCAAACTTTCTGCCTTAAACTAGGAGCGGACGGACACCAAGTGTGTAGCAGTGAGAAACCTATATCGTTGCCGAAACACCTTAACCGACCGCTTTTTGTGTTTTGAATTTATTTCTATTTAGTACTAAGCCAGCTTGTTGCTGTTTTGTGATTTTGAAATTTTCAGTAATGAGCCACCTTAAAGTGCAGATCCACCTTAACTCAAAACACACCCTTGGTGTTGTGATATCGACATCGATCGGAAAGCTGTGGCACTGCTCATTACTTAGTGCTGCAGCAGTGTCTAGTGAACAAAACATAGAAAAGAACTGAGAATGGCTTCCTTACTTCGCACAGAATGTGGTCCTTTTATTTTCGGTCAAAGTTCAAAGATCAGACACTACAAAAGGGCACTTACTCTGTCAATTGTCCTGCCAAAACAAGTTGTGGAGCTGTTCCCGTCAAAGTTCCAGTGCCTCCGATGTTAGCAGAATAACAGATAGAAAGCATCATCGCCTTGCACATCATATTGTAACGGTGTACCTTTGGATCTACCTGAAAGGAACGATCAGCATTAAAGGGGAATCGTCTCAAAATTTCTTTTTTTCGAAAGAATGATTTTGTAATTTTTGAAAGGTGATATCATATACGGTATTTTGAAAGTACATTTCTCTTACGACCACTCAGATATAAATGGATTTTGATGATTAGTTTTTGATGGCTTGGGTGACGTCATCAAACAAACTAGAGAGAACAATGCACACGTGCCTAAAACAATGGTGTTTACAATTTTATTATAATCTGGCGAAGGACCCCCTTAAATCACCTAATATGTTAAGAGAAGGTGGTTCAAGATATACACACAGTGTTCAAGTTGTTACAGGAACAACAAGCGTAATTACGTAATCAAGAAACACAATGTGCTCTCCCGGTTATCGCCATACTGGCTGCATGTTGGCTGCATGGCAACTCGTGAACCGTCGTGAACTTGGGCACACAATGCACGGTTTAGCGATAATCGGGAGGGCACATTGAGTTTCTTGATTACATAAATCTTCTAATATAAACTTTATGAAGGAAGGTGGATATACTATGGACGATAGGAAGCAGGGGCGGACTGGCAGTAGAATTGGGGCCCGGGCGATTCTGCGGTGAAGGGGCCCGAAACGAAAGGCGAAACCGAGAGAAAAATTTGCAGGGCACTTACTTGGAAAAATTTTCGGAGACACACACCCTAGATCGGTCTCGAAATGATATGAAATGGTTTCTATACGAGTTGCATGTTGCTATCTACTTTCTCAAGTGATGTTTTGACAGACCCGTGAGAATCAAATTCATATTGTGCGGGAGCTGTAAATAGGTTATAGGTACGAGCCCAAAAAGTAGAAATGGGGGTCCGGGGAAAAATTTTCATGACCACACCCTTTAGATCGTTGGAAAACGCCCAACTTTTGGAAGATTTGCCATTTAAAGCATCAGAGCATCACGAGTGATGGGGGTCCTTCCCTTAAAACGTGAATGATTGCAATTTCACGAGTGGATTCATTATTTTTGAAGCCCACAATGTAGTAAAAAAGTGATCATTTGATAAATTTTGGCAACTTCCTGGAATAAAGACAAGTTTAGATCTTCATTTCCATGTGTTTGGCTTTCACAGCCTTTTTACTTGAGAAATGAACGAACTTCTGCATAGTATTGGGGGCTGAAGCCCCTCAGCTCCTCGTTTTCAGCGGACCTATTTGGAGGATGCAATTTTTTAAATAGACCCAGGAGTGTCCAGAAGTTGAAGGCGAAAACAGCAATCTCAGTGGCAATGCCAGCCATCGAGAACCCTGGAGGACTTGCACGAATTGGGGTCCGGGGGGCGAAGCCCCCGGAAGACCTTTCATGGCCATGCCCGTTTCGTTCTTGGGAAATGCCAGATTCATCGCTGAGGAATGCCTTTATTTGTCCTCAAACTTCAAGGTTTTACAACCCATGAAAGGGAATGCTTTGCTTGCAACGACAGACATTCCTGGGAAAACTTTTTAAAGTAGAGCATGAAAATCGTCTACAAATGATCTTTTTGTCAAATCATTTACTGTAAAATCTTTTGCGTTATTGTTCTTTTGTCTTTTCGGAAAATTGGAAACTTTCATACCTGAAAACCATTATTACTTCACATTTCAAATTTCTAAAATGGTAAATACTTCTACCTTTTCTCTAAACACCTTATTCATACCTCAAATACCCCTAAAAGGGCCTCCTAGATCGCTGTAAATCGAGTGTCGATATAGGTAGAAGTATTGTTTGAAATCAACAGACTTGCAAGGGCAATAGGTAAAGTGAGAAGGAGCCCTGCTTACAAGACATCATCTCGATTAGGTTTTTATTGGGCCCCCTTGGCCAGAGCTGCTTCAATTTCGTCAAGTTCTATCTACGTTTGCAGATTCCCCAGTTCACCTACCTATCGAAAGTAGTTCAATACAAACGAAATTTCTGAAATTTCGTGTCACCCTTATCTTAAAAATTGGGGCCCACGTGCACTCTTTGGACATCTTCAATTGTTAGACAAACAAAAATCGTTGCTGAAAGAAATGTTACAGGTCCCTTTATAACTAATTTTCGTTGATTTCAATTGGTTGCTTGGCCACTGTCAAAAGTTCGTCCAAAAATTAATAGTCTGAAGTATTTTCTTCGAGCATAGAAGGGGCCCAAAGGGGCACTTGCTGAGGGGGCCCTTCGGGGCCCAGCCCGGTAGCCCGACTGGCCAGTCCGCCCCTGATAGGAAGAGATGTAATGTCATGCTGCCAACCAAACATTTATTTTTGTCAATTTTACCTTCTTTTCAACTCTGTCTTCTATGCTGACCTCAATCCCATCTTTATCTCTGGAGGTAAGAATAATACACGTGAAAGTGGGGAGCCAGGAAAGTGCCTGGAATCTGGAATGAGGTCCAAAATAGTGCTGTTCGTTTATCAGTCTGTTCCTTTCCTATTGTCTTCCTTTGCAAAAATTTAGGGTCCGTGTTTCTTACGGTTTCTTAAGGGTGGCTTTACTGCAATACCAAAATGATATCTCCTCCACTCACTACTTTATGGCTAATAAACTCCAGACAAAATCCTTTCGAACATAAAATACCAGCTTTATTTGTAGATTAAAATCGTTTGACAAGGAAGTTAGACGTGAATCTGTAATCTAGCTTTCAAAAGCCCGTTGCTTGCCTTTTTAAGAGTCCTCTTGTGCTTGTATTCCGAGGATGTATAGGTGCAACAAGCTTTAGCATCTCTTTATCTTCATTGCTTGTAGCAATGTCGTCCATCTGAAGCCCTTCTTCAGAATGTGGCTCAACTGCAGCAGATGTGAATCCGTCTGTATTTCCATTTTCATGCTGCTGCTCTGCACTATTGTCTTCTTCACAATCACAATCCTTATTTGGCATAGTTTCTTTGTCTAGTTGTTTGAGAACAGCTTCCATGATAGGTGTCATCATTGCTGTTGTTGCTGTATTTGTTATCCACATTGATATGAAGGCCGTAACCACCATAAAACCTAGCATTAACCTGTTGATAGCAATAGTATTGATTAATATTCAGCTTTTTTTCTCTATTCACATAAAATTTACAATAAACTAACGAATAAATTACAACACAAGACGATAGTGCAAGGAGCATGAAAATTCATTGGAACCCTACAACTATTACATTTAACATAACATCTCACTACGTTGTTACACTACTCACTAATTACATATTTACACAACATAGATGCTGCTTAACATAGATACCACTGCTAATTCCAATACAAATGCTATAGATACTAACACAAATACAAGAAAATAATCTAACAGGGACTACACGAAGAAAAGAGAACCATTACGGTTGCCACTCCACACGACGAACCTGTAAATAAATCCAGATGATTATTAAACAAGGGGTCTGTAGAACTGAGAATTATTAGTCTGCTGGGGCTAATGTCCCTGGAAAATGGATGCTTAAAAATCAAGGGTCCACTGAACAGAGGATTCACTTTGTAGAGAGCACTAGCCTCAAGGATCATAGTATTTGACATAAATGGGAACCTTTCGTCAATTTCAGCTTGGTAGCTGTGCCCCCAAAATTTTCAGCTTGGTGGCCGTGCAAAATCTTCAGGGAACGTGCCCCTCCCCCGAAGATTTTGCAGTGTCCTTTTATTCTTAGAAAATTCACCTTTTTGTTAAGGAAAAGTGCCCTCGAAGTGTTGTGCCCCCAAGTTTGAGATGCTTTCTGCGTCCCTGCAAATATATAATATCTTGCATGCAGCCTTTAATTCTGTCCATCTGATGGCTACTGTTTCATTCATCAGCTTTTGCATTTTGGGTCTTTTGTAATGTAATATTGGCCTATGACTTTTGACCTGAATTTCAGCACTTCAGGTCCTAATTCAAGGGAGAAGGGATCTGCTGTCAGTGCATTGTTCAGCCAGAGAAGATATATCTGAATAAAGAAAGAAGCTATCAATGAATTTAATCACTAACAAATCAAGACTTCGCCTAATCAAGATTTTCAAAAGCGTCACCTTCTGGGCTGTGCTCCAATCAGCAACAAAACTTTCAATGCAATTCTTTTGTGTACATTCCATGTTTCTATGGCAACAGCCATTACCAGTCCACCCAAGACCAGCACGTTTGTATCTTTAAAGTAAGGAGGTGCAACATCTTTTGCAGGCATGACACTTAACACAGGGAACAGAAATAAAGGTAACAATGCTGTTACAGCAAGATCAGTGACTTCTGTACACCAGTAGGTTCCCATGATCAGTATGGCATATCCTGTTCTTGCCTCCTGTATATAAAGGATCAAGGTGTGATGCCTGATGAAGAGTAATGCTCGAAACGTTGTATAAATTATCTCTCAAGTACAAAGTCGTATCTTTAAAATAATTAATTGATTGAACCCACTGTTTGAAGTTTGCAATGATATAAAGGAAAGTATAGGGTCTACTGGGTTAAAATGGGTAGTGTTGATTGCTGGAAAACACTAGACCAAGAACTGATAAATCGACATTCACTGTGTCAAAGAGGGTAATTCAAGCGTTTCTAGCCTGAGGTAAACTCGGAACAACGATTTTGGCAAATTTTATCCGAAGTATTCACCGTACCTTTTTTACCCCCAATATACCCATTTATCCCCGGCAGACCCTATGAAACAAAGAAGGATTGATACCTTCCAAAGTCTACCTAAAATTTGATGTCTGTCCTGTCTGTCACGTAAAATTGACCACGAAACGAAACAATTGAAGTGATCGGATGAGTAATTTTGACAGACTTTCAGACTTTGTCATCAATACCGTGCTCATGTAATTTCATGAGTCTTGGAAGTTCACTCAGAATAAGAAAACATTCCATAGATGCAAAACATGCGAAAGAAACAAAGAGCCATTAACGATCAATGACAATGAAATCTCATGTAATGAAAATGAACTGTAATTACCTTTGTTTGCACAACAAATGGCAAAGGACTGAGGATGATTGGTGTCAGGAATATTATCAGGAATCTCTTCCATTCTTTCAGTCTTCTAAGAGCATTCTGAAATCGTTGAAGTGATCCTAGTACCATTTTGTTCTGCAGAAGGACGGCTAGTGGAGTGACTGATAGAAAAGTGTTTTCAGTCTATTTCATCCAAGCTGTGATGAAATGTAATGACGAACGAACAAACGTTGCAGGTGATCTTGTCTTTGTTTTTGTTGTGGTTTATTTCTCGTGCAGGCATGCACGTCCAGAGCTCACTGCTGTACTGCTGCTTTGTGATTCTCTATTCTTCTTTTGAAATTGCATCAAGGACATCAGTCCTCTGACCCAATCTGTGATGAAACAGACCAAAAGAAAGGTAAAGAGCTTCATGCAAATATCACAATGCTCTTGCTGGAATCTTTCTCCTTGCAAAGAGCGCGGCAAAGAGTGTGTGCTCCGGTGTTGTTCGTTGCAGAATGGAAGCAGATTGAGGCCTGTTATCATGAGAAGAATACTGTCCTGTGCAAGATTAGATTGCAATTCTTTGCTGGATCAAGGTCTTTGGTCCCTGCTCATTCGCCAAACTTCCTGGAACGTTCCTTTCTATCCTTTTCAGCCTTTTTCTGGAAATATTGCTCTGTTTGTTTGTTGAGGTCAAAATTCAGAGTTCAGGTCATTGAACTAGACTAGCTGCACTAGCCCCTCAATTTCGCTGTTGTTGTTGTTGCTGATGGCCAGCTCAATGAGGGACTAGTTGCCAAAGAGTATCTCAAATCGGAATATAGGAGCGGAAAAATCTGCTCCTAACCTGATTGGAGCATTTTAACGAAAACAATAGCTAAATCCTTTGTAGCCAATCGATTTTTGCTCTCTTTACTTTTTTTCCTCGGAAACCTCCTTTTCAAAGTGAGGTAAATGTCTGGTCCGTCGTTTTCAAGAAAAGCAAATGGCGTCGGATCTCCTCGTCGTAGTTCGCAGCTCGATTGAAAAGAGAAGTTGAGGGAATTTTAGCACGTCGTTTTTCGCAAAGCGAGCAATTGGACGCAATGTTTGTTTGTGCTGTAACAGGACATGGCTAAGTGCTTTTGCAATCTTTCAGAGGCATTTTCATTCGAACTCTTTGCCGGTGGCGGTTGCTGCTTTGGAACAGTCCATCATTTTAGGCCCACTCTAGGTTTGTGACTTTTCGTTTACATTTTTAGCTCATGTATTTGAATTCATAACAGCAATTAAACTGCAAACAGGTTACTTGGCATGTGAATACTGAATTTCTTGCCTTTCTGTTGGGCTTTTATTTACAGCTGTTGACTCTTGAATTCAAAGGTTTTGGTTTTGATTTTATGAATGGATTTGCCTGAGTAAAAATTTGGTAGTCTTAAAAATGGATTTGCATAAAAATTTGTTTTATTGTATTTTGTGAACATAACGAAGAATGGTCCACATTCATAAGTGACTGAGTCTTACAGTTTATTTCACATTATTGCCTTATGGTGTGTAAAGTTATGATCTGTCTGGTTTTGGGTTACACAAAGACAAAAGCAAGGGGTGATTAAATTTTTGCTTGTGATTTTAAAAGTACCCTTTATTTTACATTGATGTCAATGTTTTTAATCCACAGGGATTTTTCTAAAGCAAGATAGCTGCTTCATTATCATCAGATCTCATGTCAGAATGCATTTAGATGGCACTCCTCTTCAGGAGAGATTGTCTTTCTGATCAAACCAAGCACTGGAATAAAACATAAAGAACATTTCCCTTGAAAATTGCTTGTTTTTCACATGCTATTTAACTGATTGCTAACAATGACAATTTATAGTGTTAATATTATTTCTGATCTTGTTGACTCTTTGGTTCCTTGATTTTTGGTCACTCTGAACTTCTCTGAAATTTCAATTTTGTGTTCACTATACATGCTCCAATTTTGTCAGAGTTACGAACTGTTTGCAATTGTTTCCAGGATATTCTTGTTTGATGATCACTGATCACAGCAACGACAACCGCAAAAACGTTAATTCCGTGGTCCGAATTTTAAGAATGCAATGATTATGAAAACGAGGCTATCAAATCATTCCGAAATCAGACACTGTTTGGCAACAAGTCTCTGTATTAGCGACAGATCAGCTCTAAGGAGCATACAGAGATTGTGGAACCAGTCTATCATTGAACTACAAATGCTACAGGTTCACATCAACGACAACAACAGTTATCACAGGGAGTCGAAGTAATACAAATATTGTTGTTGCTGCACTTCATACTTCAGGCCATTGAACGATTTGAGGCCAGAAGATGAAACCCCCCACTATGAAACCGGACCGCAACAGAACGGCACAGGAAATGCTTTCAGACGGTGAAAAGCTGCACAGAAGCGAATAAAAAGTAAGTCAAAGAGCTACTTTTATTGTCTTGATGTACACAGTTGTAGTAAATGATAATCACCACCGCCTCCCCAGCAACAAGACAAGAAAGGGTTATGCCGGGTTAATGCCTTCGTTTTAATTTTATGGAACAGAAAGCCGTGCCTGTGTCGCAGAGAGGGAGCATAGCATAACTTCCGGGGCGCGAATTGGGACACAGACTTCATTGGTCACTGTATGTGCAGTGGCAATGGAAGGTTTCTTGGTGCACAACTGGGGCACAGCACACTACTCAACTAGTTGTGTGTGCATTCACCATGCACATTGGAAAATTCAGTTTCCAATGCCATCCATGTATGCTCAGTTTTGCTGTCAGGCAGTGCACAGTGGCCGCCGTAAAGTGGGGGGGGGGTAAGGATCGATGGGGGTCCCCCAAATTTTTTTGGGGCCACGCCCTTTAAGACTTTGGGAAACGCCCTATTGAAGATAGAAATACGCCCTTTTGAGTATAGAGATACACCTTTTTTGGATAAAAAACGATGAAATCATTAGTGATAGTGTATACAAGAAACCTTAAGACGACAGGGTTTTGAATTGTATTACAACTGGTATCACAACTTGTCAAAGTTTAAATGAGTCATGTAATAATGTGAAATGACAAAGACAAAATTAGAATGACAAAGACAGAAAAAGATTTCAAAACAATAAGTTCATATTTTAGAGTAAGAAAGTGAGATTAAAAGCTGAAGGCAGACCTACCCCTACCCTAAGATTTTTATGAGGTTTTTGGACAAATGTAAATTACCATATTTTCAAAAAATGGGGGGGTAAAGCCCCAAACCTCCCCGTGGCTCTGCCACTGTGCACAGGTACGCACATTGCACACACACCAGCTGGAGCCATTTTCACAATGATGTTGATTCTTTTAATATACTTCCAGGAACATCACTTGCCTCTATATCATGTGGATCTAAGGGGTCATCAACAAAAGATTTTCGTCCCCGTTAATGGATTTTGTGCACACACAAGATTTTTCTGTCACTGCACACTGGAGAAACAGTGTGGCACACTAAAACTCATGGCTTTTCTTGGAAGTTTTGATATGCCACACCAATGACTGAAGAACAAAAGTTATGATGGAAAGTTGAGAATTCCTGATTTATTTGCAGACTTTCTACAGCTGCTGTATTTGTCACTGTTGGCAGCATTTTGACAGTTGAAATCTGGGACTCATTGCAATATGCCCGTTTCATGCTGTGTGCAATCAAATTTTGGATATTTTAAGCCGAAACTGTTTCTGCCAGAAAATGGGCAGAAAAGCCTTTGAATTGTTATAGTTTTCACATCAACTTTTACCTTTTTTGCAAGAATTTCTTACAAATACAAACTCCGACTGCATGTGCACATTTTAAGAGCATACTTGAAGTGCACACTTAGATAAAATTGCACACTTGCACACTTGATAATTTGCTCTTGCACACCTAAGACCTTGTTGGAAACTGTCATGCTCTGCAGTTGGCCCAGCCCTGCTTGTGCACTGAGGTTGTACACAGGTAAAACCACGGTGCAGTCCATTCAGTTGTGATTGCACCAGCTTGGAATCCGTAAAAAGTTGCACTGGGAACATTTTTAAAGCCTTTTTGCATTCTTTAAGGATTGCACTGAACAATGACACAATTTCCAAGTGCAGTCTTTGTTAGTTCTGAGGCTTGTACCAAATTGATGGCAATATTGTGATAAGTGCAGATTGCACCACTATTTTACCTGTGGCAGATGGAAAATTGACAGTGCACTTGGTGCACAGACTTCACTGATCACTATCAAATTGTATGTGCATACCAGTTGTATGGCATTAGGAAATTTGGTTCTGATTTTAGGCCTGTTTTGAAGATTTCTTGAAGGGGCTTTCTTGAGAAAGTCCCTCAGAGGCTGGTTCCAGTCAGGTAAATCTTTGAATTAGAACACATCCATCAATGAATGTATTTGCCAATAATATTGAGATCCAGGGAGCAGCAGCCTTTTAAATAATGATTTATTTTACCCACCCAGTGGTTGCAGAAAGGAAACAAATATTTTGTCATATTTACAGTGAACCAGAACACTGAAAGAACAAGGCTTATCACAAGGAACACAGCAGCAAGCACAAGGGGAAATGATATTGAATTGTCTGCTGAGGATGGCTGTTCACAAGAGACAACTCATTCCTTGTTGGCAGCAAGAAACACTGAAGAGTTAGGCACTGACGTAATGACTGAACCTCTCTTAGGGAGAAAATCATGGAAGAGTTACTTGGTCTTAATTCTTACACCAATTGTTCTCTGCCCTTTGCCCATTGTCTTACAAAGCACGGTAGGTAATGCAACATTTGTTGTTAGGGCCTTGCTTAGGCCAGCAGAAAGATGACTCAGATCTTCATTCCATTGAAGATGGATTTTGTAATTAAGACTAAATAACCAAAAATTGAGGACTCATCCATCTGGTTGGCTGCAATAAAATTAGAGCCAACAGATCTCTTTTTGAATGTGTGTAGTTAGAGGCTAATCATTATCTTTCTTTGGCTGTAGAAAGTGGTCAGCAGCAGCAGCCATTTAATTTTTCCTATCCTTTGTATTATCCTTATCACCCAATCAGATGCACGATGAACTGCCTTTAATTGGGAAAGAATATAGTTCTGACACAATTTCACAGCCTTAAAATAGCTTTCTAATCTTATGTGCAGCCAGGCATAGTTCTTTGCCCTCTCTGTTTATTTTGATTGGACTGAGTGCACTCAGAGGTGTGAAATCTATTCTTCACAAAGGCAATTTGTCTTCACAGAAACCTTGAATCTTTTGTTTTAGACAATTCACCCTTGCCCTTGCTGCCTAGGCTCTTGTTTTACATATTTTGAGATTGATCAATGTTCTTAAAATGCAGCTTAACTCAAGGTGGCTTGAAGCAAGAAATTTCATTGATGCAAATGAACAGCAATGTTGAATGATAAAAGATCCTGTTTAAATTTCTTTGATATCTCCTTGTGTTTTCAAGTTATCCACTGATTTTAAGTATCAGCTTATGATATCATTTTGTTTGCAATTTAGACAGTAAATGGAATACATCCTGTGTCGTGAATTGATGTGATGTTGGCATGCTAATGTGTTTTTGATTAGGATTTCAACATAGTCAACCTTGTATATGGTACTTTCTTCTCTTGTGGAAATAAATTGACATCATCAGCCAATCCTACAAAATATTGGATAACTTGAGAACAATGCAAGATATCAAAAATTTTTTTTGGAGTTTCCATCATCCAGCAGTGCTATTTGTTTGCTACAATAATAAATTTTCCTCTTCAGATCACTTTTAATGAATTGTTATAAGATTAATTTTTCTTTCTCACAGGAAAGCAAAGCAGCCTATGGTATCCTGATTATCATTGTATATTGGGTGACAGAAGTTTCTCCTCTTGCTGTTACTTCTACATTACCCCTTTTCTTATTTCCATTTCTTGGTGTCCTGAATTCAAATGAAACTGCGGCGGCGTATTTCCAGAATGCAAATGTATTATTTATTGGTGGTCTGCTTGTTTTTGTTGCTTTTGAAGAATGGAATTTACATAAAAGAATTGCCTTGAAAGCATTGTTAGTTCTTGGAACAAAGAAACAAAAGTAAGTTTTCCTATGTTGGAATTGGAACCTAAGGCATAAATCTATTGGATGGCTTCAAGAAACTTTAGCTATTTTGCTTAAATTCTACCATCGGACTTTCTGAAATCTTAAATACTCTCAAAATTAAAACGTTGTTTCTTCTTTTTTAAAGACTTTCTGAAACCTTAAATACTTTCAAAATTAAAACTTTGTTTCCTCTTTTTTAAATTTCTAAATTTTTGACGAACCATGAAACAATTTTTCTGAAAACCGTAATTTATGGATGTCTACAATATGGCATCGAGTGAAATGCCTCTTTTCTGGTTTATGATTTAGAAATCCTGATGATGCTCAAAAGGGTTGAAATGTAGAACATAGGACACTGTAATTTCGAAAAGTATTCCGGGAATAGGTCATAGAATTCATAGACGTAGGAACCGGGGGGCACTGGGCCCCCCAAGATTTTACAATAAACAAAGAAGTGCCCTTTTCATTCTTAGAAAATGCCCCTTTTTTCTTCAGGAAAAAATGTCCTCGAAGCGTCGTGCCCCCAAGTTTGATATGCTTCCTACGTCCCTGAGAATTCTCTAACCGCGTTATCACACCGATTTTTGAGATTTGAGAGTTTAACTATCGAGGAACATTTTGAGAGTGATAATGTATTGGTTCAAGCTAAATTCACAGCGATTGACACCACAAAATCTTCCTGGAGCGCCCGATGGTTTTATCCAAAGCTTCATACATATCACAAACGGTCATTCCAACTCTGCCTCCTCGCACTGATTTTCCTAATGGAGCACTTTTGATATCTGTACAGTATCAGGGATTTAGATTTGTAAGCCAAATTTACATCGCTAAACTAAACCAAATCCGACCAGATCTGTATATATCTTCTGTGACAGCCGGCACATCTTTCTCTTAAAGCTTGATATTCGGTTTTATGCTGACAACTGCCACGATATCAATGATGCTAAGCAACACAGCAACAACAGCAATGATGGTGCAGATCGTACAAGTGATTCTTGCTGAATTAGAGAAAGGAGAGAGGAGGGAAATCTATGCAAACACCAATGAAGATGAGCAACAAGAAACACAGATAGGAAATGGTGCGGAATATACAGTTTTACAGGATGAAGTCGAGAGTGAAATTTGCCATGAAATACCACAAGATTTTGACCAGAGAGAATTTGTGAAGAAAGCGATAAGGTATCGAGACGATCAAATTCTTTGTATCTTTTTATGAGAATTGGAGTCATTATTTAGCACTCATTGAAAATAGTTCCCACTTTTGAAAATTCATAGCACCAATAATTCTCAGTAGATCAGATTAGACTGAGGTGAATTTTGCTTGATAGGGACGAGATTGAAGTGTTACCAAATTTCTTATTGCATTTCTATGAGTGCTGGGAATACAGGCAAAGTCAACTCTACGAAGCAGTCCCTGTTGACCAAGTGATATCAGAAAATCAAAGAACGCAGGGAAACAAGGGACGAAATGGCATAAATCAAGGTAAAAACGAGAGAAACGTCACAAAAATAGTTTTGGCCTGCGGCTTTTAACTTGATGATGAATGATTTAAATCCATCAAGTGCACTTGGTGCTTTAAATTTTCGGGAGCAGGAGCTTTTTTCTAGCTCACCGGGCATTTAATTTTCATATTTCAAGCTTAGATGAGAAGCTAGCCCTTCCAGATGAGTCTTCGTTTTCAAATGGGCCCTCTCATCAAATACTTAAAGAACTAAGCTAAATTACAATATACAAATAACCTAAATAACATGAAACTGGTTAGACTCTAAACAGGTTATAACTGAGCGATTTCTTAATCCCTCAATCACCACAAAGAAGTTTTCCTCTGGTTCATTCATGAAGAGTCTTTTGAAAATTTGACCGATGTCTTTGATCGTGTTCAGCGTTTTCGAGTATGAAAATTTAAGAAGACTAGTATGTTTGCAAAATATCCTGGAATCTAATTCTGGATTTAGCCAACGATTATAACTCAGAAAGCTTCAAAATCGTTGTAGTGCACTATTTATTGTGACCTGTTGAAAGTGAATAGTTTTTCTTGGCTCACCTTGTGTTAATTCTAGGAGTCTAAATTTTAGGAAATCGTACACAAAGCAACAGGGATCAAGCCAAGGAAATGCCTTATTTGGAGAGGTATTTTTCTTGACAAATGTTTTTTTATACATCTTTACAAAGAGCATTTAAACAAAAACATATCTACAGTACGATGTACATTCGTAACGGAAGGGAACTTCTCAACAGATTTGTATACATTGGCATACATTTGTTATTTCATGTTTAAGGAGGGTAACCCATCAGCAATGCGGACTTTCAAGTGGCCCTTTATAATAACTTACAAAATTTAGATTACTATATAAATCTGATTTAACTTAATTACAATTCAGTATATATATATATATATACTTACTACTGAGAGCCCTATAAAATCTAAAAAAATTACAATAAAAGAAAGTCCAAATGGCAAAACACCTGCTTACAACTAAACAATACATTGTTTAAAGCTGTTCAAGGAGGATACCTGCCTCAGCTGTGAGGCCATTCCAAGATTTAGCACCCCTGAAAGGGAAACACTTCTGTGCTGTCCATTTTTGGTGTTTTTCTGTTGCTTTACATCCAAGATTGCTGGAAGTCAACTGGAATGTTTTTGCGACACTATTACACATACATTATGGAGCCAAACCATGAAGATATTTGAAGACCATGATATCAGAAATAGTATGCCGCAACTCTTAATTGTTCCATTTTTGTTGCTTTTTCAGGCAAGATGATGCAGAGGACTTCGCGAAAGCATTGATGATTTGCGTCGCATTCTCTGCCAACATTGGTGGCATTGCTACATTAACGGGAACTGGGACAAATATGATCTTTGCTGGACAAGCTTTGAAGTAAAGTGTTTACATTCTATTTTTATAGAGCTACAGTCGAATGCGAAGGCGCTGTTTGCGCTGCAGCTCGTCATTGCATAGGGTGTCGAATTTAGATTTGAGTTCGAAGCTCCCATGTGATCTCGAGGTGCACCGCGATCAGGTCGTAATCATCCAATTCAATTTGAAAAAATTGACACTTATGTAATCAGTCTATGCAATAATTTGGGAACTTAATTTCATGCAGCCGATTCATTTTGGCCTAACTAAAATGATATTTAGAAGAATAGCTTGAAATGATGGAGAACAGAAATGATTTATCTGTTTTGCCGTTTTAAAACCTGAGATTTTTTTGATCAAAAGGTTTCACAATATTGACACAGCTGCTAAACAACAATCATAGACCTCCTTACTTCTTAAAAACGAGACTAGGATCGAGCGCTCAAATCTGGTAAATTTGTGAAGAACAACAAAAGCATGACCCCCGTTCTGGTATAATGATGAGTTGCGGGGTGAGTGGCCGAGTGGCTTATACAGTCTTTGTCAGGTGACTGAAGTTAAGCCCTGTCGAGTGAGGTCAAACTCCGGATGGGTGACCTCACAACTCACCTTGTCGTCGTTCGGAGGGACGTTAAACTAGGGGTCTCATGCCTGGATGCGGCATGCACAATTGGCCTAAATTAGCTTTCAGTAGCTAGAAATCCTGACAAGCCCACTCAAAACAAATTGAAAAACAAAACAAAAAACAATGATGCTAGCTGTGGCAAGAATATATCGATCGGCGCCTCCGTCGATGACCTTGCATGCCAATGTGAAACAGATTCCAGTATCTATCAGTATCGTATCGAATCGTATGTTTAGGTGTTTATTTAGTTGTTGATTTAGTTGTATATTTCTATGTGTTGGCCATGGGGTAGACATTGTCCTGTGCTCCTCATGGTATCGTCCTTGTAGTGTTGCATAGTAGTTAAAGTATAGTAGAATGTAGCATATATTGTAATATTATATAGCAATATAAAAAAAATATATATATCGATATAACGATAGCTCTCGATAATTCTTGGTAACGATTAAAGATAGTTCTTGGTATAGCGATAAATGTACTCGAAGTGAGTTAAGAATGATTCAGTTTATGCATAGAGAGTTTTATTTGGCTTCTTGCTTTGTTTCTCAGTATTTTCGTTCATTGCTAACTGATCTGTTGTGTAGCAGTTACAGCTCGAAATTGCGAGCATGCAAGGGTTTCATTTTGCGAGTTGCAAATCAAAGTTTGCTGTTCTCTGCCGTTGTTACTCAGTTAAAAAAAGTCAGCTAACAATGAATGAAGATAGCAAGAAGCAAAGCAAAATGACCAACAACACTTACCACTGTGCAAACTGAACCATTGCTAATTCACTTTGCGCAAATTTTTCGATAATAAGCTATCTGAAAAGTGTTCTGAAATCCAAAGCAACTTCTTGCCACGGCTAGCATCATTATACCGAGAACGGGGGTCATGCTTTTGTTTTCTTTATAAATCATTAAACTTTGTCTTGCAGACTATTCCCGAAAAGTGGTGGAGTGTCGTTTGGATCTTGGTTCGGTTTTTCCTTTCCGCTAGTGATTATATTGCTGCTAATTGGCTGGCTTTATCTTGTCATATTATTTCTTGGAGCGGGGTAAGATGGTTTCTTTTTTAGCATTTTCTTAGAAATAGATAGATCTTTGTTCTCAGAAATAGATAAATTCTCAGAGATAGGTCAGTTATCCTTCGGCACAGTGAAATCTCTTGACTAGCAGCAAAATGTGGGAGGAAAGTCAGCCGATGAATCGCGAAAATACCGGCACTTGAATGACGAACTATTTTCCTGTCTTTTGCTGAAAACATGAAGTTTTGAATTTTTCGATTATAGGAAATGTAACCATTTAAAGAGTCACTGCTAACCATGATCCTTTGTGGCGCCAAATTCGACTTTCGTATTATCTGAAAGTCGTTTCTGGCCTAAATTCTCTTTGCCTTGCTGTTTGTTCAGTGAACAAAGGATCATATTTGACAATGGGTCTGGAGCATAGACAAAGGTGTAGAGTCTAAATTTTGATATTTCTCTTGCTCTAATTTCAAAAGGGGCTTAGGCATCGGACATACCTCCAATACCTCGCACGTATCGTCTCCAGTTGTTTGTTTGCACATGACAAAGAATGGGCGCAAAGCCTAATGGTTACCAGAGGGTCTTTAAGAGCCGTTGATAAAAATAGCTATGCAAAGACAATAGGCCGACACGTGCTGCACTACCATATTTAGGTAACAGATATACGTTAACATGAAATTCTGATATCTGATAGGCTAGGATTCAACCGCAAGTGGCTTGAGTCACTTTAATATGCTTACCAAAAACTGTATTAAGCCCCCCTCTCTAATAAGCCCCTCCCCTCTGAGCCGAAATTTTAGATAAGCCCCCCCTCTCTATTGAGTCCCCCCACTTATATCACATTCCAGAAATTACCAACGATTTTGCATATATTTCGCAAGACGAGCTTGCATTTTATTTTTGACAGTGTTTGCGATGAAGAATGTGCCGAATGTTATTTGACTGGTTAAATTGTATATTGAATCCGCAAAATATGGGGCAAAGGAACTGAAAAGCTGTCATGTATGTCTTTGGCAATTGACTTTGAGGAATAAGCCTTCTCTAATAAGACCCCTTCTGGAGTGTGCGAAATTAAATAAGGCCCGCAGGCTTAATAGAGTTTTTACGGTGCCTTTCCTTTTTGAATATCGAGAAAAATTGAATCTTTTAGCCGATAATCTGCTGGCCTGCGCCGAACAGCTGTATTCGCTTCCTAAAAAGCTGATTTCCAAAGCTACATTGTCCGAATAGTTGAATTGCATATAAAATGTACTTTTGGTAGAATTTGGTTAAAGGGTTTTTTCAAGGTTATTTAACTTGCATTTGGAAATATAAAAACGATTTTAAAATATCCCATACAGTAAAAAGCCGCGTATAAGAAACCAGGCTGTAATTTTGAAATTGGACCCCCATTATATAAGAACTCATTCAGCCTGAAATTTGAAATAGGTTCTTGTTTGTAGAGATCATCATCAAATTAGCTTAATCTCCCTGGTGTATACACAGCACAGCTGTACTTACATGGACATATTACCTTTAAAATTGCAGTTGCTTAGTCATCAAACCTATTCAGACTCATAATATCGTATGTGCATATTGCAAAGAACTCAGAGAATGCGTTGAAAGCTTTTCATTAATATTTCTGATTCTTCCACAAACTCCTGTTGTTAATAATACTGCTTGAGCTCAAGTGCTGGACTGACTTTAAATAATAGGCTTGAAGTTTGAATCTGAGCAAAAGAAATTCCTGAAAGCCCTGAATAAAATAAGAATCAACTTATGAATCTGAACAGCCTCATTGCCCACTAAATATCCAATACATAAGAACCTAGTCAGGTTGATTTCAAAAGTAATTCTAAATGTCAACGGCACTGCCCGCCAAACGCTGTGACTTGTTTTACTTATCCGGTGCGTTACAGAGACATCGCTCTTTTCATATATTGTGTAGAATATTTACAAAATCTGTTGTCAGGGAAATTTGTATGCTGGCCTCAGCTTCTTTCTATATGCAAGTATTTTCTTGTTTCAGGAGTGTTTCGCTGTTGAGCTTTTTCACTCGAAGAAGAGATAGAGACAGCGAAGCTATATATAACATCATCAAACACGAGTATAATTTGCTTGGGAAAATGAGGTATTTCTTTTTGAATTTGAATTTTGCGCACTTTAGATGCTTTATTGAGCTTTTGAATGCACCTTTTGGTAACTCTTCTATCTTGTTGGGAGATGAAGTACTGACCCTATCGTTTTGGCCGATTGTGATCCAGCTTTGTTGAGAGCGAATCAACAGTGGGGCTCACACTGTCATGCGCAACTTTGCTATTGTTTTCTTCGCTTGTTCTCAACCGTTAAGCTAATTTGCATATTACGTCATTGACACAAATCGCTACCACGCATGAGATCTGGAGCCCTTTTTGGGGGATTCCTCGAGGCTCGCAACTTAGCCTGTTCGTATCCCCAACAATATCCATGTAGCAGGGTAGGCCAAAGGGAAATTCAAGTGTTTACAGTCAAAGTGGAAGAAGCGTACAATGTAAATTCAAGAATTATTTGAAGATATATTTTCATGATTAGATGAAAATTCGAATATTGCTTTTCTTGCTTGCTTCCGTTAATTGGAATAGTGCTTCCATGGGGCGGAGCATAGGGGCATACAATGGAGTTCTTTTTCCTGGAAACCACAATGAATAAAACTTTCAAGGATTTTTTCTCGTGCAAAATTTGGCCTCCTTTAAAGTTCACACTATTGACTGGAGCTTGAATCTTAATGGAATTCGTCGAATCTTGAGAGCTGATTGCCACCTGACCCAGAAAATAGTGGAGCTAAGCTAGAATTCACACTTTTGTGTGCAGAGTGTTTTCCGTGGCGAATATTGGCAATTTTTAAATATTTTTACGTTTTACTGCATACCATTCCCATAAGTGCAATTGCAAATAATCTTGATAAAAGCAACTACGACGGTTGTCATTCCGTTTTAGCTTTGCAGAAAAAGCCGTTTTGGGTCATCTCATAATTCTTGTCTTGCTTTGGATAACAAAAGATCCACAGTTTATGCCTGGATGGGTAGTAGCATTCAGAAAAGGGTGAGAAAACTTGCATTTGCAATCTCTTGTGAGTCTTTTCCATCGGTCATTTTTTTACAATTCATACAGCGAAATTTACAACAAATTCTACATGCTACTTTACTAATCTAACCTCAATACAACACGACAGAGACGATACCAAGGGGAGCGAAAGACAATGACTATCCCGTGGCCAAAATATAAAGACAAGCAACGTTGAATTACATACAATTACTGTACACTACGAACAACAAGTAAAAACAAAAACTAATGGATAATACACCAGATTCTGTCTTAATGCATTTTTTATTTATAGACTCGAACGCGTGGAAAATGGATCTTTATCGTTTATCGTTGTTTGACCGCTCGAATCTAACTGCCGTCACAAATGGTGACAGGAGCGGGATTACGATCAAAAGGGGCCATCGTGACAGTGCAATAAAAACAAGCCTAGCACCCATGTCGGGTAGAGTTTGGCGCCATCACTGCGCTGAATAACTGCACTGCTACGGTAGCTATCGTTGCGTTTTGCTCTACCATATCCTTTTTCAAGATTCGAAAATGATTAACGACTCGTAGTGTGTTCTTGAATATCGATATTTTCGTTGCAGGTATGTAAGTGATGGTGCTGTCGCCATGCTTATAGCCTTTTCGCTATTCCAATTTCCATCTATGATGAAAGAGAACCATGTTGGTGTCAGTGCTGGAAAACTAGGTAAGATCTCCAATTGGATACGCGTTGCTTGGTTTGAGCAACGACAGTAAATCCCCGCATAAAAGAACCTGCCAAAATAAGAACCTAGAGGCTGTTTTCCTAAATTATGCACCTTGTAATTAAGAACCTGTTTCAGTTTGATGAAACATAGGTATATATTTCAGGAGTAGCAAAATCGACTTGTTATTATCATTATTAAGTTCTTTAACAGAGCTGAACACCTTTTGTAACGACTCTGAATAGGCCTACACAAGGCACCCTTCAATTAAGAACCTTTGCACCTTAAAGCTACTCTTAGGCCCCGTTCATACTACTCCGTTTTTGTTTGTATCCGTTTTTGTTGCATCGAAGCTACCGTTCACACTGCTCCGTTTTCGTACAAAAAAACGGTGAGAAAAACCTCCGTTTTTGTGCGTTCACACTGATCTGCCCGATAAACGCAGCGATAAACGCAGCGATAAACGCAGCGAAAACGCAGCGAAAAACATCCGTTTTTGTGCGTTCACATTACTCCGTTTTTGTTAAACCCATCGTTGCATATTGGAGCGTTTTCAAAAACCTCCGTTTTTGTGCGTTCACATTGATCAAATGCGTTTTCAAAAACCTCCGTTTTTGTGGATATCCACTTTTGACAGCGTTTTCGAAAACCTCCGTTTTTGTGGCGTTTTTGTGCGGATGAGTGTGAACACTTTCACAAAAAACGGAGGTTTTTCGCTCCCTTTTTGTACAAAAACGGAGTAGTGTGAACGGGGCCTTAGTACCTTTAAAAAAACCCATTTCAGCCTGGGTTTCAGACAAGTAGGTTCCTTTATGCGGGGATTTACTGTAAGAGTGCCATGCTGAGGGTAGTAATTTTGTTTTCTGTGGTGTTTGTATTGGAATCGAGAATTCCACGTTCCATTCTGGTCCATGATTTATGTGCAGTTGAGGTTTAATGCAATGATATTGTCAGCTTCAGAAATTGAATTTTAATTTCAATAGCAACTAATTCATGGACCAGAATGGAATGTGGAATTCTCATTCCCAAGCATGCCTCTAACCAGCATCTTCCTAATTTTTGGTTTTAAATGATGAGTGATTTTACCAAATACAATTTTCTCATCTAAGTTAACCTTTGCCTGAAAGATTAACATTATAGTTGGGAATATTGGCTACATACTTTTTATTCCATTGGCCGCCAAACACGTGAACAGTTTTTTGACTCACCCAATGCTGATCTTTTTACTTTGGAATGTCTTTTTTCTTTTATTATTATTATTGTTATTATATGGCATAAATGAGCATATCCACTATAAGTGTGGCTCTTCAGCTCTAAAAATTCAAAATAGTTCTATTTTACAACGTTAAAGCGATAACATCAAACAATAAGAATATTACAAAGTCAAATTCATAAATAAAAACATTTTAGTTTTGAGAGTCCTTCGCTTTCTTCATCAAGAATGTTTTAACATCTGCGCAAAATTTGTTAAAATTAGTCTATTGTTTGATATCACTAGGAAGAGCCTTGAAGCTATTTGCAGCGGCATCTTGAAATATGTTTCGGATCATCGAAGGTCTTATACGGATCTCATTACTACTGCGTAATGTTCTACCGCATGTTTGGATGTCAAGTTTGTTCATTTCGGGCCAGTTTCTATTATTGATCGCTTTGAAGGCTAGTTTCAAGATGTTAAATTCTTTTAACATCTTGAATAAAATCTTTCATTTCCTTTGTTTATCTTTACAGGATGGATGACCACGAGACCTCTTCTAGACATCCAAATGGTTTCTGAAAAATTGTGCTGGAATGTTTTAGTGCTTCTTGGCAGTGGTTTTGCAATCGCAGCAGCTTGTAAAGTAAGTTGTGAAGCTTTTGCACTATTTTTTCGAAAAGACGTTTATTTGAGGATAGCCACGCTCTGTAAATGACGAAACCAATCAAAGTATTTGTGAAATTTCAATACCTAAAACAGATCTAAGGAAATAGGAGACTGCTGAAAGCTTTTTATTGGTCCAGCGTTTATTCATTTATTCAACCACATAGAGTCCAGGAGCCTCTGTAAAGAGCGTAGTTTTGGTTTCTTTGGTTCCTTGTGATTCGGACTATGGAAAACAACAACTGTATGCTTCGATACAGATTGCATCATCGCTGCGGCTAGCCCGCTAAGGCGCAGTATTTGAAAAAACCGCGGCTTCAAGCAGCAGCCAGAAAGGCTGTACTGCAGCAGTCACACAAATGTGGCTAAATCTTAGGACACCCTGGGAAAAGTACTCCTCCTAATGAAACTGTTTGATTTTTCGTTTTAGAATTCTGGCCTTTCCGCATCGATCAGTGAAAAGCTGATTGCTCTTAAAGGCGTTCCAGATTATGCAATTGTCTCTATTGTTTGTGTTACTGTAACAGCTATCACAGAAATTCTTTCGAATACTGGAACTGCAACAATCATCCTTCCAGTTTTAGCTTCTTTGGTAAGTTGCCATGTTTTAAAGATTTTGTGTGCATCTTGAAAGCATTTCATGCACAAGAGCTAGATTAGTAGTAGGATCACTTAGGCCCCGTTCACACTGCGCCATTTTTGTACAAAACCTTAGCCTTAGTCAAGTCAATTCTCAAGTCCAGTTGAAAAAACGAATTTGTCACCGATGCAACATATATAATTTCTTTCACTATTTCCTCTCTTTTCCTCGCAGGCTGTGAGTACGAACATACACCCATGGTATCTGATGATCCCAGCAACAATTTCTTGCTCGTTCGCATTTATGTTTCCAGTTTCTACTCCACCAAATGCTATTGTTTACTCTACGGGAAGGCTGAAAATGTTAGACATGGTATGTTGAAATTTCGTACGATTATTGCTCATTTGCTCTTGTTTGCTTTGTAAGATTGGTCAAGTTTTAGGGTTAGATTTAATTTGATCCTTGAAGAAGGCTTGCAGAAGAACGAATATTTATTCATTGGTTTTGAGCAAGGTCAGTTACTTCTGTATTCATAAGAGAGGAGTTCCCAGGGCTGGTTTGAAGGCGTTGTGGCGCAGTGGTGTCATCCTCTGACTTTGCAGCCTTATCTGAAAGGTGGACAGGTTTCGATCTTAGATAGAGCCCCACTACTCGAGCGTAATTTCAAGGAGTCCTAGACTCGATTCGGTCTATGCTACCTTTGTGCGTTTAAGGTAACTCTGCTTTCCGCTCTAGTGAGCAGCGAGTTGCCGTTTTGCAAAACCACTCTCCTCAGAAAACAGTTAATTTCTTCAATACTATTCGGTCGATGGAAAATCGGTAAAAAGGACATTGCTCTACATAGTCTTAGCAATCGAAAGATATGCAAATCGCAATGTTTCCATTAAGGCTGGCTTTGTAAATTATTTTTCAAACCTTTTTGTTGATTTGAGAAAAGTGGATTTATCTCCAAAACTACTTGAAACATTTTTGGTTTTCTTTCGATATATCCTTTGCTAGATTGTTGATCTACAACTTTGCCAAGTCTGATTGAAAAAGCTAGGCTAGATTTGTTGCAATCGAATTTTATATTTCTGTTTGCCTTTCGACACTGAAGGGTAATAACATTGGTCAACAGATTACCATGCTACGAACCACGCTTTCAAACACTCAGCCTTAGGCTGCATTCACATTGCACAATCTTTTGTAAGCGCGTAAACGCTCATGCAGAAATCCCCATACTAATATTTTGCAATCTGAACACTGCAAGATTGTGAATGGTGAATGCAGCCTTACAATAACTCTTGCAAATGTTTCCATTGGCAAAAGAATGAACGTGCTGTTGGGAATGCTATATTAAAGTCTCAATAGACATCATTGGAGCGCTTGTGAAAGTAACATTTCTTGAATGCTATAATTTTTTACAGCCCTCCGTTTCATGTCCTTTGAGACTTTCATGAGCATTCAAAAAATATCAATTTCTTTAAGAGTCTACAATGAACAGAGATCTGAAATTAAACATTTTACAAAAGGGCTCAACTCTTGCTCATGTCCTAATCAGTTGACCAAGGTTTCTACCTTTCGCTGTCGAAAAGTAAACAGAAATATAAAATTCGATTGCAACAAATCTAGCCTAGCTTTTTCAATCAGACTTGGCAAAGCTGTAGATCAACAATCTAGCTAAAGATATAGCGAAAGAAAACCGAAAACTTTTCGAGTAGTTTTGGAGATAAATCCAATTTTCTGAAATCAACGAAAAGTTTTGAAAAATAATTTACAAAGGCAGCCTTAACGGAACCATTGCGATTCGCATATCTTTCGATTGCCAAGACTATGGAGAACGACACCCTTTTTACCGATTTTCGATCGACCGAATAGTATTGGAGAAATTAACTGTTTTCTGAGTACAGTGGTTTTGCAAAACGGCAACTCGCTGCTCACTGGAGTGGAAAGCAGAGTTACCTTAAGCACGTTTCAATTCAGGGCCGCAGCCAATCGGGAGAGGGGAGCAGAGCGCCTCTCAGGGCGCCATTTGCCAGAAAATTAACTCTACCAGTTGGAGTTCTTGTGATGTACAGGTAAGGTCCATCTTTGAAAGATTCGCAGAGAAGTATTTCATTGAACATGAATTTGTTAACGTTGGTGGGGTACATGATGACATGAATTTCGAGTCTCGCTCATTTTTTTGCTTTCACTTTTTTGAAGGAGGCAAGTTTGAATTGCAAGGAAAGGCCGCATCGTACTTAGCACAGTAGTTATTTCATGCATGATTTTTACGGATATTCCTATGACTGGTGTTGTTGCTGTTGTTAATTTTTCGATCATAAGAGTTTGGTTCTTTGCCTCCCTTCCCTCTAAAAGTTCATGACTGATACTGTATCGGCCCTTTTTAAAGTGTGAATTAAAGGGCGCATGTTACGAATCTGATTGGCTCATGCAGTACAGTTCTCTCTATTGTTTATTACAAAGCACTGTATCGAGGCTGAATTGCAATGGAAATTCGCAAGACAGAAATAAAGTAACAAAACAATGGAATTCCACTCCAAACTTGTTGTTGTATTAACCCATGCCATGGGTTAGAGGAAACAATATGTTTATTCTTTAATCGACTTATAAACAAATCATACCTTTGTCTCTATCGCTGTGCCTTTCCTTTGTTTATATATTTTTATCACCTCTGACCCATGATTAACAATTTCTTACGTGACATATGTCCTTTAAGGTTCACGTTCTTTACCATAGGTGAAGGCTGGTGTTGGTATGGATATCATCTGCTTAGCTGTCCTCCTTATGTTTAGCAATCTGTATGGATCTTTTTACTTCAAATTCAAAATATTCCCAGCATGGGCTGAGGCTCCACACCTGACATCAACTGTTAGTCCAACGAATGTAACTTTTCTTCAAGGCTGATTACAGTAGTGTCCCGCATATAAGAAACAACGTTTTTCATTTGAGGTCTGATATGTTCCTTATAAAATGAGATATAAACTTCAAATCAGAGTAAAGTTTCTTAAGTTTCTTATTAGAAAAATCATGTACTATCAATGAACTACTAAGACACAAGCTTTATGACTGTTATACAAGACATGCTATTTTCATTTGTATTTGTAAATCTTCACTACCAAGAAAGGTTACATTTATTACAGGAAGATAATTGTTGCTTCATTTGCATGCAAATCTCATGTTTTCATTTGAATACGTACAGGCTGATTCAATTGCAAAGCTGAATTTGTTGTGTTTTTCACATTTCTAATGTATACATAGTTTTTTGAATAAGAAACGAGTCTTTTTCAGACCTGACCCAGTTTCTTATAAGATGGGATATTGTTTCGAAAATGAAGGTCTGGTGTTTCTTAAATTCATGTTTCTTATATGCGGGACACTACTGTATTCCAGTCCGTAGAATTTTCCCTGCCGATGGGAATTCTATTGTTTTTGAGAGAAATATCACGTCAAAGGTGAATAAAAACAGCGGTGGAGCCAGGGGAAGGTATGAGGCATAGATTATTTGTGAAGGGAGCAAGCAACAGTAGCGGAACCTGACAAAAAGTAATGGGGGGGGGGAGTCCAACATTATCCAACTGAGAATGTAAAAGAGTAATACCGACACATTTATATTACATCTCTCAATTACGATTTTTGCCAGATTTTTGAAAGTGAGGTGTATTTACCCCCTCATGCACCCCCTTGGCTCTGCGATTGGTAAGCACCCGCTCACTCCCAAAATTTGGCTAAAATCGCAATTGAAAAATGTGATAAAAGTGTCTGGGTATTCCGCTGGTCTGGAAATGTTGCATTCTTACCCCCGCACTATTTTAGCTCTGGCTCTGCCACTTACAAAAAGTTGTGTTTTGAATAAGTTTTTTGCTGTGTAAAACTTTATCTACTTAAAGGAATCGAGTCAGTATAAGACAAGAAGTTCATATGATCACTTTGACTTCAGCTTTTGATCTTTATATCCTTGCTCAGTGGTTAATGTTGCTTCTATTTGAATACCCTTTCATTTGTGAAAGCACCTTTGGAGTTGTGCTCCTTGGGTAACGTATAACAGATTATATTGCTTTATGTGGAGACAATTGAGAAGTAAATAGCCTCAAATGATTGAGCGACTCGTTTCTGAATTTGTTAGTATCAGTTTGTCTTTGAATTGTTTCTGAATCAGCCTAAGCTAAAACAACGACACAAACAACACATAATTTCACGTGATCAATACAGGACTGACCAATCAAAGCCCTTATTTTCCCATGCGTTGTCAGCAGATTTTGGCAGATTACCTTGCCTTCTTATGCTGATTCAGTTCCTTTAAAGGGAAATCTGCCTTTAGAAGGTTCCCATCTCCAAAATTTTGTCGAAAGGTGATTTTGAGTTAAAGAATAGCACACACAATTTTGATCTTTTTTCAAAATGAAAACGTTGTTTTGAAAATGAATTTTTGTTCTTCACAGACGAACAAATCAAATATTTATACATCTTACGATTTCTCGTGGATATAAGTGGATTTTTGACGGTTGATTTTTAGTGGATGGGTGAAGCCTCCAAACAAACTGCAAAAAACAATTGACACGTGCCAAAAACTGTTGTGTTTACATATTTGTTTGCAATTTGATGAGGGAGCACCTTTACTCCACATAGACCTTGATTAGAACTTTAGAAAAGGTGAAAGACCATTTAGCACACCGTAAAAGCTCTATGAAGCCCTAGAGGGGCTTATTTCATTCTGGACGCTCCAGAGGGTGGCTTACGAGGGGGCTTATTGGAGAGGGGGGCTTTTTCACAAAATCTCATGACAAGGACATAGATGGCAGCTTTTCGGTTCTTTTACACTATATTTGCAGATTAGACATACCATTTTATGAGCCAAATATAGTACATAAATTCGACATAGTTTTATCTCAAACCACAGAAGTCATACAAAATAAAAAGCAAGCTTGTTTAGGCAGCAAAATGAACAATCTTTGCTGGAATTTGATGTAAGTGGTGGCAATTAATGCCGAGAGGGACTTATTTCAAATTTCGGGTCAGAGAGGGGGCTTTTTAGAGAGGGGGGGGGCTAAATAGAGCTTTTACGGTAGCATCTAATGTAATGATTAGAATTGTCACTTGCTTTTCTGTGACATATTTATTTATTTATTTATCAGAGACTGTAATCATTTTCATTTACAGATATTTTTTCTATGTTTATATATGATTTATCTTCTTGGATCATGATGATGATTAAACAAGATCGGTTTTTTATTTTAAATCATATTGGAGAGCTCTTGCCTCATTTCTCCTTGCTTCCTGTATCCTTTTACTTTCAGTATGTAATGCCAAAAAGTTGGCACTTGTTTTGATCAGTCATTCTTTCCCGTGGATATGGGCGACTTTCTGCAGGAAGCGCCTTTCAAAACAATCCAAAGATGAGTGAAAACGAGAATTAGACTGACGACGTGATTCCTTGTATTCGTTCAACATTTATAATCTGATGTTTTAATTTCACTCATATGAAGGACTCACGACCAAACGGATTCTAAACAGGGACTAAAATCTTATGAAAAATCACAAGAAACTTAGAACATCTTCCATCCTACGAACGTCGAAAGAAAATTCGAACGTCCCTTCGAACGTGACTTCGAGCGTCGCTTCGCTTCGAGAAGTCGAACTTTGAACTAATATAACCAATCAAACGCTACAAATAAGCACGTGGGTTGACCATATTAAGAAAGCTGCGATCTGATTGGTCGCGCCGTGAACGCGGCGGACCTGGCCTAATTAGTCCCTGTTTTGAAGCGTGAGGACATAAGTCCCTCAACTGAAGCGATAACAACAACAACAACGAGCGTAGGTTAGAGGGACTTATGTAATGTAGTCTAAACGAGAATCAGAATTTCCTCTGATTTCCTTCCTAACAATGATGACACTTACTGTACATGTGCTTACATGCTTTAGCATCTCTCACCAAAAATTACTGTCTCGGAACTGACTAAAAATTCCTGCTACAATTTTTCTTTTGTGACACAATGCTCAAGCAAGTTACTGAAGCAGTTTTTACTAATGAATTGAACCAAATGCTTAAAACAAAAGAAGAATGTGGAAAGTGGAGATTCAAACTGGTCATTCTATGAACAGTGCAATAACGCAAGGTTGGTGAGATAAACATTCTCACTGAAGTGGCCGCCAAAGGGTGGTGAAAATTTTTAGACAAAACATGAAACATAATATATAGGAAGGTATGAAATTACCAAAATTTAATTTAGGATACATCAAAAGGGACCAATTAAGATTGTATGCGATAAATGCTATTGAAAGAAAACAAAAATTTTCTTTTGAGATATTGATTTAAAAAATAAATATTGTGTTGCTGTAAGATGTCCTTTTACAAATTAAGCCTTGACCTGCTTCGAACAGTTGATGTGCGATTTCTTCTAGTAATAAATTCTCCCTACAGTATATGTTTACACTTTAAGAAATTTTCCATTCACAAGAGAGTCTGAATCCCCTTTCTCTAATCTTGCTGAAATAATTTCTTTGTACTTATTGAGTAATTGATTAAATTCCATTATATTTTCAGGCTCAGATGAAATATAAAACTGGCTAAATTCACAAAAAATCTGACAAAATAGTTTCTGGAAGTCTTTTAACGCATACTTGGGCTCATCAGTTGTGTAGAAATATGCTTTGAGCTTTCCAGATCTTAATAAATCAAAGAGTACTCCTGTTAGATTTATTCCAGCTACTGCAAAAGGGTAGCCAAATCTTGGATGCTGTGACAGGCTAAATAATCGCTTTGCTTCCTTGGTCTCATTTTCCAGAAAAAAGATTAGATTCTTTAGGCTGAGTATCCCCATTCCTCTGAAATCAGTGGCAGGATTGTTCCCTTGAAAGCCGATCTCTCCCCACTGCTTTGTGTAACGAGATTCTAGCTCTTCATCTGGCTTTAAAATGTTCCATAAGTCAATCAATAATTTCTCATGCTGTTCATTTTCTTCATCAAAAGGATCAGAACGTATTTCATCCACTTTTGTCACTAACTTGTTGTAACTGAGAAGTTTTGCAAGAAATATTGGCAATGTCTTCATCAGACTTGGGTGCTCGTCTGGTATCATGCGCTTTTTTATAAAAATTATTTCAAGTGCGGATTTCACCTTCATGTCATCAGCAACAACGATTCTTCTAATTTCAGAATATTTTGAATGATAGAGTGAATTCTCCATTCTTTGCATTTGTTTGGGTTTAGCTTCTCCATTTTCACAAATTCTTTCGATTTCACACTTCCCTGTGACTTGTCGTAAAATCAATTTGATGATGTTGCGGAAGCTGGAATTTTGGGCCCAGTTGTCCAGCCAGTTGACAAACCAATCCATTCTCCTACTTTTTCAATGAAATCCTGTTGCACAAGAAGAAATATTTCAGATATTATGTACCTCAAATCAAAGGCAGACTTTAATTTGTGATAGGGTTTGTTGATCATCTGGGAATGTTTGAATCATGATCCAAGATGTTTTTTGCTTTTTGGAACAGATAATACTGTCTTCTGCTGACAATGTTGGATTAGAAGTTAGAGTTTGGGTCAAATACTATTCATCAACAGCTAAGGGGCTTTCAAATGTTCACAAATTCTACTGACCAGATGCAAACTTTGCAAAAAGTGCATGGAAGATGCACACCTAACTATTGCTTCTAGAATGACAACCCTGTTGTTCTTCCTTTGTTGTACTTTTTAAGTTGTTGCACCAAAAATATCTTAATTATAAGCACAACATGAAATGCAACCTAGCTGTATCAGATCCAAAAGGTAGCTTTCCTGTTGACTTCCAATGAGAGGATTTTAATTTTTTGGTAACATTGTCCAATATGTTACAAATTTGGAGTTTCCCCATTATCTGGTGCTAAGCTACGAAGGCCTGCTCAAACAAAACGGGCCTAAAAAGAACAACAGCCGTGTATGCATATTTGCTAGCAAGCCATATACGAAATAGCAACATAAATAAGGTAAAAACATGAACTAAATTGTGTAAAACAAACCTTGAATCTCCCTTTAAGCTTCAGACAAGATTTTTGAGTTTTATTACATCAGCTTTTCTTTCTCTTCTCTTTTCCTTCACCTGCATGCGTTTGCGTGTCGATATTTACATCATATCTCGACAACAATGTCTACTGCGCAGCCGTAAGCCTCGTCTTGAGGCGCAAAGATTTTCCCGCCATTTCTAAGTTGGCCTGCTGCACCACCAGAAGAAAAAGACGTCTCGTCGAAAGAACGTTCCGGTAGTCATCAAAATGCCAGCCACAAGTGATACTATAGATCGACATCTTCCATGGTAAGATTGCCAAGTCAAGTCAGATAGCATAATGGCTAAGCCAGAATTCAGCTAAAGATCATAACATACCGGGTGAGCCAGAAAAAAGTTCCCACTTTTGAAAATTCATAACACCAAGACTACTTCACGGATTTGAATCATTCAAATTCCGCTCAAAAATCGAAAGATCGAAGTATTTTTGTGATTTTTCTCGCTTTCCTACCGGCACTAGAAGTATTGGTAAATTCAACTTTATTAAAATTTCATGGTTGCAAAATGACGGAAAAGGGGCCTAAAACATTGATCAAATCGTAAAGACTCTATTCACACCGAACAATAGTCCATGGCGTTTCACCTCCCTCAAGAGTTATAAGACATTGATGTCAAACAAATACGAAAGATTTTCAATCCCAAGGCAGTTAATGCCTAGAGGATATCTCTCACCCATGAGAAGTTGCATTTCTTTCATTATTCTGTGAGTGAGAGAAGTCATTTGTGCATTGATCGTTGTTTTAGGCCATTTTTCAGTCATTTTGCAACCATGAAATTTTTGTAAAGTTGAATTTACCTAATATTTGTAATGCTGGTAGGACAGCGAGAAAAATCACAAAAATACTTTGATCTTTCGGCTTTTAACTAGAATTTGAATGATTCAAATCCGTGAATTAGTCTTGGTGTTATGAATTTTCAAAAGTGGGAACTTTTTTCTGGCTCACCCGGTATAGAACATAAGCAGATTTTACAACGAGATTACATAGAATATTTCATGAGGACGAATTTCTTTTCTTAAGGAGCAGTACTCCCACCAGTATGTAAAATAGACTAATTTTGAAAGATTTGATTGGCAGGAGAAAGATGTAGTTCTAGAGTTTGCACTCACTGGAAAGTCGCTATCAGAGGGGGCTGTTTGATATTGAACAGAATTTTGTTTTTGTCACTTTAAAACTTAAAATATTTTTTTTCTTTTTCTCACAGTTACTTACACGAACACTGTACGTAATGCCAATAACTCAGGCTCTGTACAAAGAATGATAGATAGATAGAATGTCATTCCAGGATTTAGCACCTGCATTCCATTCTGATAAGTTTGCAAAGTGCACACTTAAGATGCATGTCTGCCCATTGTTTTAAACAATGAACCAATTGTCCTAGTTATACTTGAAACTGTGTGTGGAAGGTCTTCTGTGTCCACAACATGATTAGCAGTCTGGCCTGCAATGAAACATAAGATAATGAATGTTGACATAATTGAGTGACAAAATGGTGAAAAGGTTACTTTGGTAATTGCATTTGAGACCACTGGAAAGTTGGCAGTTGGTGTGAAGTTGAAATGTTCTAAGCGCAATTTGTGTGGAAATTTTGTCGTTTCAAAGGTTAAGAATATTAGAACGATATGTTAAAACAATACATTTAATTCTTTTGTTTGTCATGAAGTAACAAAAAACCAAGCACTAAGACTGGCTAAACGCACAACATATGACACATCTCAAAAGTTGACAACCCACATATGTTTAAATGCACATCCCAAAACCAGAGAGCTAAAATTGGCCAAACCCATCACCTACATCAATGTTAAGCTGTTAGATGGCCCACACACATTTCTTTACTTACAGTAGGTTCATTTTAGGCATCAAAATTTTTTGTTGGGTAGGCAATTGGCCTGACACAACAGACATCACAACTCATGACACCAATCCATTTAGTGTAATTATTTTTTTGTGTCATGTAGGGTGGAAAAGTACAGACCAAGTTGTTTAGATGACCTGATATCACATAAAGATATTATCAGTACAAGTAAGTTTTAAAACATGCCACATTCTACAGGCCTTGTACACATTTCAATGGTTTTAATGCCTATGAATTCTTTGAGAATATTTTAACGCTAGTATTTGAAGAGTTCCTTGTGAATTCATAATAACTTGTGAGAATTCTTGTAAGTTAACATGCCCAAGGTTCCATATGAAAAAGGAGAGTATTTAATGTTAAAGCCATATGTAGCAAAGCTCATGTAGAGGGTTGGGTATTATTTCAGTGTGATTTGACATGAGCAGAACCTGATTTCAGGCTACATCAGATTAATAATTTGCTTTGATTTTTATTATATCAATTTGATCACTTTGACTACTCCATGTCTATTTATTTATTGATGTCATGTTATCTTATTTTCAAGTTCAAAGATTTATACAACAAGACAAATTGCCTCATCTACTATTTTATGGGCCAGCAGGTACTGGTAAAACATCCACCATTTTGGCTGTGGCTCAACAGCTTTACAGCAAAAAGGAATTCAATTCTATGGTTTTAGAGGTTTGTTGCATGGCTTACAAATGACTTATTTTCAAGGAACCAGTAAACTTTTAAACTTTGGATTTTCACTTGGCCAAAAGAATAAAAAGTGTAGTTTTGCCCAGCTTCTTGCTCTGTATTTCATAGATTGTTGTTATAAAAATTCTCCCAAGTAATTCCATCAACACTTATTCATCTGAACCTTAAATTTGTCTATTTGCATATTGATCATTTATTTTTCAGTTAAATGCATCTGATGATAGAGGGATTGGGATTGTAAGAGAACAGATCCTTACATTTGCAAGCACAAGAACCATTTTCAAGTAAGATTGCTACGTATTTGATTTGTTTAAGTTTCCCTTGGTTTAAACCGGCATAAACAATTTCATTTTCATTTTTCATTTTATATTCTTTAAACACGGTAACCCTGTCGGCAAAGGCCGCTTTTCAGGGGGCCGTGACAAAAACTTAGTCTAAAATTTACAAGTAAAATATATGAACAAACGAAACTAAAAAATCTAATTACAAAGTTATAGTAAAATTAAAATCAATATTTACATAATTTTCATATCGTGAGTGGCATGACACAATCAGACCGGACCAGAGCAAACCGGACCCCATGCCCACCCTGAAATAAGACACCATTTATAGCACCTGAAGAAAGGCAAAGAATCCGACCGACCCCAGTCCAATCCAACCGCATCCCGCCACCCACGATCAAATTAAAGGCGATGTTTAAAAGCATATAAAGATGGTGCTTGCTTAACCTCAGGTTCAAGGCTGTTCCACAGATGTACACCACGATATGAGAATGATTTTTGCCCATTACTGGTTTTATAAAGCGGAATGCGTAAGTCAGTCTCCGAGTTTCTCAACTTGACAGTGCGCCGTGAAGAGTTCTTTGAAAAGATATTTGAGAGATATGTCGGTGCAAGACCATTTAAAGATTTGTAAACGATCGTCGCTGTCTCTCGTTTTATGATTTCAGCGATATTTGGCCACTTTAACTGTTGTATAAGGGCATCAGCAGGTGCATCATAGCTACTGTTTGTTACAATTCTGGCAGCCCGATTTTGTAACTTCTGCAGTGTAAGCCTTCTGGATTCCCCACAGCTCCCCCACACAGAGCAACAATAGCGGAAACGCGGTTCTACGATTCCTCTATATATTTGACTAAGAGTTTCTTGGGGTAGTATTGTCTTGGCATACTTTAAAAACCCTATGGCACGGGAGACCTTAGCACGCAATAATCTAGTGTGCTCATCCCAAACAAGGTGTTGATCTAGCTGAATTCCCAGATACTTAGTTTTCTCAACAATCTCAATCTGCGAGTCACCTATAGCAAAGGAGGGGGACTGAACATTTCCTTCAGAGATCTTTTTAAGATTAGGTCGAGATCCTACAACCATGGTTTGAGTCTTAATAACATTTAAAGACAGTTTATTTCCCTGAAGCCACTGCTTCAGGCAGTTCAAGTCTCTATTTAGGTTATCGTTGATATCATCGATGTTATTGGACGAATATGATATGGTGGTATCATCTGCATACATGGTAACCTGACTGTTTTGAAGAGAAAATGGCAGATCATTGATATATATCAAGAACAAAAGAGGACCAAGACAAGAGCCTTGTGGCACCCCACAATTTATATTGTTAACGTTTGAGGGAACCCCATTAACTCTGCAGAATTGCATTCTGCTTTCCAGATAAGAAGCAAACCAGGTATTCTCAAGACCTATGATACCATACTTCGCCAGCTTTTTAAGAAGAATTTCATGATCAACAGTGTCAAAAGCTTTTTTGAGGTCTATGAACACCATCGCTGTATACTGACCCTTATCCATGTTAATATACCAGTCGTTCGTACAGTTAAGCAGACAGGTGACAACAGAGTGCAGCGATCTAAACCCAGACTGTTTGGAAAAAAGAAGCCTGTTTTTGTCAAGGTAGTCGTAAAGTTGGTTGTAAATCAACTTTTCGAAAACCCTGGATAGAAACGGCAGCACTGAGATCGGTCTGTAATTAGAACGATCATTTGATTGACCACTTTTAAAAATAGGGGCCACTCTTGCAATTTTCCAGCTATCTGGGAATACACCAGTTGCGATTGAAAGATTAAAAATGTCACAAAGTGATTCAGCGATAACGGATAGGCCTATCTTAAGAAAATAATTAGCAATACCATCAGCACCAGATCCCTTAGATGTTTTGAATTTACCGAAAACCCTCTCTAACTGAGACACATTGATGGCTTCGAATTCAAAGCGTAGATTTTGTGGGTTTACCGAGTACTCATTTTCTAGAAGTGGATTTGATGTTTTAGGTATCTTGTCGCTAAGGGTATTGCCAATACTACAAAAAAATTCATTCATCGATTCAGCCATACTTTCACTGTCACAAATTTGCCTCCCATCAACCTGCAGTGCTGCGATTTGGGTGGTTTTCGATTTCTTGTTAAGGACCATATTGATAGTCCTCCAAGTCTTTTTTAAATCACCATTGTGCGAAGCAATTTTATTAGTGAAAAACTCTCGCTTCAAATCTGTATTCAGCTTATTAACTTTGTTCCGCGTCTGCCTGTAAGCTTCCATCAGGATTTTGGATTTGGAACGCACGGCTTGTTTTTTCAACCTGTCTCTAGTAGCAAACAACTGCTTCAAGTCTTTTGTCAACCAGGGACTAAACTTATCGGAAACACGCCTGTTACGTACTGGTGCATGCTTATCAAGTATCAATGAAACATCTTGGTCCACTGTTCAACGATGAGGTTAATGTCATCTCCATTCGAGACAATACCCTTCCAGTCAACAAGAAGTAAATCATTTATGAATTCGGTTTGATCAAAGTGTTTCAGTTGTCTTGTAGTAATCTTTTTGTGCTGTCTTTTCGAAGCCCCACGGAACTTTCTTACACAGTATACCATGTAGTGATCACTGATACTTGTTTCATGCACACCAGAGGTTACTATGTTTGACTTGTTAGTTGTGGCAATGTGATCAATTAAGGTGGAAGATTTCAAGGTTTCCCTGGTCCCTCTTTTGATCAGCTGATGAAAGCCGAAAAGGTCATAAAGTTAAATAAAATACAACCAAGTAAAATGAAATATACAGTGAAACACTTTAATGCACAATGTTTTGCACAGCCTGTTACCAAGCAAAGAAATTATCAATGCAACCAAGACCAATTGAAAATAGTGTTTATAGATGGGAATCGGGTAAAATTCTTTCAACCTGAAAATTATAGGGTTGATGTTTTTTTTCAGTCACCTATTCAGTTGGGTAAGAAGATTTTTTGAACTAGAAAACATTTCTAGACTTCTAGAAAACGTATTCAGATTTAAGAAAGGCATAAAAGCCTGGAATGGAGACAAATGTAGCTGTAATATATGTAAATAAGTAGATCTGTATTGTAATTTTTCTTTTTTCTTGTATGTAAATAGTTGGTATTAATTAGTTTGTACACAATTATTTATGTATATTAACTATCGCCCTACCAACTGTAAAAAAATATTTCTCTTCAGTACCAGGCCCTCTGTAGATAATCAACTGTCCCTTAGCTTAAACCTTGATTCATCTTCCTATCATTTCGTAGATCAAAATTCAAGCTTGTCATTCTTGATGAGGCTGATGCTATGACGAATGATGCACAGAATGCATTAAGGAGAGGTAACATCTATTCATGATTTCAACGATGGTTTCATAGTTTGGTTTCAAGTCTTTACCTTACTCTTTCATACCCCTGGTTAAGTGCCCTGGCATATTCTACCCCGGTATCTCTCTGGTGAAAAGATTGGCGTAGAATCAGTCCCCAAACAAGCAGTGAATCTCCCCTGGTACAAAATGCCTTGCAAGTGAAACCCCAACTACAAACTGGCAAACCCCGGGGAGAGATTTATGAAGTTATTTCGATGTGTAAATGTAGTTTCCCGCCAATAATTATGCCGTCCTCAGTATATGATTGGAGCTTCCCGTTGAAACTTTGACCATGTTTGTCAACCAAAAAGCACCCTAGTGAACTTCTGACCCTCACCGTGGCACCCGATGAACTTCTGACCTCTCACCGGGTGTTCTTTTCGTTTGGCTTAGTGACAACAGACATTTTTAGCTATTCTGAAAAGAATCAGAATTAAGCGATATTTTGCTACATTTTTATAGGATTTATGAATGATAGAAGCCCTAATGCCAATCGATGGAACCTCGCATATAAAATTGTATGAAAATAACGCTCAGTCCAGGCTCTGTTGTAAAATAGCTAGAAGCTGTGAGGTGGAGGCTTGCATAAGAACTCTGCAAAACTTAGGCCTGTAATTGGTGAGTTCATTGCTTCTGGGATGTCTCTCTCTCTTGTGACTATGATTGGAATAGTCTCGTAACTTGCTAACTATCAGTCCTTTCCCACTATGGATGGCATGTACTTAATTATCTCGTTGTTTTAATGACAAGCCTTTAAGTTTTATTGCGCACTTTCTACTTACTCTCGAGTACCGAAACAAGCGGGGGGGGGTGAGAATAATCAGGGGCGCTGGAAATGATTCGATCTTATAATAATCGGGGTCTAGAACAATCGGGGAGTGGTTAGAAAAACTGAAAATAGTCATTTACATAGTTAAGCGGGTATCTTTTCTATGTTTATTCAAAAATTATGTTCACTATCATTTCGATTTTTCAATAATTGATTAAAGTGGGAGGATTGGAAAATTTTCAAACCTCAATAGGAGGTGGTAGGGACGATCAGTCGGTACTCGAGAATATAAATGAATGTTCATGTAAATGTCGTATCATCCTTTACCACACAAAATTTCTCAAAATAATGCGAGCAGTGTATCTTTATTTGACTGTTTTGTTTCAGTAATGGAAAAGTACACAGAGAACACACGTTTCTGTATGATCTGCAATTATTTGACTGGAATCATACCAGCTCTCCAATCACGATGTACCAGATTCAGATTTGGGCCACTGGATACGGAACAAATGCAGTCACGTTTGGAACATGTTATCAAGGCAGAAGGGTATACTGTTTTTCGATATGTCCATTTATCACATTATTCTTATGAACCTAAAATCTGTAAAATACTAAAATATCGTTCCAACTAACCTGACGTCTTTACTGCCGACTTCTGTCAGTGGTAACCAATTATGACTTCGATCAAAGTTTGAAAATTAAAGTTGTATTTTTTTAGAACAACACAACTTTTCTTTCTTGTGATTTGCGTTTTCGATCTGCAGGGTCAATGACGCCTGACGTCTGACTTTTTTATGACAATATCGCATCATCATATTGAAACTCTAGGTAGGTAGGTAGGTATTTATATTTAACGTGGCTAGCCTGTGAAAGTCTGAGAGACTTATTTCCAACAGGGGCCACGGATGTTTTACCATCAGTCCGCCGCAGCTACCTGCCGCAGCTACCAGATTTCCCTCACATGGCACTGGTCGACCCGGGCTAGAGTTACGGACAGCGACCAAACTGTCCAGCGCGGATTTGAACCTACGGCCGTTCTGACCTTTGGCTTACGAGTCAGACGCCTTAACCATTCGGCTACGCGCTCTCTTTAAAGCCGGATCTCCACTAGGCGGAAAATGTCGAGCCGCGAAAAGTAGAACGTATTCCTACTATTCGAGGCTCGATATTTTTCCGCGGCGGCAATTTGATCAGCCAATTAGATTGCCGGAAATCATTCCGCCTCGACATTTTCCCACCTAGTGGAGATCCGGCTTAACGGAAGTTTCTTTAGGCTAGACTTACTAAAAATCTCGCTTTCTCTTTATTGTCAACACCAGACGTGTCTTCTGTCTCATCTTCCTTGTTCTGCTTTGCGTTTGTTTTTGTAATGTGTTAGCAAGAGACAAGAGAGAGACTTGTATTGTAGCATGTCCAGTTTTGGGCTTAAACATCGACATACTGAAGCTGCTGTTGATTATCTTATATGCTGACCAAAATAGCTATCCAGGCCCAAATAATGCACCTAAATTGAATCGTGTTGCTGGTCTACAAGAATATACCGCAATTCTTTCATATAGTAAAATTCTGCCACTTTAGTTTGCTAGTGAAAGATTCTGTTTGATAGCTATTTAGCTAAAAATGACCATGTTGGTTTCTGCTCTACACAATCAGTAACAGACAAATTCAGCTAATGTTGTTTATACTGTCTTCGGATCACATGATTGCACTCTTAAAGAACTAAAGTGTTTCGTGGGCAACTACCAAGAGATGATTTTCAAGTATTTGGTCGCTCATCTTAAGTGAGTATGACAACGTCAACTGAATTTGTCTATTGCCTGGTGGTTTAGAAATTATTTATGATTTACTTCGTGTCTAGTTAACAATTAGACTGATGCCTTTTCGTCCTTTGTTTCCCTGCGTTCCTTGGTCAAGAGCGACTAATAACATTACTCTTAAATAGTGGGCCCGCTTTAGGCCCGCGTAGGGTGGTTCCGTATTCACCAATCAAATCGCTAGAATTCAGTTTTTAACCAATCAGGGGCCGCTATTCAGAATGTTGTTGTTGTTGCTCTTAAAGAACGGTTGAAGAAGCCTGGAGTTCTCGCAGCTTCGATGGATCTATTTTGCTTCTACAGAGGAAGATTACTGTCTGAAAGGTATGTATTTTGCGTTTCGTACGTCAAGACAACATCATTCTTTGTACTAAAAGTTTCCTTTTCAATGTTCGAGCTCTTAAAACCAGATTTTGAAGCGATTTTGTTGAGTGTACGAGAACTCCCACCTATTTAGGCCATTTTGAAAAGTGGACCCATTATGTAAAGCGTAATATCATGAGTCCCTATTGACCAAATGATATCAGCAAATCAAAGAACGCAGGGAAACAAGGGACGAAAAGGCATAAGTCTAGTTAACAATCTTGAATTTTGAAGATTTTTTTATCTCCTAGAGTAAATGTCACAACTGATGGAATGAGCAGTTTAATTCGACTGGCGAATGGAGATATGAGAAAATCACTAAATATACTACAGGTAAAAAATTGGAAATCTCGATTTCAGCCACACTGGATTTGTCATTTGACTTTCTTCGAAGTAACACTCAAATGATGTTAGTCGTGGTCCTCATGTTAAAGTTCTCCATTTTGTTTTCATGAGCTTTTTGGCGTTACCTCAGGGATTCTGTTCGCTGCTGTTTGAAAGATATTCCGTCATGTTTTCATTAATGAAAACTTAAGGGCCCCCCTTAAGGGACAGCAGATTAGAAAAGTCACAGCAGATTATTTCCACTGGTTGAAAGCGTAATGTCGTGCTAACTGTAGAATTATAGTGAAGTGTCTTTGAAACCATTCAGCACAAAGAAATAAGCCATCAATTTCAGACCAACCTTTTTTAAAGATTTGGAACCTATGCTAATGTTTGTTTTTCGTTTTTCAATTTGTTTTGGGTGGGCTTGTCAGGATTTCTAGCTACTGAAAGCTAATCTAGGCCCACTATGCATGCCGCATCCAGGCATGGGACCCTTAGTTTAACGTCCCTTCCGAAGGACAACAAGGTGAGTTGTAAGGTCAGGCCTCCGAGGTCACCCATTCGGAGTTTGACCTCAATCGACCAAGCTTAACTTCAGTCACCTGACACAGACTGTATAAGCCACTCGGCCACTTACCCCGCAATCTTAGTGCACTTGCGGCATATAACTACCGACGATCTTACATCATCTTATTACTTTCAGTGTACATCAATGGCATTTGACATCGTGGATGAGGACAATGTATATACTTGCACAGGACAACCGCTGCGCAGTGATATCAAGAATATTGTAGACTGGATGCTAAATGAGGATTTTACGACTGCGTACAATAGTATCCTTTTGTTGCTTTTTTCAGTGTCATTTCGCAGTTTCGTGAAATAGGGAGCACTTTGATATATGTTGTATTTGTTACTTGTTAGCAAGGGTGAATTTTGAAAAGCAAAGGTGACAGTTCTGTTTAAGACTGCGTTCACACGATGGCGGCACATTTTGAAAACGGTGAAAAAAGTGACGGCTGCAAAATTTGAGCTAGCGTTTACACGATACCGGCACAATTTGAAAACGGTAGGAAATTTGACAGTAAATACTCGTTGCAGGGCTTCGATGCTAAGGAGAAGTACCTACACCCTAAGAATCGACCAGTCTCGATCCAAAAGCGTAGAAAAATGTGCTGTTTGCATCATTGTCGAGTGTCACACGATGCTGTTTCAAATCTATACCGGTTAGGGTTCCGTTATCAAACTGTACTGTTTTCGAAATCTGCCGGCAAAAACATGTGCCGTTTTCGTGTGAATGGGATGCCTATCAGTCACATTTTTCACTGTTTTCAAAATGTACCGGCATCGTGTGAACACAGCCTGAGACAAAACGATTTCACACTTTCAATGCAGCCGACGATAATGTTTTGCTTTCTCTGTTTATTTTGATTTGATTTAGTGCACTCAGATGTAGCATAGGGCTCGAATCTTTGCAAAAACTTTGAAGTTGCTCTCGAGTGCCGAACAATCGTCCCCCCCCCCTGCTTATTAATGTTAGAAAAATTTTCCAACCCCTCTGCTCTTATTCCAACCCCCACCCTTTTATTAATTTTTGGAAAAATGAAATGATAGTAAACATAATTTCTGAATAAACGCAAGAAAACGTCTCAAGAAGTGCATTCAACAGAACTTGAGTTCAACGTAAATGTATCAGTAAGGCCTGATTTCCATTAGGCGGAATATTCCGCTCGCAGCGACCTTTTCCAGCAATCTGATTGGCTTGCGGAAAAGCGACGTCGCTCAAAAGTAGAAACCCATTCAACTTTCGAGCGGAATCGTACTTGCAAACAAAGGAAGATTTTTGCGAGAGTAATTTTCCGCCTAGTGGAAAGTAGGCTTAACATCACTGTTCACATAAATGTATAAAAGATACGTATTTACATAAGAAAACGACTATTTTCTATTTCTCCAAGCACCCCACTCCCCGATTATTGTTATATCGAACTATTTCCAACCCCCCCCCGATTATTCTCACCCCCCCTCGTTTATTCGGCACTCGAGAGTAAGTGTAAAATGTTATTGCCTAAATATTTCAACTGAATGGATCGAAGAGAACTTTAGGCCATTCACAATTGTTCCAGATAGAGCATTTTGATATCGTCAATATTTTTAGAGTTGAGGCATTTTGAAAGTTTCCGCTGGTTTTGAAGTTGTAACACCATCAATTGCTAAGGGTGGTTCCAGTTAATATCCGTACCCCCCCCCCCTCCCCCCTATGGAAAGTAGAGGAATCTCCGGAAAGTAGAGGAATCTTCTAAAAGTAGAGGAATGTCCGGATTTATCAATTTTACAGTCAAATTACCCTTATCTTTTGTTGCCCCAATGGAAGAGTTGGCCAGCACCTTGAAGGTCAGGATCTTTCCTAACTTTTGTCGCTCCCCCTGGACTTTTGCATCTCGGCAGCGGAATGCCCCTGGATTTTCAAGGAGTTTTGCATACATCCGGATTTTCTCTTCCATAGGGGGGGGGGGGGGTACGGATATTAACTGGAACCACCCTAAATCGTAAACCATAATAGCTATAAATTGCTGCTTGCCATCATCTTTTAAGTCTTCAAAAACTGAGTATTTCTTTTATTGGTCATTTTGACTTTCCTCAACCAGTTTACAAATTATAGTGCTTGTAATATTTTTCAATGCTACCGATACCTCCTCATGTTTTTACTGTATTTCAAAGTTTGTAATTTTAGAACTTGATTCCATTGACAGTAAAAGCCGAAATTCAAGTGCTTTTCCAAGAAAACAGAACTGCTTTAATGCCAATAATCATGTTTTGAGTAAATTTAACGACAAAATTTGCCAACTAAAGATGATTATTCCAAGTTATCGTCTTAAAAATCAATAATTCATGTCCTTCGCTTCATCTTAGTGATTTTCCATGTTATTTTCTGGCCAGGTTATTACGCTGTGGTCAATTGTCTTCTGCAAATAAGGACTTGATACTCGCAATGCACGAGAATTATGTCTAATTTCTTGAAGATTTTAATTTTCTGGCTAAATCTATCCCCAAAGGTATTTTTGAGATTTAGAATTAAATGCACTTGAGGATAGGGGAGATTTTGAGAGCTTGGAATATGTTTAAAAATCGCTGCCAGAATAGAAATTTGATTGCAGGTGTCATGACGAACAGTTTCATTTTGACCTTCAGAATTTTAGGTTGTTTGCTAGAAAGAGAAATTTTTGACGTCATCATTACTATAGGACGCTTTGGAAGAGATTAACAGCTCCATAAATTGTAAACTGATTGAGGAAAGTCAAAATGGCCAACACAAGAAATATTCAGTTTCTGAAATCTACAAGATGGTAGCAAGCAGAGTATATAGCATTTGTACTTTACGATTTAGTTATTTTATGACGTCACAGCTTCAAAACTAACAGAAAATTTGAAAATGTTGTTAACTCTGAAAGTAATGACGATACCAAAAAACTCTCTCTACAGTTGTGACGAATGACGTAAAGTTCCTTTCGATCTATTGGTTTAGTTGAAAGAATTAGGCAAAGACATTTTACACATTTGATTTTAAAGGTTTGCAAAGATCCGAACCTTATGAAGTAAAATGTAGTTTTGGCAAGGACCGAGATACAGGGGATCCAGGGGGCCATGGCCCCCTCAAAAATTTCAATAGTTGCTGCAGTATAAACCTTCATTATTTTATTATTTTAGTATTTCAGAATATCAGATAGGTACTCCTTGTTATGTATCGTTCAATGTCTACCTTTCACTAGTCTAGGAAGCTCTTTGGGGGTATACAAGCTAACAAACTTGTTTCACACCAGAAACATGATGCTATTAACTCTACCCTGGCCTTCGGTAAATTAGGCTTTTTACTTTTGTCGGCGATGTGTACATCCCAACGTAGATTTACCGGTAAAGTTAACTGAGGAGCGAAAATTAGCGTTGTTTTGAGCAAATTTGAGGAAAGTGGTCTTAGATTTTTCCAGGGGAGTACCCCGAGACCCCTTCAAGGTTGTGCCTGGCTTTGCTCGACACCCAGTTTGCCCATGGCCCCCTCAAGTTAAAGATTGTATCTCTGTCCTTGGTATTGGTTTTGTGGAATACGTATAAAAGTTATGTCAACAAAGATAGTCGAGGGTAGAGTGACCCATTTTTGTCTATCTTAACATTGCCAAGATATCACTCAAATGAAGAATCTCAAAGGTTTGGCACTACAAGATATGCTGACAGAAGTTCATTCTTATGTCCATAGAAGTAAGTTCAAGGGTTACATATATTCTTACAGGCCACTCGAAAGTAAAGAGGATGGGGGATTCTTGAATTGTTCATATACCGTTTACGTTACTGCCAGAGAAACACATTTGTCCTTGACCTAAAAAAGAGTTAGAAATTTCCTCTTTTGGATGGAATTCTTATTTTCAAAGTAAATGGAACGGTGTACGCTAAATGCGCATGTGCTGTTCCCGCCACTGAAAGAGAATCACATTTCCCCTGACCTGAAAAAAATACTGAAAATTATCACATTTTGGGTTCAAATGTGAACGGTGCACATTAGATGTTTCCACAAAGTTTCGTTACTGCCCGAGAAGCATATTTGCCCTTGACCTAAATGAGAGAAGGCAATTTTCTCTTTTGGGTGGAATTCATACTCACACAGTAATGGAAGGGTGTATTCTAGATCTATCTACACTGTTCCCATTACTGCAAGAGAAGCACAACTCGAAATGTGTATACACCGTTCCTGTTACTGCAGAAAAACAAGAAATTTTCCGTATTTGGCTAAAATCATACTCATGTTGCTAGAGGACTGGTGTATACAAAATGTGTATAAACCATTCCTGTTACTGCTGGAGAACAAGAAATTTTCTGTATTTGGCTTTTGTTCAAGGTTTTCATCCAGCTAGAACTGCATAAACTACCCGCCTTGACACTTTGAATGTTGATTTATAAGTGTTGGATCGACCGGTTTTCTGCAATCAACACTTACCAATTTTACGCCAGAAGACCCTACAGATATGGATATATGATTCGATATATCTAGATTTATAATGACTCAAAACTATTTTTCATCTTGTAGTTGGCTTTCCAACGCATATAAGAATAATACTTCTACAAAAGATGGCTGAGATAGAGTAAGTACTTTTGCCAAAATTTCTAGACAATTCCATTTATTTTAATCCATGCGAAGTTCTTTTATGCAGACCCATCAGAATTATAACATTTGACTTTCCAGTGCTATAAAGATCCTGAGAACAACATGGACAGAGAGTTGTGGAGGACAATGGTCGCCAACGTTTGTAGAGAATATGGCACATAGAGAGAGTGAGTGCTATAAATCAGCAACCACTTGCACAACTGGCCAAAGCAAGGTTGTAAACTCTAAGCTGAAGCCTAGTGCAACTGAGTCAAAACAGAGCAATAGAACGTACCCCTTCTCTGCAGCAGCCACACAAATGGGACACAATTTTGGGAACACCCTACAGCTAGGGACATTTTGCTCATTTGATAAAGCATTGGGGATTTTGCAGAACAAACGGATAGTCACGGATTTTTGATGGATTTCTCTTGAAAACAAAAGGATTTTTGCCAATGGTGTATGATATTTTTGGGAGTGAAATGCCCGTCCCCTTATAGTATCTTTAAGTAATTTCTGGTTGTGTTTGAGCATCAATTTCTTCAGGGCCGTAAGAAGCTTCCTGAAACTTGATGGGGGTGCGAAAGACCCTTCTTCATTTATTGCAAAATCTTGGTGACATGTGCTATGAATTTCTTTCTGCTTTGTCCAATGCTTCCTTTTCGTTTGTTCTAGGTACCGCCTTGCATCAGGAACTTCAGAAAAACTTCAGCTTAGCTCTCTTATTGCTGCCTTCCAAGCCACTCGAGATTCTGTTTCGGCAGAGGCCGATTCATAAGATTCAACTCAAGCTTTTGGAATAATGAATTCCTTTCTGAGACACTGTAATAGAGATGAGTGTATAGGATCTTTGAATCAATTCATGAAGAATTAATAAGTTCAAAAGCATGTCACTGGATCTCAGGAGAGAAGGGGGGTTACATGACTCATGGATTGACGGGGGCTTGCCACCTGGTTTCAGAAAGGTACCCTTATATAATTACCAGACCTTGCCTTCGGATCCACTTTTATGATGAATTTCCAAAGAAAACTACCCATTTTAAACAATTTTTGGCAAATTTTCAGCCAAACCAACCCATCTTTAAGGATAATCTGTGAGAAATAGGACCATAATCTAGATAATTTTGGGCCAGAAACCCACTCATATGGGTGGCACATATGTAAACCATCAACATGTTATGTACCCCTCTTCCCCGGATCTATCAAAGAGAAAAGAAAAGACCATGGCATTGCTACTGTAATTACCAACTTTTATCTACAATTTTGCAAGCCAATCAACAGAAATAATTAGCAGCAGTCTGTTTCATCTTTCTTTCTTCATTGGTGATTCTGTCTCATATGCGATATAAGCAACGTAGTCCTCATCAGAGATTTCACGAACTGTAAAATTGTTCATTGATATTGCTAAGTGCATGGCCAGAAGATGTTTACACTAGAAGACAAAAGGTACTGTTAAAATGATGTCAAAGCCCCTTTTTCATGTACAGACTGAAACACAGTGGGGTGAGTGGCCGAGTGGCTTCAAAAGTTTCGTCAGGTAACTGAAGTTAAGCTCGGTCGAGTGAGGTCAAATTCCGGATGGGTGACCTTGGAGGCCTCACCTCACAACTCACTTTGTCATCCTTCGGAAGGGACATTAAACTAGGGGTCCCATCCCTGGATGCAGCATGCATAGTGGGCCTAAATTAGCTTTCAGTAGCTAGAAATCCTAACAAGCCCACTCAAAGTAAATCGAAAACAAACAGACCAGAGACCCTGGCAACTGCGGGTTTTGCCCTCTTAGATATGACTTGAGCAGTTTTCAATCTTTAGTTTTGTAAAATCAACTGCCCATTGTATAAAATGGGTTTTGTATCTGGTTTGCATTTTGTTTGCAGCAAATTGGCACAAAGTTTGTTGTGACTTTGTTTTGAATATATTTCAGATCTGGGAGTTTGTAAACTCTTTGCAAAGAATTTGAATTCTGCGCCATATCAGTTTGCAACAGCTTGTTTCAAGCTTCCTGAAATCAGTCAGATTTGTGGAAACTCAAACAAACAGTGGATTCTAGAAGAACTTAATACATATACAGTTGAAACTGACTGCAAGATTTGTGTAAATTACATCTTTTGATAAAAGTTTCTTGACAAAATTTCATCGTAACAAATAGTTTCAGGTCAATTTTCTTATTGTTCATCAACAATTTTTGCATTTTTACTAACATCATTTCTGGCATGAAGTTATTGTAGAACATACCATTAATGCTTCTCTTTTGAGTAAAACTGTGAAAATAAGAAACAGATTAAAGGTTACAAACTACTTCCATCTCAACCTTAAAAATAGACATTCAGATGTGACATTGGTTCAAGGACTGATTATCATTGCAGTTTTCTCTCCATTAAATATTCCTACAGAACAGTACCCTTTGTTATCAAATCTGAAAAATTGCAACTGAAATCTAAGCCTGACCATGAGCGATAGGACACCCACTGTGTAGCAGTTTTTGAAAGTTACATCAAAAGCAAGCCATCCTAACTCGGTGTTTTTTGTGTTTTGAACTTATTTGTACTTGGTATAAAACCATCTCTCACCCTTTCATAATTCTGAAATTTTAAGTAACCATAAATCCAAAACACAGAAAAACACTAAGTCAAGATGGCTTACTTCAGATATAAATTTCAAACTGCTACCCAATGGGTGTCCTATTGCTCATGGTTTGACATGCTTTGGAAGTAATCAAAAATGAAATCTTATCAAACAGAAGTTATTTGATATTCATCAAAATGTAGTTTTGAGAACCATTAAGTAACAAATGCTGACAATTTTCATCTGACACTGCTCACAACATGGCCAATTATGGAGTCAGATCTAACTCTTTAAATGGTGTGCTGCGAGTCAGACAAACATGTTATCCAAATGGTCACGTTACCTGATGAAGTTTTCAATTTTTGAACTGCTTAAAGGGTTTCTTATAGTAGTTACTGTACCTGTATACAGATAAGATGGACAAGTGCAGTAATCACATGATGAAAAGCAGAAATAAGGCACACCACTTGAACCTTTTACCTAAAAAAATGAATCTAAATGAAAGGTCAGTTTTTTCAAAATGAACTCCCTTAAAATCTTTTTCTCAACAAAGAGAAGCAGTTATAGAACAGTATAGGCCTATTGAAAATGCAAGTAAAAGTGCTGCTCTTCATGAAGGTACACATTTTTTTATATAAGAAATTAGCTAAAAGTTTTTTAATTTAACATGAAATTTTGTCCATTTTAGTACTAAAAGTTTCTGAATTGGTTTCCTATTTTTTGAATGCAGAATTATCAAGTAGTCGCTAACACCGCTGGAGATGCACCTCTTGACATTTCAAACATCACATACTGTAGGCATAAACAGTGTTCCTTATGTTGAAAATGCAAATGGTTAGTTAGTATTGCTCAAGAATGAAGGCTCAATTATATATTTGCTATAACATCCATGCTTTTGACTTTCAAAAGTTTCTTAGTACTTCTCAGACATAGGCTAGTACTACAGTTTCTTAAAATTTTGGTCATCTTAGCACTAGTTCCTTATCAACCAGTTTCTTGTGAAAAACATGTACTGCAGCATTAGAGAAAGATTCACCAAAGAAAGGTTGAAAGTAAATACCCACTAACCTGATAAACTTCACGTTTACTTGGAGTTACAAACTTGGTGATAAATTTTCTGTCAATGAGATCAACGGCATGTAGCAATGTTGTTGGAAAAACACAATGTAACCTGTGACCAAATAATATTTGGATTATAATTTATCTCTTCATCAAAGGAAATACATAGTCTTTTAAAGTGGGAAGAATAAGACAAATTAACAGGAAGACTGCAAAGTATGTACCAAATCAGAGTATCTGAGCAGAAACTTCTCCTGGGACACCTTAACTGATAGCTCTTTGACAAGGCATGTTGCACAAGAAGATGTACATTGGGCATATTTTAAACATTTGTGTACCTAAGGATCTTGAGAGATTTCAAATTCACCTTTATGTTTTTCAATGCACTAAACTTGGTACAGTTAAAGTACAAAGGAAGGTTCAGCAAGAGTTCAACAATTCAGTTTGAGGAAAAACTGATCCCATGAGTTATACTTACGCAGACATCATTTCATCTGTCACTGAAATGAAAAAGAGGATGCCACATGAAACTTTACTGCAAAAAAGCCAGTAATTTATTAAAAGCCCAAAAAGTAATAGCATAAAGATAAAATATTAAGCACCATTGAAATTTGAGGACATTTGACACTAATAACACTATGCCGGGGGTATAAATTAATTCATTCCTTATAACAACTTGCCAATATGATATTAAGATGTAGTGTAGCAGACAATAGAGAGTCTTGGACCAAAACAAGTTTCACAAACATTTGATTCCTTTCAGAATAACTTCCAAACAAACAGAGAAGAGGTGTTATTTTTCCAGACAGTAGATACCAAAGACTGTAAATCAAGCAACTTACATTTTTCATTTTTCTTTACATCATCTGCTACCAACTTAAAAAGTTGTTTAGCTGTTTCTGCCACGACCCTTGCCATATCTTTCACCAAAGTTCAGACGCAATCAGTTTTCCCGCCATTTTGGAATACAACATTGATTTTCGCGCCTTTTTCCTCTACCAAATTCTGTCGCTGGGGAGGAGATAATCTCGTCCTCAAACAAAAATATTTTCGGGCCAAGGGCCTAACAGATTTCTTTGGCAAGTCTGCAAGTGAAGTGATTAGAACGTTTGCCCTGTTCTTGAAGCCAAGAAGACCAAGATGGGGACAATACTGCAAAGGATAGCTGATATTGAAAATGAGGTAAATGTTGGGTGATTGTTCTGATTTAATCCTGGACGTCTGAATGCACAAGATGTCGGAAAACAAGACTTGAAAATCGATGAATCCCGGCACATACAACACACCCGGCCTAGAAGTTAACTTTACTGATTAAACAGTTGAAATGAATCTAATCTAGTTCTACCTAGTTGCTGAGCAACTGGAGAAAATATAGAATATCCCCTCATAATTTGGAAGCTTTTGATTTTGCCTGATTAGGCCTATAGAATCCAGGTCCCACTGTTATGGTTTCTATTTCAATAATGTGTTAGGCATTTTATCGTCGCTCCTCCTGCTAGAGATTTATGGTATTCCCATATGTATTTTGAATAAGACAAAAAAGATGGGCACTATCCTAGAATCGCATACCTGTGGCTATTGATCCTAACCGAACCCTACCAAAAACCCTACCAAAACCCTTAAAAGGTGTGTCATTCTAGACACTTTCTAGACTAGTCCCAAAAAAATGTGCTACTTTGCCTCTAGCAAAGAGAAGCCAATGATTCATTATTTTTCAATGATTATTGCTTCAAAATGAAGGTTCAATGGCATCTTTCTCGTAATTAGTTTTACGTGTTTCCTGGAAAAGTTTGTTAGTGCTTTTTAGTACTTAAGAAGCTGCTTAAAGTTTTATCCATCCTAGAATGAGTTTCTTGTGCACAAATTTCTCACAAAAAAATGTTTGATACTCAAAAAATCAATGCAGGAGGCCACCTGATTTTTTGGAGGAAGCACTGCTTATATTTAATTTCAATCATTGTAGATGGCAAGAACTCAGAAGAACAAAGCAACAAGTAGCCATCTTGGCATGTTGAAAGCTAAACTTGCAAAGCTAAGGAGAGAACTGATTACCCCAAAAGGAGGAGGTGGTGGTCCAGGAGAAGGTTTGTCTAAATAACATTATTTTGTACACTTTTCATGTGCCACAATTTATACTGGATAAGTCAAGAAAAAAAGATTTTTGCGTTCAGAATCATTTTATTCAAAGAATTGCATCAAAAATGTTCCCTTTGACATGAAAGTTTAAACTGATCAGAAGCACGGTGATGATCCTGACAATGAATGTGTTTCAGTTGACAAGAAAGACTTTTACACGTTTTTTTATAAGAAACTTGGTCATAGTACTAAAAGTTTCTTAATTTAACATGAAATTTTGTCCATTTTAGTCCTAAAAGTTTCTCAATTGGTTTCTTATTTTTTGAATGCATGAATTGTCAATGTGGTCGCTAATACTGCTGCAGATATGCTTCTTGATATTCAAAACATCATATAGGAATAAACAGTGTTCTGTTATGTTGAAAACACAAATGGTTAGATAATATTGCCCAATAATTAAGGTTCAACGATCTGTTTGCGATAATATTCATGCTTTTAACTTTGAAAAGTTTCTTAGTACTTCTCAGACATAGTACTAGAGTTTCTTAAAATTTTGGCGACACGGTTCATATTAGAAAGTTTGTAAGATTTCTGCAAGATGTGTTAAAACAGCACTTGATCCTAGAATGAAGCAAGAAAGTCTTTTGATATTTTGTGTTTTCACTGGCTTTGAATATAAGGAATTTCACAGTATCATTTTCACTTTCTACTGTAGTCTAAGATCTTTTGTAGATTCAAAATGTTTAATTTGGAATCTCATATATACTCAAACTTCAACTTTACTTGTTGTATACTGTATATTTGCACAAACTTACAAGTCTTCCTTTAGGAACTGTAATGTCTCATGAATGGAAAGGAATACCATAAAACATGTTTCAGTCAAAAGTTATGTGAAATCATAAATCAAATGGTCCTTGGTATAGCATTTGCAACATCCCATAAAAGCTCTAGCAGAAGGCATTTGGTCTTCTAGCAGCGGCACCTTTTTATGGTGTTGTAGAAGCAAGAGACCAACAAATATAAGAACATTTTGTGGATCTAGATTTTGTGGAATTTTTTCTTTTCTGTCAGGTTTCGATGTTGCTAAAACTGGTGATGCTAGAATTGGGTTTGTTGGATTCCCATCAGTAGGAAAGTCAACTTTACTTAGCAATTTAGCAGGAGTGTATTCTGAAGTTGCTGCTTATGAATTTACAACATTGACAACTGTTCCAGGTAAATTAGTAGTAGATACTTGTAATGTCTTGCTTTCAATAGTGGTCATGAAAGTTTATGTAGAGCAAGGGAGAATTGCTCCCAGGAAATTCTTTCAATAATGGAAACAGAAAGATTTTCTTCCTTTTGAAAGATTTTGTTTGTTACTTATGAAAGTTATGTTCGTAAAACCAGGCAGGTCAATATTTTTGCCACTGATTTTTGCAATGTGGAAGAAGTTCTTGTTCGTTCCCTTGACTTTTTTCATATTCCATTAAAGATGTACAAGATAAATGGCAGTACCTATTACGCTGCCTAAAAAATTACCCAGGTGCAAAACATTGCAGTGATGATAATACCACAGGAGCAACAGACTATGACAACCCCATGGCTATTAAGGTAGAAAGAAATAAAGACTATTGGGTGAATCAGGAAAGATTTACCACCTGCCTTTGAAACCGCACCCAAAAGCCACCAACTGATTCTCATGATTTGGTGCAAATTTAATAATGTGTCAAAGGCCTCATGATGTTAGGATTTGAGATGAAAAATTTCAGGCTATGATGTAAATAACCAAGCAAATTCATTTTTAAATACATTTAGTGCCCCAGGAAATTTTTACATTGGAATGTATGCTCTTACAGTAGGAACCAAAACAAATTTTGACCAGTGCTTGCTTAATTCAATTAAAAGTACATTTAGGTATCTTCCAACTGTACTTTTTATCTATCTGCCAAAACCATTGCTACAGGTAGCAGTCACAATTTGTTTGATTAGCTTCACTATATACCAGTTCTGCAGGTTGTCTTATGCACATGTATGCAAATACTTAGTTTTCATGATAACTGCTATTCAAGAATGTTTAGACTAAAATTGTTGAAAACTGGAAAACTGCTCAGTATCGTAACAAACATTATCTTTATCTTTTTTATTGTCAAGATAATCTCATAATTAATTTTGAAATAACTTTCAGGACTTACATTTCCAGATCCTTTTTGCTTAGCTGTTTTTTTACATTTTATTGTATTACGTTTTATGTTTCAGTGCATGTAAAATGCATATCATATTTTATGATATTATATTGCGTTTTATTACATTGTTATGCTTTTAGGTGTTATAAGATACAAGGGAGCAAAGATACAGGTAATTTTTGGAAAATTTTAGAATATCAAAGTGATGCAATTGGCAAATTCTCTGAGAGTTAGGTGGTAACAACTTGGAATCTTATGTTAATTACTGTACCTTACGTCTGTTACTTATGTTCCTTACATCAATTAGTTTGTTGCATTTTGCGTGTTGTGGTGTTGGCCTAAATGTTGAGGCATTCTAATATCACATCACTAGCGACTCTCCTACTCATGATCAATATGATATTTAGCTTCAAATGAAATAAAATCAAACTCGCATCTATCGCTCCTAGCTTTTTCTTCTGTCTTTGGCGTAACATTCATGACAAGTTGCACATATTCGAGCCACTAACAACTTGGGTTTATTTACAGGAATCCGCAATTTTGTCAAACCCTTTGGTTCTGATCCCTCTTCCAATCAAACCAAACCGATTTGTTAAGAAAGACGAAAAATGGAAAAGGAAAATCGAAAATTTTGAGATGCTCTCCCCATATATTATTTACGCACGGAGTACTACTGAGCACTGCCTCGGAGCGGGGCAATAAGATTTATATGATAATGAGCGAAAGATCAGTTCTGTATTTCCTAACTAAACCTGTTTTTTTCAGCTGCTTGATCTGCCAGGTATCATTGAAGGGGCAAAAGATGGTAAAGGTAGAGGAAGACAAGTCATTGCAGGTACAGTATTGATTCTTTTCTTCTTAAAGGGACATTCCGCGAAAATCAAATGCATGCACAGGCTCATATCGTTATCCCGATCAAAAAGCAGATTATGTCAGCCCTCAGAAATCTTGTTCCTTTCCTCGACCACTATTTGGACCGATTTGGAGAAAAGCATTTGGACCGATTTCAATTGTAATACCCTACTATTTTTGTGCTTCTTTGTTGGCGAACAAAGGTTGCAAATTTTCGTTATTGTCCGCCGGTTAGTCGTCGGCGAGTATTGATGGGTTTGTTGCGTGTCGCTCTTAGACTTGAGTTTGAAAATCCTGTTGTATTGGTTCTTTCATATGTCCACAATCGACTACGACCAAGAGAAATAATCGGCTTTAGCGACAATAGACCATTTGCCAATTAGGAAAAGGGATTGAGGCGAGCGCGGCCAATTCCGACAGCCCTAGTAACGGTCGGAAATCCGGGGAATCTTCTGCACTTCAGTACACACAGCAAGATTTACTGTTCAGTCTAGTCGCTGTGCAAACTTGATTGTTGTACTATCTATTTACCACTTCCAAGAGTTATTTGGCTCTTTCCTAGCAAGGTAAGTGTTTTCCCTCGATTTTCAAGCCATTTTCTCATCCTTTCAGTCATTTTGGAGAATGCTGCGAGGCACTTGAACTCGACGTATTTTCAACCATCGGAAGGCGGCTTATTGTCAGCCGGAAACTTCTCCCTTTTCAATGGCCTTCAACGGGTACTATTCCGACTGTTGTTAATTGTAAAATTAGCTCAAATGGTACGAAGCTTTATTATGGACCCATTGAAGAATTTCAAACATTGCTTTTCGTTCTCTTAAATGGCAAATTATCTGCTCTTACCTTTCGGTAAAAATAGGCCTAGCTCAACTTCAAGGTAGATTTAACAACAAACTGCAAGTCCAGGGACTTTTAACTTTTGAAGAAAGATTCGATGGACAATCGATGAATTTGGATAAATCAGCGAGGAAACCGGTAAAATCGGTATCTGTCTCGGATTCAAATGCGAAGTTATGGCTGAGTTCTCGGTCTGTCGTTTGTGGCCGGTTTGAGCTTTATTTAAGGTGGAGAAATATCGGGAAATGTTGATAATGATATGAATGTTCGTTTTAAATGCTATCGACGCAGTTCGCCGATGTCCAGTTTTTTCCTGCAGAATGCCCCTTTAACTTGACTTGATATTTGATCATTTGTACTGAAAGGATCATTGAGATAAGATATCTAAGTTTGTTTCCAGTTTCAAAGCCCCTAGCACTTGGAAAAGTTCATAACTCAAAATTAATATCAGTAAGAAACCTTTTTAGCTGCTCTACAAAATAATTCATTCCAATCCATCCAATACTCTTGATGCTATGAATCATCAAAAATGGGAACTATTTTCTGGCTCGTCTAATTCAATGCACTAACTTGAAATTACCTTACCAGAGAGGCCAATGAATTTTTGTGTGATCAGTTTTTGTCTGTCTGTTGCAGTTGCCAGAACATGTAGTTTGATACTGATTGTGCTTGATGTTCTAAAGCCACTTCAACACAAGAGAATCATTGAAAAAGAGGTCGAGGGATTTGGCATAAGGTATGTTTATATAGGGGAGACCGGGGCTAGTTGTAACGCTTTTAAGAAACATGAATTTGTCTTATGCAGACCTTTCTTTGTACCACCATGTGTTTTGTTTGGTCATTGGCTATTTAGATATATTGTTTCCCAGATATGGCTTGTTTTAGATTTTCTATAAATTACAAATGAAAATCAAGATCGGAGTGTTGCAACTTGCCTCGACCCTGGGACAAGTTGTAACAGGTACGGGGGCAAGTTTCAACGGAAAAAAACAAGCAGTGAATAAAATCTGTCTGCCAATATGATCCTACTCATTTAATAAACATCGAATCCATCCTGCATCTGTTTTACACTCAATTTTACATCTAATATACTCAAAATCAGGTAAAATATGATAAAATAAACACAGAATTAGCTCAGATACATTTCTTTCAGTATTTATATTATTTCATCATTTACACACCAGCGGTCCTAGCTGCTTTACCTGACCTCAAAATCTAGAAAATCATATATTAAACGTACATGTTTGCTGGATTTTACGTGGGTTTCACTCTCAGTAAACTCGAATTCTTTATCAAGAACATCGAACAATTGTTTACGAATAGAGAAAGTTTGGCTGAATAGCTTTCAGAAAGAGCTTGCTTATTTTTTGGTAGATTTTTTGTTTTGTTACAACTTGCCCCAGACTGACGAGGTGTGAAAATACACTGTTCTGAAAAATTGCACATCAATTTTGCATTCAAGATTGATTTCAGGTGAAACAATACTTATTTTACTCCAAAACTGCATAGGGCTTAGGAGTTCACACGAACTACGGAACGCTGCAGAAGGAAAAATTCTGAAATCCAAGAATTCCCTTTTAGGCCAAAATCTGGGGATAGCAATACCAAAACAGTAATACCAAAACGGCCAGAGCAATAAGAATCACCGTTTAAATTGAAGGTAGTAACAAGAAATTCATTCACACAGCTTTAATAGCGGCAGAGAAATGCCCACGGTTACATCTTGCCCCTGCTACTTTTAGCCCCGGCCTCCTCTATTGTATGCTCGAAGGCCCTCTTCGGAAGTTCGTTGTCAAAGCAGACCGTCGTCTACTGTGAGGGCGAATTTGCAAGGCAGTTGATGCAGGTCTTATCAAGACGAAGCGATTTGGCAACCATAGGAACCAATGTCACACTTTCTAGGCAACCAGCTCCGACGCTTTTCCATCGCTGTTTATTTTGATTTGACAGAGTGCACTCTGAGGTGCGAAATCCTTCTTAAATACAACTCGCTTTGTCTTGTCAGAAACCTAAAACTTCAGTTGTGTTCCATTTTCCCTTGTTCACTGACGGTCCGCATCCCATTCAATTTCCTATTATGCTCTATTTGCATGAAAATGATCTGTGTTATAGATTGTGCAATATTTTTACAATCTATTTGAGATGCTTGAAACAAATGCATGCAAGGAAACATTCTGAACCAGTACCTTGATTTATTTTGGTAATTCTTCAAGGTTTGCTTTTTCCACCACCACACATAGCTTTCTGAAGGACTTCTTAAATCTCTTTGCAGATTGAATAAGAAGCCACCTAATATTTCGCTGAAGAGGAAAGAGAAAGGGGGAATCAATCTCACAATGACCGTAAGTTTCCTTTTGTTATTTTTTGTCATCATAGCCTTTAAGTTGGAAACTTGGAGAAACTTTGTCTGGAAATCCTTTTGGAATACTCTAAGAAAGATCTTCTGAGCATATTCACGCTTCTACAATTGTACTGGGTGAGCCAGAAAAAAGTTCCCTATTTGAAAGATGAAAGACTGAAGTATTTTTATAATTTTTCTCGCTGTCTTACCGGCACTGGAAGTATCGCAAAATTTAACTTTACAAAAATTTCATGGTTGCAAAATGACTGAAAATTAACCTAAAACATTGATCGAATTGCAAGGACTCTCCTTACACAGAACAATACGCAATGGGAGTTTCACCTCTCTCAAGAGTCATACTACATCATTTTCCAAACAAATACTAAATTTGTCAGTCCCATGGCAATAAATGTGCAGTGGATATCTCTCCCCCATCAACAATTGCATTTTCTTTATTGATGTGAACGAGGAGTACTTTGATAAATGTTTTAGGTCATTTGTCAGTCACTTTGCGACCATAACATTTTTATCAAGTAAAATTTACCGGCAAGACAGGAAAAAATCACAAAAATATTTTGATCTTTCGGATTTCAACTAAAACTTGAATTATTCAAATCTGTGAAGTACTCTTGGTGCTGTGAATTTTCAAAAGTGGGAACTTTTCTTTATCTCACTCGGTAGATTACTAAAAATACTCTGAAACTATGTGATAGATTTTAGTGATATAATTTTCACTTCAAAGTTTGCTTTCCGTTATAAAGGGATCCGTGATTTATCGAAGTTGGTTTTCAATACCTTAGGGGTGGGCGTTACTTGACTTTCTACACAGGGTTGTGCCCACCAATAAACTTTTGTATTTTTCCTCCAAATGATACCCGACGACTGCAGAAAAAATTGGTTAAGTATTCTGCAAAATGTAAACATTTGACTGAGAAACAGCACTCTTTAACAAACCATCCTCCTTTGAAATTCTTTGATAAGCAGCTGTAGAGGAATTGCCTTCTTTTTATATCAGGCAACAGAAAAGAGAAGTTGAGACAATACCCTGTAAAGGCACGTTTCCGTCGGAGAAATATACCAGGTACCCTCCCCCCCCCCCGGATTTAAAGTATGATGATCATGCTTTTTCGATGGGCCTCATTAATGTGAGCGAGTGCACGAGCGCCGCTCGCAGACACAACACATCATTACGCATCAGTTGCTAGCATATGCACTTTGCTAAGAATGATTTGATTCCAGTCATATTTTGCCCCATCATTATGGCCTGCGTGCAGCCCCTACTGTTTCCTTTGAGTTGCTTTGAGTTGTCATCAGCTCACAGGCACAAAATATTTTTAATAAAGCCTGATTACCGGAAGGACTGCAACATTTCATTTCAATGTATTAAGGAGGGAGGCCCTTCACCCTAGTGGCTGATTTTCAAGGGGCCCTCCGCATAAAAACTTACAATAAAAATTGGATTAAAGCACCTAAAAACTACTTACAAACCTAATTTTCAAAAGTAAAAGAAATGTAAATAAAACCAATAGACTGGGAAACTTCTTTGACCGACTACTTATTACTTTTGATTAATTTTACAATTGCAACGCTCTTCCTTTAAGGTGAACCAAACCTACCTTGACAATGATAGCGTCAAGTCAATATTATCAGAGTACAAGATTTCGAATGCTGATGTTGTTCTACGGCAAGATGCAACCGAAGATGATCTTATTGATGTTATTGAGGGAAACAGGTGAGTAAAATTTAAAGAACGATTCCATGATTTGTGTAATTGATGCTAGAAAGCAGACTTATTATTAATCATTATTAAATATCTGTTTAATGTAGGCTAAGAAATGAAATAGCTACTTTGCAGCTAATTAAGGCCTACTATTTACAATAAAAGTAATCTACGATAAAGCCATTATTATATTTTACAAGAAAAGTAGTTAGAGTTGAAAGTCTAACTTGTTAGGAACCCAACTTTTGGGATATATACTTTGCAGAGCCTACAGTTGCATTTTTCACCATTCCAACATCAGATTTGTTTTTTTGAAGATAGGGAGGCTGCTTTATTGTTTTATTTCTTACGGTAAATTCTGCCTCAGTTTATTTCCAAGGTAAGTAATGGACTCAACTCCAAAGGACGTAGTTCGTACTTCTAGTAGTTGAGCGTCATCGCCTTGCCTTAGACTGATGCCTCAGACTTACCAACTGTTACCGCAAGCTATCGACTTTTTCCACATTTTGAAATCATAACAGCTGTAATTGCGTTAAATATTCTGCTAATTTAGGCCAAATATCATAGCCGTTCGTTGCCATTTTTGTCCATCAGCGCACGAGAAAGAGACGAGCAGTGATTGAAAGGCAAGAAAACAAAATGCAGGCTTCGTTTTCGTTGAGCCTGACGTCAGAAGGTATAAATGTTTCATGGTTTCAATCCCGAACAAAGTTTATTCTTCAATCAATTTGGTGATTCTGATAGTACGTTATTTATCGATTATCTGTCTTATCTGATATATTAGGCTCTCTTAGCAGCAATACGCGGAACTTCAAAACGCAGCTACTTTTTTTTATATCTTTAGAGCATTCTTCCAGTCTTTTCCCTCCCAGAATGCTGCTCACAGACAGACAAATTCCCTAATAACAGTTTGCATTTTCGCATTTCAATCATTTGTGAATGTGTTCATATTGCATTTTGCTTCCCTTTTCGACGGCCCATTGTTGCAATGCGGCCTTCAAAAGTTCACTTTTCAGGTTGTCAGTCTCAGAATACAACGTACAATAAGTCTCTCGAGGCTCGAAAAAGTTTTGAAGTTGATTTCACTTTGTAATTTACATCCTCGAACAAAAGGATTATGCTAGCGTCTTCTTGACTCACGTCTTCTTGCTAAAACAGCTAAGTTTTTCTTTTCATTTCAGAGTGTACATTCCTTGCATCTATGTGCTGAACAAAATTGACCAAATTTCAATTGAGGTAACTATCTGAAAGTTTCTTTCTATCATAGAATTAGGTTTGTGAGTTTACTTTGCTCGGGAAGCTGCCTAAGCTATGTTATTTGGTCTGACTTATAATGATACCTTCTTATCACTATGAGCTTCGATTTGAAAATTGTTATGTTTTGTGACACTTTACGCAACCGTTAGTTTGGTACGATTCTTTTACTTCATTTCTATGCATATATTCCACCAACATTGAAGTCTGAATCACATTGCCCAATGCGTTCTTTGCTATGAGACCGTTATTTTGTTCGCTTTTAGGAGTTGGATGTTATTTACAAAATACCGCATTGTGTTCCGATATCAGCACATCATAAATGGAATTTTGATGACCTTCTTGAAAAGATTTGGGACTACCTCAAACTGGTTCGCATGTAAGTTACTTTCTACTTGTAGTCTGAATTTAGCTTTTTTCCCTCCATAAAATTTCTGCCTCGTTCCTCTTTCCTTGATTTAGCCAATTCGTTGCATGAAGAAACACAGAGTCTGTTACTGATTGATCGATGCTTACAAAGTCATAGGGACTTTAACCTGCACTATGGTCAAGTGTTTTGGCAACACCTTGAGAATAGAAAAGTACCTGAAAAACACTTAATTCATATTTGAACTCAGAAAGGATTATGCTTTCGAATGACAGGGAAGCAATTTTTGAAATGCTTTTAATGAAATTTTTGCAACGTCTTCAAAGGAAAACATTTGCTGTTATTTATATAACATGTCAAAACTGAACCTTCAGTTTCAAATTTTCCTTCAGTTGATCGTCAATCATATTATTGTGACATAGGACGTTATCGCAGTTTTTAGTGACTTCCCACCATTTCACTGCTCGTGTACATTTCTTTTTTATACTCTCATACGAAGGTTCCCTTTCCGCTCCACCAAGCAGTATCCTTTTGCCCTCCGAAATGATTTGCAGTGCGAAATGATTGAGGAATCTCAGCATTGGAATTTCAGAATTTTCAGAATTTCAGAATTTTTATATCTCATAATGGCCTATCACAAAAATACATTTGTATGTCTAGATACAGCTATTACAAGAATAAACAAAACAGAAACTAGTTCAGAAAACACGAACAGCAACAAACGCGATGAAAAATACGCAGTTGATTAAAGCTACTTTGGACGTTATAAATCTTGTTTGATCTGGTCCACATTATTTAGGCAATTTTCAATGAACTTTGGAATTAGTAATGGCAGCTGTTTATCGTTTGTTTGCATTAGAAATACAAATCGCTGTTTATCATCCATGAATTTAAGAGATGGTTTTCGCTGGATTGCGGCATTAAAAAACTTTTCCCTATCTTCTTTGTTTATTTTACAAGCCATCAGACAGTGCAATTCATTGGAGAGTATCGTTTTTAAAGGGGATCTTAAGCGAAAATTGTTATTGATGCAAATGAATAGCATTCTTGAATGATAAAGAATGTCTTTGAAAATTTTGTGATACCTTGTTTAAGTTTTGATTTATCCACTATTTTGTATGATTGGCTGATGACATCATTTTGTTTGCAAAAAGTAAAGAAAATGCACGAGGCTGACTATGTTTCCCAAAGGAAATTGACTCCAAGAACATTTCTTAAATTGGCATGCCTTTCAGAACATCATATCAGTCCATGAGACAATTTCTATTACATTTATTCAGCTCAACTTAAACGTCTCCTACAACTGTAACCTTTCAAAGATTAGAAACAGCTATATTTCAAATATTAGATACAGCTATGCAGCTATATTTCAAATATCAGATCAGATCAGAGATAAGATACAGCTGTATATCATCCTAGTAATTGCAAACAAAATTACGTCATCAACTGACAGTTAATATGAGTGGATGAAATGAAAACGAAATGAGATATCAAAGAAATTTAAACAGGATTCCATATCATTCGACAGTGCCACTCATTTGCATCAATAAAAGTTTTCACTTCAGATCACCTTTAATAGATCGTGATTAAAGATTGATACAGCAAAAACCCCGGAAACCAGAACATAGCCAAATAAGAACCTGCATACTGATCTTGTGCAAAAAGACACCCAAAGATAAGAACCAAAAACAGACTGATTTACTTCAATGTTCTCATGATATGATACACTTTATTGAGAAATTTCATCATATCAGTGTAAACAAACTCCCAGCTATTGATAACTGAACACCTCTGACAGTTTTCAGGGATTTGCAAATTGTTTTATCAAGCCGTATGATATAAACTGATTTGTCAACAACAAAATACCATACTCGCTAATATCTAAATGCGGTCATTATGCCCTCAAGTTTATTAAACACATACTGTATAGCTATATATTCATCATAGTTATAAGTGTCCTTGTGATAAGAACCACACCCTGAAAATGTCATAAGTACCTCATTTATAAGAACCTAGCCAGTCTGTTTTTAAGAAAAGTATGTTCTTGTTTGCGGGGTCTTACTGTGTAGCAATTTGCATACAACGAATTGTTAAAAGAAGATTCTCATATTCTGTTGAAGAGCATCCTTTTGAAGGATACATTTTGTGTGCTCAGAGTTATTGGAGTAATATCAGAAATATCGGATTGAGCGGTTAATCAGACAGCTAGCCACTATGCATTGCATATCACAAGGATAGGTTCCGAATCTTTAAAAAAGGGGAGTGTAGAAGTCTTTGACCTATTTCTTTTAACTAAATTACTTCAAAGAAACTTTAACTATTTTGCTATGGTTCTACCGTTCGACCTCATTTGAAATCTCAAGAAAAATATCCAAAATACTTAAAGCTATCATAATTTCTAAACTTCTTCAGCATAATTTTAAGAAAACTATAGTTTTGGATGTCTTCAAGCAAAAGTCAGTCACTCTTCTGATTTTGATTCAGAAAGCTGATCACATCGCATCCTCAAATGAGTGAAATACAGACTACGCTGTAATTTCGAAAAATATTCAAGATCTGTGAGGAGTCCAGCGGCGACGCCTTATTAATGTGTGCAAGCACCCGAGTGCCGCTCGTAGGGACAAAATATCATGACACACTATGACTACGTTCACACGATGCCGGCACATTTTGAAAACGGTGAAAAATGTGACGGTAGCAAACTTTGGGCTAGCGTTCACACGATGCCGGAACAATTTAAAAACGGTAGGTAATTTGACCGTACAAATGTCGTTCAAGACTTTGAGGCCAAAGAAATGTATCTACACCCTAAAAATCGATCAGTCTCGTTCCAAAAAGCCTCAAAAAATGTTCTGTTTTCATCATTTTCGAGTGTTCTCATTATGCCGCTTCCGCTGTGCGCCCGTGAGGGTTCCGTTTTGAAAATCTACCGTTTTCGAAAACTGCCGGCAAAGAATGTGCCGTTTTCGTGTGAACGGAAGGCCTTTCCGTCACATTTTTCACAGTTTTCAAAATGTGCCAGCATCGTGTGAACGCTGTCTAAATGCTGGCACATTCACTGCACTGAGAATGCTTTGATTACAGGTACATTTTCCCAGCCTGTCTGCTCGCAAGCGCAGATTACTTTTAATGAGGCCTGTCAATGGTAGAATAACAGACAAGTAGCCGCAGTTTGTTGCAATCTATTCAATTACAAGAGAAAGGTCATAGAATTTCGTTGCTTGCGAGTGGATTGCTCAGTATGATTCCTGTGAAGTCTCTGCTGGAGCTTTTGAAGAAACGTCAACGATTAGCGTATTTACTCTCCAATTCTTTTTGTTCTAGATACACCAAACCCAAAGGCCAGCTACCAGATTACGAAGCTCCCGTTGTTTTGAACTCTGAGAGAACGTCTGTTGGAGATTTTTGCAATAATCTGCATAAAAGCATCATGAAAGAATTTAAGTAGTAAGTCTATATTTTCTGCGTTTCATGAACATTTTCGCAAAATACATGGTGGGTCAAAAACCTTTCCTTAGAAATTTTAGCTAAAGGTTTCACCAAATCTCGTATTTTGTTCCAGACTTAGGGTAGACTTATGCCTTTTCGTCCCTTGTTTCCCTGCGTCTTTGATTTGCTGATATCGCTTGGTCAAAAGGGACTCATAATATTACCCTGAAAAGATCGACCAACTTTTCAGAATGGCTTTAATAAGCGGGAATTCTCGTACACTCCACAAAATCACTTCAAAGCCTTGTCTAATGAGGAGAAGACATTGAAAAGCGAACTCTACGTACAAAGAATGATCTTTCCTTGACCTACTGATAACCCTGATAACAAAATACTTACCTTTCAAGCAGTAATCTTTCTCTGTAGAAACAACCTAGGCCACACCAACCGCTTTTGGTATGCAACAACGACAACTTTGTAAATAGCCGCCTCCTGATTGGCTAAAAACTGAATTCCAGCAATTTGATTGGTGAATACGGAATCACTCTACAATTTCCCACTTTGTCAGAGTAATGTTGTGAGTCCCTTTTAACTAATTGATATCAGCAAATCAAAGAACGCAGGGAAACGAGGGACGAAAAGGCATAATTTGATTAATATAATTTCAAATACGGTTTTTATTGTAACGGAGCCACCATGTTACCCCACTGTTACCTAGTCCCTTTTCGTATATTTTCTTTGTTTGTCAGTCGTTTCTTGTAATTATCTGTAGTGTTAAAGTCTATCTGAAATTGGACATTACACGCGAAAGGGCAAGGCAATTTTGCCACAAGGGAGCAAATTTGATTGCTTCTTTTTAAAATTTATGACGTCTAATTTGAGGTAGACTTTAAGTTCTTTTTTGTCTTTTCTTTTACAAGTAAATTTCTTTCTATGTTAAGGCTGCAGAGTTGCCATAGATTTTTGCTCTCTGTGGTATTTGTCCTTGTAGTATAGTAAAGTAGTTTGTAAGTAGAGTTAGATAAGTAACTTGTATCGTAAAATTTGATTGAAGAAGAAAAAGGCATAAATCTTTACTAAATGCGATTTTGCTCATATGCGGATTTAAAAATTGCGTTAAGAACAACTAGAAGTGTTCTTAATTTATCTGACAGCTATACAAAGGAGTGTCTCAAAAAGAATCCTAGAAAAAAAATGCCTTCTTCTTTTAAAGTCTTGAAAGTGACGTGTGGCAATAGTTTCAGCAAATATCCATAAATTTTTGTTTTGAATTCTAATGTTTTAGTTAGATAAATAAAGAAATTTAAGTCTTCGTTTTGTTTGTATTGACTTCGAAAGAACTAATCTTGAGTGCCGTATCCTAGGTTATCTATCCATTTTAACGATATTGCAATAGAGCAAATAAAGTCTATTGCAAACCTGCGAAGAAAGCAACAGTTTGGACTCGTTTTATCTTATGTTGCTCTTTCACAGCGCTCTCGTTTGGGGATCTTCAGTAAAACACACCCCACAAAAAGTTGGAAAAGAACATGTTTTGCAAGATGAAGATGTGGTCCAGGTTGTCAAAAGGTTTGTCATTATTTCAATTTTGTTCCAGTTCGGTTCGAACTGTTATTTAGGGGAGGACATTGTGCGTATTTTTCGAAGTGATTTGCCATTCCTATACTGGGTGTCCCAAACAAGTTGTGCCTCGTTTGCATGGCTGCCGTGGAGGAGCCGTAGATTCAATTGTTTCGGTTCTTATTAGACAGTTGCATAGGTCAGGGTTCAACTTAGAGTTTGAGACCTCGTATGAGCCAGTCTGACGCGTCGTTGCTGATTTATGGCAGAGAAAAGGCAAAGTTAGTGGTTGCTTCAAAAACAGCACTTCTGTTGTTCTCCAGCACTCTCAAAATAAAGTAAGTTTTCGAAGAAAGGGTTCTAGTTAGACTGATGCCTTTTCGTCCCTTGTTTCCCTGCGTTCCTTGGTCAAGAGGGACTAATAACATAACTCTTAAAAAGTGGGCCCACTTTAGGCCCGCGTAGGGTGGTTCCGTATTCACCAATCAAATCGCTAGAATTCAGTTTTTAACCAATCAGGGGCCGCTATTCAGAATGTTGTTGTTGTTGCTCTTAAAGAACGGTTGAAGAAGCCTGGAGTTCTCGCAGCTTCGATGGATCTATTTTGCTTCTACAGAGGAAGATTACTGCCTGAAACGTATGCATTTTGCGCTTTGTAAGTCAACACAACATCATTATTTGTACTAAAACTTCGCTTTTCAATGTTCGAACTCTTTAAACCAGATTTTGAATCGATTTTGTTGAGTGTACGAGAACTCCCACCTCTTTAGGCCATTTTGAAAAAGTGGGCCCATTATATAAGCGTAATATTATGAGTCCCTATTGACCAAGTGATATCAGCAAGTCAAAGAACGCAGGGAAACAAGGGACGACAAGGCATAAGTCTAGGTTCTAGTGTGGTATTAAAATTTTTGCTAAATCGTTTAATGGATTAGCAGTGCTGTCTGTTCATAAGAGAGGACTTTCTGCCGTTTAAAAATATAGTTTTAAAACGTTTAACAATTTCATTACGATGCCAGAACCCTTTCTTTGAAACTTAATTTATTTTGACATTACTGGGGAACAAAAGAAGTGCTGTTTTATTTCTGAACAGAAAAATTCAAAGAAATTTACATTAACTATTGTTTATTTCCTCAAAACTTGATTATACTAAAGAGCTTCCTGTCACCAGCTGTAGCAATGTCATCTACTTAAGCTCTTTGATGCATTTCTCCACTTGATATTTTTGCAGAGTTTAAGAAGAATTTGCAGAGGTTAAAGAAACTTGCAGAGATAATACCACTCAAGAAGTACTTCATAAAGAACTCGTTGCAGACTTGCTCATTGCCAAAATCAACTGGAAGTTGGTGAACTTTCATTAAATGAAACCGTTTCTTCTTTGAATTCATTGCCTCTGCAAGCATTCTTATAATTTGATGAATTACCATACGAAGAGAAATTCCACACTGTAGGTATGACAATTTTCTCATTCATCGTCTTCATTTGACTCACCAAGAATCTTCAACATACTTTTTCTTATTCAGTGTTCCGTGTCATGTATGGTATGACATAATCTTTATAAATCTTTAAAAAGGTAGCTGTGAAATTCTATTTAATTTTTTGTTAATTGAATTGCTTGAAAAGAACTTTGGGGACTTTATGATGATTTTGTCGTGAAAATTCTTTGCTGTCTCAGTTAATATACCTTTTATTGTTCAGAAAAGAAGGATCGAGCGTCTAAATCTTGTAAATTTGTCAAAGAAACAAAAGCATGACACCCCGTTCTTGTTATCAGGATGGCAGCTGTGGCAAATAATTGCTCCGGATTTCAGAACACTTTTCAGATATTAATGAACAATGAATTTACTCTGAAGGGGTAAGGAATGATTTAGTTCACACACGGGAAGTTTTACCTGCCTTCTATCCTTGATTTCGCTACTGTCGTTCACTACTGGTAGCTGATTTTGTAGTGTAACAGTTACATTTCAACAGTTGCAAAAATTTAAGTTTGCTGTTTTCAACCGTTGTTACTCAACCGTTTACTGCTTTTAATCGTTGTTGAAAGAAAAGTCAGTTAATAGTGAATAAAAATAGCAACAAACAAAACAAATCGACCAATAACACTTACCTCTGTGTAAACTGCGCCATTGCTAACTCACTTTGTGCAAATTTGTGATAATAAACTCTCTGAAAAGTGTTATGAGATCCGAAGCAACCTCTTGCCACAGCTAGCAGTGTTTATACCGAGAACGGGAGTCATACGTTCGTGTTCCTTCACGTAATTACCAGATTTAGACGCATGATCCAAACCTCTTTTTTAAAAAGTAACAAGGTCTATTATAAAATGGCAGCATTTACCATATATGAGACTGTGACATCAACAAATTTCTAAATCCTTAACCAGAACAGTGACAGATTTCCGTTTGTTACCGTATTGCAGACCGAGACTTATGATAATGAGTCCCTTGTTTCCTTGCAGTAAGCCTTGCTCAGCAGGGACACATAATGAAACAGTGAAAGAGCTGCCCTTTTTTGCCGTCATCAATCGAACGATGATCGAATCACGGCTTCGAATCTTGAATCCCGTGGGGATGTTATCAGTTCTTCAGTCGAATCGAAAATTCTATTGTATTTCCCGTAACCATAGTAATTCACAAATCTCGCAATCTGATTGGTAATCTAGGAAGCTCGGAGTTTGGGCCTACTAGGGTCAAGGTTTTCAGTGTAGTTATGAATCTCTGTTGACCGACCGAAGCACCATCATCAAGTCAAAGGAGCACAGGGAAACAAGGGACTCCAGATTATAAGTCTATTGTACCCAAAGTCTCCCATCAAGTCATTCAATTCAGATAGAAATGTAACTAAATTTCACACCCACCGTTTTAAAGATTTGAAATATTTGAGCCCTATTTTATGTGACGGTTTGCTATGACAGTGGAAGACGAACTCGACAATTTTCAGGTTGAATTGTATCGAGAAAAAGGCATTATGGCAGGCTGTGCGTCGGATCTGGCTTGAACGAAAGATGCTTGCAGCAAAGAACAAGTGTAAAATATTCGAAGGCAGGGGCACCTCTATATACAACAGTGTTTCAGATATGTGTAACAAGAACAGATTTTGTAATACAATAGAATCAGTTGCTTAGGTTCACACCGCAATTCAAAGTGATTGGCGACTGCAGACAAAGGAAATTATCTCAGCCTGTGAATCAAAACAAACACGACCGCAAAATTTGACTCAAAACCAGTTGGGTAAACTGTCGCCTTGTGCAAGCGAAAGGTGGTTTTTGATTACAAAGTCCAACTTTGTAATCTAAGAGGGCACTCGATGTCAGTCAGAAAGAAAGTAAGTAAGTAAGTAAGTAAGTAAGTAAGAAAGTCACGCTCGTTAATGGAATTGATGAACGTTTTACCGCTGCTAATGAGCACTCAGATAAAGGAAGCGCACAGAAAGCGCATACAACACAGAAGCTTCCCGCGATCCTATAGCAGAATTTGACGTCGGCTTATTTCATGTTAGACAGTTTTGACACCATAAGATTGATAAATAGCAAATTGATTCATGGCTTGAAGCAAGCGTTTTGGATAAATATGATCATTAAAGACCATTTTTATGTTTGAAGAATGAAAACATTATGGAGGGGCTTTTCTCCAACCGGAAGGAATACACCTACCTATATACCTATATACCTACCTATAGAGGAAGGAATCAGGAATGTTGTAACAATAGGCATTATTCCTGCACACAATCGAAACAATCGATGAAGCATTTGAAGTATTTATAGACATTGTTAATTTACACAATCAAAACAATTCAGAGACATCTGGGTCAACAATCAGATTTAGGTGAGCTGCCAAACTCTGGCTGTTAATGAATTCATCAGTTGAGCTGCCAACTCATTAAAAGGTAATTTTCCAAAATCTGACCTCTGTGACCTGGCAAAGTTCCCTTACTGTTTGAAATCTTCAACATGGACGACTGTTTTCAAGGGGCAAGCAACTCATACTATAAGCTATCAAGGAACAAGTGTTGCACTGTTTAGGTAGCAGCTGGTTTCTGGCTAAAGTAAAAGTACGTCAGTAGTGTCCTCCGCCATTTTTTCCCTACATCAACATGTATGATTTTGAGTACACAGAGTTTCTTACGAGTTTCTTAAATGTTCCATGACAATCTTCATGTTGATTACTATCTGTGCCCTCGGGATAATTTCAAAAAAGACTTTTTGAAGCCTTTCCAATGTTCAGACATCCTCTGGTAATTTCTGAGCAAAGTGATACAGGACGCTAGTGAAAATAAAATAAGTGTAGGTTAAGGATTTTCTTTGTCAAAATAAGTAGTTTCTCAAGCTATGTTTCATGTTTGAAGACTGAAAACATTCTGGAAGAGGTTTCAGGCAAACCAGAAAGAATATACTTGTATAAAATCAAAACAATCGAGCAAAATAAAATCTCTATCAAATTTTGATGAGTTGCCAATCGATTTCTCCTGATTAAGGCTAATTACTAGGTGTTCCTAACAAACTCTCGCTGTTAATGAAATCATCAACAGAGTTGCAAAGTCATTAAAATGCTATTTACAAAGTTTGATCTGGCAAAGTTCCCTTACTGCTTGAAATCTTCATATGGACGACTGTTGTCAAGGAAACCAGCCAACCCATATAATACTATCAAGAAACAGGTGTGGCACTATTACAGTGACAAATCTTGTCTGGCTAAAGTAAAGAATTTGGCAATATCATGTGCCATCCTTATTTTCGGTACATCCGATGTAATAATTCTGACGCTTATCAAGAAATCTGGTCTCCTTGAAGTGGGCTGGCTAGGCTATTGCCATCCCGATATAAACTAAATCCTACATTAAACAGGTGCAACTGCAGATAAATATTTATTACTTCATGAAGCAAGCTACGTGCATGATCTCATTCTTCAACATGGCTAATGGGAGCCTTTAATTATGTTTGAAGAATGAAAACATTATGGAGGGGCTTTTGCTCCAACCGGAAGGAATACACCTATATACCTACCTACCTACCTACCTACCTACCTATAGTGGAAGGAATCAGGAATGTTGTAACAATAGGCATTGTTTATGTACACAATCGAAACAATCAACGTAGAATTTGAGATATTTATGGGGATTGTTAATATATACAATCAAAACAATTCAGAGATATTTGGCCCAACAATCAAATTTAGGTGAGCTGCCAAACTCAGGCTGCTAATGAAGTCATCAGTTGAGCTGCCAACTCATTAAAAGGTAATTTTCCAAAATCTGACCTCTGTGACCTGGCAAAGTTCCCTTACTGTTTGAAATCTTCAACATGGACGACTGTTGTCAAGGGGCAAGCAACTCATACTGACCTATCAAGGGACAAGTGTTGCGGTGACTAGGTAGCAGCTGGTGTCTGGCCAAAGTAAAAATACGTCAGTAGTGTCCTCCACCATTTTCCCCCTAGATATGCACGTATTTTTTATAAGGAACTAAGGATTTGGGCTCCTTAACTCCTTAAAATTATCGAATTTTGAGATCACAGAGTTTCTTACGAGTTTCTTAAATGTTCCATAACAATCTTCATGTTGATTACTATCTGTGCCCTCGGGATGATTTCAAAACAAGACTTTTTGAAGCCTTTCCAGTGTTTAGACATTACTCTAGTAATTTCTGAGCAAAGTGATACTGGACGCAAGTGAAAATAAATTAAGTGTAGGTTAAGGATTTTCTTTGTCAAAATAAGTAGTTTCTTGAGCTATGTTTCATGTTTTAAGAATGAAAACATTCTGGAAGGGGTTTTAGGCAAACCAGAAAGAATATACTTGTATGCAATCAAAGCAATCGAGCGAAATAAAATCTCCATCAAATTTTGATGAGTTGCCAATCGATTTCTCCTGATTAAGGCTAATTACTACGTGTTCCTAACAAACTCTCGCTGTTAGTGAAATCATCAACAGAGGTGCAAAGTCATTAAAATGCTATTTGCAAAGTTTGACCTGGCAATGTTCCCTTACTGCTTGTTATGTTTGAAGAATGAAAACATTATGGAGGGGCTTTTGCTCAACCGGAAGGAATACACCTACCTACCTATATACCTATAGAGGAAGGAATCAGGAATGTTGTAACAATAGGCATTGTTTATGTACACAATCGAAACAATCAACGAAGAATTTGAGGTATTCACAGACACTGTTAATTTACACAATCAAAACAATTCAGAGATATTTGGGCCAAGAATCAAATTTAGGTGAGCTGCCAAACTCCGGCTGTTAATGACTTCATCAGTTGAGCTGCCAACTCATTAAAAAGCAATTTTCCAAAATTTGACCTCTGTGACCTGGCAAAGTTCCCTTACTGTTTGAAATCTTCAATATGGACGACTGTTTTCAAGGGGCAGCAACTCGTACTAAGATATCAAGGGAACAAGTGTTGTACTGTTTAGGTAGCTGCTGGTTTCTGGCTAAGTAAAAATTCGTCAGTAGTGTCCTCCACCATTTTCTCCCCTACATCTACATGTATTTTGATAAGAAACTAAGGATTTGGGCTCCTGAACTCCTTAAAATTATCGGATTTTGAGTACACAGAGTTTCTTACGACTTTCTTAAATGTTCCATAACAATCTTCATGTTGAATACTATCTGTGCCCTCGTGATCATTTCAAAACAAGGCTTTCTGAAGCCTTTCCTGTATTTAGACATTACTCTAGTAAGTTCTGAGCAAAGTGATACAGGACGCAAGTGAAAAGAAAGGAAGTTTAGGTTAAAGATTTTCTTCGTCAAAATAAGTGGTTTCTCAAGATATGTTTCATGTTTGAAGAATGAAAACATTCTGGATGGAGTTTCAGGCAAACCAGAAAAGGAATATACTTGTATACAATCAAAATAATTGATACAAATAAAGTCTCTATCAAATTTTGATGAGTTGCCAATCGATTTCTCCTGATTAAGGCTAATTACTAGGTGTTCCTAACAAACTCTCACTGTTAATGAAATCATCACCAGAGTTGCAAAGTCATTAAAGTGCTATTTAAAAAGTTTGATCTGGCAAAGTTCCCTTACTGCTCGAAATCTTCATACGGACGACTGTTGTCAAGGAAACAAACCAACCCATATAATACTATCAAGAAACAAGTGTGGCACTATTAGAGTGACAAATCTTGTCTGGCTAACGTAAAGAATTTGTCAGTATCATGTGCCATTCTTATTTTCGGTACATCCAATGTAATAATTCTGATGCTTATCAAGAAATCTGGTCTCCTTCAAGTGGGATAGTTAGGCTATTGCCATCACAATATAAACTAAATCCTACACTAAACAGTTGCAATTGCAGACAAATATTTATTACTTTATGAAGCAAGCTACGTGCATGATCTCATTCTTCAAACATGGCTAATGGGAGCCTTTAATTATGTTTGAAGAATGAAAACATTATGGAGGGGCTTTTGCTCCAACCGGAAGGAATACACCTATATACCTATATACCTACCTACCTACCTATAGTGGAAGGAATCAGGAATGTTGTAACAATAGGCATTATTCCTACACACAATCCAAACAATCAATAAAGCATTTGAGGTATTTATAGGCATTGTTAATTCATACAATCAAAACAATTCAGAGATATTTGGGTCAACAATCGAATCTAGTTGAGCTGCCAAACTCTGGCTGTTAATGAATTCATCAGTTGAGCTGCCAACTCATTAAAGGTAATTTTCCAAAATCTGACCTCTGTGATCTGGCAAAGTTCCCTTACTGTTTGTAATCTTCAACATGGACGACTGTTGTCAAGGGGAAGCAACTCATACTACGCTATCAAGGAACAACTGCTGCATTGATTAGGTAGCAGCTGGTTTCTGACTAAAGTAAGAATTCGTCAGTAGTATCCTCCACCAATTTTTCCCTACATCTACACGTATCTTTATACGAAACCAAGGATCTGGGTTCCTTAACTCCTTAAAATTATCGGATTTTGAGAACACAGAGTTTCTTACGAGTTTCTTAAATGTTCCATAACAATCTTCATGTTGATTACTATCTGTGCCCTCGGGATAATTTCAAAACAAGGCTTTTTGAAGCCTTTCCAGTGTAGAGACATTACTCGAGTAATTTCTGAGCAAAGTGATACAGGACGCAAGTGAAAATAAAATAAGTGTAGGTTAAGGATTTTCTTTGTCAAAATAAGTAGTTATGAAAACTTTCTGGAAGGGATTTTTAGGCAAACCAGAAAGGATATGCTTGTATACAATCAAAAGAATCGAGCAAAATAAAATCTCTATCAAATTTTGATGAGTTGCCAATCGATTTCTCCTGATTAAGGCCAACTACTAGGTGTTCCTAACAAACTCTCACTGTTAATGAAATCATCAAGAGAGTTGCGAAGTCATTAGAATGCTATTTACAAAGTTTGACTTGGCAAAGTTCCCTTACTTCTTGAAATCTTCATATGGACGACTGTTGTCAAGGAAACCAACCAACAAGTATAATACTATCAAGAAACAGGTGTGGCGCTATTACAGTGGCAAATCTTGTCTGGCTAAAGTAAAGAATTTGGCAATATAATGTGCCATCCTTATTTTCGGTACATCCGATATAATAATTCAGATGCTTATCAAGAAATCTGGTCTCGTTCAAGTGGGCTGGTTAGGCTATTGCCATCCCGATATAAACTAAATCCTACATTAAACAGTTGCAATTGCAGATAAATATTTATTACTTCACGATGCAAGCTACGTGCATGATCTCATTCTTCAAACATGGCTAATGGGAGCCTTTAATTGTGCTGGTCACGCTTTGTTATTCAAATCTGAGGGTTTTAGCAGTGCGAGCTTTGCCAAGTTATACTGAAGCGTTCTAATTGCTAATTGCTTCATTGTGGTGACCTAATGTGCTTCGACTTTTCTCTCTCTCTGGCAATAAGCCATGAAAGAAAAGAAATATGATCATTAAAGACCATTTTGTGCTGGTCACGCTTTGTTATTCAAATCTGAGGGTTTTAGCAATGCGAGCTTTGCCAAGTTATACTGAAGCGTTCTTATTGCTAATTGCTTCATTGTGGTGACCTAATGTGCTTCGACTTTTCTCTCTTTGGCAATAAGCCATGAAAGAAAAGAAACTATGATGCGTGCGCTCAACGTCGAATGTTGTCAGTCATTTTGATGTTACTGCAAGAGATGGACAAGGCGGGGTTTCTACGAAAAGAAAGTATGGTGTTCGAAACTGATTTGAAATGTAAGTTGATTCTAACCTTTGATCTACGTAGTTATTTCTGGAATAATGTTACTGTAAGGTTTTGCCGTCAAGCAAGAGAGCTTGTCGAATAAGGTTAAAGTGTTTTAATTTTGAATAGTGAACATTAGAACGAGGGGCATTCAATTTCCAAAATTCTCGTGCTCTTTTGGCAAACCTTTTGTTTTCCAGAACCTTGGCAAACCTTTTGTTTTCCAGCTTTCTTGAAAACTCTACTCCCCAATAAATACTGCTGAACGTATTCAACATCCTAATATTCAACTGTCAACATGATATCCTCTGCAACACCAAAATTTTGATGTCGCCACAGATTTGCAGGTAATTCTCTCGTTGATTACAAAGTCCACTTTGTAATCTAAGAAGGGGCTTCGATGTCAGTCAGTAAGTAAACCACTTCCGTCACGCTCGTTAAAGCAATTGATTAACGTTTTATCTCTGCTAATTGGCACTGAAATAAAGAAAGCGCACATAAAGCGCATACAAGACAGAAGTTTCCCGCGATCCTATAGCAACATTTGACGTCGGCTTATTTCATGTTAGACAGATTTGACACCATAAGATGGATAAATTACTAGGATGTTTACCCTGGCACAGCAACAAATTCACCCAGAATTGGCACGTTCTTGACTTCATTAGCAGCTTAATTATGTCAAAACAATCGTTTTCTAGAACGAACGAATCATTAGCCACTTATTGATAGTACTCATTATGCAAATAACTCAACTTTAGAGGATGATGTAACCGGCGGCCTGCACAGAGGCTAGCATTTGCAGCATAATCAAAGGTAGAAGGACCCCCCTCCTACACAGCAACGGATGCAATCATTGCAGGTGAAGTTGAGACGAAAGGTGCAGAATCCCAGCAAGCAATGGCGCCATGGACTGGGGGAAGGGACGTGATCACACTGAACCAAAACATCTTCATGCATATCATTCTGCACAGAGGAATCTTCGTGACTGCTTGTCTCAAATTAGATGCCCGCGAATAGCAACAACTGAAACGTTCTGTAGGGTTCTGCATAAGTAATTTTGCGTTATCGTAAATCTCACATGACATCTCATTTGACACAGATGCACCAATAGTTTTGTGCACGAACTATAAGCAAACCGAGGGGCAAATCACTCCTGAAAATGGTGTACGAGATTAATAATCATTAGTGATTATTTTGCGATTAATTTGATTTCTTGTGTGATTAATTTGATTTTTTAATGATTTAACTGATTAATTTGTGATTATTCTAAAGTTAATCACATGTTCCGAAATGCCCTCAGCCAAGTTCCGATACTTTGAAAATCGCACTAACTGGGCAAGCTAGAGCAAGATGCATAAACCAAATGATAAAATATGACGTGGTTTTCCTAGTGTCCTAGGAATAAGAACAATGCTCCAGTTTTGCTCCATCGCAGGGTCCTCAGAATCAAGCGATGTTGTGGTGTTCATGTTTTCGAGCATATGTTCGGATATCTGAAAATACATGCACCCAAATTTGGGAAATGGGAGACATGTACATTCTAGTTCTTTAATTTTCTTATTAATGTAAGCAAATAGACGTGGCTAAACATTGAAAGTTTGTGATTAATTTGACTGTTGATTCTTCGTGATTAATGTGATTTTTGTGTGATTAGTGTGATTAATTTGTGATTAAAATGTGATTATTTTCGAGAGCGTACGTGATTTTATGCAGTGATTTGCCCCTCGAAGCAAACTAGGGGTAATGACTTTTGATTTTTGCGTATCATTCTCGTTTGACATAAAGACCAAAATATTGCCTTTGACCTTGAGGCGATTCTTGTCCTTATACTAGGCGCTCGATTTTCCATTGAAGGCGACTTTAGCAGCAACACTCATCTCCCTGACTGTAGCAAAAAACAGAATCAACGATTATTTTTTTTTATTTTATTTTTTTTATTTTTTATTTTATTCTTATTTATACACAATACCCTATCAGCATAACAAAGTAAATATAAATGTTGATAATATCATGAAAAAATAAAGCTGCTCTTCCAAGGGGTTGTGTTTGTGTCCCTCTACCTCAAGAACTCCCTCAGTCTTACTTTGAAGGAGCTCAATGAGGCAGAGTCTCGTATTTGCTTTGGGATCTCGTTCCAGGCACTTGCTCCCTGGTATCCAAAAGACTTTTTGCAGTACTCAAGACGAAGCCGAGGAATTTCGAAATCATCAATTTTTCTTGTGTTATATTTCGAAATATTCGACCTAGGAGTGAATTTATTTGGGGTTATGAAGAAATCAATAATCAGATATTCTTATGCTTGTTTAGCTCAGGACGGACTTTGTAATCATCCAAAAGGATCTTATGTTTAAGAGAAGTTATGTGCGTATAACGAAAGAAGAAGAGCAAATCTAAAGTTCTATTTTTTGGATTTTGTTTATTTGATTCAGGACCTATGTGGCAATTGTTAGATTTACGCCCAAAATATTCGAGAATTATAATATCTTCGGAGTGGCTTCTGAATCAAATAAACGAAATCCGCGAGACAGAACTTTATATTTACCCTTCTTCTTTCTTTATAAGAACATAACTTATCTTAAAAGCGACCTTTCGCTTGCACAAAGCAAGAGTTTGCCCTCGTGGTTTCAGGGCAACTTTTGCGTCCATGTTTGTTTTGATTGACTATTTGAGAGAATTTCCTTTGTTTTCATTCACTACTCGCTTCAAAATGATGCGTTAATTGAAGCAACTGTTGATATTGCATTACAAATTCCATCCCTGTTTGCATTTGTATATTGTTATCTGCAGTTTGTTTGTTTGTTTGTTAGATTCTCCCAATCCATCAAAATGTAACAGTCAAAATTCCACTTGTATCCAAGCAATCATAAGGGGTATCAATGTTTGGTTTGTTTTCAACACGGTGCTTTCATTTTTTAGACGACGATGAAAGTTAGTATAATAGTGCCTATCTAAGAACTTCGAAGTCTTCGTTTCGACCAAAATTTTTAAGTGGAGTTTCGTTGAGAGCTTCATACGATGCAAAGCATAAATAGGATGTTCGGAAGACATTGCTGAATATCCTTTCAGGATCGGGACTTATGAAACTTTCGTCCTGAGGATCACCTCGTTGTTTCTGTCCTCGCGTGAAAGTCTGTAACAAGCAAATAAAAATATTTATCAGCAGGATCCATGAACAAATATTTACAGCTAAACCAAAATCCATCCAACGAGTCTCAATTTCTCTCTCGAAGTTCTGATCTCAAACTTAAATTGTCAAACTCATGTCCTCAATGAGCTCATACTTCAAACTCCAGAACGAACGCGTTGGTATCACAACGACGTAAATATCAAACTGATTAAGAGGCCAAAGACACGCCTTCCCCTCTATCACTCAAAGATCATGTGAACCGGCCACGCAGACCTAGTGGCGGGAAAAAGGAGACTCACTTTATCTATTAAGTTACATAGCATACAGGGTGTTTCAAAATAATTGAGCCCCCGTTTGCGTGGCTGCTGTGGAGGAGCTGTAGGTTGAATCATATTGATGTTTACGCAGTTACATACATAGGCTAGACATCAACTTAGAGTTTGAGACCTTGTTTGGGTCAATCTGACAATAGAGCAGTGGCGCCGCCAGGATTTTTTATTGGGGGGGCGGAAAATGGCGGGGTCTAGGGCGGAGCCCGAAAAAATTTTTCTTGGGCCACGCCCTCTACTTTGGCTATAAATGCGACAAACGCCCTTTTATAGGTTGGCATCAAGGTAAATGAATCTACTGAAGTAACACAATTATTGTGCCACAATTAGAAAATCATGTCCTACCGGTAGAACGACGACATTCCGATCCCCAGAAATTCTTGTGACCTCTAATACACCACTCAAACATAGAATAGTTGAAGAGCTCTAAAGTTCTGCCGGAGCCAGAAATCTGAAGCAATGGCACCACCATGATCTTTTATTTGAGGTTAAAAAATTCCCGGGAAAAAATGAAATTTCATAGAGGAGATTTTTCGGAAAATTTACACCCGCAGTGCCAAGCTGCTGACTTAAAAAGGAACTTTTACAGTATCATAAACAATTTGAAAAACTTCAATGATGTTCATCGATATTGGTAACGAACTTATTAGTACAAGTCCCATCTCCTGGGAGCATTGTCACTAAACCGTTTTACGAGGTCTTCAATGTCCAAAGACGTTGTAATGTCTGATTCAACAGACATCAGCATTAAGGAATTCAATCTGTCCTGTCCCATAGTAGATCTAAGTCTGTTCTTTATGATCTTTAGCTTTGAGAAAGATCGCTCGGCGGATGCAGATGTTAGGGGCAATGTTAATGCCAGTTTGCACAATTTTCCAATGGATGGAAAACATTCAGGCTCCCTAAGGAGGGCACGATGTAGATCATGCAAAGACGGTCTTCTTTTTTCTGCCTCTGCTTTTTCGATTATTTCTGAAACAAGTAGCGATGTACGAATCAGCTGCAGCTCTCTTTCCAGACGTTCATTGTCGATATCAGCTTCGTACCAGTCAGCTGCAACTTTGACATGCTTGGAAGCATGTTGCTGAGAAATTCTGGATGGATGTAGGTATCCAAATCCTCTCAAAACTGCTCTGTTCTCCTTGCCATACCTCGTTTCAATGGCATTGGTCATCAGGTCAAGTATCTAAAAGAGAGAAAAGCTTGGTGAGGTTCGAGTGGGACAAAAAGTTGGGCTTACTTAAATTGAAGAAGCTATCGTCAAAACTGAGCTTTTGATAAGAAAGAGTAAAAATTCTTCCTCTTACTTCTCTTCTCCAACTACTTACCTCCGTCCCATGATTTTTGCAGCCAAACGCAACAAAGAAATGAGATCCTTGTTGATGCTAAAATTTGCCTTTATTTTACTGTGTTAATTTATAGCAGATGTCAGCTTATGCTGGGCAGGGCTAAAATGGTAAGTCTGCAAAACTGAATTTGTTTGAATGCAATGGTAAATTGTTATTGAATCTCAGGCATGTAAAAAAAATGAAAGAAACTTAATTCATACTTACCGAGTAGAAGAAGCTGACTCTCAGTTGATCTTTGTGAGATAATTGGACTGCCGTCTCGGGTCGGTCATCTATCCTCTTTGGTAACTTCCTTCTTCTGTTCTCACCAGGCATTCTAATCTTCAACTGGTCGCACGTCTCAGTTGACTTGTCCCAGAAGCGCTCAAAACGGAGGCAAACGTAGAATTCTTAAAGACACAAATAGATGGGTGGAAGTACTACCAAGATCGACCGAGACAGTCGTGTTCCTTCATGCTTTGTCCTTCTTGTGTTGGGATTATCGATTATCGATTATCTTATCTATCATATGTGTCAGTATCAAAATAGAGGGGCATTTCACTCTCAAAAATTCTCATGCACCTTTGGCAAAAATCCATCCGTTTTCAAGTGAAATCCATCAAATGTCCATAAATATCCTTTTGTTCTGAAAAAATCTCCTACGCTTTTTCGAATGAGCAAGATGCTCCTCGGATATAAAAAGCTTGATTATTGGTGCGATGGTTTCTTATTTCTTACCTGACGGTTAAAGGTTCTACAGTAAAAGCAGAATGCCTTGTCTGTTTTCTTTGAATATTCCAACCACTTGAATTTTTGGTACCAGTTTAACAGAAATTTTCTCCCATTCTTGTCCTTCGGAAACTCACAATCTTTTGGCTGACAGGGTCCTTTTGCTATGACATGTTCTCTTGCGTCCCGACTGACTGGCAACGGCGTCTGAGGATCGTAATCGTATCCACGAAGATCTTCTGGTGGTGGGTCAATGTCCATAGCAATGTCAATAGTCAAATGATTTTTTGCCTTCTTCTCTCGATAAATATTCTGCATACGTCGGTCCACAACGATAAATGACTTACTTCCAAGATTCGACACAGACGCATGGATAGATGGCAAGTGCTTGACACTTCCGTTGCTGAGACCAGGTGTTTTGACATGTTTTGATGGAAATATTTTGTATAGAAAACATGCATCAATATGAAAGTATGTCATTAAAACATCCCATGTTGTTTCATATTGTCAGAGGGGCTGACTGTCCTTGTCTTGAGGGATCGGACAAATGATGACTTGGAAAACGCTTTGACTCTCTCTCATGTTTGCAATTGAAAGCGGTGTTCTTTGATTCAGGAATTCTGAATAGCGATCCGGTGATATAAAAAAGACCGTGCGACAGCCAATTGTCACATGAAATATTTAATGTTTGTGATTTTTTCACATCTGAAAATATGAGCTTACCCCCCCCCCCCCCCCCAATTTTTCTCATCGAATTCGGAAGAATTGCGAGGGCCATCTTTTTCAACATTGGGGGGGCAACCGCCCCCCCTTGCCCCCCCTTGCCGGCGCTTCTGCAATAGAGCATCTCGACAATTAAAATCGGAGACTGGGGAGAGCTGTTTGTTGTGGTAAATGGCGGAAACTGACGCGAGGAAAAAGTTCGAACATAATTCGAATTTTCTTAATCTGACGGTTGAACATACGTCAAAACTGATATTTCAAAACTAAAATCCTAGAACAGCGCCGATGCTATAGCGATCCTTGCCACAGCTTGCAAAACTCAATGTTTACATTATATACACTTCAACGGTCCAGCTACGCAGCAGCCATTTACCAGAACTGCATCCGCCATTTACCAAAAGAAACCGCTCTCCCCATAATATTACTGTTAAAAAGTGGGCACAATTTTCGGGATACCATAAATCCAATGTGCCCTTCTAACGATGGTATTGAGAGTGCGGAGCACTTTTTGTTGCTTTGCCCTTCGTTTGAGGTTCAACGTCGAAACCTTCTCGCTGGAGTTTTTGCATTACTTCGACCATTTGGATATATTGATCTTTCAAATGAAGTTTTGACGCAACTTTTATTATTTGGCGATAAAGGCCTCCCAAACGACGTCAACAGAAATATACTCAAGTTGACTCTACTATTCATTCACACAACCGGTCGACTAAATTAAGCCAAATGTAACTAAGCCACCACACCATGTTCATTTTTGTAACGTTCCCCTATCATAGAGTCTCGTTTCTCTGTTCCATTGTTCGTAATAGTTTCTCGCAATTGTATATTTAGTTGTAGTTTTAGATTAATATTCTTCATGTGAATGGCCCTGGGGTAGTCATGATCTTTTGCTCCCCTTGGTATCGTTTTGTGGTATTGTATAGTAGATCGTTCGTAGTCGTAGGTAATTCGTAAATTGTAAATTTTTATATTGAATTTATATAAAAAAAAAATGGCCTAAAGAAGCGGGAGTTCTCGTACATTCAAAAAAATTGCTTCAAAACCTGGTCTAAAGAGCTTGAACATTAAAAAGGAATTTTGTAGGACAAAGAATGTTGTTGTCTTGACCTACAAACCACAAAGCGCACACCTTTCAGGCAGTAATTTTCCTCTGTAGAAAGAAAATAGATCCATCAAAGCTGTGAGAACTCTTGCCCTCATCAATGGCCTTTTTGTATGCAACAACATGAAGTGTCTGAATAGCGCCTCCTGATTGGTTGAAAGCTAAATTCTAGCAGTTTGATAGGGGAATACGGAATCACTCTACATGGGCCTAAATTGAGCCATTTTTAGAGTAATGTTATGAATCCCATTTGGCCAAGTGATATCAGCAAATCACAGAACGCAGAGAAACAAGGGACGAAAAGGCATAAGCCTGAGTAAGATTAAAGGCGAAAATTGTTTTCCCAGTTGAAGGTGATCTTCGTTTTTGTTCTGAAATCCGCAAATGTTTTGTCGCAAACCATTTTCTTTGTGTTTGGTCGAAGAAGCAGAGAATGATGACTAAAAAAAATCTGATCAAGATTATTTTCCCGCCAAAATATCTTCTTTGTCACGAAACTCGAAGGGTGTAGGAGAGGAGGAGGGAGACCTTTGCATGTATACGTTTGTACTAAAGTTGCCTTCGTATTTCTTTAGTTAGGGCAATAAATAAGTTCACTTTAAGCAACAAAGATGTAACATAAGCAAACATCTAACTTTGGCAAGTAAAGCCTGGTTGCCATATGATCGCAACGATCGCTGGTGACGCAAGGATCGCATAATTTTGTGACCAGCGATCGTTGCGTCGAAATGGAAACTGCCTTGTTCATTTTTACGGCGATCGTTGCGTGACCAGCGTCCAGCAATCCTTGAGTTTGAGATAGAAAATATTCCATCTCTGCATTGCAGCGGTCCTTGCGTCAAAGGGAAACGGACTGAGCATGAATTTCAGTGATCGAGACCTCTCTTTCAAAGATATTTCTTTGTTATCTGTTACCGCCATTGTGAGAATTAGATTTTTGCATCAAACTTCTAAGAAATGTGCGATCGTTGTGACAACATGACGCAAGGATCGCCGAGAGTTGCTGGTCACGAATTGGTGCGATCCTTGCGCCACCAGCGATCCTTGCGATCATATGGAAACCAGGCTCAATAATCATTCAGTCCAAATTCAACGAATTTGTAGCCTGCGTGCAGACTCTACTGATCCCTTTTCAGACAGGTTCTCCTCCTGTAGAGTATGCGCATCAGCGACCAAATCCTTGTTGTCAGTTCATGAGAAACGTGGAACCTTTCCTGATTGGCTGACGCATATTCCCTTTCTTTCATGAGCGTCTCTGTCTTTGTTCGAGTCTGCAGGTATTTAGCTCTTCCATGGACAAACCTGGCCAATGAAACCTTATTCTGTGTGGGTGTTATGCCTTCCCACTCTATTGGTCGCTCTATTGAATCCAATTCAGTGATTTGGTTCCTCAAGAGAGGGAATCGCGCGTGGCTCAGAACAAGGATTTGGTCGCCGATGCGCAGACTCTACTGGAGGAGAACCTCTCTGAAAAAAAATCAGTAGAGTCTGCACACAGGCTACGAATTTGAAGAATGAAACGATTCCATGTAAAATATCACTTTAATGTGATAACTAATTCTCAGGTGACTAACTTTTTTCTTTCTTTCAGGGTTAAAGATTAATTCGTGTTCTCTTGCAGGTTTCAACAATTTTCTCTCTAGTTACAGGTTTCCCGGGGGGAGATACTTGGCCAAAGTTTGGACGGGGAGGTGCCATCGAGGTTTCAAAAACGTACCCGTTCCTTATACCAAATTTTCCAAAATGTATACCCGGCTTTATACCAATTTTTCAAAAATATATACCTGACTTTATACCAATTTTCTGAAAATGCATACCCGACCCTATACCAGTTAGGAAATTTGTGAAAATTGATACCGTTCCTTATACCAAAATCGCGGAAAATCGATACCGTTCCTTATACCAAAATCGTGAAAATCGATACCCTTCCCGATGGCACGTCCCCGTACCAAAAATATGTATAGTACCCCCCGGGACAGGTTTATGTGTTTGTTGTTCTTTTACAGGAGTTAACAGCTTTCTTTCCACAGATAATGGTGTTTTTTGTTGCGTCTTTGGGTTTAGTGCGATTATTCAAGGATATTTTCAAGTTCTGTACCACAAATCATTAGCCTGCGCGCAGCCTCAACTCCTCACAGGAAAAGTTTTCCCGTGAGGAGGAGTTGAGGCTGCGCGCAGGCTACAAATCATTTGCTTTTATACTTACAAGGGAGCTCCAGCAGATTACGGAGGGCCATTTCATCATTCGAAAAAGTGTGCGAGATTTTTTCAGAACAAGCAGATTTTTTTATGGATTTTTCTTGGGAATAAAATGATTTTTTCCACATGTGTGCGAGATTTTCTTTGAGTGAAACACCCACCTTTTGCCGCTCCAAGGTCAACTTTTGTGTGATATGAACTGATTGAGCAGAAGGACAAAGTGGATTCTACCGGATTCTACATTGCGAGGTGAGTGGGCGAGCTGCTTTTTTAGTCTTCGTCAGGTGATTGAAGTCAATCCAGTAAATCTAAGGTTTGACCTAGAACAAATTGCAACAGAAATGATTTTTGCGGGATCTAATAGCTTAACTAGTTAACATACTAAAAGAAAATCAGAGCATTGGAAGACCACCAAATTCGACATATTTTTAAAGAATGATCCTCTCTGTTCCATGTTATTTTCGACAGTTGCGAAGTGGAAACAAAACTTGTCAATTTCTTAAAGCGGTATTGAAATCCGGTATCGTATAAAGTGCGGACTACTGGAACATGGTGTAGTGTTTTATTCATTCGGTTTGGGTGTGACCGTTCCTACTCATATCGATCTCCAACTAAACTACAAACTAACCAACACGTGCTATAGCCTACTGATATCCTACTGTTCCATTGTCTCAATAAAGCATGGGTTTCTAGACACTACATCCCTCCCTTGCCAAATCTAAACTTAACTAACGTTGTTCGATTATATATGCGAGTAACCAAAACGAGTTTACGATTATAGAAATGTATCAAATTGTCTTACCAGATAAAGTCATCTGTCAAAAATATTGTTTCCATACCTTTTAACAGCCTGTCTCTCTCTTACTGGATAGCGATTACGGTGTTCTGCTTCCTGTGCTTGAGCTTGATCAGGTTCCAAATCAAAGTCGAATTCATGATCACTTTCATTATCCTCCAATATGTATTGATCGATGTTATCAGGTATTTTCTTGAAAAAGGAAACATTGCGAGTAATAAAATGTCCTTTGCGACAAACTGTAACTCGAGCACCTTTTCTGGCTGTAACTGTGTATGGTTGGGGACTAAACCTCGTTGATAATTTATTCGCTTTTTGCTGGCGTACAAGTACTGTGTCTCCAACCTTTATCTCAGATGTCATGGCTCTAGAATTCTTGTCTGCGTATTCTTTCCTTTTTGATTTCGCTTTTCGATCTTTCTCCTCTAGTTCCTGATGAACTTCCGCATTATTCTGGAGGACAAGTTCGGGTAGCTTGGTGTGAATCTTTCGATTGAATAATAGCTCAGCAGGCGATTTTCCCGTTGTTGAATGGGGTGTTGCACGATAGTTCAGTAGAAATTTAAATATAACTCGCTTCCAATTTTTGTTCTCTGCAACTGCTGTACAAATCGCTTTTTCGAGGGGCTTCATAAAGCTTTCAACTTCTCTATTCCCTTGCGGAGACAAAGGGATACTAGGCTTGTGTTTCGTTCCTAGCTCTTTCATGAATGCGTAAAATTCTCGTCCGGGAAACGGTGGTCCGTTATCGCTCTTGAGGATATGGGGAATTCCATGTGTGGCAAAAATTCGCTCAAGCTTAGGTACGGTAACTTTCGCTGATGTAGAACTGACTATGTCCACTTCAGGAAAACGGGAGTATGCATCTATGACAACCAAAAGATACTCTCCAGTTGGGAATGGACCGCAAAAATCGATGTGTACAGTGTGCCAAGGGCTGGGCGGTAGCACGTTCATCTGCAACGGTTCTGGACGATTGGGAGGTCCGGTGGCTTGACATGGAATACATTTGGCAATCATTTCTTCTACCATTTTATCGATCTGAGGAAACCAGATTTTTGTACGAAGTAGGCGTTTCGTTTTCACTAAACCCTGGTGTCCCTCATGCGATATTTCGATCGATTTCTTTCTCAAAGAGTGGGGCATAACAAGGCGTGTATCGCGTAGAATTACATTTGAATGTTCATTCAATGTCAGTTCATGTTTGAGCTTGCTAAAGAGCTTTAATTCTGCGATATCGACACGTTCATCTGTTATTTTAGAAATACTATCCCACTTGTTTGTACGGATTATCTCAGCAAGACGTTGTAACGTAGGATCATTTTTCGTAGCTTCCTGTATTTCGAACAATGTCATTGCGTTTGGAACAGCATGATCTGTCAAAAAATTGACGTATGCATCAGCTACTGTCTCCAATTTCGTGTTGTTTACGTTAGGCCCTTGGCTCAAATGTCGCGAAAGAAAATCCGAGGGGTTCTCGTTTCCTCTGACATATTGAACACTAAAATCGAAATCCTGAAGTCGGAGATACCAACGTTCAATTCGGGCTGGTGGTTTCGATGCTGGGTTGTTTAAAATCATTTCTATGGGCTTGCAATCTGTGATTAGAGTGAACTTTCCTCCATGAAGATACAAATACAATTTCTCCATGGCCCAAACTATTGCTAAAGCTTCCCGCTCTGTTTGGGAGTAACGACGCTCGACATCTGACAATGATCTGCTGATATATGCGACTATCTTTCTCAGTAGTCATGTACTCGATCTAACGGCGTCTGTGATTGGTTGGTCTTCCTGGAGGGGGATTTCTAAGGTCACGGCAGTAACTTGAGCTCTGATTGGTTGTGGAAGGGAATCACACAAGGTTCGGCCAATCACATCGCGACATGCCTAAGACAGTTGATCCGTGGTTTTTCGGAAGTAGCAACCGCAACGCAAATGTGTCATGGAGGATGCGAGAATTGTACATAAAATGTCACCTTTGCCAAGTGAAAGATGTTAATCTTGCTGGAAGTTTTTGTAAGCAATACTGCAGATCCAATGAGATAATAAGTGACTTTCTGAAGGCCTAACCTAAGAGGACTCCTCCATGGTGCTGAGAAGGGTTTGTATGAGTTAGGCCTTTCTAGGCCACAGTGAAATTGCGCGAACCAAAAATGGTTCCTGGTTGGTTGTACAAGGTAATATAACAGGTTTGTGACATTTCAGCTGTGATTTTGATATGAATGAAACTGAGCTGCTGTTTGCTTAATTCTCAAGTTGCAAAGCCACGCTGTTTTTGTAAGCAGGACATAGCTTTGCCCTCTTCTGTTAAAACCCTGATTCCCGTTTTCGCGCCTTTTATTAGGCCTACCAATAGGAGTTAAAAGACATCGCTAAGTCTACTCTGACGTCTCTGAGTCGTAGATTGTTGAAGTACCCTACTCAAGAGTTTCTGAGAAGTTTCATATCAAATATCATATCGATCCTTCAACACTACTACTCACATATGAGTACAATTCGTATATGAGTACAATATATGAATACAATTCTTGTCTTGTTGTTCAATTAGTAGATCAGGTCAAGTGTGTTCCTGTCTTAGACATTTCTAAGATGAAGCTATAAATTGTGGTCTGGACTCGTTACTACATTCTGTTTCCTCATGCCAGACTGACAAATCCGTAAATTGCCCATGGATTTCCATTTGTTTATTGTCTTCTGATAATCCTATTGATGGAAGGCTTCATTTTTGCTGCAGTTTCAAATTCTATGACTTAATCCACTTACATGTATTTTTTCATAAGAAACTAAGAATTTGGGACAGTACTGAATGAAAGTTTCTTAAAATTTCCAGATTTTGAGTACTCAGACTCAGAGTTTCTTAAGTTCCATAACATTCTTTATGTTCACTACCCGTGTCCTCCTGAACATTTCATAACAATGTTTTTGAAGCTTTTCCCATGTTTAGACATTGCTCACAGGTACCTTCTGAGTAATATAACTTTCAGAAAATGTATCTTACATAACTACATTCCAAGTAATATACTGGAAAAATACAACAAAGGAAACTGTTGAGTTGTTTTAATAGACCCTTTAGCTATTCTACAAAAGAGCCTGGATCGAGCGTTATTTTTATACATACTATTTATCTATCAGACTGGTATAAGACTGAGCTTCTATCTGACAGTATTGTACTCATTCGACAATTTTACTAAATGTAATGAAATATCATTTGATCCAGATTCTTTTTTAGAATAGCTAAAAGGTCTAAATAAGGGAAATACTGTACTTGTCATATTTTTACTTCATGTCCACTCGTTTGCTGCATCATGTTACTTGTGAAGTATATGGGTACGGTAATGATTTCTAAACATCGGAAGAGCTAAATAAAAAGACCTTGTTTTGAGATCTTCACAAGAGCATGCATACATAGAAGATGAAGATTGCTAAAATCTGATGATTTTAAGGAACGTTTGGTACTACCCTAAATTCTTGGTTTCTTAAAAAAGGTGCATGATGTATTCTTTGGGAATATATAATGAGATTCATTTTTCAGGGTAAGAAATTTTTCAAATTTATACATCCCTATCATGGCTGTACCAGTAATTAGCTTTATCAGTTATTTTAGGCAAGCTATTCATGAATGAATTCAAGGATATCAATTCATTTTTCTAAAAATTCAGGAGCGCAATCTACAAGTCTCCCCTCCAGCATTTTGGGGAATCTCAAAGCTCACCTAAAAATTTTAGCCCTGCACTCCCTGAGCCAAACAAATGTGGCTGACTTTCAAGACTAAAGGTAATCAGTGGGTTCGAAAATAGGTTCATATGAACATGGGCCTGGGGACAAGCATTGTTTTAACTAAAACAGATTGTTGATGGATATTTTCATGTGATCAATATGCATCATCAGTTAGAGCCAGACCCCATTGTCTTCCTTTAGCAAAATCAATTCTGAACTGATCTCACAGAAAGTTTTCATGTGATCAGTTCCAAGCAATAAATCATTTATATGCTTTTGAACACCAAAAGCCCTTATATCATTGAACTAAATTTAGGCTTCAGATTCAAATATCTTTTCTTAAATGCAAGTTTTTTTGCTACGATTCTTTGCAAGAGTAAGGCTGTTCATCCATCGGTTTTATGATGAGGGAATAGGTTTTGTGCATTGGAATCAAGCAAGAGACAAGAGCAGACCATAAAACGTGCTATGCAGCTGTCATCTTGTTGCACCAACCACCCCCCACCCAGGATAGGCAGGGCTATTGCGGGGCAATTTGCCTCTGAAAATTTCGCCCTGGAAACGACACACAAATGAGCTAAACGTGAGTCATCGCTTCCCATTCACAAAACAATGTGACCATGATATGCGAGGACATCGCTCAGTTTCACCCCAAAAACGTGAATGACCCTGCATATGTCCACCTATCTCGGGGTGGGAGGGGGTCACATCAATTAAACGATAGCTGTATAACAATTATTGAAATTTGTAACGATTTAAAATATTGCAAGAATCCACTTTTGGAATGAAATTCTGAATTGGAATGACCCTGTTGTTAGGTACCAAGTCTTTGCTTTTACTACCTCCCCTTTCTGACTGTCTGTACATACTTTGGGGGAAGATAAGGAAAATTTGCTATCAATTGATGAGAATGGCTTAGGAACTTTTCATTAGTAGTATTCAGCTAAAAGTTAGCAGAGCTGATGTTTGCTTTTGTATTTTCCTTTCAAAGTCGGTCTCAAAAATAACATTAGGTTCTCATTTCTCAAGGTCTGCATAAACAAAATAAGTAATTGTATAGGAAGGGTCAAATTGCAGTACACTAAAGAGTTGAATACATCCTGTAGACATCATTTGTGACAATATTTCCCATCATTGAATGCATTAGTGACAATGTCAGATTGGTCTTTGATGTAGAGAAAGCATTTCAAAACATAATTAATCCACTGTATTGTAACTTTTCGGTATGAAATTGATATTCCTTGGCATTTATGCAAAAATTGCTTGGCAACTGCCTGCTTGCAGTGTGAATTTTCTCAGAGAATTAGATGCCATTTGCCGTCCAGGTATCATTTCTATTTGTGCTTAGACTGCCTCAGCGAGAGTTCAATCTGTACCGGTGCAGTGACAAAAAAGTTATAGCGTCAACCTTATACCTGTAATAAGCATACATGGCTAAGGAATACAACAAAATCCTATGCTGTTAAAGACTAAACCATTTCAATAAACACTTTCAAATTATGTACCGTCAACACCATCTTTCAAATCCTTTTCATCAAAATTGACAACAATAAAGCTTGTGTTATTTTACCTTGCGCCAAATACCCCCTTTCTCCTAAGGTGAGCCTCAAAAGTTTGTTTCTATGCAATATCTTGAACTGATCAAACTCTGAAGCCTGCTCTTCGAAAATTTGGCAGTTTCACTCTCGAACTTGCACTCTAGAACTCTCTGTTGGTGTGTATGTAGGTCTCTCTCTGTATGAGACCATGGAGACCCAGGAGACCCACTTTCCAACTTTCTGTTGGTGTGTATGTAGGTCTCTATCTATATGAGACCCTCGAGACCCAGGAGACCCACTTTCAGACTCTCTGTTGATGTGTATGTAGGTCTCTATCTATTGAGACCCAGGAGACCCACTTTCCAACTCTATGTTGGTGTGTATGTAGGTCTCTATCTATATGAGACCCTCGAGACCCAGGAGACCCACTTTCCAACTCTCTGTTGGTGTGTATGTAGGTCTCTATCTTTATGAGACCCTCGAGACCCAGGAGACCCACTTTCAGACTCTCTGTTGGTGTGTATGTAGGTCTCTATCTTTATGAGACCCTCGAGACCCAGGAGACCCACTTTCAGACTCTCTGTTGGTGTGTATGTAGGTCTCTATCTTTATGAGACCCTCAAGACCCAGGAGACCCACTTTCCGACTCTCTGTTGGTGTGTATGTAGGTCTGTATCTTTATGAGACCCTCGAGACCCAGGAGACCCACTTTCAGACTCTCTGTTGGTGTGTATGTAGGTCTCTATCTTTATGAGACCCAGGAGACCCACTTTCAGACTCTCTGTTGGTGTGTATGTAGGTCTCTATCTTTATGAGACCCTCGAGACCCAGGAGACCCACTTTCAGACTCTCTGTTGGTGTGTATGTAGGTCTCTATCTTTATGAGACCCTCGAGACCCAGGAGACCCCTTTTCCGACTCTCTGTTGGTGTGTATGTAGGTCGCTATCTATCTGTATCTTGCGTATGTGTGCATGTTTATGTGTCTAATGCATCTTGCATATTTGTACATATCTATGTGTTTATATCTACCTTGCATATGTGTATCTGTCTATGTGTCTAATGCATCTTGCGTATGTGTATCTGTTTATGTGTCTAACGCATCTTGCAGATGTCTACATCTCTATGTGTTTATATCTATCTTGCATATGTGTATCTGTCTATGTGTCTAATGCATCTTGCAGTTGTGTACATATATGTGTCTAATGCATCTTGCATAGCCATATGTGTACATGTCTTTGTGTCTCATGTTTCTGGAGTTTGTATTTGCTATTTCGTATTTGTTGGTGTATTTGGATATAAATCAATGGGTCAAATTCTTAGATTTTTAAAATCTTTTCTATTGTATGGAAATGAGAAAATTTGAATCGGCCAATAGGAGAGCCTGTTAGATCCTAGTACATGATGCCCCATCTTTCTATCTTCCTTCCCAGGCGTGTGTTGTGATAGGAGGGCAGATAAACCAACGGGTGATGCATCGGTGATTAACTCCGTTTCTTTCGACTTGTCGAAGTAGGACATGACAGTCTTACTTGTGAGGGCAGACTTCACGGCATTAAAAGCTGTCTCATGCTTTGCTTTCCATGTGAACGTCGTGTTTCTCTTGATTAATTCTCGCAACGGTTGCGTGAGATCGCTAAAATTCTGAATAAACTTGGAACAATACGTTGCCATTCCGAGAAAGCTTCTTAAACCGGACTGAGTAGTGGGTGCTGGTGCATTTTTGATGGCTTCTACTTTGACAGGATCCGGAGAAATTCCATTGTTGGAGAAAACGAATCCAAAAAATGTGAGTTTTTCCTTGTTAAATTCACATTTCTCTTTGTTGAGGGAAAGACCTCTTGTAGCAAAACGTTGAAACACATTTTTGAGAGCTTCATCGTGTTCGTCTTGATTCTTTCCGAATACGATTACATCATCACTGATATTTAACGCGTTGGGAATATCGCGAAGTTCTTCTGCAATGGCGTGTTGAAAAACTTCACTCGCGGACGATGTCCCAAAATTCAGTGTTCTGTATCGACGTAGGCCTTTGTGCGTTTGAAAGGTTGTTATGTAACGACTTTCTTCATGTAGCAACAGTTGGTGGTATCCTGCACGAAGATCTAGCTTTGAGAATACTGTTGCGCCATTGAGTGTATGAATTAGATCATCTACCGTGGGGGTTGGATGTCGTTCACGGAGAATCGCGCGGTTGGCCATTCGCATGTCAACACACAAACGAATGTCTCCATCTTTCTTGGGTATGACAACTAATGGTGAGATCCAAGGTGTAGGACCATCCACTTTTTCGATAATTCCTTCTGATTCCAGTTTCTCCAATGCAGCTGCTACTTTCTGCCTCATGTGAAAAGGTATTTTCCTTGCTGGCTGAGCAACAGGGGTAACTGTGTTGTCAATATGCAGCTTGACTTTGAAATCTTTCAACTGACCGATTCCATTGAAAATGGTGTCATACTCCTCGAGCAGTGCTTCATGTTTTGATGGGCGTTGCTCAACGGCTTGAACATTTACGGTGACTAGGCCTAAAGCAGATGCTGTGTTGTAGCTCAACAGGCAACCATAATTTCCATTAACAACATGAAGGGTGGATACTGCGATTTTTGTTTTTGACTCGAGAGTTGCTTCAAATTTCCCAAGTACATTGAGATCATTTGCAGCTCCATAGGCGAAAATGCTTGTTGTTGATTTCTGCAGTGCGATACGGGCAGAGTTTTGTAAGGCTTCAAAATTAGGCTGATCGATGATATCGATTGATGCTCCTGTATCGACAACCATTTCCACAGCAACATTGTTGATCTTGATGCGTGCCTTGGGCGTGTTTCGCTTTTCTGATGTGACGGTGTACAGATACTCCTCATCATCTGTGTCACTTGCTGGACGGTTTTGCACATTTTGCACAGTGTGACGTTGTTTTTGTGGCTGTGAAGCTGCTTCAGATTCCTCCAGGGGTTTGGTGCTTCGACAATATTTCGCAAAGTGATTTAATTTGCCACATTTTCTGCAATCTTTTCCACGAGCTGGGCATGCTGTTGTCTTGTGGGGCCAAATTCCTCCACAGTTGTGGCACGTTGTAGATTTTGAGCCATTTGAAGTGTTATTCTTCTTCCGCGTGAACTGGTGCGGTTTACGCCGTGTGCTTGTAAAATTGACAGACTCCGAGAGCTGTGTTGATGAGAGCGCTTCTTCGATTCCGGTAGCTTGCAGATCACTGACTTCAAAAGCACGTCCTTTAGCAAGGAGTTTATCCAATGTCAGGTCAGTTTCTAAGAGAGCATATCTTCGGAGACGTTTAGAGACACAGTTTTGAATGATGACTGATTTCAGCTCTCTATCTAAATCCTCAAAATCACACGTGGAGCCTAACTTTCGCAGTCTGGTGGTGAACTGATCGATGGTTTCATCTTTGGCTTGAACGGCTGTCCGGAACTTGAATACTTCAAAATCAGTGTTTCTTTTTGGGGTAAAATATGCATCGAGTTTGTCCATTGCTTTCTTGTAGTCCTTTGCTTCCCCAGTGTCTGGTAACGATTCAAAGATTTCTTGTGTTTCTTCACCTGCCTGATATAAGAGTAATGCACGCTGTTGGGTTGGATCTGTTATTCCAAGTGCGGCAAGATACGTTTCGAATCGCCTCTTCCATGCTTTCCATCGCTGGCCTACCGAATTAGGTTCGGTTAAAGGGTCGAATGGTCTTAACGGGTGTATATCGATACGAGCTTGTGCCATTTTCGATGAGACTGAATAAACGTTCGCGTTATGTTTTTATCCTCGTCGCCATTGTAGTGTTTTATTCATTCGGTTTGGGTGTGACCGTTCCTGCTCATATCGATCTCCAACTAAACTACGAACTAACCAACACGTGCTATAGCCTACTGATATCCTACTGTTCCATTGTCTCAATAAAGCATGGGTTTCTAGACACTACACATGGGATGATTGGACATATTGTTCTTTAAAATTCAGAAAAAATTGGCTTGTTAGCTTTCATAAGTGAAAGATATTATTCTTTTAGGGTTAGCCTTTGCCGTTGGGGTACGTTAACTGTGCGAATTACATGAGCAAGTTGTTTTTAGCTGTAAATCGGGAGGAAACATGCTTTCAGTGGCCTATGAACAAATCCCTTAATCAAAAGAAGAAAGAGTTTATGAAACAAGGAGCACTAACTTGCTATTCAAACAATGTGCGAAATGTGTCGCAACACAGGTCACATAAATCAAGTTCCAGAAATCTGGAAACCGTAATAGCAATCTTTTGCTCTTTGTTTTGGACCCTCTCTTCTTTTGAATAATGGGTCTCCTCGTAGGCTACACGTTTTTTTTTTAATAAGAAACTGGTTTATAAGAAACTAGTACTAAGATGGCCAACATTTTAAGAAACTCTAGTACTATGTCTGAGAAGTACTAAGAAACTTTTCAAAGTTAAAAGCATGAATTTTATAGCAAATAGATCGTTAGACCTTTATCATTAGGCAATATTATCAAATCATTTGTGTTTTCAACATAACAGAATACTGTTTATTCCTATATTATGTTTTAAATATCAAGAATCGTATCTACAGCAGTGTTAGCGACCACATTGACAATTCATGCATTCAAAAAGTAAGAAATCAATTAAGAAACTTTTAGTACTAAAATTGACGAAATTTCATGTTAAATTAAGAAACTTTTAGTACTATGGTCTGATCCTAGTTCCTTATAAAAAAAACGTGTACGCTCTCAGATGAAATTTACAGGGGTTGGTAGGCGGTTTCTTAAATGTGGAGCAAAAATGCAAATCAAGACATTTCTTTAGTAGAAAACTAATGAATTTTCGCAATCAGGAGTCCAACACTTTCGTGCGCCTTCGGGGCGCCTACTTTCTACCGAAATTTGAGCGCCCTCTCTGCCAGCTGCCCCTCCTTCAACTTCAGGCTGGATCCGTCCCCGTTCCCCATTAAATCAATTCAAGCCTTTGCAGCAGCATTTTCCCCTTGAATAATTGGTTGGTGTGGCTTCTTCATCTTAGTCCAGTAGATCGAGATTGAAACAAAGAATTATAACAAAAATTATATTTGAGAGAATTGATGGTTTCAGTAGTGCTATTTGATATCCAAAACGTCTAGAGCCAGCCAAACAATTGAGATCTCTGCATTATGTTCGTTGGAAATGCAACTTTTTTCGGAATCTTTGCAGAAGAACAGCACCAAAGTGTCCAGCTTCCCAATAGTCCGCATTTTATACGTTGGGCACTTTCAATACCAATTTGTGAAATCGACAAGCTTTTTTGTTCCTCTTCAAAACTATATCGTAAAAGATGGAACAATGTGGATTACCCGGTAAATGCATCTAATTTCTTGGTCTTCCGATGGTTGGATTTTCTTAGACTTTTGATATGCTATTTAGTAGCAGATGTAGGATGGTTTGCCATGAAAAAAATTCTGTTGCAATTTGTTCTAGGTTCGACTAAAATTTGCCTTTCGTTTACTGGACTATAAGCTGGGTCGAATGAAATCAAACTCGGGATGAGTGACCTCGTGGGCTTGACCTCGTAACTTACCTCGCCGTCCTTCGGAAGGGACGTTAAACTAGGGAACTAGGGATCCCATGCCTGGATGTGGCATGCACAGCGGGCATAATTTTTTTTTCTATTCATATAAGAAAATTACAACAAATTTAACATGCTACTATACCTATTTAGCAACTATACAATACTACAGGGACGATGCAAAGGGGAGCAAGGGACAACGACTACCCCAGAGCCTGAACATAAAGACACGCAACAATATCTTACATACAACTAACTATACACCACTCACAATTAAAGGCTAAAGGATACTCTACTAGATTCTGTTTCACATTGGATGTCAGATCAAGGAACTGAAATTAAAAAAATGTCACGAGTGCAGACTCATTTAGGGACCAAGTTGTATCAAGTCTGACATCCAATATGAAATAGAAGCTACAAAGGAAAAAAGAAATATCATTTACGTAAAGGAACTTGGTGGCTGCTTGGTGGCGGGCATGAATTAGCTATAAGTAGCTAGAAATCCTGACAAGCCCACTCGAAACAAATAGCTTACTCTACAAATATGTATAGGCTCGCTCGCGTGAGATCAAGCTCCGGATGTGTGACGTTGTTGAGGAGACGAAGTATTGACCCTATTGACCCTTGTGTTTTGATCCATTGTGTTTCAGCTTTGTTGATGGCGAATAAACTATGGGGCCCACATTGTCATGCGCATCGGTGCTATTGTTTCGTGCTCTTGTTCTCAACCGTCAAGCTAATTTGACTATTACGTCATTGGAGTAAATCGTCAGTACGCATGCGATCTGGAGCCCTTTTTGGAGGATTCTTCGAGGCTCACAACTTAGCCTATTCATATCCCCAACAAGACCTTGAAGGTGAAGTGAAGGTGAAGTTGCGGTTTTTAGCGCCAAGCGCTGGGATCGCAGAAGTAGCTAAGCGCTAATCGAGTCCGCGACCCCTTGTCATGACGCTCAAGTGGTGAGGCCCTACCGGGACTCGAACCCACTTCGCCTGACTATTCTGGCTGCAATGTCAGAGGATTACACCACTGCGCCACAACACTTTCCGGATTCCCAGCCAATTGAAAGGGACGCTCAACTAGAAGGGTCCCATGCTTGCTGACGCATGCATAATGGACCTGAATTAGCTAGAATTAGGGAGCAATCCTTCCCGTCTACAAAGAATGAAGTAATGAAGTAATGAATGAATGAAGTAATGAAGTAATGAATGAATGAAGTAATGAATGAATGAATGAATGAATGAATGAATGAATGAATGAATGAATGAATGAATGAATGAATGAATGAATGAATGAATGAATGAAGAGATGTATGTTATTTTAAATTCAACATCAAGTATCACAAAGACCAACTACTTGGTTCGGTACACGCGAACTACTTACAAGGACAATACTTGACTGATGACATGTCATTGTTCGCTCCTTGCCTAAACTGATGTGTTGCTATAACTAAGACTCATGTCATGTCCTTACGCTTCCAGAAACGGACATGGCCTAAATCGCCATCTATTTTTTCTCAAAACCACCCACCCTAAAATGCCAAAAAAATCGGTCTTCTTTGAGCGCTACACTGTAAAACAAGCTATCAGCACTTAGATGGACCTTTCTTCGAGCTATTTAAGCAAAAATACTCCTACCAAACAGTGATATTTTGCTTTTTTGAGGACGCAAAATATCTCCTAAATTCGTTCGTACTTCGAGGGCTTGATTGTTGCGGCCGATTGCGGCCGATTGCTGCCGTTCAGTCGAACGCGCTTTTAATTGCCGTTGACGGGAAGTTTAGCTTGGAGCAAAATCTGCCAATCCGACCATGTTATTCGTAATCTTCCATTCTGATTGGTTGTGGAAAAGATCTGTGCCCAGCAGGAATTTTTTTGCCGATTCGAGAACAGTTGGGAAATAAGGCCCTCACTGATGCGACAACAACAACATAATTTCAATTCAATGAAATGAGCGTAAATAATACAACAGGGAGCAAAGTATCGTGACTGCCCCATGGCATCATCATGGAGAAAATACAACTAAATTACAACTAAATATACAACTGCAAAAGGTCATAAACGATTTTAACATATAAACACTGAGGCCAGTTTCACGTTGGATGTCCGGCGAGCGTAGACCATAATGCTGGTTTTTTTTGTTTAACTGTTCATTCGGCGTGCAATGGATCATGATTAGCAATGCGTCTGTATTGGAGATCTGACATGGCCTGACGCTGTTGGGTTGAACATCGCCAAAAAACTTCATTAATGTGCCTGGACTCGCAGGCACAAAACATCATTGCACATTGGCTGCTTCTTGCATGTTTGCTCATGAGCGATAGAACACCCATTGTGTAGCAGTTTGAAATTTATATCAGAAGCGAGCCACCTTAACTTATTGTTTATTTGTGTTTTAAACTCATTTTTACTTTGCATACAACCACCTTTCACTGTTTCGTAATTTTAAAATTTTTCGGTAGTGAGCCACCTCAAGTGCAGAGCCACCTTAAAATAATTTCAAAATTACGAAACAGTGAAAGGTGGTTGTATACCAAATAAAAATAAGTTCAAAGGACAAACATACAATAAATTAAGGTAGCTCGCTTCTGATATAAAATTCAAACTGCTACACACTGGGAGTCCTAATGCTCATGGTTTGCTGCACTGAAAGCGATTTGCGCACAGGCATGGGATACAGTAAAAACCCGCATTAAAGAACACGTGTTTTTGGACTTCAGGCTGATTTTGTTCTTATTTACGGGGTGTTTTCTGCAAAAACAGCCTGAAAGTGTTCTTAACGTGTTCTTAAACTTGTTTTAACAATTGAATATTGCACAAGACTACTAGCACTCAACGAATCAAAAAATGTTAAAATTCAAGTGCAAAGTTGTTATTTATTAACGGTAAAACTGAAAGAGTAAGTTAATATAATTTTCATTTAATTCAATTTAATTAGGTATATAATTTTATTTAGCAAAGTCCAACAACAATTTACCCTGAAAATCCCTTAGCAGTAGTAGAACAATCTGCACTAAGTCTAATGCTCTCTGAAATTTAAAACATAAACACCTAACTCAATAAGTCATATGTAAGAACAATTTTCATTTTTCAGGCTGAATGTGTTCTTATGTATATGGTGTTTTTCAACCAAATTTCAGCCTGAGTGTTCTTAATCCACTTGTTCTTTTATGCGGGTTTTTTACTGTATATCTATTGTACTTGGATCATCAATTCCTTGGTCTTATTCAGAATGCATTTTATTTTCTGCCTCAATGAAAAAGAAAGTGCTGCACTTTCAATGAGTCTAAATTGTTGAATCCAAAACCATGAAATATCACAGATTCATCAAACATGTGTTAGATGAGCGGACCCTTTGTAAATATGGTTTGCTAACGTATCTTTCTACACGTGTTCTTCCAAATGGATAATTCACAAAAACAGACAGATGCACACACAAAGTGATCAGCACCTGAAAACGTACTGAATTTTACAGAAACACCATCATGATTCCCTAACTACGCTAGCTATGTTGCTTGAGATGGACCGCTATCTTTCAGCCAATCATCGAATTGCCAAATGTCGCATGACATCACATGGCCCTGTGTCCTTATCGCGGTATATAAACAAAGCTATTGCGTAGCACATTTCAGAAGAAGAGAAGTGAGCTGCAAACACACATACGCACCATCTTGCTTTTTGCCGCCTGTTTCTAGCTTGGTGATTTTGTAAACGACAACTTTAAGCACCACACAAAGCATCATTCATTAAGTAAGTATGTTTTTAAACTTGATTTTGACAAGTTTGATTACAGTATCAAGCAAAATTTTGGTGCTGCTTGTTGCTTTGCCTGCTGTAAATTTCCCGTTTGAAGGTCTTCGCCGTAAATGGCCTATTTGTCGTTGGTCTAATTTGCCGGTTTTTCAGGTGCGTTGTGTAGGAATATTGCTAGCAAGCAATCCTATTTATTTCTTTCAGATCTGAAGCAACACGACGTTCTGAAAGAATGTGTCAGCATCCGTTTACAATGATGAACGCCAGACTTAGTTGCTTTTTGCGAGCTGATTTCAACGCACATGCAATGCCATCACCAGACGTGCAAGATAGCTCCTCTGTCCACCGTGTGGCTCGGCAACTGGCTCAGATTGGTGATTCTTTGTCAGATCAGTACGAAAAAGCCAGACCAAGCTTTTCACGACGCAGAGAAAATGGTTTGGAATCTTTGGCAATTGAAGTCTGTATTTTGGTGGCATTTCACATTTTAGCTCATTGATCAGGAGCAAACGAACTGGACTATCAGTTGCTCCTGTAAATTACCGTTAACATTCTAGAATCAATTTGTTCTTTCCCGTGGTGATAGCATTTGATGACGTCAAAGCGAGACTAATATCACATCGCTCCCAGACCAGCTGACCCCATTTTCTCTCTATGAGAGTGTAGGGTGTACTGTGCTGGCTGCAGCAACCTAAAATAGCTAGCCAATGTACAGTTTTATTTCATGCTAAAAGTTTTTGTAAACTCCTTCAAAAAAGAAACTCTCTTTTTATTTTATTTCATTTTATTTGCATTTCGATTGTCTCCTTAATTAAGGACCTATACACTTACTGCCTTTCTTTGCTGTTGGATAATCTTCGCTTTGCCTTCTATTAAGGAGGACTTATATCATTTTGAAGTAATGAATTGATGAGCCTAGCTCAAAATTGATGTAGAATTGTAGTGTTTAATATCATGTTCTGTAAAGGAATACCTTGGACAGACTCCTGTAAATTGTAGTTGTTGCCCTAGGCCCATGGTCATTTGATTAAATACGTAATGTGGTGAGATACTTTGTTAAATTTGCAGAGCTTCTTTGGGTGTTACCAGTCAAAAGTTGTCCACATCGTGCTATGCTTCCCTTTTCAAAAGAATCCTTCTCCTCCCAAAGTTATTTACATTTTTAGGCCTTATCCTTGCATGCACCACTCTGCCATCTTGGACTGTTATTAAAGCTTTGACCTGAGGATGAGTAGTATTGAAAATGAAAGGCTTCCATCTAACGGGAAGATAATCAAAAATCATAAACAAAGCTGAATTTGCAAAGCCGATGTATTTTCTTTTACGCAAGTAATCACCAGAAATATGTCCACATTTGAAAAACATCAGTCGACGTTTTCATTCCGATACCTAGGCCTAAATCATAATTTGTCATATGTCTAAGCCCCTTCTTCAATCGAAAAGGATATCAGCAGAAGTTCACGTCTCGCTCTGCAATTTCCTTTTATGTTTATTCACGCTTTCGTTCAGAAGGCCTGGAAGTAAACATTCTGTTTATGCAACTTAGCAACAACAACATGTAGTTGCTTCTTCGAAGAGCAAAACAAAACAAAACAAAACAAATCTCGCATTTTGTGAAATACTAGAATCTCATCATTTCTGATTTCAAAATTTCGAAAGAAAACCATAAAATAAATAGCTTTAAAGTTTTCAATCCATGCAAATCAAAACTTTATCTTCATTATTCGATGATAAGATGATAAGTTATTTTGCCAATAACGCTGTTCTTTATCAACAATTAATTCTTCGATAAGTGTTATTTATTTGTGAACTCAAACAATGCTCATGTCGTAGATAATGTCTCAAGGCCGTCCTGTCTTTGGTATCATTACGAAAATATGAGATGTGCTTCAGCCTGTTGTATCATCATGTCAAGTACCAATTTGAGGACCCTGTGGGAACATTCCTAAAAGGATTCAACGTCAAGTCTTTTTCTCTTTTTTCTCCATCTTGCAGGTTTGGATAAATTCACCCGCCCCCCCCCCCCCCCAAGAGGTAAGAGATCCAGAAGATTTTATAAACCCTGTTCAATCACTATTTTCGTGTCTCAAATGACCAACTTTTGTGACCAAAAATAAAATTTATTTGTGACAAATTGCTTGATCAAGGTCTCATAGCAGCTGAGTGATTATTTGTACTTGTGTTGCAGTAGATACAAATACAGAGCTGAAAGATGCAACTTATTAATAATGCCAAAAGGTATTTCTTCCAGTTTATTTACATTTTATCAGGTATTAGAATACCTTTCTTTAGCATTGCTTGCAGTCCTCACTCATTGAGTTTTAGTGTTGCATCATTATTTATCGTTCTTACATAAGCATGATGCTTCATTTGGTTTGATTTCCAGCAGATAATGTTCATCATTTTTCTTTCCATTTTCAACCTTACAAGAGAACATCATCAACCTGTTCATCCTTCAGCTGTATTGCATGCTGTTTTGTTGTATTTTCCTGGTGGCAGTTTGGACTTGCGTCAATCTTCTATGCCATAATCTTAATGCATGAACAGGAATGTGTTGAACCAAATTATAGATTCCTAAATAGTAAAAAAGGTTCTCTGTGAACTGCATAAAAGGATGCCAAGCAAGATGCATCACAATATCATTCTAATGTCTCATATTCTGTTCTCTCTTTGATATAACTTCCTGCAACTGTACTTCCATCTTTTTGCGAGAAACATCGCCTTGAATGTTTGATACTCTGCTTCAGTTAATGAACTTGCATGTAGTCTTCTTTTTAGTTCCTTCTGCTTTTACCACGACGATGATTGAAGGGGATGCTCAGTGTTCTTGGATAAAAGTCCTAGTATTCATTGATGCATATTGAAGTATCATAACACAACTGTTTTCATACTACAAGGCAACATTTCGATCCAGCAAGAACTCTGAGAACTGTCATTTGTAGGTGCCGTTGTGTGTTAAATCCTGCTGAAGGTATTTCTAAATTTGTCAGAGTCAACGGTGAGATTTCTTTAGTAGAAGTGTGTTTTGAAAAATGCCTGAGGTAGCTGGGATCATAGTCATTGCAGAAATATGATCTGTTTTCTTTTTTGCCTACAGCAGGTGCTCTTGGAGAAACGTCCAATTTTTGGCAATTGTTTGTCTCCTTGTTGTTCTATTCTTCTGCTAGCCAATCATCTTGTTTCTACGTCTTTGAGTTGTTTCTTCTATTGTGCATTTGACCAATAACCTCTCTTGTCGCTTCTCTTTGTTCAGCCCGTCGGAAATTGCCCGCGATGAGATCGTACAATATTCTCCAGTATATCGAGAGCTCATCAATTTTTCAGGAGCTGTTGCCATGGGTGTAGATTATTTTCAAGCAAGAAATACTGCGATTTGCTGCCAATGATCAAAATGCCGTACTCGAGAGAATTACCAATGCCAGCTTGTAATTCCTCGTTGATAGCATTCTGTAGTTTGCACCATACATCTTGCCAGAGTGTGAAGAAAGTTGAATCGTGCTTCGAATCTTGAAGAGACTGGGATTGTGTTTCTCGAATCATCTTCTTTGAATTTGTGAAGCTTGGACTGTTCGTGAAGGTAGTATAATTGCTTCAACAATAACAACACTATCTATTTCAACATTGATCCTAGATATCATGCTGCGAAACTCCCAACAGTCCCCCCCTTCTTTGGCTTGCTGTGATATAAGTATAGTGCTTTCTAAATTTAGCATCTATCGTAGATATTGTCTGCCTGTAATTTCTCTTTCTTTACTCAAATTTTCGAGGGTTCTTGGATATCTCAATTTTCAGATGTTTCTTCATTGTATTGTTATCTTTCGTATTTTCTCTGAAAATTCTTCTCAAGTTTGACAACAAGACATCTACAAGCAAACTTGAAAGGCAAGTCCATTAATGTCTTGAAGCTTTCATATACTTTGCAGACAACGTGAGCTCCTCCTGCTGCACGTTCTTTATAAAATTCTTTTTTTAGACTCTCATCAGAACCATCTATGTCATTGGCAAGCCAGTTCATCCCAGCAAGAAACAGATTTCAATTTTATTGGCCTTACTATGTTGATGATCTTCTTGCTGGCCTGGTTTCTCAGAAACTTGTGGAGCTTTAAATTCTCATCAGAACCCTTTGTATCAATTGCGAGCCACTCCATTCCAGCAAAGAAACAGATTTAAATTTGTTGGAAAACTACTTTGATGATCTTCTTGATGGCCTCGCTTGACTAATGATTCCTCTTCGCTGAAAGCCGTTAGCCTCTGGGCATTTAGACATGTGTTCCTTAGTCATACAACTCAGGGCATTCCTTGAGCAAGATTATGAATCATTGTTCTGAATATAAACAGTTGGGAAGCCTGGAGGGTTGCCAATTTAAGGTATGACTCATCACAAATTCGCAAGCTTTGTACGCTAGCAGGTCTTTGGTTTTAATTTGAAATATCTCCCAAAGCTTTCAGTACTGTATATTTATTCTGATGTGGCATGCGAAAAGATAAGTAGCAGTGAAATATTCAGAAAATTTCGGAACAGATGAAGATCGATGTAGATAGAACACTTGTATTCTTAGGCCAATCAATGAATAATTCTAAGTTTAGGTTTTGCATTCACACAGGTTCTTAAATTCATGAATAATCACGTTACATAGCAGGTATATGTCGATGAACAAATATTGTTTTGGTCTTCTTGAGGTTTTGATTTACATTTGAAAAATATGACAGTGATTTTTATTTGTTCCTCACCAAGAATGTAATTTTAGCTTTTTCCTTATCTCTACAAGGCTGTGTTGCTGATTTTTTGATTTTGATTTTATAATATTTATACAGGGTAAAACATTCAGTTACACTGTTTTACAATGTACCCTGTTAAAATAACTTACAAAAGAAAATATATAATTTTACACGTAAATCGAAAAAGGCTAATCTCATCATCTTTCTTCTAAATGAGCTAAAATGTTGCTTTCCTAAAGGAGCTATCATTGTGAGCTGTGAAGTAAGAGGATCTCTTTATGGGCTTGGGCTAGATGCAGTTCTCAAAGAATTCCTGATTTTGCACTGTTTTATCTTTTTAAAAGAAATTTACAGCCTTTAATATCAAGAAGATCCAAATAATTCGGCCTTTTTGTCATGAAACGAATGCAAATTTTTACATTGGTACGCAAGCTCCCTTCTAACATTTCTTAACAAATTTTTTATGTTTTTGTCACAACGAACTGCCCTCTATGAGTTAAGAAATCGAAGTGATATGCGCAGAACTGGATTTTGGTGATACCAAGTATTTTATCTCTTCACAGGCTGGATCTAGAATGGCGATATCACAAAGAGTTCCGTCTTGATATACCCTTAGTTAAGGCCAATTTCCAGTCAGTGGGATTTTCCGTGCGGACGGAATTTTAGACAATAAAAAGTTGCTCAGCCGTAACTATCCATTCAATTTCAGAACGGCATTTTCTCCCGCAAACAAAAGAATTTCCGCCCGCTCGGAAAATTCCACCGACTGGAAATCAGCCTTTACGCAAAACATCATGTCCCTACATATTTATAGAATGCATCGGACGCGCAAAATCAACGTAGAAACTGGATCACTGCTAAGATTGTTTACTGTTGCGAAATCGTTTGGAAATAGCTTTGAATGAATTTTGCACACTTGCATTTTGAGATCGTTGTAAATGAAGATCAGTCAAAAATTAGGCACACTTTCCATCGATGAATAGAAGAAGCCTCATTCCATTATTTTCCAAACTCAAAATTTATGCAGCTCTCTTTAATAAAATCTTTGTTTTTAACCAAAAACATAGCATGCCTGCTTATATTCTCATTTATTATTAATACATAGGTGTATTTGAAAAATCGAAGCGTATACTTTATCAATTCCGCATTAGTGTGCGTCCACAAAATTACGCAGCCAAATCTCTTGCCACTGTGGGAATAGTATTTTTCTTTTCAAGCAATTTGATTTTGTGAAAATGTAATCCATATGATTTGCAGCAGTCTTATTTGACTGTGAAAGTTTTGTATTCAGTGAAATTCGAAGATCTACATGCATCTTGTTTTGTAATTGCCAAAAGAATATGAAATTATCATAGTTTTTTAGGATAAAATCTTTTTTTAGGCCCTGTTTATATGGGGGAAAACACCTCACCTGCCAGACCCGGGGCTGACAGGCGAGGTACATTTCAGTCACTGTTTATATGAGATTTTTCACCTCGCCTGTCAGCCCCGGGGATGAGAGGCGAGGTGGATTAAGGTCTCTCTTCCGTGAAATCAGAAAGAACTGACCAATGAGAATCAACGAAAAATTTCATTTCACCTCACCATACCGGTGGTATTTCGTTTATATGGAAAAATTTCACCTCACCCAGGTGAGATTCCACCTCTTGTGAGGTGGGATTTCACTATACCGGTGGTGTTGCGTTCATCATGTAAACACGAAATGAAAATACAAAGGATTCTATTGGAAGGTGGCATCTCGCCTCTCAGCCCCGGGTCTGGCAAGTGAGGTGTTTTTCCTCATATAAACAGGGCCTTACTCAAGCAGCCCCTTTCTTTCTGCAGCAGTTTGCTCAACGAATCAACGCAAAGTTCATACCTAGCAACGAAGTAACAAGGAGAAATTTTGACAAAACGTCTGCAAAAACTCCCTCCAAACGTAGTCAGAACGAGGCTACAATGAAGAGGCGATTCATAGATGTTTTCTACTGTCTGTTAAGGATTACAGTTGATGTTTTTTAAATTTTCACTTATGCCAACTCATTGCTCGTCTGCTTCTCGATAGATTGAAATTCAGATGACTTCCTCGCAGAACTACACTTTTAATTATTGAGTATTCTTTTGATAATCGCCTCCAAATCAGCGTAAAGTTTCTTACAAAGATTTTTAGTGGTGGGTTCTTACTTTGTCACTTGGAGACGAGGAATTGCCAGCAATAAATCAACCCAAACCTGGTTATGTTAGTCAATTATGAATGTAACTGAATTAGGGCTAAAAAGGCTTATTCATATATGTCTATGCAAGGTGTTTTCACAACAATTGTTGTCAAATATAGGAGCTACGTACTGTGAAATTTTAATTTTCCTCGTCTAAAATGCGCTCAGAAATTACTTTCTCCATTTACAAATGAACTCTGAAAGTGAGTATGTGCCATCTTGTGCATGCTCCAGTAAATTTAGCTAATGCAACGCATGAATACGCTGCTTTTCTTCTGCTCTGCTCTTATTCCTTTCCCAGGGCTTGGAAGGTTGGACGGACCGAGTTACTTTCAGCTTCAAATCTTTGCTGAATCTTTGATAACTTTTCCTCGTTTTGAGCTAATTTGCTAGCTGATCACTAAGGCTGTATCTTATGTTGTCATGCAGTATCAAACATTTTAATCTATGTATGGAGCTTTCAAAATTTGACCCCAGAAAATCATTCTTGCCTTTACTTCTTTGAGGAGCCTCAGTATATACTCTTTTTAGGTGATGCGTATAGTTGCTTTTCTTTGGCCTCTTGCTTTTCTCTTCTTTTCTTTTCTTGGCTTGCTTACTTTGCTTTTCTTTTCTTTGGCTCAAGATGTCATGGCTCGTAGATCAATGCCAATTGTGGCCTATTCCTGAACTTCATTAATGCCATTGCATGATGACAACATTTGTTCCTAGGAAGCAACATTCAGGCAAGATAACATTGCCCAAGCTGTATGTACGTTGGATGCAGTTCTCTTTATTTCATTTAGCTTTCAAATGTAACATTCTGGTTCCATTTGTTACCATTTATTTGCATGTAGTTTGAAAACATTTCCTTTGGGATTATTGATGCTTATGTGGCTTGGGGTTCTTTGTGTCAGTGGATTAGAACGTTATCGGAGGCAGAAAAGATTGTTGAGGCTAGTATAAGCAAACCAAGGTTGCAATAAAGTATTGTCTTTAAGAAAATGGTCGATCTGAAGTTTGCCTTTTCTTGTGTTTTGTATCAGAATTTTACAAGAGAGTTTTGAACGGACTGCAGGCCCTTGAAGATGCCCTGCGCGCATCCCCTACTTTTTGCGTGAAGTTGAAATTTCCCGTTGAATTGAATTCATAGAAAATGAATTCAGTTCAATGGGAAATTCAACTCTACGGATGCAGCAGGGGATGCACGCAGGCTTTTTGAAAAAGTTAGTTGTGTTTAATCTAGAAAATTCTGTAGTACTTTGCAGCATTTCAAGTGATTTGCTCCAGTGCTTGTCAGATTTTGTTTGGTATGCTGTTGCTTTTCTGTTGTGGTATTCGGTTGTTTTTATTCTTTGTGTACGTTTTATCTGACGAGTTCGAGTTGTTTTGACATTATTCAGGTGCGAGCATTTTGGCAAGCACATCGAATTTCATCGTAATCTCTCTGAGTACGGTTTGTGTGCAGTCATAAATAACTTCCTGAAAATTCGTTTGACTTGCGCAAGGCTTATCTTCTGGTAAAGCCTAGCCTGCTGAATCTAGTCTACGTCAGTAGCTAGATATTCAGTTATTTCAGGATACCGACACAAGATAGAAATCAATGATCTATCTAGCGATTCATTCGCAAAAATCTGGAGAAGTTTGCCCTTCTTTGATACACTTTCTGCAGAAAGGAGAGTTCTAATTTCCGCCGCAATAATAGACGCTCTGCGGATACTTTTATGTTATATGGTTATTTTATCAGAGTCTTACTCGTGGACCATCAAAACTACCCCAGCACCAACCTGGTTAGTGGTACTGTTAGGTTGATTACTGCCACAGGCTAGTCTTTTTGTCTTAAATTTAGATTTTATGTTTACATCCATGTCTCAACAAGCTTTGTCTAAGACAAAATCTTCGACGATTTTCCCTACAAATTGTCTTAGATGAGAGATTTCATGGTTATATCCATTCCCGTCAAAGATAGAAGCTTCCTTGATTCTCCCTCCAAATTGTCTTCGATGAGAGATTTCATGTATAGCTACATCCAGCCCTGCCCATAACCAAAGCTTCGCTGATTTTCCCTCCAAAAGTCTCCGCCATCATGAAATTATTGATTGTATTGATCATAGAGTAGAACTGCTGACCCTAGCATGACATCTGCGCTTCTGATCTGTATTTCAAGATGGTAGCGTGTGGGGGTCTCCTTACGTTTTAACGAAGAAGCGAGAACTTGCTAGTATATTGATAAAGAACACGTGGAAAGCATGCGCTCCCACGTCGTTTGTTCAATGGGATTGAATTCACACTTATGAAAAAGCTTTGTTTTGAAGAATTTGCGAGGAGAGCAAGTGTTTATGGGTTTGTTGATGTGAATAAGAACCATTTAGTGATGATTGGACGCAGGTTAAAAGAGACTCACCAACAAGAATCTTTAGCAAATGAAATATTCAAGAGGTACCCATTACTGCAAGGTCTGAGGGTGGAAGACAAAAAAAGTTAATGAGAAGAATTATGGTTGAATGAGTAAAGAATTAATGATCGGAAAGTTTCGAAGGAGTTGCTTGAATCATACTTCATCTGTTCAGGAAGCTCCAAATACGAAGAAGCCGCCAGTTACGACTTGAAAAAGGGATTTTGGCAACGAAACAAGAGTATTGCTTGGTACTACATTTATGCCTTGGAGAATATACTTCGTAAATAGAATTAAAGATAACAGAATTTATGATCGAAAATTCGAAAAGAGTGATTCAAGTCATACTTCATCCGTCCATTGTTGACAACGATTGTGAAGAGTGAAGAGAATCGTCAAACTTTTATGTTATCACGAATTAATGAATTTATGATGCAAAATCTTTTGAGAGTGATTCAAGTTGTTTCTCCGCGAGTGCAAGATATACCAGAAAGTTTTCACTGCCCCCAATGGATTTTTTAAAAATATTTTAGTGTCGATTCAACTAGATTTTAAAGAATTTACCATCAAGACTTTATTTATGGTACCAAGAATCAAAGAATGAATGGTGCAAAATCTGTTACGGTGACTCAAATTTTGTGGACAGATTCATGGAAAATTCATATTCCCTTAGCTTTGATTTCACCAATGGAAATCGATGAAAATTTAGCGAGGAAGATAGATTTCATTATGCGAAGAAAGTTTGTAGAGATTGATTTAAATTCTGTCTCGGAGGTTCAGGAAATTCCAAGATCATCCTCAACAAAATTGAATTTAATGAAGACATGTTAAGAGTTGATAATGCCATATTTTTTACTGAAGAAGATTTGAATATCGAAACGTCTTTTGGTAAACAGTTGTGTTTTTATATTCTTTTTTCTGTTTATTTTTTATGATGTTTTAGTTAACATGCCATATTTCTTATTTAGAGAAGAATTGTCGTTAATAGACTTAAAGAGTTTATGATTCATATGATAAATGGAATTGTGGCGAAGAAAGTAACGACTTTTATGGTAGCTAGAAAGTTCTTAGAGAGTGATTCACATTGTGTCTCAAGCAAGATGTGAAGGTACGGTTTCCGGATTTATGGGTATGGTTTTTTGTAAAACTTCATTCATCGTTAAACATTTTCGGCATTTTCGGATTTATCAGTATACTTTTGAGACATTTTCCGGGAGTTACTCCCCCCTCCCCCCCCCGGGCGTTTCGTTCCATTGACATTCAATGTTTCTTGTTGCAGTGGTAGGAGTCGATTTTTCTAGGCCTTGAAATTCTTCCACAGCAGGCCGTTCAGTACAGTAATTCTTTGAAATGAATAAAGATGGGTGTTTTGTGTCAAAAGGCAGGTTATTATGTAGATATCACCATAAAAAATATCCAATCTTTCTTTGATTTGACGAGGAAAGATATTTGTAGCAAAATCCTCTGTAGACCCACCCTTCCCTATTTCCGGACAAATTTTAATCAGTGACAAATGTTTGTCGCCTTTGTGTAAAGCTGAAGAAACATTCGTCTAATTACTGATAGGTACAGCAGTTCTGGTAAACTGCTTCTTGTGGTGTTTGTGTCGGCTCGGTGGTTTTAAGAAGAATAGCAGGTGATTTGACCCCCAATTGTTTAGGCCATCATGAATGGGTACGAGGCTAAATCTATGTCTTGGGGCGAAGGTAAAATGAGTCGCAGTTGTAGCGGTATCAGTTAAGTCAAAAATTGGAACTACGGCATGTATTGGGTCTAATTATTCCACACAGTGAAATCAATCATCAGGGCATGCACGCCCCCTATTTGTGCTTGTGACAGACTTTGGGTGGGTTTGATTGGTAATTCCAAACCTACCAAATTCTGAAAACGGTAGACATCGCAGAGACGGAAACATAGTTCCCAATCAAACACAAAGTTCAAAGCAGCAGGTTTCAGATTTATCCTGGCGAAGATGAGGTTTCCTGTTGAAAAACACGAATACGAGTATGCTGCTTGGCAACAAAGAGTAAAGTTACCGATTACCGTAGCAACGCGAGCAAAGTCGCCTCGTTTTCAGAGTTCTACAAATGAAATCGAGAATTTCTCCAAAGTCTGCCAAACCTTCTGCCTAGACTGATGCCTTTTCGTCCCTTGTTTCCCTGCGTTCCTTGGTCAAGAGGGACTAATAACATTACTCTTAAAAAGTGGGCCCACTTTAGGCCCGCGTAGGGTGGTTCCGTATTCACCAATCAAATCGCTAGAATTCAGTTTTTAACCAATCAGGGGCCGCTATTCAGAATGCTGTTGTTGTTGCTCTTAAAGAACGGTTGATGAAGCCTGGAGTTCTCGCAGCTTCGATGGATATATTTTGTTTCTACAGAGGAAGATTACTGCCAGAAAGGTATGCATTTTGCGATTTTTAGGTCAACACAACATCATTCTTTGTACTAAAAGTTTCCTTTTCAATGTTCGAGCTCATTAAACCAGATTTTGAATCGATTTTGTTGAGTGTACGAGAACTCCCACCTATTTAGGCCATTTTGCAAAAGGGGGCCCTTTATATAAGCGTAATATTATGAGTCCCTATTGACCAAGTGATTTCAGCAAATCAAAGAACGCAGGGAAACAAGGGACGAAAAGGCATAAGTCTACCTTCTGCCTTCTGGAGCAGAAGGCTCAGCAGGCCTGCCAAACCTGCCAAACCTGCCGTTTTCGGAATAGATCTTTTAGCTATTCTAGGAAAGAATCCGAATCGAACGATGTTATGATGCATTTTGAAGAATTTTCGAATGTGCTCAATTGAGATAGAAGCTCTAACGCCACTCGATCGAGCCTTGCGTATAAAATTGTATAAAAATAACGCTCGATCCAGGCTCTTTTGTAGAATAGCTAAAAGGTCTATTGGGGAGTCAATCAAACACAAATTCCAAGTCTTCCAAGTCTACCGTTTTCGGAATTGGTACCAATCAAACACATCCTTGGTCATAAGCCTCTTAAATTGATGCCCGGTGGTCTTAATCGCTGAGTCACAATTATTCATCAGTTTAATCGCCTGGATCACTCACCTCTAATACTAATCATTATTGTTAATCAATTAAAGATAACAGTAACGAGAAATTAACGATATTTATAACAAGATTTTGGATCACCCAGTATTTTGAAAGACAGACCGCTTAACCGGCAACAATCTGGTTTTATCAGTTGTACTTATTACTCTGTTAAACCGATTTGGTATTACAGGGCCAGGTGAGTCAACAAACTTCCAACATTTTTAGAATCATCACAATCTAACTGACCGATTCAATAACCCAATAACCCAAACTTTCAAGACTATTTCATGATTGTGAGGACAAGGAACAGAAACATTCTTTTACAAATTTTCAACGTTAAACTTGAGTTTGCTAAAAATGGATTTTTCTTTATGGGTGCTAGGTTATACAACTCACTTCCTAAAGATATCAGAGAAAGTGCAGATGATTTTGAGAACAAAGTAAATTCATTTTTTAAGTAAATTTGATTTCAAGACATTGATAGGCTTTGATTAATTGTAATTATATCTCAACTTATTTACTTATTAATCTATTTATGTATTTATTTTTCTCTTTATTAGGTCTAAAGGACACATGTTGATAGTAGTTTTATATTAAACTGAAATGTACATATCCTTTTAAAATATTCATAATACATATATACAATACAGTAAAAACCCGCGTATAAGAACCTACAATTTTCCAAGTCAGCTTGACTAGGTTCTTATATATTAGGTATTTAGTTGGAAATGAGGCTGTTCAGGTTCTTAAATTTGTTCTTATTTTTTCATGGCTATAAGGTATTCTTTACTTCCAATTTAAGGATGGCGTGACGGGGGGGGGGGGTGCTTGGGGGGGCAGTGGCCCCCCTAAAATTCACTGAGCCCCCTCGTCGGCACTTGAAGTTTTGAAAATTTCTGTGGACTGTCGGCACTTCCGTAACTTGCTTGTTATGTTTTCAGAGAGTGTAGTCGCATTTTAAGCCAATCTGAACTTTCTAACGTGCTATTCTTCAGATCTGGATCTTCAAAGTGAAACTCAGTCATTTTGAATGTTAATTATCAAGGAAACAGAGCGTTACGAAGTATTTAGATGAAGAAGGAGATTTTGTCTCGTCTTATTTTAGAACATGTGAAGGTAACGTGGGAACTATATTCAGTTTGCATCATACTACGACGTTCTAGTTGGCGTTGCCGTCCTGGCAGCTAAAGTTCCCTAACAGTTAGCCAAGGGTTTGGTATCGGATGATTCAGAAAAACTGATTAACGTTTGACAGGACAGGCTATTGTCCCCTAAATATCACAACACCCTGAATACACATTTTTTTAAATAAGAAACTAGGATCAGGCCATAGTACTAAATGTTTCTTAATTTAACAAGAAGTTTTGTCCATTCTAGTACTAAAAGTTTCTTAATTGGTTTCTTATTTTTTGAATGCATGAATTGTCAATGTGTTCGCTAACACTGCTACACTGCTACACTGCTGCTACACTAGTGTGGTCGCTACACTGCTGCAGATATGTTTCTTGATATTGAAAACATCATATAGGAATAAACAGTGTTCTGATATGTTGAAAACACAAATGGTTGGATAATATTTCCCAATAATAAAGGTTCAACGATCTATTTGCTATAAAATTCATGCTTTTAACCTTGAAAAGTTGCTTAGCACTTCTCAGACATAGTGCTAGAGTTTCTTAAAATTTTGGCCATCTTAGTACTAGTTTCTTATAAACCAGTTTCTTATAAAAAAACGTGTATCACAAGAATGATATTCATGATTATCTTGTTGAATAGCTGACATATTAAGTTGATTTTTGGACTTTGCCTGGTTTAACTTGTGCACTGCCCCCGAAAGTGAGGGATTTCTCCAAGAAGGCCCCCTCCAAAAGCTGACCTAAACTCGCGACCAAAGTCCCCCTTGATTTCTACCTTACAGCAATGTATTTCTTTGTTTTTAGCATTAACTTTTCTCTTGGGGGTCTTTCCTGTTGATATAGAGAGAATTCCTTATTCCTCTGTTTTTAGCATTTTTCTCTTGGGGGTCTTTCCCGTTGATATAAGAGAATTTCTAAGGGATTTCCATTCTCCCACAAAGGATAGCAAATGATGGTACTTATATATGTTATGTTGTAAGGAGGACTCGGGGGGGGGGGTAACTCAGCTTTTTCTGTGACGGGGACGTGCCATTTTGCCCGAAAAATTGGTACCCATAATTCCGTAAATTCTGGTGGATTTTAGGGCCATAATTCCACAAATCGAATGAATATATGGGGCCATAATTCCGGAAATTATCAAAACTTCCCTAAAAAGGACACCCATAATTCCGTGAAATGTCTAAAAATTGTGAAAATGATACCCATAATTCCGTAACGGTTTGAAAAAGGTACCCCTAAAAATGGCACGTCCCCGTACCACGAACAGTACTAAGATACCCCCCCCCCCCCCGAGAAGGAGGAAAACTAACGAAATTTTGGTAGTTGATTGTGATCATCTTTGCAGGTTTTGTAGGGAGATCTCTACAGAATATTTCCCATAGCCATCTTAAGGAACAACCGATTAAAGTTGGTTAAATGTCTAAGCCTAATCGAACTTTTTGGCTGTGAAAGAAGACACTTTTCAATATCATTGCTGTTTAGTTCAGGGAGCAGAATTTCTTCTACCCTGGATCAGAGTATTTTTGGGTTTTCGGAAAAAGTTTAGAATTTTGAAAACATTTAGACATTTTTTCTTATATTTTTTTTTCATTTCACATTTTTCAATAATCCTAATAAGGGTATATTTCTTGGAACCCCGTGGATTTTTTTCATTCAGCTTGTAGTATTTGCATTTCTAGCAACTTATTCGCGAAAAAGCGCTTGACATTTTCTTCACTGTTGCAGTAACTATGTGAGAAACTAACCAGGCGAAAACATCTTTGTTTGTGATCGCCATTCATTAAAACTCTCTAAAAGTACATGGTTTGCAATATCGCACAGCTTGTTCACACTAATTATTTATCTCGATTCGCTGTTTAGGCCGTCCTCCTCATTACAGTTCCTGCCACACCAAACTCTCATTTCCACAGTTTCTATTTCGTTCACTGAGATACAACTGTGTTTTAAAAATGGAATTGTTTTAATTAATGCCTGCCAAGGAGCTATACATGGGAGAGGAATCGTGCACCAGGTTGCAGTCTGCAATGTGTCATACGCCTCCCCAATCTTGCATAACTTTGAAATGAAATGTTTAATGTTATTGGACCGTTCTCTCAACTGAATAACTGTAAAGGGAACTTTGTAGACTGATTTCATGAGTCTCAGATTCACATTTAATTGGATGATGTTTTATGGCTTCAAACTGAGACTCATGTCAAGACAGCTTCGAAACGGGGACTAGGCCTGGTCCGCCGAGTTAACGATGCGACAAAGCAGGTTGCTACTTTCTTAATATGGTCAACCGGCGTCCCTTTCTTAGCGTTAGATTGGCTTATTCGAGCTTATTAGTTCAAAGTTCAGCGACGTTTTATAAGTGACATTCGAAGCGACGTTCGACTTCTCTTTCGACGTTCGAAGGATAGAAGACGTTTGATGTTTCTTCAGATTTTTCACAAGATTTGAGTCCCAGAATCTGGTTCGCTGTGAGTCCTTGTGTGAGTGAAAGTAAAGACAGATTAAAAACGTTGAATGGATACAAGGAATCACGTCGTAAGTCTAGGAACATTGTGTAATTTTCCCATAATTTATTCCAGACATAGCAAGTTTTTGATATCGTAATTATTTTTGTCTTAAAGCATTTTTGACTTTTTGCACTATAGATTTAAAAATTTTCGAACGATTGCATGCCAACCATTGCTTTTTGTTCAGTAGAAGCTTGATATCTGCGTTTGCAAAAGAATTTTTCGCACATTTTCTCGATGACACTGACCACAGAAAATCGTCAGATGAACCATGGGTGAAAGGAAACAAGATGTTCATTCTTCAATAAATTGTATAAACAAATCATACCTGTGTCTTTATTGTTGCTTCTGTCTGCTTCTTGCCGTCTAAGTTCGATTCAAATCATGGCAAGGCAAAACATTTTGTTTTTGTTTTTGGTAAAAGCAAAGCTGTCCTTGTTTCCAGTTTGTACAATAACTGCGCCGTTGTATCATAAAGTCATTCAATCCTGAAAATGCTTACTTTAGACCAAACAGTAAGACTATTGGCTTACCTTTTTCGAAAAAATCGTCCGATTATGAAAGTGCTTATTTTGGACCAAGAAGTAAGGCTATAGGCTGCTGACATTTTTCGCTAAAATCAGCCGATTATGAAAGTGCCTTTTTTGGGCCAAAACGTAAGGCTGTAGACTTACATTTTTCGCTTAAATCGGCCGAATATGAAAGAGCTTATTTTGGACCAAGAAGTAAGGCTATAGGCTTACATTTTTCGCTAAAATCAGCCGATTATGAAAGTGCCTTTTTTGGGCCAAAAAGTAAGGCTGTAGGCTTACATTTTTCGCTTACATCGGCCGAATATGAAAGCGCTTATTTTGGACCAAGAAGTAAGGCTATAGGCTTACATTTTTCGCTAAAATCGGCCGATTATGAAAGTGCTTGTTTTGGACCAAAAGGTAAGGCTATGGGCTTACATTTTTCGCTAAATTCAGCTGATTATGAAAGGGAAGACTATTTACGTCAGTAAATGTTTGTTAACGCCCAAGTCTCCCAAGAATTTGCATCCCCCCATGGAAACACCCTAGAACCCAGTCCTCTGTCATCAGCGCAGTTCGACAGCATGGTCTATGATGGAGAGTGATGTCCAGTTTTAACCCGCCCACCCACCCTTCTTTTTAAGGTTGTTTCCTTATGTTCCTTATGTCTTTTTCTTTATAGGTTGGATCGTATCGACGGATCACCCCGCTTTTGTATCCTAGGTCGGATCGGATCATGCGGGTTGGCCGCTGAAACAGCGGCACTTTACATTGTATTTCTCAATTATTAGGTAACTTTCCCATCTCTGGCCTACCCACCCAACCATATGGTAGGCTTGAGATGTTTTTAGATAGGGAAATATACCACACGCAATATGAGGGAAATACTACCCTCCTATGTTTAGAAGGGGAAATAATACCCCAAGTGAGGTGATGACGGGAAAGATTACCCATGTTTTTATAGGGGAAATAATACCCCAGGGGAAATAATACCCCAGATGACGTACTGAAGGCAATACTTTACTCAAGGGGAATAGATTACCCCAAGTTTCATAAGAGTAAGAGTTTCCTACTTTGTTTTGCAGTTTTGTCATTTTGTTGATAGTTTCAGTTTAAATTTCGATACGATCCCAAAAGCTGCCACACAACGACTCTTTGTGCTTACAATTCTGCTTACTAATTGCATTGATAGGGTCCATATTGTTGATAAGATCAGTGAATCATGTCTGTTCAGCAACGGAGACGTAGGGCGTTAATGCTTATTTTGGACTAGGAAGTAAGGATATAGGCTTTCATTTTTCGCTAAAATCGGCCCATTATGAAAGTACTTATTTTGGACCAAATGTAAGGCTATAGGCTTATATTTTTCGCTAAAATCGACCGATTATGAAAATGCTAAAAGCAGCCGATTATGAAAGTGCTTGTTTTGGACCAAGGAGCAAGAAGCTATAGGCTTACATTTTTCGCTAAAATGAACCGATTATGAAAGTACTTATTTTGTACCAAAGAGTAAGGCTATAGGCTTACATTTTTCGCCAAATTCAGCCGATTATGAAAGTGCTTATTTTTGACCAGGGGTTGAGGCTACAGGCTTACATTTTTCGCTTAAATCAGCCGATTATGAATGTGCTTATTTTGGACCAATGAGTAAGGCTTACATTTTTCGCTAAAATGAGCCGATTATGAAAGTGCCTTTTTTGGGCCAAAAAGTAAGGCTGTAGGCTTACATTTTTCGCTTACATCGGCCGAATATGAAAGCGCTTATTTTGGACCAAGAAGTAAGGCCATTGGCTTACATTTTTCGCTAAATTCAGCTGATAATGAAAGTGCTTATTTTGGACTAGGAAGTAAGGCTATAGGCTTTCATTTTTCGCTAAAATCGGCCCATGATGAAAGTACTTATTATGGACCAAATGTAAGGCTATAGGCTTATATTTTTCGCCAAAATCGACCGATTATGAAAATGCTAAAAGCAGCCGATTATGAAAGTGCTTGTTTTGGACCAAGGAGCAAGAAGGCTATAGGCTTACATTTTTCGCTATAATCAGCCGACTGCGAAAGTGCTTGTTTTGGACCAAGAAGTAAGGCTATAGGCTTACATTTTTCGCTAAAATCAGCTGATTGCGAAAGTGCTTGTTCTGGACCAAGAAGTAAGGCTATCGGCTTACAATTTTCGCTAAAATCAGCTGATTTTTAAAGTGCTTGTTTCGGACCAAGAAGTAAGACTATAGGCTTACATTTTTCGCTAAAATCAGCTGATTGTTAAAGTGCTTGTTTTGGACCAAAAAGTAAGGCTATAGGCTTACATTTTTCGCTAAAATGAGCCGATTGTGAAAGTACTTGTTTTAGACCAAGGAGTAAGGCTATAGGCTTACAATTTTCGCTATAATCAGCCGATTATGAAAGTGCTTATTTTGGACCAAGAAGTAAGGCTGTAGGCTTACATTTTTCGCTAAAATCAGCTGATTGTGAAAGTGCTTGTTTTGGACCAAGAAGTAAGGCTATAGGCTTACATTTTTCGCTAAAATCAGCTGATTTTTAAAGTGCTTGTTTCGGACCAAGAAGTAAGACTATAGGCTTACATTTTTCGCTAAAATCAGCTGATTGTTAAAGTGCTTGTTTTGGACCAAGAAGTAAGACTATAGGCTTACATTTTTCGCTAAAATGAGCCGATTATGAAAGTACTTGTTTTAGACCAAGAAGTAAGGCTATAGGCTTACAATTTTCGCTATAATCAGCCGATTATGAAAGTGCTTATTTTGGACCAAGAAGTAAGGCTGTAGGCTTACATTTTTCGCTAAAATCAGCTGATTTTTAAAGTGCTTGTTTTGGACCAAGAAGTAAGGCTATAGGCTTACAATTTTCGCTATAATCAGCCGATTATGAAAGTGCTTATTTTGGACCGAGAAGTAAGGCTGTAGGCTTACATTTTTCGCTAAAATCAGCTGATTGTTAAAGTGCTTGTTTTGGACCAAGAAGTAAGACTATAGGCTTACATTTTTCGCTTAAATTAGCCGATTATGCATGTGCTTATTTTGGACCAAGAAGTAAGGCTATAGGCTTACATTTTTCGCTAAAATCAGCCGATTATGAAAGTGCCTTTTTTGGGCCAAAAAGTAAGGCTATAGGCTTACATTTTTCGCTAAAATGAGCCGATTGTGAAAGTGCTTGTTTCGGACCAAGAAGTAAGGCTATAGGTTTACAATTTTCGCTATAATCAGCTGATTGTTAAAGTGCTTGTTTTGGACCAAGAAGTAAGGCCAACTTTTAGACCAAGAAGTAAAGAACATTTTTCGCTACAATCAGCCGATTATGAAAGTGCTTATTTTGGACCAAAAAGTAAGGCTATAGGCTTACAATTTTCGCTAAAATCAGCTGATCATGAAAGTGCTTATTTTGGACCAAAAAGTAAGGCTATAGGCTTACAATTTTCGCTAAAATCAGCCGATTATGAAAGTGCTTATTTTGGACCAAAAAGTAAGGCTATAGGCTTACAATTTTCGCTAAAATCAGCTGATCATGAAAGTGCTTATTTTGGACCAAAAAGTAAGGCTATAGGCTTACAATTTTCGCTAAAATCAGCTGATCATGAAAGTGCTTATTTCGGACCAAGAAGTAAGGCTATAGGCTTACAATTTTCGCTAAAATCAGCTGATTGTTAAAGTGCTTGTTTTGGACCAAGAAGTAAGGCTATAGGCTTACATTTTTCGCTAAAATCAGCCGATTGTGAAAGTGCTTGTTTTGGACCAAGAAGTAAGGCTATAGGCTTACATTTTTCGCTAAAATCGACCGATTATGAAAATGCTAAAAGCAGCCGATCATGAAAGTGCTTGTTTTGGACCAAGGAGCAAGAAGGCTATAGGCTTACATTTTTCGCTAAAATGAACCGATTATGAAAGTACTTATTTTGTACCAAAGAGTAAGGCTATAGGCTTAGAATTTTCGCTATCATCAGCCGATTGCGAAAGTGCTTGTTTTGGACCAAGAAGTAAGGCTATAGGCTTACATTTTTCGCTAAAATCAGCCGATTATGAAAGTGCCTTTTTTGGGCCAAAAAGTAAGGCTGTAGGCTTACATTTTTCGCTTACATCGGCCGAATATGAAAGCGCTTATTTTGGATCAAGAAGTAAGGCTATAGGTTTCCTTTTTGCGCTAAAATGAGCCGATTGTGAAAGTGCTCGTTTTGGACCAAGAAGTAAGACTATAGGCTTACATTTTTCGCTAAAATGAGCCGATTATGAAAGTGCTTGTTTTAGACCAAGAAGTAAGGCTATAGGCTTACAATTTTCGCTATAATCAGCCGATTATGAAAGTGCTTAGTTTGGACCAAGAAGTAAGGCTGTAGGCTTACATTTTTCGCTAAAATCAGCTGATTGCGAAAGTGCTTGTTTTGGACCAAGAAGTAAGGCTATAGGCTTACAATTTTCGCTAAAATCAGCTGATTGTTAAAGTGCTTGCTTTGGACCAAGAAGTAAGGCTATAGGCTTACATTTTTCGCTAAAATCAGCCGATTGTGAAAGTGCTTGTTTTGGACCAAGAAGTAAGACTATAGGCTTACATTTTTCGCTAAAATGAGCCGATTATGAAAGTGCTTGTTTTAGACCAAGAAGTAAGGCTATAGGCTTACAATTTTCGCTATAATCAGCCGATTATGAAAGTGCTTATTTTGGACCAAGAAGTAAGGCTATAGGCTTACATTTTTCACTAAAATCAGCTGATTATGAAAGTGCTCGTTTTGGACCAAGAAGTAAGACTATAGGCTTACATTTTTCGCTAAAATGAGCCGATTATGAAAGTGCTTGTTTTAGACCAAGAAGTAAGGCTATAGGCTTACAATTTTCGCTATAATCAGCCGATTATGAAAGTGCTTAGTTTGGACCAAGAAGTAAGGCTGTAGGCTTACATTTTTCGCTAAAATCAGCTGATTGCGAAAGTGCTTGTTTTGGACCAAGAAGTAAGGCTATAGGCTTACAATTTTCGCTAAAATCAGCTGATTGTTAAAGTGCTTGCTTTGGACCAAGAAGTAAGGCTATAGGCTTACATTTTTCGCTAAAATCAGCCGATTGTGAAAGTGCTTGTTTTGGACCAAGAAGTAAGACTATAGGCTTACATTTTTCGCTAAAATGAGCCGATTATGAAAGTGCTTGTTTTAGACCAAGAAGTAAGGCTATAGGCTTACAATTTTCGCTATAATCAGCCGATTATGAAAGTGCTTATTTTGGACCAAGAAGTAAGGCTATAGGCTTACATTTTTCACTAAAATCAGCTGATTGTTAAAGTGCTTGTTTTGGACCAAGAAGTAAGGCTATAGGCTTACATTTTTCGCTATAATCAGCCGGTTATGAAAGTGCTTATTTTGGACCAAGAAGTAATACTATAGGCTTACATTTTTCGCTGAATTCAGCTGATTATGAAAGTACTTATTTTGTACCAAAGAGTAAGGCTATAGGCTTTCATTTTACGCTATAATCAGCCGATTGCGAAAGTGCTTGTTTTGGACCAAGAAGTAAGGCTATAGGCTTACATTTTTCGCTATAATCAGCCGATTATGAAAGTGCTTATTTTGGACCAATAAGTAAGGCTATGGGCTTATATTTTTCGCTAAAATCGACCGATTATGAAAATGCTAAAAGCAGCCGATTATGAAAGTGCTTGTTTTGGACCAAGGAGCAAGAAGGCTACAGGCTTACATTTGTCGCTTAAATTAGCCGATTATGCATGTGCTTATTTTGGACCAATGAGTAAGGCTATAGGCTTACATTTTTCGCTAAAATCAGCTGATTTTTAAAGCACTTGTTTCGGACCAAAAAGTAAGGCTATAGGCTTACATTTTTCGCTAAAATCAGCTGATTGCGAAAGTGCTTGTTTTGGACCAAGAAGTAAGACTATAGGCTTACATTTTTCGCTTAAATTAGCCGATTATGCATGTGCTTATTTTGGACCAAGAAGTAAGGCTATAGGCTTACATTTTTCGCTATAATCAGCCGATTATGAAAGTGCTTATTTTGGACCAATAAGTAAGGCTATGGGCTTATATTTTTCGCTAAAATCAGCTGATTGTTAAAGTGCTTGTTTTGGACCAAGAAGTAAGACTATAGGCTTACATTTTTCGCTTAAATTAGCCGATTATGCATGTGCTTATTTTGGACCAAGAAGTAAGGCTATAGGCTTACATTTTTCGCTATAATCAGCTGATTGCGAAAGTGCTTGTTTTGGACCAAGAAGTAAGACTATAGGCTTACATTTTTCGCTTAAATTAGCCGATTATGCATGTGCTTATTTTGGACCAAGAAGTAAGGCTATAGGCTTACATTTTTCGCTATAATCAGCCGATTATGAAAGTGCTTATTTTGGACCAATAAGTAAGACTATAGGCTTACATTTTTCGCTAAAATCAGCTGATTGTTAAAGTGCTTGTTTTGGACCAAAAAGTAAGGCTATAGGCTTACAATTTTCGCTAAAATCAGCCGATTATGAAAGTGCTTATTTTGGACCAATAAGTAAGGCTATGGGCTTATATTTTTCGCTAAAATCGACCGATTATGAAAATGCTAAAAGCAGCCGATTATGAAAGTGCTTGTTTTGGACCAAGGAGCAAGAAGGCTACAGGCTTACATTTGTCGCTTAAATTAGCCGATTATGCATGTGCTTATTTTGGACCAATGAGTAAGGCTATAGGCTTACATTTTTCGCTAAAATCAGCTGATTTTTAAAGTACTTGTTTCGGACCAAAAAGTAAGGCTATAGGCTTACATTTTTCGCTTAAATTAGCCGATTATGCATGTGCTTATTTTGGACCAAGAAGTAAGGCTATAGGCTTACATTTTTCGCTAAAATCAGCCGATTATGAAAGTGCCTTTTTTGGGCCAAAAAGTAAGGCTATAGGCTTACATTTTTCGCTAAAATGAGCCGATTGTGAAAGTGCTTGTTTTGGACCAAGAAGTAAGACTATAGGCTTACATTTTTCGCTAAAATGAGCCGATTATGAAAGTGCTTGTTTTGGACCAACAAGTAAGGCTATAGGCTTAGAATTTTCGCTAAAATCAGCCGATTGCGAAAGTGCTTGTTTTGGACCAACAAGTAAGGCTTACATTTTTCACTAAAATTTGTCGATTATGAAAGTACTTATTTTGGGCCAATAAGTAAGACTATAGGCTTGCATTTTTCGCTAAAATCAGTTGCGTATCCATCTGGGGGTCTATTGCGAGTTAGTTGACAAAAAGCTGTTGGACAGGGCTTTCAATCAAGGACTGGGTCCTGGGCGCTTTATATATATTTTGGGTACAGGAACATGCCATGGGGAAGGACGCCGATTTTTCATGATTTTGGTAAGGATTAAAGATGCTTTTTTTCGCGTAATTGATATAAGGTCGGGAATGCTGCTTGCAAAAAGTGGTACAAGGAACAGGAGAACAGGCATTTTTTTCTGAATCTTGGATGACATGTCCCTGAGCAAAACCTGGTCACACTCCCTTGGGGCCTGGATGAACTTTCCAAGTAGGTCACAAAGAAAACATTAAATCTTCATTTTTGCCTTTCTTTTTTATCTGAGTGTACATGGGTAAAAGTTGGGTCTAAAAATATTTTTACCTCTGCATGCCTAATCTGTTATGCATATAGTGCAATTCTATATCTTTCACAGCAATGCATGTTTGTGTTCAAAAAATTATAAAGGCTTCTCACTCCAACAAAATAATACAGTATACTTGGGTGTACTAGGGTAAAATGGGTAAGTTTGGGGTAAAACGGAAACAGTGAAAAATTGGATATACTTTGCTATAATTCTTTGTCGAGGGTTTTCCTCTGGCTTCATCCACTCAAACTACCCTCCTTCCTTGAATGTTGACTATTCAGCATCTATTGTATTCTAGAATCAACACTACCTATTATACCCTTAGCCTACCTACTTTGCTCCTTCATAACCTAGTTCCTTGTTTGTTTGCAAGTTTCTTATCATTTTTCTTTGGCTTCTAAATCCAACAAATGCAGGTAGATACATTGCTTATATCAAAAAAGAATTTAACAGACTAAAAGACTGGTGAATGTTTGTCTGTGTTTCCTTCCATTCTTAACACCTTACATTGTAAAAAAACATGGAAGCAATCGGTTCAATCATTTACTTTTTGCCTTTTTGTATCCAGTCCCAGAGTCCTTTTACAGTATCCTCATCAGCAACTCTGTGTGCACTCTTCATAAAGTTTTTGAATTTTTCTACTGTTTTTGGTAAATTTGGTGACTTTGTCAACTTTTTCTTTATTTCTTCAATGTTTGGTGGGGCATTTGGTGTTTTTGGTGATTTTGCACCTTTTTTGTCACTCTTTGGTGTCTTTCCTTTCTCTGCCTTAGCCTCTGGTTGTTTCTTTGGAGTTTCTGATTTTTTGGCCTCAGGTTTTTTCTCTTTTGATGGTTGCTCAACTTTTTTAGCTGGTGTTGCCTCCTTTTTGTGGCCATTTACAAGAACTTTAGCTTTTTTAGCTTTTGGTGGTTCTAGCTCCTCTTCATCACTTTCCTCATCTGACTCATCATCATCATCCTCATCTTCCTCGTCCGACATGTCATCTTCCTCTTCATCGCTGTCAAGCTCATCTCCTTCATCTTCTGATTCCATGTCTTCATCTTCCGATGCTTCATCATCAATCAGTTTTGGCAATGTCTCGTCATCACTCTCCTCCTCACTACTTTCCTCTTCTTGCACTTCTGTGTTCGCAACTTTTTTTGGTGATTCATCCTTCTTTTTAGGCACTTCATCCTTCTTTTTGGGCGCTTCATCCTTCTTTTTAGCCTGTTCAGCCTTGCTTTTAGATGGTTCAGTGACATCTTTGGGCTTCTCTTTCTCAGCTTCAGCAGGCTTGCCTTTAACAGCAGCAGCTTTCTTTTCAGTTTTAGCTGGTTTCTCTTCAACTACTGCCGCTGTCTTCTCCGCTGCGCAGCATGCTTTAACCGTTTCTTCTTCGCTGTCACCCATGTCTTCATCATCTGACATGGGGGAAAGTGCTTGAAGATACAGGCCAGATATGTGCACAGGACCACTACCTTTGACGAGCTTGAACGTTGTCTTTAGCAAAAATCCCAGCTCAACATGCGCCATTTCTGTCTGGCCAGCCCTTAACGATAAAATCGCATGTGTGACTTCCTGGCCTTCATGATTCAGCGTGGTAGCCTCGACAACATTTCGTTCTCCATCCTTCGCACTAGTACCCAGACACGCTTGCGTTATTTGTAACTTCGTCTCGACATCTTCATCTGCTTCTTCATCACCCTCCCAGACGAATTCTTTCGATTTTGCGTTTAATTCAAAGCCAAAAAACGCTTCCGATGTTCCGTGCGACATCTTGTTTGTGCCGAAAGTTTGAAAAGAACGATTCCCACATGGAAGCCTCGTTTGGCGCAGCGCGTGGTGCAATACACCAAAAGGAGACTAAATCAACATGGTACTCGCAAAATCTGAGATGAGGAGGAGGCAATTTGAAGATGACACTCAAATTTACAAACTTCCAAACAGTAGCGCCGCGGCAAATCAACAGATGAAAAGTTATCGTAATTCTCGTTCTTAGTTTGCTGTTGCAGAAAAAGATGTTTGGGGGCTTTCAGCGAGCCGTTTCTATCGTCTTTTCAGTTTGCCAACGAACAGTGCTTTCAAATACAGCAGCGAGAATTGGATTGCCCCTCACAAATGGCCTAACCGGGCAGGGTCAAGCTGGCGCTCTTGCTGCAGCACAACAACCCATTAGGGGTGCAAGATATGGAATGGAGTATCAACCGAATAATTTGCAAAGAAAAAGGAAGCATGGGTTTCTCCGAAGACTTAGAACAAGGGCCGGTAGAAGAATACTAAAACGGAGGAGAGAGAAAGGACGAAAGTTTTTGTCTCATTGAAGTTGGAGGAGAGGTCTGATGATAATTAAAAGCAATTGAATGGCCTGAATATGATATTTGGCTTTAACTGTGACATTTGTGCTAGAACATCTTGTGCTGGAGTTGCACGAAATCCTGGAAAGCAGTGTGAATGTTTGAACTATGAAGTAATTAACTCACTTCTGATGTTTTGAATGCTAAAAAGAACTGGCTGGACCATAGATTCAACATGTATATGTCAAGACCCCTAGTCGCAGAAACCTTGTACTGTGTAAAAAATAAGTTTCCAGGGATTTAGCCAAATTTTAAAAGGTGGAAAACTGAAAAAATTATCATTGTTTGATTAATTAGAGGAAACTTCTGTGCAAGACACACCTCTCCAATTCCTTTTTGTCTGTAGAATTGGCTTCACTAGACTTTTTTTGACAGCAATTGGTTTATGCATTCCAAAGCATATCAAAGTCATGTCAATAAGGAAACACTCAAAGTACAGGTGATGGCCTGTATTAATTTTCTTCTCCATTCCCCCAGGACTTCATTTCTAACCTTTCATTGTTTCTGCTAATGTATGGCTATCATTAAGAAAATGTTAAGTGAAGCAAACGGGAACTGTTTGGAATTTGGATGCATCCAATGTGAGCTGCACATACCCAGGATGATAAACTGATATGCTCGTTGCATTGCTGCACTGCTACTGAGCACAATAGATCCCCTGCCTTTGGCGAAATTTGATGATGCAGGAATGCGTGTTTTCACTATATCATTCTTTCGCTAGTTTGTGACCTTGGTGAGAAGAGCAAACAACAAATAGTGGCGAAAAGCCAAGCTGTTTACCGTACAAGCACTGTTTAGGCCCTTTTCTATTAAGTCACCCTCTCTAATAAGCCCCTCCCCTCTGAGCCAAAATTTTGAATAAGCCCCCCTCTCCATTACACCCCCATACATATGTCTAATTCCAAAAGTTACTGAAGTTTCCAATTTATTTAGTTTACAAGTTTCCATGTTAATTTTGATATGGCTTAGGACAAAACTGTGTGAAATGTATGTATTTGACTTACAAAACTGTACGAAAACTGTATGTTGAATCCACAAAATATGGGGTAAAAGACTGACAAAGCTCCCCTCTGGAGTGTTCCAAAATTAAATAAGCTCCCGGGGGCTTAGTAGTGCTGTTACGGTATTCGCAAAGTTATGAGGTTTACATTGTTTCGCTTTTGTCATGCATTTCGAATTAAACGGTGCATTTCGTTGTGAAAACGGTGCATTTCAAATTCGCCGATGAAAACGAATTAGGGAGCGGTCATTTTTTAATCCTGGGTACCAGGGCAGAGGATTTTTCGCAGGGGTATGAAACTTTTCTTCATTATTTTGTGGGGGTACGAAAATTTTTAGAGCAATTCTTATGGGGTACAAAACTATTTTTCTTGAAAAAGTTTTGGATGAAGCCACCGATGAAAGATTGAAAGAAAAGTTAACAGATATCTGGAAATGATGAATCACGTGACCAGTATGAAAATCACCTGGGACAACTTGCTATCTGTCCATGTATCTATGCTTTGTGCACAAGGACTTCTAGATGGGGTACCAAACAATTTTGCTGAAAGATGATGGGGTACGAAAAACTTTTTCTGTGTTCAAAATGGGGTATGAAATCTTCTCTAATTGAGCGAAATTATCTTCCGCCCTGGTACCCAGGATTGAAAATGACCACTCCCTTAGGGACAGTGCAAAGTTTATTATATGACATGGCCGGTGGAGAAGAAAACTTCTGGAAAATGATCTGCTCGCCCCGTATGAAGTTATTGCAGAAAAAACCAACTGCTCCGTCCTTAAAAATGTATCTGCCCTGTATCCATGAACAACAGATGTTTTACAGCAGATGAAGTAACCTATGACCATAACAAAATCAATTCTTGTACCTGCGAATGTTTTTCAACGAAAAATTTACTTTTAAGATTGAGAGATATGACTGATGCATCGTTCTTGCAAGCAACTGACAAGGAAATTTTGCATCATCTAAAACATATCCTTCCAAGCGTTTCTCTGCTTGCATGATTCACAACTTTGCCCTTAAAATGAGACATTTTGCATTTCAAATTTTATCTTGAGCTCATAAAAAGCTACTGTCCCGTTGATATTTGCTTCAAAAAGGTGTTGACCCACCTCTGATAAGCTCAATAAAAGTAGTTGCCCCGTTATGTTTTGCACCGGCCATGTTATAAAATAAACTTTGCTCTGTCCCATATTGGGACCTGTTGATATGGAGGCGAGCCACCCTGCTTACCGAGCTGGAGCTCTTGCCAATATCTCATCTCATGAAAATAATACGAAAAAGTTCTACGGTGATCGACATAAAATACAAAATGATTCTTAAATCAATTATCAAAGCGTCTACCGATAGCACTAAACTATTAACTATGAATTAATATCAACCGGTTTGCTTCTTTTCGTTCTACCTTCGAATATCTATTAAACATTTCAAACATTCATACAAGTTTGACTTTAAAATGTCAGGAGATTATCGAAACATTAAAAAACCTTCTAGGCCTTTCTGGTGATTTTCGTAAGTGTCTTCAAAGGGAGTGGACACAGCCCAACCTCGTCCCCATGCCCCAAAAGGAGTCTATGCCAACCTATTTGGGCCTTGGGCCATGCAATGATCCATATCATTGGGGCCATGGTACCGATTGCCGAAATCGTGGTATATTTGACGCCATTTTGTTTTGCATAAATTATCAGCTACACACTTACTACAAACTCTCTTATTCACTCTATAGTGAAAAGAGTTCCACAGCATAAACCATATGTCAATAGATTTTGATGCATAACATACCATGTAATAAGACCATTAAAAATTGGAGGAAGTAAGAAAATATGACGAAAAATGACCGACCTTCTTCCACCGATGCAGCGGTAAATAATGCGAGAAACTAAAAACAAATTCTTGAGGACCATTATTTAACCCTTGTTAAAGTTTTTAGACAATAATCCGAGGTTAGCAAGTGCATTTAGTAGGAAAACGAGCACAATTTCTTTGGAGTGAAAATGGGCCTAAGTTGGAAAGTTAAGGAATTTTCACCGCAGCTTCCAAAATGAAATGGCTCGTCATTCTTCGAATTTTGAAAATAAATAGCAAATTAAAGTTGGGAAAGGTAAGGAATGGGGTTTTACGTCGATTTTTGGCATCCCGAAGTCATTTGCCCGGCGCAAAACTGAGTTAGCGCGCAAAAAGGCGCGGGCCAAAACTTTACCCCATCCTTGAACCCCCCTCACGAAGCCCCTAGGGGCAGTATCGTACCCAAAATGGTATTGAAAGACTCCCAGAAGGTCGGTCTCTTGAAATCTCTTTTCCGTCTTTAAATCGATTCAGTAATCATCGAGCATCGACTCCAAACGTAACGTCAGGTCGAAAAAAATATTTTTTTTCTTTGACCCCCATTTATGACGTCATAATGACCCCCAACTTTCTTGAAACCCAAAAATTCGAGCTTTCCATTGTCCATCACCCCTTTTCAACTACTCACCAGCCCTACACATAAAACATATTTTTCTCCACAATCATTTGAAATAGGACCATTTTTGAATGGGAATCAATAGGAATGGTCCCCAAAATGACCAAATATAGCTAATTTCTCCTACGTGCGCAGACGGATAGGGCTCAAACTCCACCAACTGGGGCACAGACATAACATTTAAGTATACCAACGATCCTTTTCTCAATCCTTTGTGCTGTTTTCCCGTGACAGCGATCCAAAGTTGACCAATTTCTCGCCAAAGCCAAGCAATAACTCTTTGGAATAATTATTGAGCCTTTTGTTATTGAATAGCCAATCAAATTGCGAATTTTACCTGGCCGGTACGAGGGTCAGTACTGACGTAGGAAACTGGCCCTCGGAACCAGGTTGGACACAGCCAAAGTTGGCGCGAGCCAAGTAGGTCAAGTCAAATATCCTTAACGGGTTAGCAAGGGTATTAGGACACGGATGTTTTGATTGATTATTTGTTTACCTTGTTTTGATCCCTGTGTCTTGTTTTGTTGTCTTGTTTTCTGTTCTGTTTCGTTTTCAACTGAGCGTGCCTATGCCCAATCGCTCTTCAAGTTGTTCGAATACAGCTCCCTTGTATTTCTGTGTCTTAGTGCGCCTTCGCACAAGATAGGTTTTAAAACCGAAAAGCCACAACAGGAAGATTTTCCTGTTGTGGCTTTTCGGTTTCAAAACCTATCTTGTGCGAAGGCGCACTAAGACACAGAAATACAAGGGAGCTGTATTCGAACAACTTGGAGAGCGGTTGGGCCTAATCACCCACGCTTGCACGCTCAGTTGAAAACAAAACAAAACAGAAAACAAGACAACAAAACAAGACACAGGGATCAAAACAAGGTAAACAAATAATAAATCAAAACATTCGTGTCCTAACACCCTTGGGGTTAGAAGGCGTTTCTTCAGCCTACCAGGTCCAGGTGAGTCAACAAAGGCCCGGCGTTTGTAGGCAACTTCCTTGATTACATTCGCAATGATATTTTGCAATATCCGGTTGAATAGCTAACATGCTCAATTATTTCTATAAATTTTCCTGGCTGAGATCGCATCGGTCACTCCTTTCAGATTTTTGCAAGGGATTTTCTAAAAGTATTCCCTTTTGAGAACCCTAAAAACGTGTTAAAATCAGGAGCACGTTTCTGCAATCTGTTTCCCGATACTAGTGATGAGTTCAGAACGCTTTACAACGTGCTATCCTCTTGGGGCATCAGAAACTCTTCCCGCTAGCATCAATAACTTAGTCAGGGGGGATTCCATCCTCCCAAGAGGACACAACATGACGACATCCAAGTGTCATTATTGCTAGGAAGGAGAACAAAGGGAAATCTTGTTTGTTGTTTTAAATCGTTTTTTGCAGGTTTTCTGGGGGTTTTCTAAAGGGGAATTCTGCAGAAAATCTCCTTTTTCGACGGGAAGGAATGGCCGATTAAAGCCAAGTAAATAACTGAACATGACTGGACTTATCGGGAATGAAACAAGACAGTTTTCACTATCATTGCTTTGGTATTCAGTGAGCAGCATTTTTTAAAAAGCGGGACTTTTTATTGACTCACCTAATATTCCAACATAATATCTACAGGGTGAGTTAAATGATGTACACACCATTTGAAGAATCGTACAACAAAAACTGTATAATCTATTTGAAAAATTAGAAATTTTTTGTCTGGCTTAGGCTTGGCCTTGAGAATTTCTTCAAATCTAAAATGCACAACCTTGATCTCAAACGAATAATCAAGATTGTTATTTCAGAAGGTAACAATGCGCCTAGGATGATAAGAAAAATCTCGAAAAGTAATTTGAAGCCTCAGCAAAATGGTGGGATTAAGAACTTTACGAATAGGTTGCATAGATTTCTCTGTTCGCTTTTTCAAACAGTGCATACATTTATTGATTCACCCGGCATGTCAATTCCCTATACGAATTGTTCTGGCTTACGTGCATCAATGACCATGCAATGACAACAGAACTTTTAGCAATCATAACATTGCCTTTCCTTCGGAAAAATGATGAAATGCAAGCTTCAAAACGTTCTTGATAACTACTGAAATATACATAAGAAATCGAACGCAGCATGTTTTCCAAACACCAAACTTATTCAAGGACAAGCACAGTAATAGAGTAAAGTATTCCTCTTTTGAAACAGCTGTTTCAGCAAAAAGACGTCAGTCAAAGAGAATGAAAAAGATGAATAATCATAGAAAAATCAACTTAAAGCCTTTGCTAGTTTCCAAAGATTTTCATGTTTCAACAACGATCGTTGGGAGGCCGCGTCGATCTGGGAACTAGTTCTCAGATCAGTATCTTCAGAGTGCGGTACAGTTTGAACTTTAGGCCCATTTCAAATCGTCGAGAGCAAGCCATCGGCTCCAAATAAAGAAAGGGAAGGTAAACAATGAATTGACGACAAGAAAAGTAACGAAATACATATATTCATTTAGGAGCATTTAGGCCAGGTATTGCGAATGCGATCAACACCCAAATCGTGTCCACAATACCCATGGTTCGTATTGAAACTGACGATTTGAAAAGCACGTTTCTGCAGGACTTCTGCAGAAATTAAACATTGAGAGGAGAAGCACGAAAATTTTGATGATATCGAAGTAAGTACAAATGGAAAATCAAAAATGCCACCTGTGTATCAAGAAGTTGGCCAATATTTGAAGGCTTCCTCTGAGGGGAACACAGTCGTTTGAGGAGACGCTAGAAACAACATTCAACTTTTCACATCCCGTTGCTGCAGCTAAGGGCACCTACGCCTACCTTGTGTCAGTTGTGTTTATTCGCAGTCCTGTTTTCGTGACATAATATACGGAGCAATTGTTACCCTGTCGGGATGACGTAGTAATAATTTTGCGGTTTCAAATTCTGGTGTTGACGTAATATGATATCAGCTGCCATAAGAGGTGATCACAGGGAACCAGACAATTTGATATTGAATCTTAGAATTTGAAAATCACCGTAAGTATATAAAATATACCACTTCAATGACGCAGCCTCGATGTTGAAATTTTTCAAAATTTCTTCCTTCTTTCAAAATTTGTTCATATGAAAATTTCAAGCCCAGATTTGCATTTAGCACCTAAACTTTAGTCTAATTTTATGTTTTCAAACTGCTGGCAGTTGTTATGTTTGTTTGATGACAATGTAAAGTCCAAAGATTTATAAGGGATTTGACCGTGAAAAATCGTTCGGGGTGGAACTTTATAAACCTCGCGTCATTTTTCACGGTCAAATCCCTTGGACAAAAATTGCTCTGTGTACAATGTTAGGAAAGTAGGACTACGAATAAACAAAATACATACCAGGCAGGAGCCCTTGCTGCAAAGTGAAACTTTAAGTTGCAACAATGGGAAATGTTACCAAAAATAAACAAAAATAAACATCAGATATATTATTCTAAGGTACCATTAAAATCGACTGCTATGCACAACTTTCTAAGATCATTAGCTAACGATTCCTTTGTTCAGTATACCATCCAAGATGACTCACAAAATTTTCTCTTGTCTGAAAAATCGTCGCAGCAAACGCAGCATTGCTATAGTTGTAAAGCCCATGGAAGGTACTCCCTTACTTTCAATATGATGGGTCTGGGTTGGGTGCATGCCACTACTTCATTGCTACACCCCAAATGTTGGGTCTTAGGTTTTGGAGACCCCGAATATTGTTAATCATTTCTGAGGCCCCTATGCAGAACGACATTTATTGAATTGGATATTGTAATGAATCATACCGCACTGCACGACGTCTTCCTTCCTTCAGATTTCTGGACCTCAAATATTGAATTTATTCTATTTTGTTATTCGCAAACCCCAAATATTAATTCAGCGAAAGATTTCGAGCCCCAAATAATGGGACGGACCCCCGTATTGTAAGTTAATGAGTGACCCCTTGGGTCGCAGGTATTGATTTTTCCAATAGTTAAAGAGACTGAAGTAGCTTTTCAGTTCCTCAGTAATTTTCAAAATGGTAGTTTCTTGGTAAAATTGAAAGATTAAAAAATTCAGTCTTAGAGAGCACACGCAAATTTGGCCTTAAACGCATTTTCATCCTTCCAGATCTTTGGGAATTCATTTCATATCATGCTGAGAATTAACTGACAAATGATAAACTGATAAATGATAAACTGACACTGAGATCGAAACTGAAATTAACATCTTATTCATTGCTCTGATAAAAGGAGTATTGTAAACAGCAAAATTGACAGGTAAAATTTCTTTTATTACGAGAGGCCTTTGATCATGCGTTTTGGGACATTTTCTGATGTTCTGCACAGCGAATTTTTGCGAATCATTGGAATTTACCACGGGACTACCCTGGGTACCAGACTCTCCCAAGAAAGAAGTAGGGTACCACGGGACTAGCATTTTTAAATTACCAAACAAATACAAAGCCCCGGGGGGGGGGGTACATGACTTGCGGATGGACGGGGGTCTGCCGCCCGGTTTTCAGAAAGGTACCCTCTTCTAATTACCGAAACTTGCGGGTCATACCCACTTTTATGATGAATTTTGCCGGAAAACAACCCATTTTTTTGCTATTTTTCGCCAATTTCTGGATAACCCACCCTTGTTTAAGGAAAATCTGCCGAAAAGGGGACCCTTGTTTAGAGAAGTTGGGGCCCAAAAACCCACCCTTATGGGCGGCAAATACCCGTACCCTCAACATGTTATGTACCCCCCCCCCCCGGGTACAAAACGCACTTCAATCTTTTGGCTGTTAGAAAAATAAACTTTGACGATTGTAGCCAACTACTTTCGCTGCAATTTATGGTTTTACGAACATGGCGCATATTTTGAGTCAACCGGTATATTGTGAGATCCTACCTCTGTCAGATTATACATCTTCATTCAAGGGTCCGCAATGCCTCACCCTCAGTCAAAGGACATGACGAACTGTGAAAAGTTAAAGTCATCAGGATGTCCTAACGGTCTTTTCCAACCACTTTTACTCCATGTAAAAACAGGTTGCTGCGCATGAGTCGGCCCACCGATAACCCAGGCTGATAGTTTGTGAACGAGTTTGAAGCTTGTGGCCTAAAAGAAAGATAATTAAAGGCAGATGATTCACCTGTCTCTTATAAGCATCGTTTCCAAATCCTTAAAACTGTCGGTGTAAAATTCTATGACCTATTTCTTTGAACCGAATGGCTTGAAAACTTTGACGACTTTACTATGATTCTTCCGTTGGACTTCAATATTAGTCAAGTCGGTTGTGGATGTGACATCATCGAATTTCTAAATCGTAAACCAGAAGAGTGAACGGCTATGAGCTTGATATCGAACACATTCGTAAATTATGGTTTTCTCTGATACTATTTCATGTTTCATAGAAACTTTAGAAATCATGATAGTATCAAGATTTTTCAAAACATTTCTTGAATTGTTAAAAAAGGATGCAAAACACAGTCATTCTGAAAGTACTGTAGTTCTCAGGAAAGTGCAATAGTCTTTCTTGAAAACTATTTTTACCGTAAAAGCTCTATTAAGCCCCCCGGAGGGATTTATTTAATTCAGGACACTCCAGAGGGGAGTTATTAGGGAGAGGGGCGCATTAGAGAGGGGGCCTTATTCCCCTGGGCACCAGAGCCAAAAAATAAAATAATAACAAGTTTCCTTTCATTCAAATTTTGAGGCTCTGGTACCCAAGGTAAGGGTTTATTCACAAAATCAAAACGATAAGGATATATATGATACTTTTTCAGTTCATTTACCCCACATTTTGCGGATTCAACATACACTTTAACGAGTCAAATATAGAAATTCGACACATGTCCGAAGCACCCTCAGACACTAATTTACGTGCAAGTTTGTCTAGCGAGATATATGGAAAATCGTTGGTAATTTCTTGAATTTGACATAATTTTAGAGTATAACAGACAATGTGAAGGGCTTAGCTATCATTTGAGATGTTGCTTGGTCAGTTTAGGCTGCAACTACTAATCGAAAAGCCAGTTCCAAACATATGGCAATTTATTCATGGCAATCCATTCATTTTTCCAATTTCCTCCTCCCTTTTAGTTCATCTCTTTGAAAGATATGAAAAACAAAATTCCAAATCTATACGAGAGCACGGAATTTGAAGAAGGACAGAGATGAACTGATTTTGCAAACAACAGACTTCCCCAGACGACTTCAAATCCACCTCGACTTTAAGTTTTCACAAATGTTTATCTATCTCAAACTGGAAAGATTCCATTTCAGTCGCTTAAATGGGGTCTTACCTGCAAAAAACTGGAAATCCTATTCTAGGTCATACCAATGCATCTCATAGCAATGAACTGAATAATACCAACCTTGCAATCAGTACCTCCATGTCTTCGATGTCCCAATGCAGGGAAAGGATATTTTCCATCTGGTGGATTGAGATCAGATCTTGCAGAGATTGCATTTTCAGCACTGTATGGAGGTGTGCATTTGTCGCATTTTGATAGCTTATCATTTTTGAAGTCATTGTACCTAGTGAAAAAGACAATGCATGAATTCTTCATTGAAGCCAAAACAAGCTTCGCGTGTTTGCTGTTTCCTATGCCAGGCGGACAAAACAGAAATTTAAATATTTGAAAATTTGTAATGCGGAGAGTAGAACGCGGTTATTAAACGATTACGAGGTCAATGCTTGAAAAGATTTGGATTCACATAAAAACGCCCCAAACGTATACCCTGTCACATTAAAATTTCGCCAAAAGTATGCATCATCAATTGTTCTAAGAGCCCTCTGAAACTTCCCTTTCCATTTAGACCCTGTTGTATAATTTCTTGTCAATTATGATATCCTGTCGCATAATTTCTACTATAAAAAGACATCCAATTGTGCGCCACATCCCGCCAGGCCAACTATGGGAAGAGATTGCTTATCCCTTTTCGCACATTTCGCAGTAATCATAAATCCAATTTTACCTATACTCACAATGCTCAGAGGTGTATTCATAGATACTTGCTTTTCCATGATTATCTTGCTTGACTAGTTTCATCGGATTTCATAATCAGAGCTATAAAACCAGCACGTGCAATTTTTCATCTCTACCTTAAGATGGCACAAGTTTAGTGCCGAAACGTTCTGAATTAAATTAATTGGAGATTTTGTATTAAATTTCTCTAACCAATTGGATTGTTACTAACATAGCTTTATCTGCTATTTAACGGATTCGTCGTATACTTGAAATCAATTCGGTCAGAATTTGTTGTTTTTTCAACGTGTCATCTTGAAAAGATAGCTTAACGTGCAAAATAAAACTGTTTGTAGGCACACTAGTCCTAAAGCTCAGAAGAATATAAAGAAAATACTTCAGTCAGACTTTCAGCGATCAATCAAAAACTTCAATTCATTCCAATAATTGAGAACAATCTCCCTTATCACCTAAGAAGCAAAAATCTTCTACAAATGCCCAATGCCCGAACAGTTTGGTTTGGAATAGAGAGCACTTCTTTCTTGGGATGTAAACTGTTGCATGGAATCACAACGAACATTCACATAATATTTCCGTATTTAAAAAACGTATAAAGGAATGGAAGGGTGATGAATGCAACTGTCGATTATGCAAGACATTCTTAGCACAGATTGGGTTCTTGAATTAGTCTTGTTTGTATCTAAATTCGAAATCCACCTGTAAATATGTAACATGTGTATATAAAGATCGTTTTTATGTTAGATTTGTTAGACTCATTATTTTTGTTTTGTTTTGTTTTGTTTTGGTAGGCTTCAATTAGCAGTAATTTTGCTATTACTTTTAGCGCCTACTTTAAAGAAATTAATAATAATAATAAATATTGTCTGCATTACAAATATGCAAATAATTGAAGTTCGTTTTAGTCCAACAGGTATTACGGTTCTCTAGCATTGATTTTACAAATCCAGGACTTGTCCTTTACACAGATTAATAATATCAAAATAATAAAGCGAGCACTAACCTCATCAAGTTAAATAAAGAGCGTATGTCAACAACTTTCGCTTGATCTCGTTTGAAGATCTGTGACCTCGGGTTGAGGTCGTAGTCGAACCAAGATCCAAATTTGGCTTTTGCAGCTGTTACACCACTTTGATTGTATATAAATGGAAAGTAACTGAAAAGTAAAATCGTTTAATCAGTTTTATCAAATATAATAATTTTTAAACTTAATTTTAAATTTGTAGTATTCTCACCACCCTGAAAGCAGTAGTCATTGACTAACAGGACAACCGTGCTGAAATCATCAAAAAAAATTGTGAGCGTAGCCTATAATGAAAACAATTAAGACAGTTGCATCATACACTTGAAATTGACATTTTGAAACAGACCTTATAGCCAGAGACTGCGTTCACACAATACCGGCACAACTTGAACACGGGGAAAACTGTGACGGATAGACCTCCTGTTCACTCGAAACGGCAAATTTTTGCCGGCAAAGTTTGAAAACGATATCGTATGACAACAGAGAAATCAAAGCATTTTCGACGCGTTGAAACAAGAATTGTCGATTAGTAAACTGTAGGTACAATTCTTTGCCGTCGAGGACTTGGTGAGATTGCAAAATAGGTAGCTATCGCCAAATTTCCAACCGTTTTCAAAATGTTCCAGTATCGTATGAAAAGTAGCCAAAATGTAGCTCAGTCACATTTTTAGCGTTTTCAATCGTGCTGCTACTTGTGAACGCAGTTGGAAAAAGAATCTAGATCGAGTGATATCTATACATTCTAAAGAAATCTGACGAATCTTCGAGCATGCACAACAGTTACATAAATCTCTTGCGTCACCTGATCGAACCAACAAAATGTGTAAAAACATATTTCGGGCCAGGCTCATTTTCCGAATACCTAAAAAATCTAGTTGGAGGTTGGAGGGAGACAGAAGTGTCTCGAAGAAAAGAAACTGGCTTACGGAATGTTATAACTTGACCAGTATGACTGTTTTATCAACTTTAACGTCATATCTGCCATTTGGACGGAGCCAGGAATTTGTTCAATAATCCATAATGTATCTTCCCTCAATGGTTTTGTTGGTGTGAATTGCTTGTAGTCCACAATCATCCACTGCAAACATAAAAGGAGTTTTCAAAAGGGTCTCTTCAGTTTTACTTTTTATTTTCACCCAGTGCGTACTAAGAAAAGTTCAGGCGTTTGATAAATCGTAATACCTAGAGTAGTGGATAGATTTGATTAATCGATTTTGCTTAATAGCAGAATGAATTAAGTATTTGTGTGACTTTTCTGATATTTCTATGAGCAAAGAAAACATAAGTAAATTCGACTTTATAAAAGGAATATATTACAATGGTCTCCAAACTCACGATTGGCACCTTTTTGATAGCTACTAACAAATGGCTTTGTATCATAAAGGGGTTAACAACACAGTTTTACTGTAGTAGTGAGAACGCCTATCGTTTTCATAGCGTATTCATTTGAAAACAGAGCACTGTGAACGGGCAGCATTCTCATAAAAAAAACCGATAAAAACGGAAACGGAGCAGTGTGAAAGTAGCCTAAATCTGTTCTGGAAGTGTTTCGATAGCGTTTTGTCATTCAAAATTGCGGCCTGAAAAGCTGACCCAGTTTTACTGTAGTAGTGTGAACGCCTATCGTTTTCATAGCGCATTCATTTGAAAACAGAGCACTGTGAACGGGCAGCGTTCTCATCAACAAAACAGATAGAAACGAAAACGGAGTAGTGTGAACGTAGCCTAATTCTGCCATGGCAGTGTTTCGATGGAGGAAAGTGTTGGTGTGATGTGATGGTGTGGAGTGCCGTGAAGCGTTTTGTAATTCAAAATTGCGGCCTTTATAATTATTTCTGGGAGAATTAATAGAAAATTTTGAAAAACTCAAAATCATCGTAAATCCTAAGTCAATGTAGAAAAATTGATACAATCTTCAAGAAAACCACAGTTTAATGAAGGTCTATAACATGATGGTAAGCAAAAATCTGTAGCTCTGGATTACGATTTAGAACACTGATGACTTCACAAGCCTCAGAAGCAACAATTTTGCCATTTTGAAACTAGTCAAGACACTAAAAAAATTACCACGGCAGATTTACAACAGAGCAGGAGTGGCGCGAGAGGTAAAATTTATTACCAGAAGGTATACTTAATGTTTTTTATATCGTTTATGCTTAGGAATAAATGCGGAACTGAGAGGAAAATGGGGTGGACGTCCACCCCGGTCCACCCCGTGGAGCCGCCCTACTGCGACAGAGTACCCTAAGTTCCGTCCAAGCCATCTAATTCAAAGGAAATTGTAACAGAATTTTACACCCACGTTTTCATAGATTTGAGCCCCATGTTATATCTATTTGAAATGTAAACATCAAATGGAATTCACATACCTGATTATTATACCTATATGGGAAAAGAGAAAAACGAAGATCAGCACACATAATTAAATAAAATCTGGTGGTATAGGTCTACGTTTGAACGAATAAAGGGCATGCATAACTTCAGATTTTGGGCTTCGTTAGGCCTCTACTGTGAACGTAACCCATCAAGAGTAATAATCAAAGACAATGTTTTTGTTCAGTTTATTGTTTGCCTGTCTGCAAAATGCTTAGACACAGAGAAGTTCCATACACAAAGGTGGGAGGTGGGTGGTGTATACTTTCAAACATAACGACAGAATCATAAAAAGTTCTTCTTACGTTCCACTGTTGTATTTTTCGAAGATATAGCCCCATTGACTTCCAGATCTTGCCAATCTGTTAGCAACAATAACCCTGACCCACTCAAGCAGTGATTCAGGAGTGACATATTGCCATAGATCAGCATTGGAATTGCCAATTGTTGTTTCTTGCGTCACCTATGCGATAGGAGTAAGCAGAAGGATGAGAATGAAGGTAATATCACTATCGGGTACGTCATGAAAACGCACGACGGTTGGCAGGCTACTGCTCCCTACACATTAAAGCAATCAAATTTTTCAATACGTGATCGAACAGCCAAACACGCTCAACCAGTTTTAGAATTCTTCTTGGTTGAAATTGGTCACTCCTTCTCGACTTTAAAAGGAATTTTCTTCAAGGAATCTTCAAAGACGTCCTGGAATCACGAACTGATTTTCCTATTTTTTCTACATTCACTCCCCCCCCCCCTGTATGAATAACCTATGCAGGGGGATTCCATCCTACCAAGGGGACAAAATTCATGAACACATATAAGTCTTTATTGTTAGGAAGGAAAATCAAGGACATTTTGCTCATTATTTTCACTTGTTTTGCAGGTTTTAGAAAGGGACCTTATCTCCCATATCCATGGGAAGGAATAACTGATCATAGCAAAGTAAATTACTGAATCTAATTGTACCACAGGTAATGAAACAAGACAGTTTTCATTATCATTCCTTAGGTATACAGGAAGAAGCATCTTTTCAAACAGTGGGCAATTTTTTACACATCTCGTACATAAAGTAGAGATCAGATCATAAGACTTTTACTTTCTACTTCTTACACTGCACTGTTCCTTAGCATGATGAAGTGGACAAACAAGGACAGGTTATATTTGAATGGTTAAGAAGCTTGAGCAGTAAGTGTTTCAATTACACCCAAAAATACAAGCAGTGAATTGCCTGCAGATTAGCTTGAGAATCAAAAAATAAACTGCCAAGGCAGATGTTTACATGTATCCTTCTTTTGTCAATATATAACCATGACTATTGTTAACAACAACTTCTGGAATGGATAAGTGAGCTACATGCCTGGGTTTCAGAGCAATGTTTGTGGCTTGCCTTGTTTTTATTTATGACTTGACCAACCAGGCATAGAATTCGTCCCTTTGTCTGCAATTGCTAATTGCTTTGTAGCTTGGTTTGAAAGTGGCAGATCCTATATTGTGATATAACCAGCCTTGCTAAGTGAAAATGGTTTCAATTTCTGAAAGATGGTAAATAACATTGCATACCAAGCCACTGCTCAGAATATGGAAATCATCTCCACTGAAAAGCAGCCCTGGGTATGATGAAAAACTGACATTTTGGCCTGGAATAATTGGGACATTTGATTTGCCTGCAAAAAGAAACAAATATTTGTGTGAAGCACTGCATGACATGCCACAGTGGGCCAGATTATGATTTTCTTGGACAATACAGAATGCTGTAAAAGCTGGAAACTGACAAAGAAAAACGTCCGTAAGGCAAAATTTCTCTGCTTAGTTATGTTCACTGGTGTCGGAAAATTCTTCTAAGTCCTTATTTGAAACAGGCAAAGTCAATGCATCAAATAACATATGATTAGAGCACATACAGAAGGAAAGCAGAATTAATGACTATAAATCCATAATCTGAAATGATTCTTAAAAAGGACAGGCTTTGAAATAGACTGGTCAGAAAAAGTTAATGGAATTTACATCGATCTGAAACTTATTCAGCGGTGCTCTGTTCCCCATACACCTCAGTTTTTCTGCCGTGGCAATAACCAGCCTTGCATTTTCTATGGCACCTCTCGGCAGTCAAATGTAAATCAAATGGTTAAAGGATGCTTTTGTACTTGTAAATATGCAAAGAAGATGTTTGGCGTTTGCAAGCGAAATTTTAAATTTAGTTTTAAAGCACAGCGTACAAATTGTAACAACATGAATATAAAGTGCTTTGAACAAAATCATGAATATGGAACAGGAGTCTGTGCTCAATCGAAATGCAGTCAGGTACACTTAAATCACTGCCTGTGAACGTTACGAAGAGGCTATCGAAATATCTCTTGCTGAAAAATCAGTGCCTGAAAATGCAGTTGGTAAAATTGAAGTTGAGAACTGTAAGGTGCTTGCGGCATTCAATAACAGTTAACGTCCTGTGATTTGAAATTGATTAATTGATAAAAAGCAATTTTTGGGATAACGTTGAATGTGATTTCCTTACTCTATGAGGCATATGATATCAATTTCCACTGATAAAACTTTTATTTGAATTTTTTCATTTTTGTATTTTTGTCCACCCTCTGGCCCACTGTGCATGCCTGGAAAACTAACTAGCTTTATCTGCAAACAATGATAGCCTCCTATCACCTTCCAAGAAAAGTGGATTCAGTTATTGGGAAAAATCCAAGAATGGTTTGAATTGTTAAAGCTCAAAATTTCAATAAATATTTTCTAAGGCCCTGTTTATATGAGGAAAAACACCTCACCTGCCAGACCCGGGGCTGAGAGGCGAGGTAGATTTCAGTCACTGTTTATATGAGATTTTTCACCTCACCTGTCAGCCCCGGGGCTGAGAGGTGAGGTGGAGTAAAGTCTCTCTTTCGTGAAATCAGGATGAACTGACCAATGAGAATCAACGAATAGATTCAATTCACCTCACCATACCGGTGGTGTTTCGTTTATATGGAAAAATTTCACTTCACCTTGGTGAGATTCCACCTCTAGTGAGGTGGGACTTCACTATACCGGTGGTGTTGTGTTCCTCATGTAAACGCGAAATGAAAGAACAAAGGATTTTATTGGAAGGTGGAATCTCACCTCTCAGCACCGGGCCTGGCAAGTGAGGTGTTTTTCCTCATATAAACAGGCCCTAAGACTATTTCTGAGATTGCCATTTGCAAAATTTCAATGGTAAGTAAAGCATGAACCAGAACTGGAAAGGAATTCTTGCTCTGATAAAAACTCCTTACCTGCATTTTCCTAATTTCTTGGTTTAAAGGATTGAGTGATTTTACCAGACAAAAATTCTAAATCCCAGTGACATCCAACTTTGCCTTTGATTGATAAATTGATGTCTTGAATACTGGCTATATACATATACTGTTTAATTCACAGCCCACCAAACGTGTCAACTTTTTCCAAATAAAATTGAATTGAATTTACCCAGTCAATCAGTGTTTGTAATGAGGAGTCAAAGAAGTAAGTAACATGCATTTCAAATATCAAACCTGCAGGCTCCTGTCTGTGAAATCCAAAATTATAAAGTTTATAAATCCTCAACATTGCATTGTAATCATTCCAGGTTACTTGTGACACAAGAAGATCTGCATTCTTTGGGAGCAATTTGATGAAGGCTGAGCAATGCCCAGAACCTCTTACTTTCCTTAAAACTTTTTTCCCAAGAACTTGCTCCAAATCTTCTAGGTCTCCAAATGACTGCATTATCCTAAAAAGAAAGGTATAGTTATAAAACCTATCTATTTGGTATATAATTGATAGATTTCATTGCAAGAATACATCTGTGCAAAGTTCTCAGAAATGTCCGTCAAAGGAACTTGAAGGAATCAGGCCAATGGAACCTGGGAGCATGGGAACCCAAGCCCTCCCAATTATTCTCATTTTTCATTTCATTTTATTTCCATTTTCATTTCAATCTACTAGGCTTGCCGCGCGTCGCCTGCGGCGCCGCGCTGGCCCGCCGTCGTACTTTGCATTCATTACGATTACAAAAGGAAAGAGAAACTCTGTTCAGTCCCGCGCTATAACGTCCCTTGCCTAATAAACCCCTTCCTTTCAAGGCAAAATTATAGATATGCCCATTCTATTTACTCCTTCAACTCATATGAAACACAAATGGCTCTCAACCATCGCCCTAAATGTTTCCCATGTTTGTAACTTGGGTACCAGACTCCCTAAGAGATAGAGTCTGGTACCCAAGGTAACATTTATTGAACTACAATAATGTCAATCTTGATGTGCATATAGTCATACCACGCTCAATGAGTGTTTTTAATTCCGGAGGCTATAATGTACAGTAAAAGAGGAAATGCTATCATTCTTAGCATTGACAAATGACTCAATGGATGAGGTCTTCCTATAGAAATGCCGCTGCATTTCAAGCTTCGTTCTGTAGACTTAGAGGTGAAATAAGCCTCCTGGGGAAGAGGACTTAATGGGGTCTTGATATTATATTATGTACTTTTGTTTTTTTGTTTCTGTAAAACACTGTTCTTGACGAAACAGAGTCTTAAAGGATTCCACTACAATGTAGAATTACTTTTAGCAGGAAAGGGAAAGGCTGATACTTTCTTATTCAAAGGTATTTATAGTTATGCATCAACCAAGTTTTTTGGCTTGTCAAATTCATCCGCTCACCAAGTATAGGTTTCGAAAACTTTTCGGATCGTTGTCTAGAATTCACTACAATCCATGGGTGAAAAGTCTTTAGGGAAACTCAAGTATTATCTAATACTTCGAAGTATATACTGAGTAAAGATTCATTGCTGTCTTTGTAAACATTTCCCTTTCATTCTGCCTCTTCCCGTTCTGCTTGCTACATTTCCAAACTCAACATAAATCTTTTATGCCAATTTTTTTGTTGTTTTCCTTCATTCTATTAGTACTTTCTCATATTTCGTACTTAAGCTGTCCTTCAAATTGCAACATTTCGTGTGCAAAATGTGCTACAATCACTATAGTCGTGTGAATTTTTTTCTGTAGATATTCTACTATACCACTTTCATGAACCCCTTTGTTCTCCTTGTGCTTCCTCTAACTGAGAAAGCGTTTCCTTGAAAGCAGAGTTCTAAGTGTGATCTACCTCAGAAACTTAGCTATCGCAACGTTTTTAATATTCTTCTCATCCTGCACTCACTGTGAATTGAATCATTTCCATTTTCTTCTGTACTCCTCTTATAATAGTTTTGAAATGACTCTCTTCACTCAGTTTCAGGTATCTAAGCCATGGCTCTGACTGTGCTCAATTGGAGCACAGTTCTGCTGCATCTTCCATTTCATTTTAATCATAGCCACCGTTTGGCAGCGGAAAAGCCAGGGGAGGGTAGGAGGTGGTAAATAGACCCCCACCTTTGAAAGAGTGAGTAAAATTGTAATTGAAGAATGCAATAAAAATGTCTTGGTATACCCTTTTACCCCCCAGTCGGAAAATTTTGGACTTTTAACCCCTCACAATTTTTTGTCTGGCTCCGCCACTACCGTTTGGACAGTTCTTATTCCGAGATAACTTCATACTATTCCCGATTCCAGCTCCTCCCTCTATTGCTCAACAACCCCTTTTATAATTTCAAATATAGTTGGTCGCATAACTCTGATTAATTGACTTGTATATAGTCATTGATTGCGACTCCGTTATAAAAGGCAAGTGGATTTTTCATGCTTGATGCTTTCAATTATGCAAACCATTGCAGCATATGATCCATTTAAATTGCATGTAGGTCGCATTGCTGCTTTCATTTGATATTAGCGGTAATTTAGCTTTTTCTGACGTATTTTTTCCTTTACTTCCATGTACTTTACAGCTTTTTTCTTCTCTTTGCCGCTTTTACCACTCCATGAATTTAGTGGCGTCTGCTGCGTATCCTAGCACTTGCAGCAATCTATTGAGGCATATAAGAATGCTACTATATATACATCAAGAGATTACCTATGTTTGCCGGTAAATATCTACTCTTTTTACTTTCTAAATCACAGACACTAATCTCTCAGTTGCTATGCTTCTCGTTTCCTTGTTATTTATTGAATAGAGATCCAAACATTAACAAAGCCTCTTCTGAAGACTCTTTCTTGTAACTTTCTCTCCAGTCTTCCATATTTTTCGCACCGCCAACCTGCGTAAATCAGAGGCAAAGTTCACTTTAATTTCATTCTAGGATGTCATTGCGACAATTCCTGTCCTACACATGCTATTACCCTTTCCTGAAGTCGTTGTAATTCATTGACATTCATTTTGACGAAGCAGGCTATGCCCACTAACCTTTCTATCCAGTTGCAGATTTTCCTCCAAATATAGTCTTGCCATTGCTACTCTGTAAAGATTCGGGAAAAATTTCCTCGAAACATATGAAATTAAACGATTAACATTGAAAGAACACTTTCCTATGAATATATCCCCTTGGTGACAAATGGTTCTAGAACAACGTACTACTAAAACTTTGTTAGAAAAAGATACCCTGAAACCTGACAATAATCGACTCTATTGAATGAATGGACACATATCTTAGTCTAGGAAACTATATAAGAAATTCATGAACCCTTAGATGACCAAACAAATAAGAACATGCGGACCGGAAAGTTTCAATTGACACTTCAAAGTGGAAATAAGAAATCTATGGAAACCCTCCCCATCTTGTTTTAAATAAAAAAGCAGTTCTCTTTGACAGGGCCACCGAGAAGAGGGGACAATTTGCCCCTGGGCCTCAGAGTCTAGGGGCCCTCATAATCAAAGATTTTAACATATTGACTTCAGGAAATGTTCTGAAATGCCTTTTAGGTGAATGTAAAGGGTTTAAACAAAGATAGAACCTCGATGGGTGAAAAATGTAATTGTAGAATTTGTAAATAGCCTGGCCTTGATGTTATGTAGCTTGTAATATCATTTTTAGACATCCTTGCAGATTACATTGCAAATAGTTGGTATTAATTAGTTTGTCACACCAACTTTAAAGCATGATTATGATTTGATTTAATGTGATTTGATTGACGATTAATACAATTTCGGCTCGCTTGCCTGATAGGGGCCTCAGTCCGCATTTTTGTTCGCAGGCCTCAAAAGCCTCTTGGTGACCCTGCTTTCTGAGTGGGATTTCACCCTGGTCAAATCCTTATTCAACTGTGTGATGCAGCAATCGTACCGAGTAATTGTTTGGGGAGGGATTTGCTGTCTGTTGGCATTTTTAGCCGGAATCATTTCATCTGAGCAAGGACACTCTGGGCCACATACCTTTCGTGTGAAATATCCCGACTGTATTCTTTAAATTTACATCAGAGTACATTGATATAGATATAATGACCAATTACCGTAGAGATCAAGGCTCCGCAACTCTAACTTTAGTTAATTTGTCTAGTACGGAAACATGAGGCTGTCTGTGATTACAATTGCAACACGAAAAGAAAGTTATCATGAGCGAGCCTACACAGGGATTCCCAGGGTGAAGATGCGAAAAGTTTTGTAATGCAAACCCTATTCAAATATGCCCCCAGCCAGCCAGCTAGAAAGCCCCCGTGGGGAATGCTGCTATCTGTTAAAATTGTTTCTTATTTTAGTGAATACTTTGATTCTCTTCTTTAGCTGACTTTCTTTTTTCAACTTACTCAGGCTTGGGTATTGCCTCAAAAGCAATAAATGCCATTATATCTGCTGTTTGCGCATACTGACCCGCCTCGATTAAGGAAAAGAATACATGTAAGAAACTCAATTCTCAGATCACCAAAAATGGAGAAGCTCCAGTCAGGGAAAATATAACTCAAGAATCCTTAACACCGTTTACTTTACTTTCGCTTGTTTCCTGTCTAATATTCCTCAGAAGGTACTTGATTACACTTACACTGTAGTATCTAAACACTGGAAAAGCTTCAAAAAACGTTGTTTTGAAATGTTCATGAGGGAAGAGGAAGTGAACACGAAGACTGCTATGAAGCATTTAAGAAACTCGTAAGAAACTTCGAGTACTAAAAATCTGATAATTTTAAGCAACTTTCAGTACTGGCCCAGATTCTCAGTTTCTCATAAAAAAGATACGTACAGTGCTGGTAATATTTTTGGTTGCTGCTAGATAAGCCCCTCTTCCTCGAATAAGCCCTCACCCCAAATTTTTTTGCAAAATAGGCCCAAAGGGGGCTTACTTCAGGACTTAATGTATGTAGAGAGTATCACCTTGCAGTTGCCAACCAGCCTTTCTGGTGTAGCTGTGAAGCCTACTTCCATTTTCAGTAACCTACCTAGGCACAGTAGCACCGTCAGTCCATCAGAACAGTCATGGAAGGCCGAGCTAATGAGCTGGGATTTCATACAAATATACCTTAGAAATCTGATAAGTTGAATAAACTTTCAGTGCAGGCTGAAAGTCTCATTTTCCTAGAAAGAAATTCTTGTAGTCCATAAGCCCTAGGCCTTTTTGTTAAGTTTGAAAAATATTTCTAAGGAATTTACCCCCGAAATATTCAGTGCCCACTCAAAATACAATTGAGACTTAATTGTGGAAATAGGAGATCAATGGGAACTCTTTCCCTTCTTTTGAAATAAAAAACAGACCTTTATGGTGGGATTTCACCCCAGCCAAAGCCTTATTCAACTGAATAAATGAACGTATCTTTGTAAAGGGAACTCTGTAAGAAATTGATCAATTCAAATGACCAAAGAAATAAGGAACTTTGTGCTGGAAAAGTTAAAGGCAGTCTGTCACGCACTTGATTGCGTGATTTGGACAATACAAAGAATAGGAAATTTCAATGGCTGGTAATCCTTGACTTTCTGAGGCCGTGGGAAGTCAAGACGGTTTGCCCTCCTTTGTTTTCAAATACACAGATTAACAAAGAAATCTGTTGTGTTGAGCGCTGACTTTGTGACGAATTAAATCGTTGATTCTTTGCAATGAATGAGTCAGTTTCCTGGCCATTCACCGCAAAGTTTTTCAGATTAAAGAGCAAAGCAAAGAACAATTTTAAGTTTTGTGTTTTGTGTTTTCTCTCTCTTTTCAGTGGAAATCCCCTATCGTTCAGGCACCTAAGGTCTTATCTGGCCCTTTCCCCCTCCTTATGGGGAAACTATAAGAAATAGAGTACTTAGTGAAGTATCTAATTTTCGTGAGGATTAGGTCAGCAGTGTTCAAGTTATCAACTATTTCCACTAATTCCAGCGAGTCCTGATTTATCTCGTTCCTCGCTTTCCTCGCTTTCTGTAGCCTCCATTTCGTAAGGGGAGTCCATCGATCCTTTGACTTTGCCGCTTTGCCCCATTACCCCGCTTTTAGGGTGAATTTGAAAAAACGAAATCTCTATATGTGGAATGACGTAAGGGCCAGTTTTTGGACACTTGGGGTGGGAAAAGGGGGTATTTCAAAAGACTTTAAATTCGGTTGCCATGGCAACAAACAATCAACTTTTCAGACCACTCCCTGAAAAATTACCTTTTTACAGAGTTTTACGAAAAACATGGCTACAGGGATTGTTTGGATGCATAGTCAAGGCTTCAATCTATTGAAAAATTCTACAAACAAAAATTGGTAAAAAATTTCAAAAAAAGCACAAATGGTTACCTATAGCCTATACGTAACCATTTGTGCATAGCTCCCCCTTAAAACAAACCTGGATGGGTGAAAAATGTAATTGTAGAATTGGTAAATACCCTGGCCATTACGTTACATAGCTTGTAATATCATTATTTAGACATCCTTGCAGATTACATTGTAAATAGGTGGTATAAGTTAGTTTGTCACACCAACTTTAAAGCGATTAAAACATTTTCTGCTGGCTTCCCTTGATGGGGCCTCAGTCCGCATTTTTATTCCCAGGCCTCAAAAGCCTCTCGGCGACCCTGCTTTAAGAGTGGGATTTCACCCTGGTCACCTCCTGATTCAACTGTGTGACGCAGACATCGTACCGAGTAATTGTTTGGGGAGGGATTTGCCGCCTGTTGGCATTTTCAGCCGGAATCACGCTATCTGAGCAAAGAGACTCTTGGCTATATACCTTTCCTGTGAAATATCCCGACTGTATTCTTAAAATTTACAATGGAGCACATTTATTAATATAATGACCAAGTCCCGCAGAGATCAAGGCTCCGCAACTCTAACTTTAGTTACTGTGTCAACTACGGAAACATGAGGCTGTCTGTGATTACAACTGCAACACGAAAAGAAAGTTATTATGAGGGAGCCTACACAGGGATTCCCAGGGTGAACATGGGAAACGTTTTGTAATGCAAATCCTACCGTAAGTCCTTGAATAAGCCCCCACCTTCAAAAAGGCGCCCCTTGAATGAGACCCCCCCCCCCACCCGAAGGTATTTTCTTTAAAAATATGCTCCTAGCCAGAAAGCCCCCGTGGGGAATGCTGCTGTCTGTTAAAATTGTTTTTTATTTTAGTGAATACATTTGATTCTCTTCTTTAGCTGACTTTCTTCTTGTTTTTTCGACTTACTCAGTCTTGGGTATTGCCTCAAAAACAACAAACCCCATGAAATGTGCTGTTTGCGCATACTGACCCGCCTCAAGTAAAGGAAAGAGTACATAGATTTTTGCTGCGAAGCAGCCATCTGTTCCTGCGCAGTGGCTTCGGAGGGCGATCGATTGTCCATGCTTGCAGGTCTGTTTTCAACAAATTTGCAAAGGGCATTCCGTCGGCGGCTTTTGAAATGGCATCGGAATGGCTGGAATTCACTTGTATTGGCAACAAAAGAACATTAACGCCACATATTTGTTCTCCTGTTGTTCATTGACCCAAAGCCAATATACCGATTTGTCATGCATCACAATTCAGTGAGTGTAAACTGCGGAACCAGGGAATGGACCTGTGCAACCAATACGCTGCGCAGCACTCACTGACAATCGTTATTTCTAGTTTTATAAGAAACTGCTTATAAGAAACTCAATTCTGAGAACACAAAAATGGAGAAACTCCAGTCTGGGGAAATATAGCTCAAGAATCCTTAACACCGTTTACTTTACTTTCGCTTGTTTCCTGTCTACTATTCCTCAGTAGGTACTTGATTATAGTATCTAAACACTGGAAAAGCTTCAAAAAACTTTGTTTTTGAATGTTCATGAGAGAACAGGAAGTGAATACGAAGACTGCTATGAAACATTTAAGAAACTCATAAGAAACTTCGAGCACTAAGAATCTGATAGTTTAAGGAACTTTCAGTACTGGCCCAGATTGTTAGTTTCTCATAAAAGGGATACGTGTAGTGCTGGTAAGATTTTTGGTTGCTGCTAGATAAGCCCCTCTCCCTCGAATAAGCCCTCACCCCAAATTGTTTTGCAAAATAGGCCCAAAGGGGGCTTACTTCAGGACTTAATATATTTGGAGAGTATCACCTTGCAGTTGCCAACCCGTCTTTCTGGTGTAGCTGTGAAGCCTGCTTCCATTTCAGTAACCTACCTAGGCACAGTAGCCCCGTCAGTCCATCAGAACTGTCGTGGACCTTGGAAATCTGATCAGTTAAAGAAACTTTCAGTGCAGGCTGAAAATCTCATTTTCTTACAAAGAAATTCTTGTAGCCCATAGGCCTAGGCCTTTTTGTTAACTTTGAAAAATATTTCTAAGGAATTTACCCCGAAACATTCAGTGCCCACTCAAAATACAATTGAGACTTAAGGAGATCAATGGGAACTCTTTCCTCTTCTTTTGAAATAAAAAACAGACCTTTATAGTTGAACTTCACCAAGGCCACCCTGTTTTATCCCGTTCCTCGCTTTCCTCGCTTTCTGTAGCCTCCATTTCGTAAGGGGAGTCCATCGATCCTTTGACTTTGCCGCTTTGCCCCATTACCCCGCTTTTAGGGTGAAATTGAAAAAACGAAATCTCTATTGCATTAGGTACGGAGAAGACGAAGATACTTGGAAAGTTTGGCGGGGATTGGTTCAACTGTGCTCGAGTTTTTCGTGCAACAAAATTTGCTTCATAAAATATTAATATAGATTAAGGATGGAGGCCCTTCACCCTAGTGGCTGATTTTCAAGGGGCCCTCTGCATAAAAACTTATAATAAACATTGAGCATAGCTATTTTTCGTTTTTTATGCGCACGCACACTCGGTTTCAAGTAGAGACTTTATTTTTCTGCAGGTTGATATATCGAGGAAAGCGGCAGAGTCAAAGTGTCATACTGGAAAGGCAGTAGTACCAGACTTACTACCCAAGTCCCGCGGTGCTTTTGAGAGCAGTTAAGAATTTGGTTGTTTACTTTTGCAATCGAGAGTCTACCAATAAATCTGAACTTCGCTGAAACTCTGTTCAATGCCAGAAGAGAACTAAAACATACCCTAACTCCCAAGATTGCCCATTGTGATCAAGTCTACTAGAGTTTCTTGATTCCCTAGAAGTGCCTTTAGTTTCATTTGAAATATGATTGAACTCCTCACAAAGTGGTTTCAAAATAAAGACAACTTGGCTCAGTCTGCTTGCTTTATTCGTGATGTGAATGAACAAAGTGGAATCAAAAGCATTAACAGAGACCTGGTGGTGGAAATATTTTTGATTTTGCAACAGAAATTCTTGCCCTTGAAATTTAAGGTGCATTTTTCTTTTAGGATTAATAATATTATTGTTGAATACAGCTCGTGAAATATGCCCAGTTCGATCATGTAGGCCAAACACTCTTTCCTGGTGACCCTGCATCATTCTAAAATATCTCTTTTCCATTAACAGAATTAACTTTGAACATATAAAAACAGACAGGTAAATGCACAAATAAAAACAGACAAATTCAGTGAATGATACTGTAGAACACCTTTCAGAATTTAAAAATACTTAACTAGCATAAGAAAATATCCTGCAATAATACTGGATAGTTCTGCAAATGTTGTGAAAATGTTCCTGAAATATTCTTTCTTTCCAGCTTCTCAGAAATGTAGGAGCCATGGATCATTGGGAGGGGGGCACATGCCCCATCTAAGATTTTACAAAAGTGTCCCTTCAGCTTAATGAAAAACTCCCTTACAGTGTCATCACAGGGACCCCAGGAAGTTGTATAACTCCACCCCCCTTGCTTTTGATCGCTCTCTTTTAAAGCATTATGCCATAGCTTCACAATCACAAGGGAGGCTAAAGAGGAAGGCCTCTTTATCATTGGGGGGGGTGGGGCTACACAACTTCCTAGGGTTCCTGTGGTGCCATGTCCCCATGTTTAAAATGCTTCCTACAGCACTGAGACCTTGTTTGCAATGGTTACATATGCTGCATATTCCAGTGCTGCTTTCAAGTCTCATTGGCATCTATGTATAAATCATCAAAGCTAGTGAAGTTGGATGGGCCAAGGATATTTTGAACCAGTGCAAGTGAAATCTCATTCGGATATGTAGTATGCATTGAAGGTGCATATATCTGCAAGACAAAAACAATACACCATTTTGCAAACACTTGTCACTATATTTCAGATTAATACCTTTTCATGGATACCAATAGTTGCACAAGGCAAAACAATAGGAAATAACATGTTCAGGTCATTTTTATGAGGGCAGAAGGGGCAGTCAGCTCCATGCCCCCTCTCCTGCATTCCTGGCTTTCTTCATTTAAAGTGGAAGTAAAGACTAACATGACTCATTGTTCTCAGAAATGCAACAAATAACTAGCGCGCATGGCCAGACTGCATGCAATCGTGGTGGTTTCCATCATATTTATATGGTAGACAGGCCCCCGCATTTTGCTGTACGCCGGTGTACACAAAGCTTCAAATCTTGAAGTCTTGTAATCTATGTACTATAGATTATCTCTTGGCATACGCAAAATTTACCCAGCGGATGCATAGGTGATTCTACATTGACCCTACTTTGGGCACAAGGCTGTAACATCAAAGAGGAATTGGCTAAATTTCTGACCTTTAATTTATTAATTTGTTACTCCTTGCATTCTCTGTCAGACAAAACTCTGAAGTAAATATTTGCAAATCTTATGACTTTTAAGTGCGAAACTCGCTTAGCTCTCGATATATCAGGGCTGAAGTATTTGCTTCTTGTGACACATGACACGTGGTTCTTGTCCTGTCAGTGATTGTTCAAGGACAAAGCTTTTCCTTCCCCAAATCGTTGTCAATATAAACAAAACCTTCCCTAAAAAAGACGAATATTGACGTTGAACGCAAAAAACAGTGGACATACCGACACTGCCACACTGTTGTTGAAGCTCTTGTAAGTGCATTAGCAAAGTTTGGTGATGTGGCACGGTGCCGATTTGGAGTAATAAACACCTGAAAATTGGCGATTTCAGCTGATGAGTGTTGAACCATTTTAGACTGCACTTTGATAAATAACAATTTACCTACCTTGTCGACCACTTACGAACATAAGCTTTTGGATATTCCATGTCAAAAAGCAATTCTATCAACCCAAACAAATGCCAGACTTCCAGCTGGAGTATTTCGATGGAAAAACGATATGGCAGAAATGGCTCCCTCTGCTACTTGGCTAACATGGTCCTAGAGTAGTGTCCACAAAACCTGAAATAACTTTCCAACGCAAAAAACAGTGAAAAACCCACCTGATAGGCGATGTTCCTGACATCCTTGGGAAGAACTCCTGGAAAGATCGTGATGTGGCACGGTGTAGTTTTTGAGAAATTTACTCTTTTGCCAATCGGAAGTTGCATGTGAATTAGGCCGCTATTCCATGACCACAAGAAGTCTTTAAATAATTATTTTTAATGCAAAAATTTAGTCGATCATGATTTCTCCATCTTGTCCAACCTTTCCAGCATCTGAATTCATCAGTCGATTTATGTGCGTGCGCACGTGCTCACGCTGGAATGCAAAAGCCGCTGTCCAATCCATTTAGGCCCGCTGCCTCGCGAAATTTGAAACCAAGCTCTCAGACTGATGGATTTGCGTGGTCAGCGGTTTCTGAGACGAATTTTCACCATGCTTAAACATTGAATAAAAGAATTCTGAAAACAATGGTGCCATGTCATGGGCATTCATGGTGTATTGTCCCCTATTGTTTTAAGAACAATTGCCCTCAATCAGCAGCTGCTTGCCAAGGGACCAAAAAATTAGTAAGGGAACTTCAAGATAAGTATATTTAGTAGCACTGGATTGTTAGGGGGGGGGGGGATTTTACCCTCTTGACCATTAAGAAAATCCAAAATCATGCCAAATTCTCTATTTGTGATTTTTTGAGTAAATGGCTCCACAAACATTGAAATATTGAAAAAATTAATGTATAACATTCACATCAACTTTGCATCAAGAGTAGGCTATTAACAAGTTTAGTTGAATTAGACTGGGCCTTTGAGAAGCTTGCTCTAAAGAGCTTTGATTGCAATAAAGTGGGTCATTTATGGACAAGTTGTATTTTGGCCACTTGTGAAGGAAGGCCATTAAGGGAGGAGGGGGTGGTGGGGGTCTTGATCCTTAAAATCACAAGTCAAAGGCCCTGCAATTTCTGAAAACCATGTAGTACATAATTACATTAATTTTAGGATGGAAATATTATGGATTAAACTTATATATATACTGTATATTTGTTGACACTCGATTTTTCTAAAAATGAGTCAATGAATCAACTCAATTGATGACAACTCATTTGTACCAGAAGAGTGAACTCACTTCTCATGAACTCTTATAGATGGAATTTCATAACTATATATCATAAATTTGGTTCCCATTAGAATGCTTTGCAAATTATTTACACATAATGATGTTGCATTAGTCCAAAAACGTGAACATTACAGAAAGTTTCATTGCAAAATCATCAGAAAGTACAATAATTCTTTTTGTTGAATCTGACCAAGAAAATTTACTCAACTCACATGAAACTAGTTGCATCAATCTTTGGCTGCTTTGTGGAGGTATATCCTTGCTGTAAACCTTGCAACTGTGTGTAGATCAAGTCCACCTGGGAAAAAGACAAATCTGGGCTTAGTAACCAAACAAAGGCTTTATTGTATTGTAACTGGTTTCAATTCAGAGTCATATAGAAGTATTGAAACAGGTCTTAAATGAACTAGTGTCAATTTTTATATGTTTTGTATCTCATAAAGTAGTTGATTAAACATTTCATACATTCTCATACCTGAAGAATGCTGATGTAACATATGCAAAGATTGGGCATTTTGTTACCTCATTTGTAACTTAAAATCTGTAAACATTCTGAAGAATTCTTCTTTAAGGTTTCTTGAGGGGTGTCACTAAGTTGGGTGGACTTTAGTAAGGCATTAATGGCATATCTAACCATTTTTAAACTGCTCATCAATATTGTACAAGTCCTAATCCCCCAAGGGGGTAATTTGATTTTCAAGACTCCAGAGGGAGGCTTAAAAGAGATGGAGTTTTTCAAAGAGTAAAATGACAAGGACCTTAGATAAATGATAGCATTTTAGCTCTTTTATCCAAATTTTGCAAAATCAACAAACATAACAATTTTCTTGAGTAAAATACAAAATTTGATGAGGTTGCTATTCTGTACTAGATCAAAATTATCATGCAAATTTGTTTCCTTATATTAATAGAAAAACTGAAGTAACCATTGGCAATTGATATGAGTGGGGAGGGGACATAACGGAGGAGGTTTTGGATCTGAAAAGAGTTGATTGTTAGAGAGGGGGCAAAATAGTGCTAATATGGTAAATGCAACCAATGTTAAGAAAACTAGCATGGACATGTCCTGAGGAACTAACCTGATGCCAATATGATTTCTCATCATCAGTGACTGCTTTGAGTTTCTGATCTTTGAAAGCAGTGTTGTCAGAGAAAAATTTAGCCAATTTTGCACAGTATTCTTTTTCGTTTGTACAGTATTCAGCCATTGTGTTCACATAGTGCATATGAATAAATTCACTGGTGATAAATCCTTCTGCCATTCCGGCAGCCTGAGCTTGTAGTTTATCAGCAAAAGTCTCATTTGTGACCACTTGTAATGATGACCATCTGAAATGAAAGTGAAACATTTATATCATGCCCTGTGTCTTTTGGATGGCTCAGCGAGGATGGCTCAGTGGTAGCATGACTGATGGGAAGGTTGGTGTCCTGTTGATGGCGGGTGGGCCAGACACAAAATAGTGAAGGGTAAAAGCAAAAAATCCTTAGATGGGGAAGGGGGATGAGGCATACGCAGACATTTGTATCTTGCATTTTTTCAATTATATACAATGAATTATATACAATTATACAGCAAAATTCTTGAAGTGGGGTATCAAGGCATTACCTCCTCCTGGCCACACCATTGCCTGTTAATGCTGCCACATTGTGAGGGGTGTCCCAAGGTTTGGCCATGTTGAGAGGAAGGACTAGGACACAGCTTTGATAAGCTAGCTTCTCAGTGTCCTCAAATGCTAATAGAAAACTAACTGCCTTTGAATGCTAATAGAAAACCAAGGGCACTGTAAAATGTGACTGGTAGAACAGATCATAGTCCATTAGCAAGTGCAAAGAGGATGCAGATCAAGAGGAGCTATTAAGAGGCCCTCTTGCCACTTCTGAGGTCAAGTGATCAAGGTGAACCCTCAGAAGAAATTCTCTTACAAAGTTTGAAGCTTTGCTTTTGGATCCTTCTTCCATTATTCAGATAGCATTGGAGTTGGCTTAAACTGTAGTTTGTAGAATTGGCTGTCAACATACACAGAAAGCTGAAAATCAGATTTTAAGTCAATTTAAGCAGGGCAGTAACCTTAAATGGGTATTTGAACTTGAAGCCTTACAGCATTATATCAAATGAAGTTTCTTTTGAGTTTATTTAATATTTTTGGTGGCATTCTTATCCAAATATTACACATATATATTGTCTTTGCAAATTTTACATAAAAAACTAAGAGTTTGGGCCAGTAATGAAAGATTCTTAAAATTACCAGATTTTCAGTACTTGGAGTTTCTTATGAGTTCCCTCAAGAACATCTCAAAACAATATTTTTTGGAGCTTTTCCAATGTTTAGATATCACTCAAGTACCTTCTGAGTTACTTGTTTTGTTCTGATTCAATTCTGTTGACAATGGCGGGGTGAGTGGCCGAGTGGCTTATACAGTCTTCGTCAGGTGACTGAAGTTAAGCTTGGTCGAGTGAGGTCAGATTTCGGATGGGTGACCTCTGAGGACTGACCTCGCAACTCACCTCGTCGTCCTTCGGAAGGGACGTTAAACTAGGGGTCCCATGCCTGGATGCGGCATGCACAGTGGGCCTAAATTAGCTTTCAGTAGCTAGAAATCCTGACAAGCTCACTCAAAACAAATTGAAAACAAACAAACAATGGCAGGGTAGTATTTTGTATAAGAAGAATATAAGAACGTGTCAGTAATTTTGTGATCTGGAGTCAATCAGGAAACAAATAGGCCTAATCGCTCAACCATCATGATTACGAGATTCTTCTTTTCTTTCATGCTTACACCATGCCGCCAGTCAGCCTGATTATCGTGATTGCATCATCTGAATAACAATGAAACATATCAATGCGCTTACCTGACAGGCCTTCTTACTGAACACGTATTTTTTTCAAATGAAACTGCTCGTCATAAGAATTGAAACTCAACTCTCAGATCGATCGCCAAAAAGTTAGAAACTCCAGTACTGGGAAATTATAGGAACTTAAACTATTTATTTCGACAAATGAAATACTTGCCTAGTTTACTTTCGCTTGTTTACTCGAAAACATAAAGTAACATACTGCTAACAATAATTACCCATTTTTCTGGACAGTGTCTGAAAAGGTTGCTTGGGCGACATATGGTTCCGCTTTTGATGGCAAAATCTTCAAGGCTTTGCTCGCAGCATCAAAGACAACAGAGCATACTGTTGGGTTTGCTTTGAATGGAGTTGAAAGAACACTGGCAGCAAGAAGAAGGAAGGCTGCTGCACGCCACATTGTCAGCATTGTGGATGTAATCCTTCTGTGTGGAGCGAGATCACTTCCAGCCTGTGTACTTAGGCCACTTTCCCTTATCTTTTCAAGCGTGAAACAATAAGTTTAGTTCCCTGTGTTATGCAATTACGACGGGGGTTATTGCAGCCAAACGATATTTCGCAAAACTTTAAAAATCAAATGTGAACTGTGAAAAAATGTTTTTGCCATCGTTTCTTCCAAGCCTTTACCACTTGGTCAATTTACCCTTATGGAAATGTGCACTCACCAAGAAAAACAACTCATAACAAACGATTTCAGCCATTTTTGCCAATTTCTGGAAAACCCATTCGTGTTTAAGGAAAATCTGCTGAAAGATGGACCCTCGTTTAGAGAAGTTTGGGCCCCAAAACCCACCCATATAGGCGGCACATACCCGCACCCTCAAATTTTATGTACCCCCCCGGTAGTAATGACAGCAACAAAATGCCTTTTCCCCAAGTGAATTGTTTTTGTGCGCACTTCATACTAACCCCCGTACATAAGAAAGAAGACAATTACACAAACACTGATCATGTGAGCTTGGACTTCCAGTTCGAACATTGCAAGCAACTAACTGTGCTCCTCATGTGATCCCTCTTTGTGTCACTGTTTGACCAAAAGTTTGTCAGGCGATCTGTCAATGCAGAAAGGAATGACAGGTTGTTTCCTGAAAGTTGCCAGAGTTAGATGGAGACAGGAGACAGGACTGAGAATTGTAACTATCGACCTGTATCAGTCTTGCCTGTCATCTCAAGACCCCCTCAAGACTCTTTGAAAAGCCAGTAACAAACCCAACCAGCTGTACCAGGACATGGCTGATGATAAACGGACATCTTTCAGGCCCTTTCATATGGTCAATCCGGCGTTTAGGCCTTCATTCAAACATGTTTACTTAAAAATACTGATGACTGGTAAAGTGGAACGGATCTTGGTAGGCTTGTGTGGGTCTTGTGTTCATTCACCTCAAAAAGGCGTTTGATACTGCATCTTATAAAATTCTCTTCAAAAAAGCTTGATCCTTACGGTGTACATCAACGTGAACTCTCTTGGTTTTAAACCTACCTTTCCAACGGTTTTGTATGGTTAATGGTGTGGATTCAAAAGTTGGGGACATCGAAGTTGATGTTCCACCAGGTTCACGTCTCGGCCCACTTCTCTTCCTCACTAACATCAATGATCTCCCACAACCTGTCCAAGATTCAACCGTCTCCTTGCATGCTGATGACACCAGTTTGTGCTACCAATCTCATGGCTTGGCTTAATGAGACTATTAATAGTGACCTCAAAAAGCTGGACACTTGGCTATTGATATTTTCATTTCACTTCCAATCTACAATAGTACGCATATTTTTTTACAAGCAATTGCTTGTAAGAAACTCAACTCTCAGCATGAGTGGCGGGACACTAGTAAATTAGATTAGGTTAATTTAGCTTCTTTACTTACCTTGAAATGCCATAAGATTCTCTTCCTTGACATTTCATGAAAGGAAATAGTCATTATCTTTACTTCCTTTTCACTTGTTTCCTCTATCACATAATTCTCGAAGTACTTGAGTAATGTCTAAACATGGAAAGGGCTCAAAAACATTGTTTGAAATGTTCAGGGGGAAACAGGTAGTGAACATGAAGATTGCTTTGAAACATCGTAAGAAACTCCGAGTACTCAAATTCTTAGTTTCTTATGAATACGTGTATCTTGCGTTTCTGACATAAGTGACCAACCGAGCAGCTCAATAAACTGAAAAATAAGTCTGGCGATCACCAATGCTTTTTCCAATATGCTTTAAGGACTGGCTGTTGGAAACGCTTAATTCAGAAGAAAGAAATGAGCATCGACTTGTTTTCCTTCTGTTTGTACTGCTTCTGCAAAGGCGTCGTTTGAATCTCCGCGCACGGCGGCAGATTGACATGACCTCAAGGGCCCTGGAGAAATTATGCAACTCATTGTTTCATTTAACTTCGCTTGAGTGGCATAATTTCTCAAAGGCTCCACTTGAGGTCATGTCAATCTGCCGCCGCACGCCTGGGTTAAAATAACGTCTTCGCAGGAGCAGTACAACAGAATCAAAACAAGTCGATATATCGCGAACGAAATGAAAAATTTGGATACTCGATTAACGTAAATCTTTCCTTTAAATTAAGCGTTTCCTACAGCCCGTCCTTTAAAGTATAAATTTGAAAATCGGTAGAAAATTTTGGTGAGTTTTCAAACAGGAGTGCTTTTTTGGGGGGAAAGCAGGTACCAGAGTAGCCAGTGCACAGACCCATCGTGCACAGGCTAGTACCAGAGATGTTCTCTAAGAAAAAGGCAAACGGCTGAATGTGGATTATCTGAATAATCGGCGATCATAACCGTAATTACAATACAATTTATCATCTAAGTAGGATTCAATTTGCTCAGCTCAAAGTCTTGATTAATAGATGGAGGTTGAATGCCATCATGTATACCCCATCCAGTACAAAACTGTCACTATAATTGATTTTTACTACACTACGAACTGGACAACATAACTAAAATGGTGTGCTGGAGGTGCTCAATTGGAAGATCCACTATTGCAAACAGACCCACTCTATTAAATTTAGTGCTTGTTCGAAAATGAACCCTATTTTGCCCTGGCGGTAGTTTTCTGAAATCTTATCATTCAATTTTTGGGAAACTGCAACTACGACAGACGGGGCTCGGGCTACTAAACTTCAGATGCTATGCTAAGAACGGCCATAATAAGAAACACAGAAACTTTAGAGCTCGAATTTTGGCCTAAAGGCTGTGTGTTTCGGCAAAGCTAATCTGCCAGTACAACATGACAACGTCATTCGCCGTTTTCCTATTCCTTGTGTGCTACATATGATCAAAAAATTTAAGACACAGCAAATTATATGAATTTAGGTAAAACCTGAGGGTGTCAGAAATCAATGTGTGTAAGTGGGGTATTAACAATCAAGTGCTTAGTTTATTAAAGTTCCCCTTTGATCTGATTAACACGCAAATGCACGAACGAATTTCGACAAAAAACAACCAAACAAGGGCATCGAAAATCAACACCATTTACAATGAATCTACCAATTTCCTTTGTCAAAATTTCAAGTTTGATAGAAAGTTGATTAGCTGGCTATTACCTCATATTACATCATCATATTGGTTCAAGATTTGGTTTGGCACCAATTCAGAGATGACATTCTTTGGCTTAGAATAACTGCCGATTCGCCCTGGTTGTGCAGTCAGTTTCATCATGGTTTATGAAACACAACTGATCTTGTTCGTACTGTTGTGTTTATCTGCAGTTTCTTTCTGCCCTGGCCTAGAAGCAGTCTTTCGAGGAGAGGAAAGAGAGAGGGAGGGAAAGGGAAAAGGAAAGGGAGAGAGACAAGTCAAAGCCTGTTTATAAAGTGTACAGGTGCAGCTTTGATCCGTTACGAGGCTGTTACGGATCAGGGGCGTTTACATTGCTCCAGAACAGTTTTCTATAGCTGGTAAGTACAGAAGTGTTACGGATATGGAGGGTCAACCTAAACGGGAGGCTGATCCATCGCAATTTTGTTACGGACTGAAGGCTGTACACTGTAAACGGAGCTGTACGCTGTACACTGTACAGTGTAAAAATGTACACTGTAAACAGGACGGGGTCTCATTTCATATCACGACACGTCTATAGAACAGAAAACAACTAATTGGCAACCAATCTAAAGCCAACATGATGATCGTATTTGAATCAATGAAATGTCCATAGCTGGCGAACAGTAGTCGATATAGAAGCCATATAAAATGAAACTACGGCAAAGTGGCTAGACTTCTCTAAAATTGTGGAACCAGATACCTCAAAACATGTCGTTTCCAATAAAACGCTCTGCACGCAGCTACAAATTCTCGGGAGAAGTACAAAAATTGTCCGTAACGATGAAGCAATGGCCTAAGCAAGATATTTCACTTGATCTAACGGTAACAGAATCGTTACATCAAAATGGAAAGACACAGCACGTTAAAAATGGGAATACATTCTCTGGTCTTGTGTGACTTCTTTGCTGTGATCAATGAGAGATGAAAACATCTGGTAAAAGTGTTTCTTAATACACCTTTTCAACTAAGCGACCTCGTTTTGGAATTTTTCAAAATTTCTTTAGCTTGCTTCATATGAAATTTCTGGCCCCATATTCAGATTCATCACCCTAATTTTAGTCAACATGCAAATTTTCATGATCTTAGTGTTAGCGAATTTGATTTTATAAGGATAACAAAGTTGAAAATTTATAAAGGATTTGACCGTGAATAATGACTGAGGGTGTAAAGTTACACCCCAAACGATTTTCATGGTCAAATCCCTTATAAATTCTCAAATTTATTATCGCCATAAAATCAAAATCGCACACTCTAGGAATATGAAAATTTGCAATTAGACTAAACTTGGGGTGCTGAATCCAAATCCGTGGTCAGAAATTTTGTATCAAGAAACTTTCGAAAATTTCCAAAACGAGGCCGTTAGTTGAAAAGGTGTATTCACACAAAAAATCTATTCACACAAAAATTAGGCCTTTCGCTGTGTGTTTGCGAAAGTTTTACCAATGTTTTACGAATGAACTCGTATTTTAGCACGGCTGTCCAACAGTAGAGTAAACTACCATCTACTGTCTGCGAAAGGAAACTTAAGGAGGACGAATTGTGGGCGAAACTTCGTTTTCAAGTTATAAATTTGCATAAGAAAGGTGTTACAAAACTTGGCACGGCTTTTACCAACGTCACTGGCCTACGAACTCATTTTTCGTGGCATGCAGTTGTTTTATATTGAAATGACATATGTTTTAAAGCATCTGCCTAAATTTGCGTATTGCATCGAGCGCAATATAAAGTAATGTTTAAGTCTATAGCATCCATATGGTACAATCTTGAAAAATCCCTTATCTTCTTTGGCGTATACCAACAGTCTGAGCGTGTACAGATATTAAATTACATTCCATAGCCTGGTTGGAAACCGTATCCTGGCATTCCTTGCTGGGGTGGCATTCCTTGCTGTGGTGGCATTCCCTGTTGGGGTGGCATAGCATACATGCTAGTAGGGGGTACCTGCATCGGACCAGCTGTGATCATTAACTGTGGCTCACCTGTGGAAGGAAAAAATATTCACTAAAATTTGATACGTCCAAAATGAAGGGGGTGTCAAATGGAAAAAAGGCTTGTCTACAAACGGAACAAATAAACACTAGGGCACGGCATTGCCTCTTTGGTTATCCATTGTTCATAGCGCGTGTCCAACTTTCATTTCAATCGGATCTTTTCAGACTTTTCTACTGGGTGTCCCGAAAAAATTGTGCCCCGTTTGCGGGGCAACTGTGAAGGAGCTGTAGATTCAATTATCTCGGTTTTTACACAGTTTCATTGGTCAAGCTCCAACTTTGAGTTTGAGACCTCGTATGAGTCAATCTGACACGTGGTTGCTAATTTATGGATGCAAATTAGTGGTTGTTTCAGCCATGTCAAAATAATGTAAGTTTTCAAAGAAAGGGTTCTAGCATCGTATTAAAATTTTAACAACATCTTTTAAAAGGTAGAAAGTGCTGTCTTATGAATAAACAACACTGCTAACCCTTTACAAGATTTAGGAAAGATTTTAATACGACGTTAGAGCCCTTTCTTTGAAAACATTCTTTATTTTGACATTGCTGAAGAATAAAAGAAGTGCTGTTTTTGAAGCAACCACTTCTGCCTTTCCTCTGCCATAAATCAGCAACCACCTGTCGGATTGTCTCATACAAGGTATCCAACTCAAAGTTGAAGCCTGACCTATGCAACTGTTTAAAAACCGAGGTGATTGAATCTACAGCTCCTCCAGAGCAGCCACACAAACAAGGTACAGTTTTTGGGACACCCTGTACTCTTTGTGACCGCAGGCTTTTAACCCTGCACAAACGCTTCAAAGCTTCGTTTCAAACAATTGTAGAAAAGAATCAGAAATCTGGAACGCAGTTCCCACAAATTTTTTGGTTATACATACTCACAGTGCGTATGATACAAAATTTTTCAAACCATATAGAATATCGCTGAACTTGACAAAATGAAAGAAGCTAATTGTTAAGAAAAACTTCTTCGTGTCTTCCGTTCTTCTTTGAGGTAGTTTTTGAACAGTTTGAAAGTTTTAAGAGACAAATCTAGATTCCAAGAAACAGAAACAATCTCTCTCGTTTCCATAAATGTTGAGAACAAATGCCAAGAACTGAACGCAAGCAGGAAATGGTTCAGTTTCTTATCGCTTATTAATGCTGCTTTGAAACAAAGTGACGATGTCTGTGAAAACAGGAATGATAAAGTGTTGTTTCGAGCAAGAAAGCAGACAAGATTGAATGCTTCACTTACCAAATACAATTGGTTGTTCGGGTTGGCCTTCCTTCTCTTCATCTCTTTTGATCTCTGCATCGGCAAGTTTGTCAACCTAAAATCAAAAAAAACAAATTAAAACTTGTCCTACTGAGCGATGCCTAAAAATGAAAAAGCCCTTCGTTGAAAAATCATAGAAGCGACAGTGTCTTATCTGTTTCCATGAAAATAATTCCTAACTGCCAAAATATTGAAGATATTCAATCAAATAAAATTCATGACAGTTGCCTCGCATCTCACAGGAAATTCAGATCAAAATATTGCAGCCCGAAATGTTTCTTTTAACATTAGCAAAACATCCCATGAACATATCACTAGAAGCGGATTTACGATTTCTTACAAGGGTGAAATCTTCTCTCTCGTCTCTCTCTTCTGACTTTTGTCTTCATTATAACCTTGCTTCTACTGCTGCTGGGAACTGACCAACAACTCGCACTACTTTTCTCATGTTAAGAGATGTTGTCTAACAACAAAATTGGCTGCGGTTGGTTTACACTAAATTCACATAACGTCATCAACCTCCTGGTAAAACAATTTCTTATTTTCTTTCATATATTTCGAGCCATGGAAACTTGTGCCATGAATGAATACAGAAAATAGAATAAAGTTGAAAAATTGAAACAGTCCAAAATTATAGTCAAATGACTTGACATGTGTATAGCAAACATTAGCTGATTATGTCTACTGACCCCGACAATTCTGAGTGATAAAGTTACAGACAATAATGAATATATACCTTATTGATGTATTCCCTCATGACTTGAATCATATATGGCATTGCGAAATCGATTAAATTGTGTTTCCATGCTAATTCTAATACAACATCAGGTTTCAGCAAATCATAACACATAAATAACGTCGCTGCGAAGCACTCGTATTTCTTGATTTCTAAGAACCATTGGAGGACGTCTTCAGCTAAAGCTGGATCTCGAGATTCGTTTGAAAATTGCATAACGTCCTAGGACAAAATTAAAACCCGATATCAAAAGAAAAATCTTCAGGGGTCTCTTGTACTGTCTTTGCACATCAGGTCAGAATCTTCCTGAATAGCAAATTTTGGCTGCAGAATACAAAGAAGGTATCTTAACTTGGTCTACTGACTCTGGGAAAGTCTTACGCTCTTACCACTGTTTCGCACGTAATATACTAAAAAAAACCATCAAATTTTTTGGCCTTTGAGCTTTGACTTTTGGCTATCAACGTGCAGTATGTGGAATGGCAAACTTATATCCTTGAAGCCCTAGCTACTATTGATAAATAGATGAAAGTAAAACAAGATCAATGCCGATTTTCTGCAAGAAAGACAAAAATTATGCGTCTTATCCTAAACCGATTCAGCATCTGTAATATCCCAATTTTTCATCAAACCGTCAATGGCTAAATTACGTCGTTTTCAAGGCTATGAAATTATACTTTTATAGAAATCTTTTACTTGCAAATTCTAGAATGTTTCAGTGATAAGTGACACACAGTTTATCACCGAAACATTCTTCTTCTTACGAAATCTAAAGAAAGCCTTTTCTACACAAATGTACATCAAAGGGTTCCCCCATTGCCAAACTGTACACAGATTGTTACATCCGAAAACTAGTAACTAGGTCCCAAACCCCTTCCCTTGATTTGGACACCTCGTGGTTGGCACGAGGCACTTAAAACTTTTGATAGTCATAGAAACATGGCACCACAATTTTGTGAACTGCAGTTTATTATGTTGTGTGTATGATGTTTTATATAATCATAGACTGTCTCCCAATGCTTGACTTGGTTCTACCTTACTGAGAATTACGATGAAGATAACACAGATCTGTAAAAACCACTGTTTTAGGAACACGTCCATTGCTTTCTGCAGTTTGAATGGTGGCTTCAACAAAGCAACCAAAAAGTAACCGTCAAAAGTCCACTAATATCTGAACAATGTTTGGTTTGTTCCTCTGTGAAGTGCGAAGATTTGTCTTCAAAATAACACTTTCATTTTGAAAAACAGACGAAAATTTGTGATAGTACTGCCTTTCAAGAAAATGCCAAAATTTCGAAAAATTTTTGGAGACAGAGACACAACTCCAAATCAAAAATAAATAAAACTAGTACTTACAGCGAAAAGATTGTCCCTTTTACACAGATCAACAGATTGTTTCCAGCGATTATTTCCCTTATATAAGTAAGCAGCTATTCTTCTAAACTCTATAAGTTCGTGTTTCTCTAATCTTTGAGCTAAAGCGATGTTGTCAAAATTATCAAAAGCATCGATCGAAGCTCTAAGACCATTATAATCTTCCTCGTCAATCAGAAGCACATTAAGAGCTTCGTTTATCGCTTTGTTGTTGTGATTCTGTACAGAACGTAAGTATGGTTTAACGAGTGGTAATTGCTTGACTTTCTGGAAGAAATTAACAGCGCGTGTATGATCCATGCGTGGTGTCAACACCAGAAGGAGATCGTTCAAAAGAAGCGGCTTGTGATCGAGGTAGAATTGCAGAGCTTTATAGTAAAGTTCTATGTTTGCAACTTTAGTGATGACTTCTTTGAAAAGGCCTTCTTTCCAAGCAACTGTCGGATGTTTCATCATTGTGACTACTGCGTTGTCATACTCCTCGTATTTGTCATACAGGAAGACGAGTTCTGCCCACAAGTGAGCTTGTTCGCATGCTCGTAGAACCTGTAAATGAATTACATTCTTAATATAAGAAATGCATAAAGCTGTTTGAATGCACGAAGATACTGTGTCGTACTGTTCCCACCATTCTTCGTCTTTACTCTGCGAAATTGCGCATTCAAATGAGGAACCACGGCATAGTGAAGTCATCAAACGCAGAGTATCTGTGCCTTCTGACATCATGTTCAACACAAATGAGCTTTATCTATTGTTTTCTTACCACTAAGTCGTGGCTAGCCTCTTAACCGTGTGCTCATGGGAGAAATGGCGACTAATGGCGATGATATTTGGCCTGAATTATCAGAATGTAAAAGGAAATTACGGCTGCTGCGAACGTCAAAATGTAGAGAAAAATTGATAGTTCCTGATAACAGTAAGTTTGTTTTGTAGCTTTTGTAATTTTACAGACCTTGGCATTTGGCATTTGAAATTGTCCTTTAAAACAAAGGAAGTAGAAGGCTCACCTTTGGGATGTTGACTCTTGACCAGAACAGTTCCAAATGCTCCCTCATCTTGCTTGGTTTATACTTTGAATAAAGTATAGCCAGCTCAGTGAACATGCCCATGTGTGCTCGCTCTAACCCAAGCGCAGCTTCCATAAGTGAGATCAATTCTTCAAAATATCCTCTGCTTTCATAGTAACGAATGAGATCTTCCAATTCATCAGCATGAACAACTATATGTAAACCACACATTTGAGCCATTCGGAATTCTTCTCCATCAACACACGCAAAGCAGACCTATTAAAGAAATAAAAATATCGAAAACTGATGTTCACCATAAACAGGGATGCAGTATTCCAACTGGGGACTAATCTTGTGAATACGGTAACTCGCCAATTCGCATCTATTAACCATCACCTTGATGACAAATGTAAAGCTCATTATTGCAAAGACTCATCAACTTTGAATTCTGAGTAGAGCCTTACAAATTTGAGTAGAGTAAGATAGTTCGAAAGGACACATGGCTTATTTCAATCATAACCGAGGAGTAACACTATTCTATCTGAGAGTCCTTACATAGCACGTAAGATTACTAACTTAACTGAAATTTAAGGTACAATTTGACCGCACTGAAAAGTGTTTAAACAACAAAAGCGCTGTTTCATTAGCCTTAATCAGCAATGTCAGGCTATTTTAACACCAGAATGTGAGCGTCTGTGGAAATGCAGATATGTTCATAAGTTCTAGGGCATCGCAATTTTCCAGCTTTTTTCCTTCAAGGAAGCTGCACATAGAGATGCAAACTCCTTGAAAATTGTTTGCCTCCCTTCGTTTCAATTCCTAATGAAATTGTGCACAACGTTTCCTGCTTCCAATCTCAGCCTTCTTGGGGACCTTAAAAGTACACAGTTAGGACTATCAGTTCGACAAACTCAGATACAAAACTTCTGGAGACTTACAAAAGTTTTGAAATTGATTTCGTGCTCGTTTATCTATTTTCTTCAAAAAAAATTATGCTGGTGTCTTTTTGACTTACGTCTTTTTGCTAAAACAGTCTTTTCTTAAATAAACGGCCCTGCTTGTCAATGTTAAGAAAGCGAGGTTCCCTGTAGATCATACAATATCCTTGACTCAATTCAAAGAAAATTCGTTAAAAATCGAAAGAAAAATATATACATTGAAATTACCTCTTTCCATGTTTTCGTGCTGTTTGCTTTCCTAGCTCCATCAACGGCCGCTTGGTATTCTCCCAGATGAACAAGAGTCGATGCTAAACGTGCGAAATTCGAGACGTTATTGAATAAGATCTTTGCAGCTTCAAACATCTTTTGTTCAAAACATCTCTCACCAACTTGTCCGATATTTGCATGATTTGGTCCGGAGACAAATTCTTCTAGTTCAGCTAATCGTCCAGTCTTTGCAAATGCAAATATCAATTCGGTATCAATATATGATTCCCGAGCTTTCTTGCGAGCCATTTGAAGGAATTTAACCAGTTCCTCGAAATTTTCTGCAATGAAAACCACAATCAATCAATCAATCAATCAATCAATCAATCAGTTAATTAATCAATTCAATAAAACATGGCTTTTTCCAGTCAATCAACGATCCAAGATTACTTAAAACAATTTAGTTGAATACAGCGCAGCAGCCTATGAAACATTTTACGACAACATGGGGCCTTATCAACAATTCAGAAAATTTGATCAACGATTTTTTTGTAGGAGACTAAAATATGTACAAAAAAAACTAGCATCTAATTGAGGATCTTAGCTAAAGACTAACTCGTAAATCTTCCAAATCGGTCCATTATACAATTTATTATAGTTTGTCAAAAATGCATAGTTCATTTTAGCACATCGGTATAAGGAACTTATTTTCAGTAAAAGCTCTATGTAGCACCCTCTCTATTAAGCCCTCCCCCTTAAACTTATATATATCGAACGCCAGTAGTTATCAAAATGTTCCATCTATTTAACAAAACAAGTTTCCATGTTAATCTTGATATGGTTTGGTCTAAAGACTGTGTCGAAATTGAGTATTGTATTCCATGAAAATGTTGATTCCATAAAATATGACGTAAAAAAGTCCCCCTCAGAAGCCTCCGAAATTAGGTCAATTCACCATCCCCCAGGAGCCTAACATAGCTTTTACGGTATGCAGTCTTATAGCAGCATTGTCTTAACTCTATTAACAGTTCACACTGTGCGATAATCAAAGGAGAAATACCTGATGATTTGGCAGCATCAACAACCTCCATGTACGCTGATGGGTCATCTGCTTTGATATACGAATCGATAGCTTCTTTAACCATTTCTTTGTCGAGTTGAGCTTTGGCAAGCAAGCTCCATACTTGAGGATCGTTACACCTCTCTGCGAATTCATAAGCTCGGTCTAAATTCTGAATATTTTCTATCAAGACCTGAAAAAGAGAAGGGAATACTGTTAGACATTCTATAAGAAAGAGAGAGACAAAGGGAGTGATAGAAGTAAGGATGGGAAATGGCAGGCAAGCTGAAATAAGAGTACTAAATGGAACAAGCAATTTGAATTCTAGATCTTTCTACTTATCAAGGCATCCTCAAATCATGAAATTTTACATTGAAATTTGACCCCTTAATGGTAGCAAGTTACACGATGATTTCCACACAATCAGAGAAAGGAATTTTTGGAATAAACCGAGGGAGACAGTTTGTGATCACGTTGAAATGTGAAAATCTTGGAATATCTACCTCCTGTGTAGCTCCCGCTTAGAAGATTTAGGGCAATATTTACCTTCTGTTCAGAATACTTGACACTGAAAGTGAATGGCACTGTCTCCACTTGGTAATTTCGAAAAGGCCATTCTCTACGATGTTTGAAAATTACCGTTTGATAGCTCCCAATTCAAAGGGGTCACATTATTACGTTCCGTGGTAAGACGGCTTCCCAAGTATCAGGTCTGGATGACACACATTCAAAGATCAAACTAAATTTTCAGAAATTGTGTAAATCCTAACCATATCCCTCCGGAGGTGTGGGAGTAACTACCGTATATGCTGGTACAGGATGTGCCATTTTTTGGGGTGCATTTTTTTGAGCATAAAATAACTTTTGGGTATCATTTTTGGTTAAATCAGAAGTAGTCATACATGTTGGGGTGTCATTTGGAAAAATCATTCTTTAGGGTCTTGATTTTGATCAAATTTCACTTACTTGGTTAAAATTTTGGATTTTTGTCACAATTTTAGGGTATATATATTCAATGGCCTGTAAATTTTGGGGTATCGTCCTAATTTACAAATTTTGGGGTGCGATCTCAGAAGTCAAATGGCACACCCTCGTCACTCGCCTATTGAAGTAACCTCCTCCCCCTGGGGTCATATCAGATCTGATTCTCTGATGGACAGTCAATAGGGGAATATACGATGCCGTAAAGCTGACTAAGGACGACCTACAAAACCTTGACTTAATGACATAGAGTCTTTTGTTTCCCTATGATGGCGCTTCGGTCAACAGAGATTCATAATATTACTCTGAAAAACCTGACCCTATTTAGGCCCAAACCCTGCGATTCTTAGAGTACAAATCAGATTACGAGATTTGGCAAAGAACAATGCTGTCGAATGTTCAATTCGAATGATGCAGTTAACTGCTTTTGAACGAAATCGCTGCGGCAGGCAGCTGAAGATTTCTCTGCTTTGTCTTGGTCTTAAAAACATTGAGAGACTCAGTTTGCACTCACCGGGTAAAATGAACTTACTGCTTCAGATTCAAACCAAGTTTTGTTGATTAAGTGTCTGCTTAACGTGGTTTTTATCACAATTTCTTTCCGAGGAGTGACCGTTGAAAAGAGCTAAATCTGTCTTCGGATCATGATTCGTTCGATCGAATGCAGAAAATAGGGTCAGCTTTTTCTTGGCTTCATTATGAGTCGCCATTGAGCAAGGTCAGGGATACAAGGGACTCATCATCATACAAAACCTACAAAATGACTGACCTGCACGGCTGAGGTATTGACATCAAATTTCTTGAAAATTGCGAACGCTTCTTCAAATAACTCACTACCAATAGCAATACTAGCAATATCAGGAGCATCATAATTATCCAGTCTTGTAATATATTCCATAACACGTGTACGATCAGCTTTGATGGCCGTCAAGATCAACAAGTTCTGAAGGTTCCTACAATATAGCAAAATCAAGAATGATTTCCACAGAAATATGGTATAAATGTCTTGATATTCATATAAATAATAAACTCGTAATGAGTTGTGCTCGTAAAGTTCTCGCAGCCCTGACCTTACTTCTTATGTGTGACGGAATCTAGTAAAGTATAGTATCCATTAGATATCAAATCATTGGTTGTGTTGTTGTATTCAGTTTTAACATTGCGTGTCCTTTCATATTGGGCATGGAGTAGTCACTGTCTTTCGCTCCCCATGGTATCGTCCCTGTAGTGTGTATAGCAAATAGAAACGTGTAGTAGAATTTAAGATTTAAGATAGCCTTAAATAGAACTGAAGAGTGTGCGATGAAACGCGTCCTTGGTGTAATAATTTGGTATAATTACGTTGTTGGTGAGTGATTACTTGAGTTTCTTGTAGGTTTAACAGTTTTCTCTTTACAGGTTTATCTTATATTTTGGTTAAACAGGCATTGGTACTGTTTCCCTACAGGTTACAAGTTTATTGTATGTCCATGTGTTTATTATGATGAGTCCGCTATTTAAGGCTATTTAAAAATTTTGTACCACAAATCATTTGTTACATAATGTAAGATTTATTGTAAAATTCATACATGAATAAAAAACATCCATACACTACGTATTTTTTGCATCATGTTACAAAACGTTAATTGTACAAGAATGGGCGCTGTCTTCTGCAAATAAACAAGAATTTCACGACAACGAAAAAAACTTGTAAGGGATGGGAACTACGGCAACTATAGTGAGATGAACATTTGAAATTAAGAGGGAGTGAGCTCGAGAAACCATCTACATCAAATTCTACAAGTTGATCAAGAAAACATGAGTGTACCTGTGGTCACTGAAGACAGAATTCTCCAGAACGATTTTCTCCAGCAATTCAATAAGTTCGTTTGGCAAATCAGCAGCCATGAAGGCCTTTACGGTTGCTGACACGTCATCGGGATCTTGAGTTTCCGATAAGGCAGTTTGAACGACCTGTTGAACGCCAAAAAAGGATCACTTATGCTGCATCCAATGCATACATCCAATGCAAAACAAGGCTAAACACGTACGGGGATCAATCTGACTTTTATCAACATGGCTAGTTCATATCCACAGAATAGATATATCTACAAAATGTTACTATTACGAATAAAGAATAAAACGCGATTTTGATCCTTTTACAAAGCTAGACAATAACTTAACAATTTGATTTTACTTTCATAAGCTGCTTTATGGACAAAATGCAAGACTGCAGAAAATCAATGCAGTATGGAAATTACATATATTTATCACCCGCTAGCGTAAGTTGAAGATTTACAGCTTCTCAAATCATAGAACAAAATTGCAGTACTGATAGTCTTCTTGTACAAAGAGTTTCCTACCTACCTTAAGTAGATGGGATAAGGTAGCTGGAAAAGTATACATTTGGGGGGGGGCAATAAATAACATAGATAGAAACTGCCCTATGTACTGTACCTGATCGATAAGCTGCCTTCTGTATTTGTTAGTTTCTTCCAGAACTGATGTCCACAGCTCAGCGCTTCTTCTTCGTACAAGGTAGCGAGCCAAACTTTTAAACAAGGAATTTTCATTGCAGACCTGTCAATGCAAAAAGCAGCATGAGCAAGATTCACAATAAAAGCAAAAACAAAAGTTGAAAAGCAGGACCACGGAACATTTCAACGCTCTAGTTGGCCACCTCAAAGAGTTAACTAACTATACTTGCGACTGGATTACACAGCACACTCATTCTCGATATAAGGTGATCCTCTCTATTTACCATCCCATTTTATTTGGTATTCTCTCTCTCTCTCGAATTATGCTATCTAGTTCTTGCCCTCCTTTCTCAAAGGTTCCTTTGCAGACATCAAAGTTCGCAAAATATCTTGCAAGGCTTGCAAATCGTATCTTCCTCTGTTTCAAACTGGCAAGGAAGAAATCAAAGGTATTTATTCACAAATAACAGCGCGAAGTCAAAGGTATTTCATTCTTGTTAAAGCTGCATATAAAAAGCAATTCTTGGGGATTTTAGCTTGCATATTTCTTAAGCTTTCACGTGGGGGCCTCTTGAAAATCAGCCACTAGGGTGAAAAGTCACCCTCCTTAATAACTAGAAGTAAGAAATATGAACGCCAAAACTGAACGAATTTTTCTCAGGCATCATCTTAGCCCAAAGATATAACTAACACGACAGCAACTGCATATTTGATCTACTTACATTGATGAGTTCCATGTCACATTGCCCTCTTTCATATGCAACACATGCTAAATGAGGATCTCTCTTTTCACAATATTTACCAACAACTTTGCTGTCGTAAAATGGGTTTTCCCTGCGAAAAATATTGCAAAAAGTTGTAATAATGTTTCATGCCAAAGTAAACAAGTTTTATATTCCATTTGTCAGACAAGGATGTTCCAGGTTGAATAATTCCTCGTTTCATCGAATTGAATCTCAGAGGATGAATAGGACCTGGGATTCGTATAGCAAGCGAAAAAATTGAATCAGGCCATCAGGAAAGACCTGGCACAGAGTGTTAGCTTGCAAGAGGAACTAGAGCATAGGACCAAGCAGCTTTGGTTAAACATATTTATAATCCAAAAATGATTCAAGTCTGTTTGTCTACATTCGTTGTTTGTAAAGCTTACTTCGTTTTTTTTAAAGTTCCTGAAATCAGTGGTTTTGTTTTACACAAATTAATATAAACATTTTCCAAAGATATAAATCCTTAAAGTAGGACTGGTATGCGCAGAATTTACTCTACCCTCATTTAGACTATCTGCTACGAAAGCGCCTCCTTAAAGTACCCTCTTTATAAATGTTGATGTTAACATGTCTATGATATTTCTTTTGGTGGAGTTCAATTCTTTCACTGTAATTGACTGAAATTGCGGTTGTCTTTAGTGAAATTCGTATAAATTGAAGCAGTCTGAACTTAAAACGACAACTAATGAAAAGACTTCATTTTCCTGAGATCTCCCAAAAATCGGAGTCAAAGAATAAAACCATAAAAATCAATCTAACGGATGATGCAAATGAACTTACTTCAAGAAACGCTCTGGGTTATTATTTGCATCAATATATATCTTAGCAAGAGCATTATGAGTTGCTGGTTCCTCTGATCCATCATGAATTCGTGTTTCTAGCCATGGCAGAAGCAGCTTCAATCGATTCCTCTTCTCCACTTCCTCTACAAGTTCATCTGTTGAAAACTGTCCTTTTACCGTCATGATCAAACTCTTGATGATATCCTCAGCACAGTCTACATCCAATAAGCCTCCGATAACTGTTGGCAGACGTGATGGGTTCACCTAGAATGTGGAGGGTTGAGGCTTGTAAGTTCATTTAGAAGGGACGGTAAAAGTCTTAAGATCTTCTTCCGACAAAGTTCTGTGTACAAAATGGAAGCAGAGATTGAAAACTTTTCTTTTGACACTCATCACAGGACAAAATGCAAGAAAGTAACCACTGAAATAGGATGTTACTGACTGGTCTATTAACAAAAATATCTCGATATAAAAATTTTTTGGGTAATCATCTGACAATCCAAATTCTGATCAATGTGCTATGAAAAAAGTTTCAGTATCTTTTGTTTAAGAGTCTCACAGAAGAAATTTTCATGTCTTGTAAGGGATGTAACTAATCAAATAAAGTCCAACATAAAAATTTGGTGACAATGAAAGATCACAATATTTCCAATGTTCGCAGGCCTAAATGTAAGAATCAGACATTCGAAGCTTTGAATTCACCCTTTCCGGATACTTTATGCTTCTTTCGAAATTTTCACAGAAACTCGGAATCGTCTTAAAACCGAAGGTAATTTTCTGTAATTCTCGAATTGTGATGAATCTTGCAAGACAAACAGTTTTCACGCAAACTAAAGCGGTCGGCTAAGTATAACATATCACTTCAAAATTAATGCCTTAATCGAAGCAACTGATACTTCCAATTGATTGTTGAAGTTTCAAACTAACGAGAAAGAAGACGCGACAACAAGACTCCCTGCAGCCAAAAAGGTCTTGGACAAATGCAACATAAAAGGATAAATCCTCGTGAACAAAAGTGTAAAATGTTCCAGGCTGAATAATTCCTTACTTCATTGAATGTCAGCGGATGAATAGAAACCTGGAGTTGGTATAGCAAGCGAAAAAATTGAATCAGACCATTAGAAAAGGTCTGACACAGAGTGTTAGCTTGCAAGAGGAACTACGATGACAAACAGCCTCGACCAACTACTACTGAAATAAATGATTTTAAACTGTTGTACGAGTAACACGAGCTGTATATGTAGAGCACATTATCTGAAGCTAAGGACACCTTTAATTGGTGAACAAGTTTAGTGGACTCAGAGACTTGGACTCAAACCGTCTGCTTCAAAAAGTAAATGTTTGGTAAACTTGGTAGAGATTCTATGCTTGATGATGACTGTGTTTGAATGGTATCTTGGATTTCAATTCCCATCCTGTCTTTAGCATTTAGAAATTGGCAAGCTTTGAATCGTCTATCAACTACCCCCTGATCCACGTTACACCAATAACTTAGGGCACTAATGGCAAAATGAAGGTTATATATATACAGAGTGCTCTATGCTCACTGCTAAATTTCAGATCAGAGCTGCAAAAAGTATCGGAACCTAGGAACTAGGTTCCCAGAAAGTTTTCAGCTTCGCCAGAAAAAAATTATTCAATAAAGGTTTTCTCACACAAGGAGAAGTTGATTGTTTTCAATTTCTGCGAAAAATTAGAAATATTTTGACTCTTCTATCCTGCTAATCATAATCCCACGTAAAATGGAAGTCCTTGCAAACATCATTATGCACAATGATTCTTAAGAATTTTCAAGAATTCTTGAGTCACTCACGAATCACTCAAGTAAGTTTGTGAAAGATAATTTTGAAACTCCAGCTTGGCTGGAATATCCATAGTCTACAGGTCATGGCCAGCAAAGACATTTTGCTAAACATAATGTAGACTTCACAGAAAATTTTCCCCATTTACCAGATTCCCAGAAAGGAAAAGATTTTTTGCACCTCTGTTTCAGATACTTCTTACTAGATATACCTTTTGAACATAAATCTCGATGTACTTCTGAAGACTGTTTTTGTAGAGATATAAGACGAGATCATGTACAAAGTTGAATCGATCGCAGACGATAATCAAGGGCAACTGGTCTGTTAGCTTTGCTTCCTAAAATAAAAAGGCAATCGCTGTTAGCAAAGAAGCTTGGAGAATCTATCACACGAATATGAAATTCAGCTGTAGAAATGAGACGCCTCTAAATACTAACGCCGGAGCTGCTGTAGTAAGGAGCTTTGTCATCAGTGCATCCAGGATACCGTCTGTGTATGATGATGTCAATGATATTTCACATGCATGTCACTTTAACAAGAGGATATGCTGGCTAGAAACCACTTAGCAATGGTTTTCAGACTGCAATATCTTACGCCACCTGTAGTGCATTACAGTTGCAGCTGTTCGTACAAGCGTATCATCAAAACTTTGTAGCCTCTCCAGGGCTTCGAACTAGACGCTCTAGGGATATAATTGGGCAATGTCATGGGTGCGACAAATAACTTTTACAGACTTGCCAATTTTCGTAAAATAACAATTAAACTGATACTGGGAACCAAAGTCATCTCAGGTATAAAACAGGTATCGTTTCATGGCAAAGCCATTCAATCGAAAGATGGTGTTTGTTAAATCATCATTGATGACTCTAAGAATTCAGATAACTCCACAAAGTATCAAATAGATACGAAAACAGTGCGCAGGAAGACTGTACAGAGCAAAGTCACCAACGAACCTTGAGGAAATTCTTGACACGTTCGGAATCATAGCAGTTGCTTTCTCGACAAATCCTTTCAACTTCTTTCATCTGTCCAGTTTTGCAGGCAGCCTAAAAGAAAAGATTCTTTTTCTACCTTATTCTGTCATAACGATGAAAACATTTAATCCAAAATGGGCAAATGTTCCAATATCCCAAATCTGCAGAAATATTGATACAAAAACACATGAAAAGACAGTTTCAATTTCATTGAAAGGTGATCTTGATCAATGAACTGGCTTAAAATTAATGAATTGGCTTTCCTACAGAACTAATCATATCAACAAACTTTATGAATAACTGTCCCAAATGCATGGCTCCTCTTCTTTCATCAAAAATCGAGTAGGATCCGATATTTGGAATTCTTTTAGCAAGCATTAAATTGCGCCACGTCACCGAAAATTACCTGGCACAGAATGAGAACTTGCAAAGAACTGGGAGATTTAAAATGCACAGTTCTTGATTTCAATAAACCATGAGGTCTTTTCACCATAAAAGATGAGAAAGAAAATTTAAAAGATATGATAAACTTATTCTAAACATTTAAATCTGTGATATTCAACGATAAACTAGCTCATATCTTTGTTGATATAGGTACTACGTAAGTCTTCAAGGAGTTCAAAACTTCAGACTACATCACTTAGTGGTCAAGACAAGCAATGAGAATTTATTCCCTGTCTTCGAATTTCTTCCAATTCAAATCATTTCTTGTTATTTGCTGTGATCACTATAAGATAAAAAAGTTTAGCATGGATTCCATTACTCAACACTTTTCAAAAGCTCCTCTTACCTGAATATATTTGAAGTGAACATCAGGCTCTTGGCTAAAATTGACAATGGACCCTAGGAAGTAGAACAACCCTTCGTAGCTTTTGAATGACTCAAATAAGTCAATCAAAGCTGTTGTGGTAAGCTGCTCATGATATTTCGTAGCAACTTGAACACAGATTTGCAAATTTTGCCTGATGTTATGGGTCAGCATTGCTTTCAGGCATTCCAACGAGTCTTCTACTGACAGGGTTCCAAAGTATCCAACAAGCCATTCTGGATTCAGCATGTGGGTATGTACGATAGCTCTTTTTATATCATAGATGTCAGTATAGTGTTCCAGCGCCCTTTGTAGTAAGCCTGCTTTTTCACATAACTGGGCGATGTGGGCTCTGTCATAATGAGTGAACATCTGGTTTCCAAGGATTGCATCGGCAACCTATGATATAAGGATAAAATCTAAATTGATGGGTACATTTAAGTGGGCATTTGAAGTCTTTGCTACTCACTGGTTAAAAGATGCATATCATCCTGCTCCTGAGTAAGAAGTGTAAGCCTCTGGAAGGACAAGATAAAGTTTACTCGTGCTATCATTTAAAGGGCTGCCATCGCCAAACTATAAACTTATCTGTAAACACCGCACCTGTCCAGTAGTCATCCACCGTTTTCTGCAGTGTGTTTGGTGGCTTCACGCAAGCCACCACAAAAGTGATCATTATGAATCAAATTACATCGGGGCAATCGCAATCGTAAACGATATGAACTTATGGTTTGTTCCTCTATGAAGTACGAAGATTTTTTTTTCAAAATAACGCTTTCATTTTGAAAAAAAAAAGATGGAAAGCCTGTGTGATACAGTAAAAACCCGCGTATAAGACCAAGTGATAAAGAACCTACAGGCTGAAACTTTGAAATTAGACCTCCCTTACATAAGAACCCCATTCAGCCTAAAATTTTAAATAGGTTCTCATTTGTAGAGATCATCAAATGCAGCCTCGCAAGCTCGCTCCATACCTTTAAAACCTTAGGATTCATATTTTCCTGCACAACATAAAACATGTTAATATGCACATATCAATAAACACTGTGAAACCCTACGGCTTAAACCATGATTATGCTATGATTGCAAGAATTTCTCATAAAATGTTGAAATACCTGTGGTGCGGACATCAAATTCATTTCCAGCAGTCTTGTTTGCAGTGCAGCATCAGCTGGCCTGTTGTTCTTCAAAGCATCAAGAAGGAATGATGTGCATGGTTGGATCAAGCTGAATTCCATGAAAACATCCACGACCTACAATGACAAGTTATGTTTAAATTTCTGGCTCAGGGCATTCTAAGTTGCAATTACCATTTCAGAAACTAGACTTAGACTTACGACATTGTATCGCAACAACAACAATAACAACAGCAACAACAATGACAACAACGACAACATTTTTTTCGCTCAAACTAGGACTTATAGACTTTCATATAAAATTTGAGACGAAAATGAAAACGTCTGGAAGTGCCCTCTGAAACGAGGCTAAGATGCAGTCTCAGAAGCGAGGCAAGCAACCCTCGACAGTTGGAAGCTCTCATTACTGCGGTGAAGTTCATGGAAGCTAATTGGCCTCAAGAACTACAGGTTCACAATAAAAGGCTTGTTGGTTCTTGGATTAAGGAGACATTCACCAGGATACTTGCCGCTTTTGTTCCTGTCTAGTATGACTGAAAACTTGAATTTTGAGGTGTTTTAGCATCGGAGGTTCGAGCTGGCAACTTAGGTCCATCCGCCATTGCCTGGAGCAATGAACTGTTGCTATGGTTTCCATAGGAATCATGATTTCGATGGGGGAAACTTCGTCCCAATTTTCAATGTGAAAGTCCATGAGTGGTAGTTTGAGCGTCCATTAGTCTGTCAAAAGCAATAACTACGAACATGCAATCAGTCAAAGACTGAGTTGTAAGTGATCGTTTTCTGTTGTATAATTTGTAAAGGTTTCTTCAGGGTTCCTTATCTTTTATTTTTTCAATGCTTTAGCAAATTCTAAATAAAATCAAAATAATCAATTTTGAGAAACGGCCTCTATCAGAAACGAATTATCAAAGGGCCCTTTTTGATATCCTGGCACACGCAAACAAAGAATTTTGGAGAAAACACACTATATCATTTAATCAAATCGTAAAAGAGAAATCGAAAAGTCATCTCAGGTATAAAACAGGTATCGTTTCATGGCAAAGCCATTCAATCGAAAGATGGTGATTGTTACATCATCATTGATGACTTTACGCTTTATCCATTGGGAACCCATTAACCAATCCCTCATCGAAAAACTGAAGAAGTGGTAAACACCATCATCTCTGAGAAGAAAACCATTAAGGATAAAGAGCATATTGACAAATTTTGACAAAAAGCTTTCAACACGATTGACAAAAGCTAGTGGGATAGTTAAGAATTTCAACTACATTAACATATACCGTGATTTAGCCTTTCTTTTACACAGCAAAGCATTAATCAATAAACTCTCAATTTTTCTTCACCACACATAAAACTGATAACATGCCAGGTATCTTTTATGAATCAGCCAGGAAACACACCGATTTCTGTAGAATTGTCTAAATATTCCGACAACATTCAGAAGTCCTTGCTTTGCCAATTTACAAAACAAAACGCTTACCTGACTCAAGTCTGCCAATGGTTCATCATCTTGCACCAACATTGCAGCAAATTGTCTCCCATTATCAGGATTCCCACGCATGACATTGCGAAGCAGTGACACGTAGTCTGGCTCAAATCCAACTTTCTTTGCGTAGAGTACAATCTTCTGAAATTGGCCAGTCTCAGCAAAACATTGAATTACCTATAGAGGAAATAAGTCACTTTGCTGCATACCAGATTTAAGTACATCTGTACAAATGGGTTGTCAACATTTAACATATACAACTAAACGCATCCCCAGGACCCTCTACTAGAGCCTATCATTTTATATTCCATATCAGTTGTGTGTCTGATAGGAAGCACAATTTCATCAAGAAACGTGGGATCAGGATAAAAACCAAAAATATTCATGCTTTTCTTTGACTGATAGCATTCGACAACCCAGAAGTATCGCGATAATCTGCATTCAAAATAATAACATAATCTGCATAACCTACGTCAGTGGCCTGTTGATTTCTCAAGACCTTTTAAAGACAATGCTATCATCTTATGCCTTGAAAAAATGAATGAAAATATTTAAAAACTCAATCACTTAAAAAAAGAGGAGAATAAAACAGTACAGCTACTGTGCCTATCATGGCAGGAATAGACACTAGGTCATCAGGAACTTACAATTCAAAAATTGCGATGAAATTCTGGATGGATGAGGGTCAATGAATGGAGGGCCCCTCCCATGTAGAAATGGCCGCCACCCCCTGCCACGTGTGCCACCCTAACCAGAATGAAAATTTGGAATAAACGTTAATCTAGAACATGAAGAAATAGGTGAATGGCCCGCAAAAAGCTTTAGTAAACACTTAAGGGATCTATTAGTCGAAATACTGAGTGTGACGACTGAGCCTAAAATCACCTGAGAATTTCTCTCGTAAGAAACCATACCCACAGGATCTCTCTTTAGTGTGTGAAAATTCAAGTCATCTCAGGTAAAAAAAACAGTCATCGTTTCATGGCAAAGCCATTCAATCGAAAGATGGTGATTTTTAAATCATCATTGATGACTTCTTAGTTTCCTGAAAGTCCTGGAAACTGTTCTTAGTCTGCCTCACATTTTGCGTCAGACGAAATATCCATGAATCCACAAAAATATAAAAGCGTTTTCAATGAATAATTTTGTTATCTTACCTGACATCAAATTTAAGACAAAATCTACATGAAAAAGATGGCGATAAAGACAAAGACTATTGCATCGTGTTTTGAAATCAAATTAGGTCAAAGGAAAAAGAAATGACAAACCTTGTTAGGAACACTGGCTCTCAAATACACAGAGAGGGCAAGAGTGCTGTCGAATTGTTTTGCCAGATCTCCAAGTTCTTCACTACATTCGAGCTATGAAACCAAACACGCAATTGTTAAAAGACAATTCCGGGGTTGGCATGACTGATGATAAAATACAAGAATACAGGGTGTCTCAAAAAAATTGTTCGACGTTTGATAAATATTGAAAAATAACGATACCATGAGCAGGCTCATGGAACAATTGCCGTATCCTAAAGACTTTAAAATTATTTTAGAGACCAGCTTGCAAATCGGGCGAAAATTCATTGAGTTACGAGCTTTCAAATAAAAAAAATATGCGACAGCTGAAGCCTGAAAACACACCAGCTGGTAAATTTGTTTTCTGGCATTAATTATACCTGCCCTGGCTTGTCCATTAAAGTCCCATTTAATTACTCCTGGCTGTTATTCTCATTGACATATTTTAGGCCCTGTCTACACATATCCGTATATTTTTGAAAACGCATCTTTTTATCTGGGGCGTTTTCAAAAATATCCCCGTCCACACGAAGACGCTACTTCATTCAAACTTCACTGTTCGAACTTCGAAAAAGGAAAGCAGATAATCAAAATGCCCTTGCGTCATCCCCAAAGATCCGTGCGCATCTCTGATAAGTCGTAAATCGATGCTGTGACATCAGCATTTTCGAAAAGCTCTGTTTTCACCCGCCCACACGACAACATGAAAACGGCGTTTTCAAAAAGATCCACTTTGGACAGAATTTTCGAAAAGCTTCGTTTTTGGTAATCGAAAACGCCGTCTACGTGTGGATGCTAACCCAAAACGGATGAAAAAGATGCCTTATCAAAATTTCCGCTTTTGTGTGGACAGGGCCTTAGACGACAAAGAGCACCTTCCATAGCTTATTTCTTCTGCCTTGAGAAGAAACTAGTATCTGAAGTCATCTCAGGAAATTTACATCGTTTCATGGCAAAGCCATTCAATCGAAAGATGGTGATTAAATAATCATCACTGATGACTGTCATGCCAAATTGCAATAAAATAGTCTACATACGATAGAGGAAGTAAACTGAGCAAGACACTTTGATTTTGACATATTTCAAATAAAGAACTGCTTGCTTATGTGTGGAAGGCTCTCAGTCACTCCTCAAAAATCTGCAGATCTCTTAAGAAGCACAGAAACACAAACACTTTAACAGCAAATAATAATTGTGTTTGCAAAATTTAGCGACGTTATTCTCCAAAACATTTCTGGGGTAGCTTTACATATGTCCATCAGAACATCTTCACTTTTGTCGATCTCCCTGAAAATACAACAAAGTCCCTTCAAAGATACCAAAAGAAGTATATTTGTATACCTTGTCTTCCTTCAACCATTTCTCCATGAGCTGTTTCTTATTCTGCAAAAGCACCGGTCTACAAAGTTCAACTGATTCATACTTGTTAAGCTGTCCTTGATCGAGAAGGATTCCAAAGTATTGCAACAATGGTGAAGTTTGGCTGGGCTGTGCTGGAATTTGCTGGAATCGCTGGATTGTCTGTGGCGTTCTAAGGATTCCCTGATAATCAAAAATTTAAATACGCTATGATGTTAATTCCAAATGCAAACAAGGGACTTTGAGCAACCAGGATGGCAAAGCCAGCCAGAACGTCGACTTGTACGACACAAATCAAGCAAAGTTTCCTATACATAAATACCTCCACATGTTATTAAAACTGGCCAAGACAATCAACATTTCAAATGAGTGAGTTTTACTTTGAAAGCCTCAGTCTGAAGTTAAACAGCACGTCACAAATAGGATTTCCAAGTTGTGCAACCTCAGGATCTCTCTTCACAAGATACACAAGAAATCTATTGAAAATGAAGTTTGGAAGCAAATACAACATTGTGTTGCAATTGTAGTGGGGAGTCCAATAAAAGACTAAAAAATAACACCATAAAACTGAATGGCTTTGTGCATGTCAATTTATGCTAGAAATACAACTGTAATCTCAGAAACCACGAAAGAAATAACACATGAGCTAAAACTGTTTGATCAATAATAAAATGAGGAGCTCTTGCTAATTTCTCCTAGTTATTTCAGATCAATTTCTAGGGTGTTCCATAAAAATTCTTGCATTGAAGAACAATGTTTTGAAATAAAGGTGAGCTGCTTTGACACAATGCAAATTTAAACTATGAATGGTAATAAACATAGTGGCAATTGTTAATTCCAAGACCACCCTGTGAGACAAAAAATAAAGGGGCTTTAAAGGTAGACAGATGTCATTTCAGAACGAGGAATTAACAGGTTTACTTTTCATCGTGAATTAACACTCAAGTAGGAATTCATCATTAATGACATGCCTTGTATAGTTAGAATATATAATAGCAAAAGTCAGGACTGCCTGGCCACCATGCTTGGCTAAGAGACTATGTCTACTGATCAGTTAACATTACCTGAGATATAGAATTGTTACCAAACTGCTGAAAGAAATATAGCTTTTATAGATCAACAAATTCATCCCTACAAACCTTTGGTGCCTTGGCAGCGATTTTAGCAGCCTCAGAAAACTGTCCTTGGGCAAATTTCTCATTGAAGTTTTGGACAAATAAATTCTCAGCTCCAGGCAAGTTGCACCTTTCTGCAAGACGTCTGGCCAAATCATTGTGTTGTTTTACATTAATCAAATATGGAACAACTCTCTCTTCATCCATACTGACAGACAGAACCTGAAAGAAAAGGAAATTTGTGAGAACTTGTAAGGCCTATCAACCAAATATCTTGATGCTAATTCCTCAAAAAGTTACTCTCTACAACAGACAGAGTTTGCTAAGGTTTACTTACACCCACTTCAAGTCAAATGATCTATAACTAGTTTCATGCAAAGAGAGCTTGTGCCATGAATACAAAAAGTACTAAAACCCTTCTAAGAGTATGGTCACATGACTTGAAATGGGTAAAACAAACCTTTGCTGATTTGCTCAATTCTTTGTTTTTCAAAGGTCATCTCAGGATAATTTTGAAGTTTCATTGTGGTTCACTCAATCGAAAGATGGTGATTTATTCTTCATCACTGATGACACTGTGATAAATATTAAAATTGCTTACCAATAAAGGAAAGCTTAAACTGTCTGCTTGCACACAAAGGAGCAATTACAAATGCTTGTAGGAACAAAAACATTTTTCGCTTCCTCAAAATGTCTCTTTTGGGAATGAACTGCCTGAGTTCCTGGCATCTGTAGAGGTCTGGCACTTAAGCAAAATACCACAATTTATAATTTTTGCCACAAAAAGCTTTTGTGGCTCTCATACCTGTCCCTTGCGATTCACTCCAATAATTCCATCTGTTGGTTCATGTGGTGCTGTGACAAATATTGTGTCACCACTGATTCTGTTGGTGTACAGGCAAGATGCTGTTTCAACATCATATAAATGGATGTAGCCATACTTTGTGACAAGGAAGATGACTCCAAACTTCTTGCTGGCCTGGAAATCAAAACTTTGTATTTGAAGATCACTTTCAACAGAAGAAGAAACAAACAATGCATTAAGAACATGAAGAATAATACTTGGGCCTAAGGATATGCAGGTTGATACCTACTTTGGATTTTAAGACTTTACCACTAAACTGTCTTGATTCTTAGCAGGTATATACTTATTGTACTACTTTCTGTAAAATCTATCAGTCAAAAATCTACAGCAGCTGCAGAGGAGTCCCCCAACAACAAAAATAGGTCAAGTCTGATAGCTCAATAGAGTTAAGAAAATGAATATGTAGGCCAAAAAATCATCTTTCTCGTTAAAATAGTGCAGTTTTATTCAATCTACATTGAAAGACTTGAGAAGTTATTTACAATACCTGCATTGCAACTGGGAAGTCCCTATCTGCCTCTGGTGGGAAGAAAATATTTTCAGCCTTCTTTGGGAATGGTTGATTACCAGTGGGTGGTGTTCCAACTTCAATTATGTGCAACTGCAAAGTAAAATAATACAATGATATAATGGAATTAATCTGCCAAATTCTGTTACACTAACCTAATGATCTAAATGTAGATCACAATTCAGAGCAATTACTTTTGGTTGTTTTGTACAGGGGTGGCGCCAGCTATGAGAAAGTGGGGTGGACAAGAGGTTAAAATTGATTGCAAGCCTGAACTATGTGAAGCTAATGGGAGAATGTGTCCAAAGAAGAACTATGGGATTGTTAAATGGTCAGAACATCATCATGTTGTAATGGTATCATCACTTATTATAATAAATGTGCAAATGTGAGCATAAAAAGACACTTTTATAATTATATATATATATACTTGAACCAAAAGTGAATTAATAAAATACACCTTTTCAACTAAGCAGCCTCATTTTGGAATTTTGCAAATTTCTTGGATTTCTTCATTTGAAATTCCTGACCTCAGACTCACATTCAGCGCCAAAATTTTAGTCTCACTGCAAATTTTTATAATCTTAACGCTAGCTATTTTGATTTTATGACAAACATATTCAAATATCAAATTACCTGAAGAATTTCATATGAAGTTGAGCTGTGCCTTTCTGAAACATCCGTAAAGCATAGACTACATGGAAATATAATTGTCTCAGTCTTGTGTGTACATACCTTGGATGCTTGAGCACCTCTGACAGCAAATGTAAAGATGTTAGACATTTGTGGGTTACCATCCATTTTGAATTGGGTGAAGGTTGCAGCATGCCCTTCAATTGGCTGACTGACTTTCCTTTCAACGGAATACAACTGCATTGCTCCAACAACTCTGCTTTGCTGCAGAAAAATGATGTGAAAATTTCTTACGCTCTTCAATTATCAGTGACAACAGTGCATGCTTTGAAGGTAGAGATTTTGCAGCTAGAACTACAGTATATAGTATATATGTGCATTTCACACGTTTGCAAAATGAAAAATGTTTTCATTCTTGTACATATATCATAGTCCTTAAATTAGTCCAAGTATCAAATTTGTGTGCAGAAATTCTCCCACAGCTTTGCAAAAAGAAAGTGCACATGATCTTGCACAGCAATTGTGTGCTAGAGATTTTATGGTAAATTTGCATAAAGAACTGAAAACTTTGCTAATCCAGTACTTTCATTCTGATTCAAAAAAGAATGCAAGAATCTCCTGGATAGATCTTGCTTAAACTGCATCATGCAGAAAATGATGCAGGTTGTATATATGTTGTAATGCAGTGCAGAAAACAAAACACATTGCAAGCATTCTAGCATTCAAACTGCAGTCCTGAAAGGTTGATTTTTTGGGTCATACCTGTGCTGAAATTCCAACAAGCAACAACCACATGCCAGATGCGTCAGTCTTGTAGTTGATGATTTGACACCCAGCAAGTGACTGATGTCTGTCAAACATCTTCACTGGACTTGAATCACCTAAACAAGATGCACACTGTCTTGTTATTTCACTCTATTATCATTGTGTGCTTTTTCTCATCAAAAATTTTCTGTCCAATATATATAGTTCTATCCACCTAACAGATTTACTATTTTGGCCATCATTTGGCTACCACTTTTACCATCTAACAATTTCATATGATCAATGATGCAGTGAATTTATTAAGTTATCTTTATGATGGCCAGCATCAAATGACATTTACTGTGCTTTTTATGAACTCTGTTCTTCAAGCAGTATACTGTATCTGATCAAGTAACAGTCATCTCAGAACGAGGAATTATTTGAGTAATTTTCATGGTACTTAGACTCAAAAAATTTAGCTCATCACTGACAACTGCATAATATCCTCTATGTTCTGTTCTTTACACCTTTTCAACTATATAACCGGTCTCATCTTGGAATTCTTAAAATTTCTTTAGATGACTTCATGCAAATATTCTGACCTCAGATTCACATTCAGCACCCAAATTTTAGTCTAACTGCAAAGTTTCATTACCTTAGTTTCAGCAAGTTTAATTTTATGATGATAATAAAATTTGAAATTGATGATACAGTAGATTTGACCATGAATAATAACTGAGGGTGTAAAGTTGCACCCTGAGCAATTTTCAAAGTCAAATAAATCCCTTTTAAATTCTCAAACTTAGCATCATCATAAAATTTAAATTGCAAACACTAGGAATATGAAAATTTGTAATTAGACTAAACTTTAGGTGCTGAATCTTTATCTGTTTGCCAGAAGTTTTGTGTGCAAAAATTTTCCAAATTTCCAAAACAAGGCTGTTAGTTGAAAAGGTGTATTGTTTTGGCTGTCCACAATATCTGCAATATATACAGTTCTATTGTCCATCATCAGTAACAAGACATAAACTGAAGAGCCATGACACAAGTTCAGCAATGCCCAAAATGTTGGATCTGGACTCCTTCCAGGATGTGTTGCAACACCATCCAACTAAGATTTATCCCCTTATGAGTTCTATAATCCATTCAAGATTTATTTAATTCACCTGTTTGAAATGCCTTATTCCTCAAGACAATCACATTTTCTTTGAGTTGGTTTGGAGGATCTAAGGTCAATGACTTAGACTATGACTGTGTGGATAAAAATTCCATTGCATAAAGTCAGTAAAATACACTTGTATTCAATAAGTTCGCCCAACACAGATTGAATGCGAGCTGATATTACTGAGATTTTCTATTTGATGAGAGTTTGCATCTGATCAGCAGTGCCATGGCATTGAAACCGGTCTGACCATACCATGGGACAGTCACAGGAAATTTTCAATTCATAATGTCTTGCAGGAAGTTTCTCAATATGTATATCTTTTTTTCCTGTATTATGCACTGTTTTCTCATCTTTCTCAATGAAAATTACTTATAACATAAAGCAAGTTACCAAACATAGGTTGTATTTCATGTCCAGTTTTCATGAATATTGTATACTACAAACATGGGATACCTAAGTGGAGAACTTGATTTATGTACCCTCATTCCTCTTAGAATTCTTAGATGATTTGGTTCATGGATTTCCAACTTAATCAGCTCCAAACTTCCTCCAAATTCACTGTCAATCATTGGAACATTACCTCTGTAAGAGTATATACTTGATATTTTCACTACAATATTTTGTTCTTGCAGGAACTTAAAGCATTACCTTTATTAGGTCTCAGGATGGGAAATATGACCCTGAGCAGTGCAACTGTTTAGTGTTGTTAACACTCAAAGCAATACTAAAACTTCATGATTTATAAAATGTTGTTCAAAGTGGGAAGTGAAACTGTAAATTAAGCTTTTGTTTGTTTTTAATTGTCATCTTTCGCTTGTGACTCGGTAGAAACTATATATATATATATTTTCTTTTCTGGTTTACATGAATTGATGTTTTTGTCAATTTATCTTTATGTAGTAGCTGTATGGGGTAGACATGATGTTTGCTCCATGCAGTATCAATCAGTAGTATCATGAGTGTCAACATACTGTAGTTTGTACAGTTTACAGCATGAACTTTCAATCGTTGAAAATATGAAAACAATCTTCCAAATTTCCAAAACTTGCTTTAAAAATTGAAAAATTCTTTGCAAAATTAATCAAGGAATTGCACAATACCTTCCATAGACCAGTGAAAGATTCCTGTTTCTGTGACAAGACCAATTGTGTTAACGTTGATCCATTTCCAGAAAATGACATCTTCCGTAAGATTGTGTGATTTCATTTTGCTTTTCATTTCAATGTTGAAGATTTGAACAGTCTTTCCAGCTGGAAATCAAAATAAATAAGATACCAAAAGGATAAACAATAGCTCATGTCCAAATCTAAAGGCCTGAACAGATCGTTTTCACTACTTACTTGATGGTTAGTACCTACAGCTCTTTACCTACTGAAGAAAATTACTGAAATGAACATAGGCTCATCAACTTATTCTCTCATCACAACTCTTCATTTTCTCAAGATTCTGCTCAGCTACAATTTCGGAGTTGACAATGCAACTTTTGGTTGCTTCATATTTTGACAAATATACATTTATATACGAAAAATTGAAGCAGTTTTCAACATCATAGCTTTGACATTGAGGGATCAGGATTTTTCAAACACCAGGCGTTTTTATTGACTCACACAGCAGTCCAATTTTCTGGTAGAACAAGTAAACCAAAAAGCAAGAATGTTCATAATCAGCACTGCTACAGTAAATAGTTTACCTTTCAGAGCAATGACTTTTGAAGCCGGGTTCATGATGGCTGAGTCTGCAGAAATTGGTCTCCTTGTTGGGTTTGTAGCATCTGCCATGTCAACAATTACAACCTGTGCTGTATCTCCAACCTTTTCTCTGATGCAGATATACTTGTCTGATTCCATAGTCAGTGTGGAAAATCCAATGCTGGCAGAGTTAATGCCAATGTTTTGGAGCTGAATAGAGAAATATGTATGGTGTCAACACAGCTGAAGAACTGGTAAAAAAAATGATGAATAGAAAGTAGAAGGGTTAATTTTGTAAAACAAGAACGTAATTCTTTGATATGGCAAGATGACCTGTTGTTTAGCTGCAGAAGAGATTTCTAATGAAAAATTTAAAAGTATGACCATAATACAGTATGTAAAGGGAATAAATAGCAGTTAAAAGATGGCCCAGGCCAAGAGAGAAATATAATCTACTGGACAACTTTTCCTTTATATGTATGGTTCTATTGTGTATCTAAGGAAACAATGGTGGCAGCGTAGCCGTTTCTTTAACCAATTTACAGTGGCTATGAGATATACAGTAGCATTGTTTATTCCCTCCAAGGTCAGATGTGCTTCTTTTAACATGCAAGAACCTTCAAATCAGGGCATAGTTTATTCTTGGAAAAATCATATCCACTGATCAACTTACTGCAAAACTATGGCCTGATTGTTTCCTACTAAGGTAATACAATGGTTGGATGTGATAAAGCTGTTACTGTAATACCTTTACCAAAAAATTTTTTTCCTAATTACAGAGCTAAATCTTTCTCTCAAAACTCATCCTAATAGCTGTGTGGCTATAAACAGTGATAAAGTAGGTCTCATGTATTTGGAAAATCAAATAACACTCTCTTTTTCATTGGCGTGTTTGAAAGCAACCTACAGTAATGCCCCATTCACACTGCAAGTTAAACCAGCTTAAACTAAACCAGGTTTTTGAATAAGGCCTTCCAATTGGTCAATCCAACAAATCCAGTCATTTGATTGGTTGAAATTTAAACTGGTTTAGATAAAGCAGGTTTAATTGTGTCAGTGTGAATGCAGTATAACTGAATTCAGTCACAAACATTCTCCATTTAATTCCACTCCCATTTCTCCACAAAAACTTTAATGACTTGAGTAATGCTAGCTGTTTTCAATTCTCAATTTTTGCCTTGTAAAATGATAAAAAATTGACTATGTAATTGAGCTTTTCAAGTTGTCAGATCAAGGAAAAATTTAGTGCCGATTTAATGCTTGCACCAAGTTTGGAAATCAGGATATTGTAGCCACATTCAATTTTGTATCAAACCTCAGATCAAAAAATATCAATGGATTTTGGCTTCCACTTAAACATGTTGGTGGATTGCGTTGAAAATTTGTTGCATTACTGGAGTATCCTAACAATCAATCCCTTGCCCAATCAGATGGTGGTACTGAATCAAATTTGAGCAATGATGCAATTATGACCTGAATCAATTTTTAAAAACCTATCATTATATTTTGGCAGACGTAGGTAGAAAAAAGTTTGTTTTTCATTGAAAGATAGAGCCTACATTTTCATTGGTAGCTTTAAACAGCCAAGGTACATTAGCACATGCTGTACAGTGCTCATGAAATATGAAGGAGGAGTGAGGGGCAGATCCATCTTGAACCTGAAGGAGGGGTAACCTGCAGAGATGGCACCAAAGATGGACCAACTGGGATGCATGCTGAGGGTACACAAAATTTTTGGACTGCACTTTACAAAGACAGATTGTGGTTTTACTCTCTGCATTACTGCAAGTTTTTGATACATTCAGTCAGAAACACAATAAAAAAGTGAAGGAGTGTCATGAACAGGGATGAATTTTGTGTCAGAAGGGGGCACCAAGCAGAATATCTTTCTCAGTTCTTCAAAACGGGGCAACTAACTGCTGAAAGAGTGAACACAAACAGGTGCAAAAATAAGAATATGTTGCATGCATGATACTGACAATGAGTCATGGCAAAGGCAAATGCAGAGCATGTGTCCACAGTATACTAAATGACAGAAAGCAATATTGTGAATCTACAGTACAGTAATAATCATAGGCAAAATCTTCTTGAAGGCAGTACCTGGTAGCTAGGATAGCAAATAATAACAGTCATGTTTTGGGGCTTCTGAAGTCATAACCTTCAACTAAATCTGACGCAATGAAATTCATTCACCAAAGAAAAAAGACCTCCATCTCCCCATTAACTTAAAAAATCCAGCACTTCATCTTCTGAGGCTGAATTAAGACTCTTGGATGAAGTCATTTGGGCTTTGGCTTTGGTGTGACACTCCATTTGGTTACAGGTGGTTTATCAGGGAGTGTTTTTTGGTTTTATCATCTCTTTAACAAGAATGAAAACTGTCCAGCAAGATTGATAGCAATGAATCCCCAATGAATCTTGGTAAAAATTACCTCACCGCATCTTTATGCCTCGTTTTCATCATATCATAATTCATCGTTGATCATTGTCTTACAGCATCTGCGATGATCGACAATGCTCTAAGGCCCGTTTTATAAGTCGTGCCGCGCCGCGCCGAACCATAGAAACTTGAGTTCCACTGAGGCTCGACTTGGAGCGACTCTTCTGTTTTATAAGAACAAAACTTTTGCCGTGCTGTGCTGTGCCGAACCATAATGACAAATGCGCACACTACTGACTTAAGAAACTTTTCTTTTTAATTTCATAAGCTATTGACATTATTGAAATAATTATAGTTCTTTTATGCACGTGTGAGTATGGTGCGGCACGGCGCAACTGAAATTGGTTTTATAAGTCACACTGGGTTGACCCAGTTGAGAGGCCTTTGGCGTATGGTTCGACTTAGTCGAACCAACTGTCAGGTTGGTTTTATAAGAGTTGCGCCGTGCCGAACCAGGCAAAATTGATCAAAATTCACTTGGTTCGGCGCGGCGCGGCACGACTTATAAAACGGGCCTAAGACAATGATTGGTGATGAATTGCTATTTAATAAAATCCAGGCTTTAGTCTATTCAATTTTGAGAATCATTAACGATTTGTAATTTGAACACAAATCAATCTTGGTAAAAAGTTCCCTGCTGCAGCATAGACTCAGATCTTTCAAATCTTTAAAAAGGCAGGCTTAAAATTCTTTTGCATTTTTCTTTGAATTAAAGTGCTTGAAAGGAACTTTGGGTAATCCACTGTAAATAAATCTGTCATGGCGATTTTTTGATCATGTGGTTATTTTCAAAATGGTGGCGTTTTAAAAATTTTGTAAAAATTCGTCAAAAATTTTGAAAAAATTGAAATTATTGTAACCCTTAAATCAATTGAGGAAAATTGATACAATCTTCAAGATAACAATAGTTTAGGAAGGTCTACAATATGGTTGCAAGCAGAAATCTGTAGCTCTTCTAGTTTAGGATTTAGAAACTTGATGACTTTACAGCGTCAAAATAATAAATGCCACCATTTTGAAACTATATAATCAAGATATCAAAAAATTGCCATGGCAGATTTACAGCAGGTTACGGAAAGTTCCTTTCAAGAACTTTAATTCAAAGAAAAATGTAAAAGAATTTTACACCTGCCCTTTCAAAGATTTGAGCACCATGTTCCTTGCTGCCAATTTTTGCATAACTGTCTGCTGCACGTTTAAAGTCAGATGCTACACTGTAGTCATGCTTTCAGAACTGTTTTCTCAAGGTGGAAGTGTAAATTTAACACTGCAATGAAGCAATTAATTCAGTTGATCCTGGTGTAGTCAAATCTTGCAGGTAACAAAAAACTTTCTGTCAAATCCCTGGCAATGAAGCATCTTTTTAACATAAACCTTCAGGGGATGGCCAGGGTAGGTAAAGAACAAAACATAACTGGAGCCTATGAACTTCATTCAAATCTCTGTCTTGTTCTTTTCTAATAACGCATAAGAGGATTCTGCAAGCAGGAGGTCAAACTGAAATTGACAAAAGCCAACCTCCACCTACACTAGTAAGGAGCCATTGTCAACTAGGGTTATTTGTGGGCATATTGAAATTTAAGACTGTCTGAAAATCAACAAGAAGCCAAACGAATGGCTTGAACGCCCTTGCAACAATTTTACCAATTTGAAAGTTGCCCAAAATCCAACAAATATGGAGACATTTTGGATAAGGAATATCAGGTTGAAATGTTTCCATTGAAATCCAACCTATGTATATAACTGATGCTTATATTCTGAAAATTTAACGTCAAAATTCTGCTTACACCAGGTTCCCTTGGCCCCAGTCTAGTTACTTCTCCCTACCAAAAAAATATCTCCCGATTACATTCAAGCTGGAAAGGGTCTACAATCCAAGCTGTTTCATGACTTGCACCATATTCACCACACAATTTGCTTGAAAAATTCAGTATATATATATATTGTTGCGATAAGACATCTCTCCCAAGAATCTGCTGTCAACTGGAGATAAATCAACTGTCTGACAGTTACAGTTTAGCCTTTTATGCAGGCATAAAGTTGTTTTTTGTTCTTCACAGCTACTGTCAGAGCTCTGTTAAGCCCCTGGGGGCTTATTTAATTTTGGACCTTCCAGAGGGGGGAGGGGCTTGACATAGAGGGGGCTTATTTGCAAAATCAAGTGACAAGGATGTATATTGTATCGTTTCAGTTCTTTTATCCAATATTTTGTGGAAGCAACATATGATTTTATGACTCAAATACATAAACTTGACACAGTTTTTTATCCCAAACCATACCGAAATTAAAGACAAATGATGGAAAATAGTGTCTGGCTTAAAATAGAACAACAGATGGGTGCCTACCATCATTTGTCCAATGGTTTTGATAATCTCTCAAGATCATCCAATACAATGGAATACAAAAGACTATATTTTGATTGCCCAGGGCCCTGACTTAAGTTACATTATATCCCCGTCATTTGTTTTTAACATGCTTTCTTTTGAAGGTTGCTTCTCCATATCCAGCGATTTGAGCGCGCGGGCGCTACAACCAAATAGGAGCATGCGCAGTTGATAAAACTAAGCGATTAATCTGATTGCAAGTGACCGATTTTTGGGCCCTTTGGGAGTACGAACAAGTTCAACTCCCATCGCAGGCGTTTGCGATCGCTACCGAAGGAATCAATCTTGATCGCAACGCCTGCGCACTCAAAAAGCTGGATATGGAGAGCAACCTTTAGAGAGTACGCACAAAAAGCACCCTGGTTGCTGACCAAAACCACTGCAAGAGAAGTTCAGCCTTCATGTGGACATCTCTGAGCACTTCTCTTTCTGATAAAAAGCAATGATTTATGACCCTTTTCCCTTTTAAAAATTCTTTTGACTCCTTTACGAAATAAATGGTAAAATCCTTTGATTCTTGATAAAGTTTCAACAAATTTACAATGTCAAAGCCTATCAACGCCATTAATTTTTCAATTTCAAATGAAGAATTTCAATAATTTCAGTTTGTTTTTAACACCTGCCACTGAATGCTCCCTGACACCATGGACTTGCACAATATAAATTCACCTGGAAGCTTTTTGAGAACATCAATTGACCCCATAAATCTAAAGTTTTCTCTTATCTCTACTTGCCTTTGATCTTTATATTGATTTGCTTGTAAATTGCTTGTGCTTTGCTATTGATACTTTCTTGTATGTATCAAGGAAAATGATGCACTATCATGACAATACTTACAATGAAACCAAAGCTCCTTCCTTTTGCTATTTTGTGGTGAAAACAAATCAAAAGCCAATGAAATTCTGATATTTTATCAAACAAGAAGAGTTTTGCGATTGTGCTTCTTCAAAAATCTCAAGGTCTTTTCAATAACTTTGTACAGTTTCCAATTCATGAATCTAAATTTCCAAGGCCAATTTTTACTTCTTTCTCATAAAGTTTCAAACCTAGATTTTGCAATATCCTTCAAAACACACGACACAATGTGGTCTTGTATGCATAACACCTCCGAACATATAAGGGTCACTGATCAAACAATCGGCTACTTTCCATCGCGCTAAAAAAAAGCGGAATCCTTGACTTCAAAACAGTCTTCCGCCTTCCCCCAAGAAGGCAAGCAAGAGCCTTCTCAGATTACATTTCTCCTCATCAAGCAAGGTCTTCGAGATTTTTCCATGTGCTGTGGAATGCCCTTCATTTCAAAGGCTTGAAAGAACATTTTACCAAAAGTGAAACCATTATCTCAAGTTGGCCATAGCGCATTCCAACGTGTAACGTCCTTCACGGAAACAGCGTGAATCAAATAGCCAAAGTGGGTGTTCGTTGAGAAATGTTACATACAAATTGGAAGGTCTTTCCCCTCCTCATATTCAGATTCCGAAAATTAGGTCCACTGTATGAGATCATGGAAGTATCTGCACCCTCCATGTTTATCAAAGTATATGTTATCTTCCTTCAACGCCAATTTAATGAGCAATATACTACGAGAACTTCTCATGATGTCAGAAATATCTCGAGTTTCCCCTCATCAATTCTTACAGTCATTCCAGAGCCTAAGTCACATGCCACGCAACGTTTCGCAAGAGGACTGGTCAAATAGCACAACGAATTACACGAAGATTCATACCTGTACATGCTCTTGGAAGCGTATTGGCAGCAGCTGTGCCATCTTGCCTATCTTTCAGCCACGTATTTCAGTTGTTTTGATGTGCCTATCTGCCAAATTTTGGCCCTTTATTCATGCAATCCTCTCTCGCAGTCCTCCCTTTACAAAACTTGAGCAAGAGGCCTTGCCGCAGCAAAATCAAATCCTCAAGTCTGAAGTTGAAAAAGAGACAAGTCACGTGATTATGCTATTGTCTTCTAGCCAATCAGATTAAGTACAGAGTCAGCCTCCATTCCAAAATGAATTCGCCACGCCTTTCAATTTGGAAGTCGACTTCGCCCCCAGGGGTGAATGAATGGACAAAAGGAAATAAAAGCAGGGGTAAACTTTGTCAGCATCAAATGCACATCTTTGACAAAATTTTCTTGCTTCTTGCCAATCCTAATTGTGTGTATATTGTGTGTCATACCCACTCAGTTTTGATAAACAAATTATGGGGCTATGCCCCCATATCCTATACTTAGTTGTACTCTTTCTGTTTATCCTTCAATCAAAGGAGACCATCTGCGAGCAGCTGGGAATCGTCATTGCTTTTTCAAATGGGAATAGTTTTTCTGTGACATGATGTGCCAAAATGTGCCAACTCTGATCAAATCTTCTGGAAAATTGAAAAAAAGAACCTAAAGTGGTTTATATTCTCTTACCCCGAAATGTAACATAAGTTTTGACACCTTAATCTTTGCCATTGTTTTACGGAATGAAACAGGCGTAATTCTGTCTCATTCTGTAAGGCGCAGGATACAAGACTGTCCAAAACGCTTTCAGCGTAGAGTCTGGTACGTAAAACTAAACCACAGGTCGTTCACACGTTTCATTTCACTTCGAAGGGTTTGTAGCCTGGGGTCTGGGTAGGTTTATCTAAAAAGACTAATTTCGGCACCATCTTCGTTCTTTTTTCCATAAAATAAAGTTTGGCAGGTATCGGAGTTCACACGTTGATGTAATATCTTGTTATATTATCGAGGTGTCAGTATTTCTGGTAACATCTTAATAGGTGTGTGGTGAAAGTAAACATTTCTCAGTTTACATTTCGTCCTTGCTGAGTTTGACGATGCGGAGGAGTTGGAACCATTGGCTCCGCAGCAATTTGCAGTTTTCACCCATCGGAGAAAACAACCTTGATACCGGGTCGTCCCAGCTCGAAAAACCAACACCTAAAAGTACCAAGAAAATTTGGTCAACGTTTTCGAAGTTTTTGAAACAGAAAAGCTTAAGAAATTCGCTTCTAGCTCAAGAAACAGAAGCTAAGATATATTAAAAAGTCCTGGAAATGGATTTTGGCTAAAGGTAACACAAAATTGTCTTATCGCAGCCTATCAAATGTGCATAGCTCTTTTGGGGGTACAGTCAGTTTTGACTGAAAACTATGAGAATACAACGTTTTGAAGCTACGCCCGGACCGGATCTCGCTGAAATAGTCCTGGGTAATCGGGATAATTTGCTCCATATAAAAAGGCCCTAACCAGACCTGGGATAGCACAGGCCAGGCCTACATATCCATTAACAGAAGATATGTTGGTCTGGATGCCTGGATGCTCAGAGCCCAGACAAGTGCATCATGTCTTCCTCTCTCTTCACCCAACTTGTAGTGTCAGATGTAGCAATGAAATTGGAAGATTCGGGAAGATCTTCATGTCTTCATGCGTCCTTTCCTAAGATGACACTTTACAAGCATTTCCTTACTCCCATTCCAGTAAAGCACAAGAAAATCTGTTTAGGAGGCCCCTAAAGAATAAGATACTCTGAGATGAAAATAGAGTAAAAAGAAACCAAACTATCTCTCCAACTGATTCAATGGACTGGAGCAAAATATACATGCACTCCACATTTCTTAATCACAAATTATTTCATACTAATTCTAAAATCACAATTTTACATCTTCAAGCTAAGGTACGTATATTTGAGTTAGAAAGGCAATGAAACATGAGACAGAATCAAGACGGAATCATTCTAAAAAGACTAAAGGAAAATCTTAGGTAAAACATACGCTACATTTTCTCCACAAAATCTTTCCTCGAGCTACAGACATTCATATTTTTTGAGCTGAAAATAAACTATGGATAAGGAACAAAAACTTGCACCGTTTGGAAAACTGTAGCAATTAATGTAACTGACCAATCTCGAAGATTCCTGCATTGATCTATCGATAAAGTCTTACATAAATTTAGAAGGCATTTCTGGATATCTTGTTGGCATTTTGAATATGTTGGCATTTATGTGTCAAGAAATGTGATCGTAATGTGACATCGGTTTTGAAGCTTTCGCTACGCCTATCTTAAAAGTCTGGTCAGTGTATTACTTATATGATAATGATATAGCATTCCCCTCAAAGCAATCAATTTGTTTTTTCTCCTAGGGCATGGAAGAAAGAACTGGCCAGCCTTTTGTTTAGGCTCAAAGAAAGCCCATAAAAACGTGATATTATGCTCACTTGTTTGACAGGTAAATGTTGACGGCTATGCCACGGACATGTCATACGTTGTGATAACAAGGATATAAGAGAATCTAAGTTAAATAAAGGATATATTTGAGTCTTGCTCAAAACGGTTCTTTAACTGAATACATGAATGCCAGAACTAAATACGTGATTGGCAACATAAAATCAAAAATAATCGATTATGAAGTTCATTTAAATTTTCACTCTACGGTATATCGGGTGAGTCAAAAAATTTTCAGCATTTTTTTAAGAATCAGCAACATTCAATCAATTTCGAATGTTTCTTTTTGATGCATTGTATAAAAGTCGATTATCCAATTTCGTTATTAAGGAAATCCTCAACTTTTGAGACCGATCTAGTTTTGAAGCATGCTGGGAAGTTGTAGGCAATTCTGAGCAGATATATATTTTTCAAGTTGAATTCTTCAACATTGTTAATCATAGCAGAAATCAAAAGCTAAAAGTAAAACAATAAAAAAGATTATGAAATCTGTGTCTCAAAATATAGGTTTTCAAGCTGTCTTTTCAAAATATTTCGAATAATTTAGCGTAGTCATTATTGCTGTTAAAAGTAATTTGATATTTGAAAGAACTAAATATGAGTTAATTTTTAAAGACAAGTAGCAAAACAAACTATTTCGATTTTGTAAATGTCTGAACTTTATTCTAACTCACCCAGTATATTTAAAATAAGTCTATGCATGTCTATGCACTCATTCTATGATAAGAAACCGCTTGTAAGAAACTGTTGTTATGAGTTGCAAAGTATTTTTATGAAGAAATTGTAGACTGACTACAATTCGTTGTAAATTTCGCTCGTTTTTTCTACATTTTTATGTTAAACTCTGCGCTGCTTTAAGCGAAGAATTCAATTCAATAAATAATTAGTTAAACTAATTCAGTTCAATAGATGAGTATGTAAAAATGTTTGCAAGCGAAAACTGGGACGAATTATAATAAATCTAAAGAAAATGTATTACACTCTATTTTCATAAGAATATTTTTGATAAGGATATTTAGGATCAGAATTATCTAATTTTTAACAATACTATAAGCATATTGCTCAGCCTCAGTTCCACTATTTGTATTTCACTTTTCAGCAGTTGCCTGTTTTCGATGTTCATAACAGAGAATCACATGACTGACTAATCTCGTTTTTTAAAAAGCGTGGTTTCTATTCCAGATTTTAACTATTTTCCAATGAAACAATATAAATTTAAAAAAAAGGATACTTTGAGAATATATTCAGGCTCAAAAAGCGAAAAAATCTTTAGGATATCGAGGCTGGACAAAATTTATAGTATTCTTATCAAAAAAGAGTGTACAAAGCCAAAATGAAGCTAAAATTGTAATTTTCACCTGTGATTTGGCTCTTTATGCAATTCTTGGTTCAAAAATCTGCCCCCGATAAACTTTGATGATTCCATGAAGAATTTATTATAAGTAATGCAAATAAACATTGACCGGCCTACATTGTGATACGAGAAACTTTCACTGCAAGAATTTAGTCCATGCTTAAGAAACCCTACTAAGAATTTCAAAGCAAAGTTTCTTATCAAAAATGAGTGTAACAGACGAGACTCCATAATCTAAATTCAGATGCACGAACAAGCACGCAAAAACTACTAATCTACAAATCTATGAGTCAATGATATTTCCACCAAATTTCTAGCAACGTAAATGCTTGTTGCTAGAGTAAACTTTATTCGATGTCAACGACTCCCCTGCCAGGCAGGGAAGCATGTCTTTTTTCAGCCATCATTCTAAAAAAAAGATAAGATAGTAATTAATTTCTATTCTTTCGGATAATAAGATTAATCCGTTTTTCTCTTGCAGGTTTCAACAGTTTTCTCTCTAGTTACAGGTTTATGTGTTTGTTGTTCTTTTACGGGAGTTCATGAAAATGGCAATAACGAAGGCCAACCAAGAGGCAACACGTGCAAGGCATGCTGGATGAAACAGACCCTTTAACAGTCTTCTTTCTACAGATCATTGTGTTTTTGTTGCGTCCATTGATTTACCATGATGAATCCGTTACTTAAAGACCCATTGCTAACCATGATCCTTTGTGCACCGATTGAAAGGCAAGACAAAGGGAATTTAGGCCAAAAAGGACTTTCAGATAACACACAAGTCGCCTTCGGCGCCACAAAGGATCATGGTTAGCAATGGGTCTTTTGGGCTGTCTAAAAATCTGTACCACATTTGTTTACATGATTCAAAATGATTTAAAAGAGGTGATGTTACGATGAATTGTTGAGAAAAATTCTAATGATTGAATTTGAAACTTCACATTTTGAAAAACAAGGGCCACTCGAAATCATCAACATTGGAAATATATGTAGTGCTTCCTTATAATGTATGGGTAAATAAACCTGAATAATGGTACTTACTCAGATTTTCTCCATTCCCCCTGCTCAATTTTCTGTTGCCGCAAAAGTGACTTTACGGGAGTACCATTTTGTGATGATCTGTTTGCGACCTGAAGAAATAATTTCATTTTTATTTCACTGCATTTAATATTCTGTATCCACGGTAACCCTGGCAAAGGTCCCATTTCAGGGGGCCATGGCAAGACTTTACAATCTATAGAATTATATAGAAAAAATAGAATTATGTAGATTTGCGGACCATTGCGTCACTAGGTAAAATGTTCTTTTATCAATAATTTTTTGGAAACAAAAGCTATCAAAAATATTTTAGTTCAGTGGAAGCACATAAGAGGTATCCAACTTCATGCCAAATTTCAACCATTTTAGTGACTCCTGAGATTCTTAATTAATTGTTTCAGTTTGAAGAATTTATGGTGCGCTCACCTTAATTTATGCATAAATTCTAAAAATAAAGTATGCCAAAATTCTTCAAAAATTTGTTTCTTCAAGTTGTGAAGTTTTGGTTTTGATAGCTCATATCTTTCCTTTCAAACTGGCATAGGCAAATAATTACCTATGTAGCACCTTAATATTCTGTATCCACGGTAACCCTGGCAAAGGTCCCATTTCAGGGGGCCATGGCAAGACTTTACAATCTAAAATTTACGGGTAAAAATCTACAAAAGAAAATGAATAATCTAATTACAAAGCTCACGTTCAGACCGGACCAAAACAAATCAGGCCCCACCTTGAAATTCTACATTTCCTTTCAGCACCTCATGGCAGGCAAAGAATTAGACTGATGCCTTTTCGTCCCTTGTTTCCCTGCGTTCCTATTGACCAAGTGATATCAGCAAGTCAAAGAACGCAGGGAAACAAGGGACGAAAAGGCATAAGTCTAGCAAAGAATCTCAATCTTCAAAGAAAGAGAGAAGAAGGAACTCACGCTAGTGTCAAAGAGGTTTAGTCGATTCGGTTCGCTTTAGGTTGCATTTTTTGATCAACGCAGCTCACTTTTTTTCTGAATATACCGAATGAGTCAAAATCTCTAGAGAAATGGTTTTTAGGCCATTTTGAAAAAGTGGACCCATTATTTGAGCGTAATATCATGAGTCCCTATTGACCAAGTGATATCAGCAAGTCAAAGAACGCAGGGAAACAAGGGACGAAAAGGCATAAGTCTAGCAAAGAATCTCGATCTTCAAAGAAAGAGAGAAGAAGGAACTCACGCTAGTGTCAAAGAGGTTTAGTCGATTCGGCTCGCTTTAGGTTGCATTTTTTGATCAATGCAGCTCACTTTTTTTCTGAATATACCGAATGAGCCAAAATCTCTAGAGAAATGGTTAAACGTTGTTAACGGGGCAGGGTCACGTAATGTAAACAAACCTCTTTGGAGGCGACGATTTTGCAGTATTTTTGATAGGCCATGTCACAGAGATTTTCAAGCACTTTTCTCAAAATGAAGGTGTTATTTTGAAGATGCACTCTTGAGCTTCGTAGAGAAACAAACGAAACACCCATATGTTGTACGATTGCTTAGATATTGTTGGATATTGGAAGTAACTTCAGTGAAGATTCACCCCATCCACCAAAATCTGTACAGAGCACAATGGCCACGTGTGGGCAACAATAAAGATTCTAGAGATAACAGATTTGCGTTAATTTCAAACAGCGGTCTTTTGCGAATGAACGGTCTACAAAGCTACAATGACAAATAAAAAGGCTAGGCAAGAGGAAAAAACAGAACCGTTTAATACTTACCCCTTCAATAAACGACAGAGTATGACGTTTCTTCAGATGAGGCTGAAAAGAAGGCGTGTACAACGTGAATAGAACTTTTTACTTCTTAACAAAGAGGTCTGGATTGAGTACCCAATTCTGGTAAATTTGCGAAGGAAGACAAAAACATCACCCCCATTCTCGGTTGAAGCTGTGGCAAAAAGTCGTTTCGGACTTCAGAGCACTTTTCAGAGAGCTTATCATCGACAAATTTTCAATAAATGAGCTAGCAGTGGCTCAGTTTTCATCAAGGCAAATGTTATTGGCCTTTTTGCCATATTTCTCGTTATTTTCTTTCTTTGTTAGGTGACTTTTCTTTCAACCGAATAACAACAAATTGCAAACTGAAACCGTTGCGTGATCGCACTCTTCAGCTCTAACTTTTACACCACAAGATCAGCTAACCGTAAACGAAAACAACGAGAAACAGGGCCAGAACATGGCCAGGGAAGAGAGAGCTTCCTGTGTATCAATTAAATAATTTCCAACACGATTTGAGTAAAGTTATCGTTGATTAACTATTTGAAAAGTGTTATGTGATCCAAAGGAAGTTCTTGCCACAGCGAGCATCGTTATGCCAAGAACAGGGGTCATGCCTTTGGATTCGTTCACAAATTTACCAGAATTGGAGGCTCGATTCAAACATCTTTTTAAGAAGTATAAAGTCTATTAAAGGATCGGAGATTAAAAATAAGTAATGGAAATATTACATTTTGCTACTTCTCTTGAAAATCTCATTCCGTTTAATCATTTCAAAGAACCAAATTATCTTTTAAAATAATAGCAACTGCGCCAATGGAATAAAGGTATTGATATCATCACAGAGTCTTCTTGTTGAAAGCAAAGAATATACTTCTTGGGCAATTTGAGCATTTCAGCTACCTTCCTGGTAGCATCACTACCATGCTACCTCGTTTTTTGAGCTCTTATGAAATGAACAGTTTGCAATGTACCTTCTCACTAGATCCACCAACGAAACTCCAAGCTCTAATGGAAAAGAAACAAGACTTTATTCAAAAAACTTTCAATAATGGTCCGACATACTTCGTGCATGTCAAAGAAATGGGACGACAACGAATTATTTATTGGAAAAATAATGTTTGTCTGTCCACAAAGTATTTTTCCTACACTGGACTGAAGCTTCACGCTAAGAATATCATGAGTATATATTTGAAAATGTGTGACTCGGTCAATCCAGTCATTTTTAATTAAATTTTGCACGATTCCGATATTCTCCGGTTATGTACTTGGATACGAAATACTCCTCATCAATGCTCTGGTAAAAGGTTATCAACTACAGTCTACACTGTTAACATCAACATGGCATGGTAAGAACTCGAAAAACTAATGTACACAGTGCAATTTTCTCTTCAACTTGTCTTTGACAAAGGCCATTGTAAGAAGACTGCAAGGAGTTTTTGATACGACTGTTGCACGCTGCAATGCTCTCTGCAACTTCCAAGCATTCCGGTCAAGCAACTGTCATGGCGACTGGGGGCAGACTAACTTTATTAACTGCACGTATATGCATGTATATTATGTGCACGTATATGCACGTATGCACGTAAATCAACTGCACGCATAACTTTATTAACTGAGCTACCTTTATTAACTGCACGTATGTGAAGTTCAGGAATGCAATGCAAGTTGCAGAAACATGTGTAACACGGCGCCGTGACCCTGAAAGTATTTAAATCCTGCAGAATGTGCAACTGAGCTCTGCTACTGGCATTCGTTGTGGGAGCAAAACAATGCGTTGCAAGTTGCAGAAATGACATGCTACACAGACAGGGTAATTAGCCAGCAACTTGTTTCGAAACAGCATTGCAATATGGCTTGCCAGAACAATTGCACCGTGCAACACTAAGTTTAGTTCCATAATCATGCACATATATTAATAATTATACACTGACTTCTTCTTCGCAGCAGTTCTGACACGATCTGTCACTTCGGCAGTTCTCAAGGTGACACCAAAAATATCTTCATGGTATCTTCCAGAAGACTGTAAGAAAAACATATCAGTGTTATGTTGATTTTCTCAAAGTATACCGGGTGAGCCAGAAAAAAGTTCCCATTTTGAAAAATTCATAGCACCAAGAGTACCTCACAGATTTGAATGATTCCAATTTAAAAGCCAAAAGATCGAAGTATTTTTTTAATTTTTCTCCCTGTCTTATCAGCACTCCAAGTATCGGTAAATTTAACTTGATGAAAATTTAATGGTTGCAAAATAACTGAAAAAGAGCATCAAACATTGATCAAATTGTAAGGTCTCTCCTTACATAAAACTATTGGCACGGGGCGTTTCAGCTCTCTCACGGGTTATGCGACATCAATTTGCAAACAAATACTAAAGATTTTCAGTCCCTGAATACATAAGCAACGAGACTTTGCAATATCTGATTGAATAGCTAACATGTTCAATCATTTTTACAAGTTTTCCTGGCTGAGATTAGCCTATCCGTTCAGATCTTGCAGGGGCTTTCCAAGAAAATGTCTCTTCGAGAAACCTTGAAAAATAGACTAAAATCACGAGCAAGTTTCCCGAAGATGTCTCCCTTACAGTGATGACTTTAGCACATTTTAGCAAATTTTTTCCTCTAAGAAGAATAAAAGTCTTCCCCCTAGAACGAATATTTTATTCAGGAGGACAAGATATATGGATGCCTGTAAGAGTCATTATTGCTGGGACGGAAAACTAATATAAATTTTGCTCGTCATCTTTACTCGTTATTGTAGGTTTTCGAAAGGGGCTGTCTGCAGGAACTCTCTCATATCGAACGGAATGAATAGCCGATCAAAACCGGGTAGATAACAAAACCTGATTAAACATATTCGGAATGAAAAAAGACAGTTTTCGACATTCATGCTCTAATATACAGGGCGCAGCATTTTTCACACGCCGGACCTTTAAATTAGGACATATGGTAGAAATTTGGTACATTTGCTGCTTACCCTTAACTGGCTCATGCATTCCTGTGCTTCAACTTGCGACAGCGCAGCAAACTCTTGCAGTAAATTCAACATAGTCTTTGCAACATCATTTGCCATTGAGACATCTCCACAAACGTAAATATGTCCACCATTCAATAAAATCATCTCACATACATCCTCCGAGTTCGCCTTCAATAGGTCTTGTACATATTGCTGAAAGATCAATGAATATGAACGTTTTAAATTTATCGACTGGATACAACAAATCATCGATAAATGTGTGTTTGGGTGATTTTGTCCAAAGTTAAACAACAAAGCATGGGTCTCGGGAAACGTGGAATCTGTTATATGGCATTATACATTGTCGAAAAGCATCAGAAGCATTAGGCCTACCTTCTGCATCATCAGTATATCGATAATATTTGATAATATCTTCTCTCGTCTTGATTTTTAATGTTCAGATGGCAGCTTTCCCAAATCAACTTCACTTGCACAATGCGCCATATTGAAATAAGTTGTCGAGTTGTTCAAGCTCCGTCAAAGGAGAGACTGCAAAAACACAACAACTTACTTCACTATGGCACGCTGTGCAAGTGAAGTCGAGCGTCCCGCAAACGCAAACAGAGAAAATGTCCCGGCAAGGCGAGATATCCCGGCAAGGTGTGATCATGTAAACAGGCCCTTAAGGTATCAAAAAAGCAACAACCGTACAATTGTAGTGTATTCCTTCAAATACAATCCAAGTATCAAGAAGAGGAATAAGTTTTAATAGATCAAAACTGGACGCACCTTTGGTTGTCCTGGTTCCCTTGAAAACGCAGTACAGCATCCATCCAATATCCCTCCTTCATGCATGTTCATCAGCTCATCCTTGTAAAGATAATCAAGACAGGATGTTCTGCAGCCAAAATAAAGCTCCATTGGGCCTAATTCTTCTTTTTGAACACCGTTTGATATCTGATAGAATCGATGCTGCCAGAATGATCTGAATGGGGCAATACCAGTGCCTGGACCGACCATTATCACAGGAAGGTATGGGTCATCTGGGAGATGGAAGCTTGGTGCTCTAGATAAATGACATATTTTAACGTTAAACAGCATAGGAAAGTGGTTACAGATTGGTAAAGGCCTTTTACAGGGAATGAACGGAGATAAACCATGGGCTGTAGGAGAAATTTTAGGCCACCTATGAATGAACTAAACTGAGATATTGTCTCCCTCCTTCTTGCGCTTGTCTTTTTGTTCACCTTCTGGGGCAGCAAACAAGCTCCTTTCAGGTCTAATACACTTCTAGAGTTTAAGCCCGCCGTTTCAACTTTTAATTTCAACTCACCAAAGTCTCAAAAATTAAAAAGTCTCCGTCCGGCTTGCTCCTTCGTAGCTATAATGTCATGCAGCGCAGAGAAAGAAAGCAATTTTTGTATGCGGGGCAAGCTAACAAGGAGAAAGCCAGAACGAGACGTTGTAAATTGAGATTTTGGCGGGTTGAAATTGAAAGTTGAAACGACAGGCCTTAACTCTTGCAGTGTATTAGACCTGAAAGGGGCTTGCTTACCGCCGAATAAGGTAAAGAAAAAAAGAATAAAAGAAGGAGACAAGGTGATTTACATACTTTATGTCATACCACCTGATTCGTAGGTGGCTCAAGATTTCTCCTACAACCCATGGATTAACCGGGTGAGTTTGTGAAATGAACCAACATGCTTGAAAAATCATACTTACACTCATTTTTCAAATACTATAAATTTTGTCCAGCCTCGATATTCTTAACATTTTTTCGTTTTTAAGTCTAAATATATTTTTCAATTCCGATGTGGTTTCAGGAAAACATCTAGTTCACAGCTCGACTAGAAACCATGCTTTTTGAAAAAGAGGGATCTGTTAGTCATGCGATTCTCTGTTAGGAACATCGCAAAACAGGCAACTGTTGAAAAATGAGACACAAATGAGCTAGCTGAAGCTGATTCGAAAAATACCAACTGCGTTGCCTGACTGAGGATTTGATTTGATTTGATTTGATTTGGTATTTTTTCATAATTCACTTGAATAAAGAACTTCCTAAACCTTGATTTCACTGGTATTTAGCTCAAAAATAAACGTGGATAACTCCACGCAACTCACTTACCAATTATCAAAATGATAATAGACAATTTTTGGCATAAAGTATTGCTTCCTGATAGCATGGAATGTTTATAATATGAACGTATTATTCATAATATGTTCATGATGCAATTCTTCAACATGGAAGTGTTGCATGACAGTGTGCAGTAATGTGTGACATTAATGACCAAGTAAAATGCTCAATTTGGACACTGAATTTTGTATGACAGTTATCGTTGTATTTGCACAGCATCCTACAAAACCAGGCAATTCTCAAAAAAGCCACCACTGACAATTCATATTAATCAAACTTTGATACTATAGAGAAGGCGGACGCAAAGAAAAAGACAGAATTTTGGCACACTGAGGCCTTTCGAACCTACGTTCTCATCAGAGTGCGACTTTACATTTCAACTTTATATATTAATGAAATACAGTAGAATCAAGCATAAAAGAACCTATTTTTATAAGAACCTTGAGGCTGAAATTCAATGTTTTAAACCCCCTAAATAAGAACATCTCAGAGGCTGAAGCTGAGGGAGGTTCTTATATAAAAGGTTTCATGTCTTCAAAATTCACAAGAATTCTTAACATTCTGATCAGAATCCTTCAGTGGTACAAAAGACTATTAGATTTTTAACGATGACTCTAACCTAAAAATGTTCTGAAGAATTCTCAAGGAATTCTCGAAAGATCTTGTGATTTCTTCTGCTGAAAACAGTATTAATGTGTGCAAGGTGTATATTGTATATAAGAACCTCTTTAAGAACCTTGCAGGCTGGAATTTATAATAAAAGCCACTTAATCAAGAACCTATTCAGGCTGCCAAAGAAAAACCCAGGTTCTTTTATGCGGGTTTCTACTGTAGATCAGCTATAGTCTGAAGCATGATAATGAAAATTTAGTGAACTGGCACAGCAAGATCCTCAATAGCAAAAGACTGATCAATCTGGCTGCAAAAATCAAGATCCTTTCCGCAAAACCAGTTTATACAAAGACATTTTTCCTCTACGTTCAGCTGTGTTGGCAGTATGGAAGAAAATTCACTTACGATCTAACGAAGCACGGAACAGTGTCACCAGGTTTCAAGGAATCTAGCCATGTTGAGCAAACACCGTGATGTAAGGGCCCTTTACCTCCTGAAATACAAAAGAACCAAATGAAGTTTTACTGTAAATAGATCATCGGTTAATCACAGTCTGCAACGAAGTCTTCATATGTTTCATTTTGCACTTACAATGTAGTCCTATCTGACTTTATAAAATCTCTCAGTTGTCGAATTCTTGAGGCTTAAAACTCTTGATCAAATCGCAAGGATCTTCCTGGATGCACAGAGGTAGGCCTAGTGCTTCTGTTGCTTTACAACAATACGTAACCCTATACGTAACACATTCCAGGTTTCCCAACACCCATGGTGATATTTCGAATCCTGGACAAGTTGAAATTTTTACCTTGCGTTCTGTAATTGACAACTGCAACTGTCACATGAACTTCATCTGGATACAACAATGGTGATGACGAAATTGAATAGTATCGCTATGAAAAAAGCAGATGGAGTTCTTAAGTCTTGATTGATTACGTAACGCTCAGTATCGTTCATTGAATTGGATGGTTATCGCTAACACCGGTTATCATTTATATGAGAGAAAAAACAACCAGATTAAGGGCCTGTTTATATGAGGAAAAACACTTCACTTGCCAGGCCCGGTGCTGAGAGGTGAGATTCCACCTTCCAATAAAATCCTTTGTTCTTTCATTTCGCGTTTACATGAGGAACGCAACACCACCGGTATAGTGAAGTCCCACCTCAATAGAGGTGGAATCTCACCTAGGTGAGGTGAAATTTTTCCATATAAACGAAACACCACCGGTATGGTGAGGTGAATTGAATCTATTCGTTGATTCTCATTGGTCAGTTCATCCTGATTTCACGGAAGAGAGACTTTACTCCACCTCACCTCTCAGCCCCGGGGCTGACAGGTGAGGTGAAAAATCTCATATAAACAGTGACTGAAATCTACCTCGCCTCTCAGCCCCGGGTCTGGCAGGCGAGGTGTTTTTCCTCATATAAACAGGGCCTAAGAATATCGAACAAACACAAGGAATCGCCCCTTAAGTCTAGTAATAAGTAATAATTGTTCAAAATTTACTACTTTCTGACTAATTTGTCAGAATCAAAATTTTCAGGCTTTGTGTGTGTGTAAAATTCTGAGTCTTAGTTAAGTAAACAAGGGGATTAATAAGGTCGTAGTAGTGAAAATTTCAATGAAAGTCATTTAGGGATGCTTACAGATTGCAACAGAGGCAGCTGTGTCAAGAGCAACATGACATCCACTTTCACAGATGGAAATTCCTCCAATACTTCAACTATATTCGGGTATCTATAATATTTCCAATCTTCATAAGAACTCGATCCCTACAAAAAATTAAAGTGTAATTCTAATCAAAATATCTTTGGGGCCACAAGAAAGATTAAAGACCAGCTGAAGTTAAATTACGCAGTTCATTGGCTAGCTTCAAACGAGTGTTCGTAACAAGAAGAGGAGAGGCAAAGTATCATATTTTATCAATTCATGAAGGACTTCGTAGCTTCAAAAGATATAAATTCTCCTAGCAATGGCTTTACCTTCGCTGAATCTAGACAGTTTGTGAGTTACCAGGATTGAAAACATGCATCATAATAGCACATTTTCAAATAATCATACAAATTTGTCAGTTCGAAACATGTGAAACCGCCATAACAAACGAGGTGTCTTCCACAGAGCCATTATTTTCTTATCTCTGGTGTTTCAAGAACATGAAATCTTAATGGTGATATCTAAGGTTAAATAGCGACGATCGCGTGCCTATCATTTGAGAGGTTTGAATTTGTCAAGCCGTTACGAATATTAAAAGAAATGTTGAAGATTGATGATGATGACTTTTGCTGAAAGTCAAAACTGATTTCAGGCTCAATTATTACAATGTTCAAATATGGGTAATTATATACTGCAGTTATGTTTCAGCATATATGCTCCTGCAGAGGAAACTTAGAGAATTTATGGGTGTATTTGATTGATAATTCTAAACCTACCAAATTCTGAAAACGGTAGACTTCGCAGAGACGGAAACACAGTTCCCAATCAAACAAAAAGTTCTTCAAAGCAGCAGGTTTCAGACTTATCCTGGTGAAGACGAGGTTTCCAGTTGAAGAGCACGAAGACGAGTCTGGTGCTTGGCAACAAAGAGTAAAGTTACCGATTACCGTAGCAACGCGACCAAAGGCGCCTCGTTTTCAGAGTTCTGCAAATGAAATCGAGAATCTCTCAAAAGTCTGCCAAACCTTCTGCCTCTTGGAGCAGAAGGTTCAGCAGGCCTGTCAAACCTGCCGTTTTCAGAATTGGGGAGTCAATCAAACACAAATTCCGAGTCTTCCAAGTTTACAGTTTTCGGAAGTGGTACCAAAGAAGCACACCCTATATATTTCTGCGAAGAAGTAGCTCCTCCGTAGTAGAAAATATCTTTTCCTCCGCAAAAGAACAAAGCGACGGCAATGAAGCACAACAGCGGTGTCTAACCACCCATGGTTCGACCGAATGTCTATGCACAGCTATACCATATAGACATCGGCTACAAGAGCACTCATTTGGGCCCTGTTTACACGTTGCCGTTTCATGTCATATCGGATTGCGGATCTGTTTACACGACACTGTTTTCGCTTCATATCGAATTGGCCTCCTGTTTATACGAGAACGCTTCACTGTGCACTACAGTTGTCTCACTGTAAATGCTATTTGCATCCACTGCGCATTCTGCGTAGGACTCCAGATGAATGGGAGGCTCCTAGAATTGATAATGAGGCTCCGTATTCAGTAGATACCGGATTCAACCGTTCACATGATATCGGATTGGTTTCACCATTCACACCACTTTCAGAGTGTTTTCATTTCATCAGCGTTTTCATTTGAAAACGCAAAAACGTATCGAATTGATGCGTTCTCGTGTAAACAGAAGGCCAATCCGATATGAAATGAAACGGTAACGTGTAAACAAAAGGCCAATACGATATGAAATTAAAACGGTATCGTGTTAACGGGGCCCTAAACATGGTGCAATTTTATCCACTTCAACACGGTAAGGGTAAGAAAAGTCAATCTTACCTGAACCATTCACAAGTCAAGACTAACGGACCTACCTTTCCAAGATCTTCCAGTGACTTCTTTTCTTTTTCATCAGTGGCCTAAAAATAGGGCAAAAATGCTAGAACCATATTTGCGAATCTAATAACATCCACAACTTTAGAACAGATCAAAATATCTCAATGAGTGGTAGGACACAATTAGGTTGAACACATTAAAATATCTCCATGAGAGGTAGGACACAATTAGGTGAAATGCTACAAAATTCTCTTCCTTGACACTCAGCCTTTCTCAGTCATTTTTCCTGGCCTTGAACTGCAGAGTTCCGTCACATGTGCTTTTCAGAATGTTTGGGCATAAGTTGCCTTTTGGCATCTCCTGCGCATTATTGTCCAGCGCAGGGGTCTCGAAATCGAACGCGTGATATCACGTGAACAAAAAAAAGAGGATTTAGAATAACCTGTGTAGCCAGTTGCATAAGCAGTTGCGGAGTAGGTGGTGTTGTTAAATCCAGATAGCTAGTTAATGCAGCCCTCAAAGTGCAAGGGCTGGGCAGGCGTTTGATCAATTCCCATCGCTTTATTGGGCCAAATGGACCTAATAAAAAGATCAAAACTAGCAATCAAACAAAAGAGAAAATATAATATTTCAAACAAGTGAAAACTATGGCGTCTAAAAAAATTCCTCTCAGTCTGCTATTAAGGTCTGGTTCATACTACAAGGTCGTTTGGGTCGTTAGAGTCGTGCAAAAAGACCCAAAAGACGAAGACTCAGAGCTTGAGAAGAAAGCGAAAGGAAGGATCAAGTTTGGTTTTATGGTGTTAAAGTTGCTCTATTTAGCAAAGAATCTCGCCTTCACAACCTCGCAGAAAAATCTCCATTGAGAAAGAACATCAAACAACGCTCATCAGCAATCATGAATTTTGAGCAGCAACCCTGGTATCTGGTATGAAATATGAATACCTCCATGCTATCGTACCTGAGGTCTCCTTGCAAATTTCCATTTTGAGTGGCTCATCCGCACCTGGGGCATTGTCTATCAAGCCAATCACAGCACTGACCAATTCTGAGCTGTTTTCTGCAAACACAGCCAGATGGTCACCAGGCTCATATAACTGCTCCTCGTTACCATCAGTCTTCATTTGCACAAGAATCGTCGAACGGCTAAATGAGAACAAAATCAAGGTAACTGTAGACAAAATAATTAGATGAATAAACTTCTTGCCAAAGATCTTTAGAATGTGTTCGAAACTTCCAGAAACTTCTAGAAGTAGACATTTTTGCTGCTAATGATAACATAACCGCTCCCCAGCCCCCACCCCCATTATCTAGCCTATGAGTAATCCCATTCTCCGAAAGAAGAAAGGGTCTACAAAACGAAAAGCAAAAGATTGCAACAGCCGCAAAATTGTTTTAAGCCTCTATTCAAATAAGGTGTGAAACGCTGAAACAGACCTTAACAACAGCTACATCAATGAAGTTCCAGGAATCTGGAAACCGCTGTGGCACGCTTGTACTCGTCAGATGGTAACCCCGTTCTTCTTTTGGATAACGGGTCTACTCGTAGACTTTCCGTTATAAAAAAGGGTTCTTTTTTAAGACAACTACCAAACTACCACGACCCGTTATCCAAACTACCAAACTACCACTACCAAACTACCACGACCAAGAATAAGGTCCTAATGTAGCGCATCACTGTCATCGATAGCCACATAGCCAGCCTAGCCTGCGCGCAGATTCTACTGATTCGCTTTCAAAGAGCCTCTCCCCTTCTGCAGTGTACGCATCAGCGACCAAATCTTTGTTCTCAGTTTATGAGAAACAACAAACCTTTCTTGCCTTTGTTGGGGATACGAACAGGCTGAGTTGCAAGTCTCAAGGAATCCCCCAAACAGGGCTCCAGATCGTATGTGTAGTAGCGATTTATGTCAATGAGAACAAGAGAAGAAGGGCTAGCAAAGATGCACGTAACTGTAAGAGCCCTACCGTTGATTCGCTCTCAGCACAGCTGAATCACAATCGACCGAAACAACAGGGTCAGCACTTCATCTCCCTAACAAGACTGGCTGAAGCATATCCCCTTTTGTTTGAGGAGGGGTTGTGTCATGGTTTAAGTATGCGTGTATTCAATTAGTGAACTCAAAGCAAAGCTGACTAAAGAAACGGTATGTGTAATGAGTGTTTTGTCTAGCCTTTTTATAACCCGTTCTATTTGTTTTATGTTCCATTAAAAATTTACAATACCGGGTGAGCCAGAAAAAAGTTCCCACTTTTGAAAATTCATAACTGCAAGAGTATTTCACAGATTTGAATGATTCCAATTTTAGTTAAAAGCCAAAAGGTTGAAGTATCTTTGTGATTTTTTCCTTGTCTCACGAGCACTACAGAAGTGGGTAAATTCAACTTTCTGGGTGAGAGATATCCTCTGGATATTAATTGCCATGGGATTGAAACTCTTCCGTATTTGTTTGAAAATCGTTGTCTTACAACTCTTGAGAGAGGTGAAACGCTCATTGCCTATTGTTCGGTGTGAATAGAATCGTTACAACTTGATCAATGTTTTAGGCCCTTTTCCCGTCAATTTGCAACCATAAATTTTTTTATAAAGTTAGATTTACCAATACTTTTAGTGCCGGTAGGACAGCGAAAACAATCACAAAAATACTTTGATCTTTTGGCTTTTTACTACAATTTGAATGAATCAAATCCATGAAGTAGTCTTGGTGTTATGAATTTTCAAAAGTGGGAACCTTTTTCTGGCTCACCCGGTACATGATTACTAATTACCATACCTACACCTAACGCTACCCTGCCACAGAGAAGATACCCCAAGGAGCAAAACATATTGTCTACTCAGGGGTCATAACATAAAAAAGCGATTAATAAAATGACAAACAGAGGTACCGGGTGACCCGAAAAAAAACTTCACGAGCTAGATCATAGCTGGCTGCCTTAAAACAAACGCTACTGCCAAATGCTTTCTATCACAGTTTAGTTGAAAGGCGTGGTTATCTTCTGGGATGCTGCATGGTCATTTTAAGCAATGATTACCATCCGAAAAACCAGATTGAAAGAAAAATTCGAATTCCGGATTCCTCATTTTGAGTGAAATAATCACCATCATTTTCCAGTCAATATTTTGTGAAAACTCGACATAGCGATGGATTTGAAGTCGTCTAAGGAAATTTTTTGTTTGCAAAATGATTTACCCCTGTTCCTCATTCAAATTTCAGGCTCCAAAGCAATTCGGAATTCAGCTGTTTTCACACTTTCCAAAAGTTGGACTGGAAAGTGAAAGAATGGTCTTAAGAAATGAATGAATTTCCATGTTTTTGAAACTGTTTATTTGGACAGTAAGCATATCTTAAATTGACCAAGCAACACCTCAAAAGATAGCGGAGCCTTTCAGCTACATGCTGATACCTGGTTTGTCTTCATAACATTTGCCTTTAAGAAAATATGTGTGATCTAGCTCATTAAGTTTTTTTTGGGGGTCACCCGGTACAAGTTAAGGATTCTTGCCACAAATAGTTGCGAGTGAAGATTTGAAAGTTTAGAACCATCTCTTGTAATAGCCTGACTAGAGCTAGCCTAAATTAGGTATTGGCTGACCTGTTTGATTTTGGTGACCTGGATATGAAAAGATTAATCCTTAAAGTTCAAACTTGTCAACATAAACAGTGCAAAGCAAAGAGCCTGACAAAGGTAAAAGGCAAGGAGAATCGCTTGAAGCGTAACGATATTCAAACAAAAGATCTTCCCGTGACTTTAGCTGGAGCTCCAGGTAAGGAAGATCATTTTGAAGCATAAAGATATCCAAAAAAGACCTACCAGCAACTTGAGTTTAATTTTCACACACTCACCTAGAATCTGGATGCTGCAAGTTTTGTTTAGATATAACAACAGCTTGTGAGATCTTCTTGTTGTGCACACGAGCAAGCCCTTGGGTAACAAGAATATATGAGAAGGAAAACAATAATAAATTGCTTATAAAGACAGAGAAATAAGTCCATAAAATAATATTGACATTTTCTAAACAGAAGATTCGCCATAATGATAACGTCTATGTGATCAGTTCTTCTCAGTATTCTACCAGTGCTGGAAAACTTTTGCCTCCTGCAAATCAGTGCAAATGTTTAAAGGTATTCTTCTGCCTATGCCGCTTATGTGGATCTGGCATAACTTCTCCCGTCTCATCTGATTTCAATTATCTTACATAACTTTCCACTTCACATATACGCCGGATAAAGACAAAAAGCAAGTTTTTCTTTTGTTCATATCATTCGAAAAATCCATTTGTAAAGAAAGTAATTTCGTCATAATCAGTGTTAACGGCTCAAGCCCTATAAACAGATACGATTCAAATCATTATTTTGCACTCTCCAATTTTTCTGTTACTAATTCCTTGTCGGTTCTTTTCTTCCTTCACTTCTTCTCCAATCCTCCCCACTCATTTTTCTAGCATTTTGAATGAGCACAAGAATGAATGAGCAAACTATGGCGAGAAAACTATGCATTGGAAAAACAAAATTACCTTCAAATCGATCCTCCTTCTTGCTCGACTCAATAACTGTGTACCTGAACTTTCCTTTCGTCCATGAACTTGCAGATGCAGTCAAACTCTCAACAGCATTCGTCATGGAAAGTGTATCAGCGCAGAATGTTTCACAAGCCGCCTATGAGACGGAGAGAAATTGATGAAAATATTTAACAGAAGCTTTGGAATCTCTTTTCCAGCAGAGGATTGTCTCAAAACTGCTCTTCCATGACGCTCTAAAAAATGTTATACTGCCCTACCTATCATATAAGATTGCCAAACAAGTTTCATGGTACTAAAGAGGCATAGTGAAACCTTTTCTCACTGTACGAAAAAACTTGGCCCGGTAAAGAAGGTTGTTTACATAAGTGGAGCATTAAAAACTAATACCCTGAGTATCTCTTATGACTATGCTCTACTCTGAATTCTCTTAGATATCATTCACTTAGAAACAAAGAACAACATCATTGCCGCAAAGAGTAACATGCGTCAGTCAAAACAAAAGTGCATGTACTGTGACAAACAGTACAAGTGAAGGAATTTGGATAATACGATAAAATATCAAATCTCGAAACCCCTAGCCCTAGCCCTGGACATGATCCTATACCGAATGCTAAACCTAACCTTGGCACTGAACCTAGCAGCACTAACCCTTCACCTAACCCTATCCCATGTTAAAAGTAACCCTTACCAAAACCTTAACTTGTTTCAACAGAGTGGTTATCCTCAAATGACTATCTTTTTGATACATTGGTCTGCTCCCAAAATTTCGTGCAAAAACAGATTTGAGCTCAATTGGGTATAATAAAATGTTTGGTATGGACAGCGTAATAAAGCGTCTTAGTTATAAATACAACATGCCCAAAGAGTAATATAATTTCGGAAGACAAACCTTGAAGACATCTTTCGCCCATGCCATAAATGATTCTTCTTGCCCACACAACTCATCACCTTCTCCCAATGGGAATATTTCTTCACCTCCCAAGCCGACGATCAAATTTCTGCAGGAGTGTGCAAATGCACAGAAGTGAGGATATGCTCTTGAGCCAAGGCCAAAGACGGAAAACCTAGCGAAACAAAGTTAAACATATTTATGAAAAATCTGGTAATCCAAGGGATGATAAATCTATTATTACCTGAAACAAACATTTTCTGCAAATGGGTCTGTTTCTATCTGATATATGCGTCATTTACAGCAAAGCTACTGTTGCTTACAGCCACTTCAGATCACGTGATTGTCCTTTAAGGAAACTATCTTTCATGTAAGACTACGTTCGCACGAAGCCAGCACATTTTGAAAGCGGTGTTTTCACGGTAGCAAACTTTAATGTGACGGTATCAAAATTTAAGCTAGCTAGTGTAAGCTAATTTAAGCTTAAAATGTGACGGTAGCAAAATTTAAGCTAGATGCCGGAACAATTTGAAACAGTAGGATAATATGCGGTAACACACTTCCAGCAAGATTTTGATGGCAAAGAAATTTACCTACTCCTTAAGAATCGATCAGTCTCATTCTGAACGCATTAAAGAATGTTCCATTTTCATTAATTCCGACTATTCACTCGATGTCGTTTCCAAAATCTGCCGGTTAGAATTCCTTTTTCAAAATCTACCGTTCAAAATCTGCCGGCAAAAAATGTGCCGTTTTCGTGTGAACGGGAGGCATATCCGCCACATTTTTCACCGTTTTCAAAATGTGTCAGCATCGTGTGAACGTCAAGACATCCAAGAAATTCGTACCATAAAAAGTGTCATACAAGTTGCTGTATCAGCAAAAAAAGATACGATATTGTATGGTTGGCCTAAGTGTATGGTTGACCTGAAGTGGGCATACACAGCGTTAATTTTTCTATTCGAAAATCATTTTCGGTGGTCTTTTGAAAAGAGTTAAATATTAGAAAAACAGGTAGTAAAAAAGAACCTGAGATTTGCCAATGGCTGGGAACTGTCTGTGTCTTGTTTATCCATGCTGAATGACTGGATATGAATGCTGCTCAGGCGCCTTTTCGCTTTCCTAAATAAAAGAACCATACAGGGCAAGTAAGAAAAAGTTAAATAAGTCCCAAAATGTACAATCTTAAAATAAAGCTGCAATAATAAATAGGCTCGTCTTCAATAGACCACTTTCACAATGACGTCAATTTTTTGAAATACTTCTTTGAACATCACTCGCCTCGATATCATGTGGATCTAAATCTCAAAAGCGTGCATTGCTCCTAGCAACGCATAAAAATAGTTTTGTACGTGTCTTTGCAACATAAGGATATGATGTAGATTTCTTGCTGTACACGGAATCACATCTCGTGCTTCGAATTGAATTTAATTGTGAAACTGGTCTATTAAAACAAAGAAAAATTTATACACAGCATTTTCTCTTTGAATATCCATTGTTCACGGAGCGTGTGTAACTTCGATAAATGTAAACTTTTAACCTTGCACAAAACCTTTGAAATATTTATCAAGTCAGACAAATAATATGTCATTCGAGCACAAGTTTCAAACATTTGAAAAAGGTACTTTGCACTCCGAAAATTCTAAGGGATTAGTATGGCAGAGATCTCCATGAGCGTTAAAAAGATCGTGCAATGTGAACGCGGCCTTACTGAGAGCAATGCACGCTTTTGGGATTTAGCTCCACATCATCTCGAGGCGAATGAGGCATTCGAAAAGAACTGACGTTATTGTGAATAGGGTTATGATTTATCTATTGATAGACTTGAAGGATGTTTGTCTGTTCAAAACTATCATTCCCAAATAAATAGCATCAAAAGAAACTTACGTTAACGGTGGATGTTTCATTTTGTAAAGCATTTCACCAAAATTCTGGAAAGAAAAAAACAAACTTCGAAAGTTATGTTCTCTAAAATACTCGTCCCGCAATGTGTAAACGTCTTTTGACTATCATTTCCATGGAGCCTCATACCAGTACCCTAAGTTCTAGAGCCTAAAAAAATTTACTGCTAGCCAGGGTATCATACCAGTGGCTAGACGTATGGTGAAGAGCCCCTGGTATCCATGCGGTAAACCTTGCTCAACGGGGATTCACAATGAAGCAGTGAAAAAGCTGACCCTATTTTCTGCAATCATCAATGGAAATATGACGGAATCACGGCTTCCAACCTCGAATCCAAAGGGAATGTTATCAGTTTTTCAATCGAATCAAAATTCTATCACATGTATCCATAGCAATTCATAAATCTCGCAATTTGATCAGTACTCTAAGAAGCTCAGTGTTTGGGCCTAAATAGGGTCATGCTTATCAGATTAATGTTCTGAGTCTCTGTTGACCGAAGAGCCATCAAGTCAAAGGAGCAAAGGGAAGCAAGGCACTCCAGGTCATAAGTCTAATCAGGAGCACCAGGGGAAATTCAGGCGTTTGAAAAATCGTTGTACTTAAACTAGATAAAGGAGCTGCTCAAATGCTTATATTTTTTTGGGACATCAGGTACATTTTAATTTCTGCCAAGTACGTGAGTAAACTGGCAAAGATTACTTGGATCTGTTCAGAATTTGAAGCATTCAAATCCATTCAGTGGCCTTGGTGCCATGAATTTTCAAAGATGGCAAGTTCCTTAGGAACACCCCCAGGAGCAAATATTTCGCCATTGTGTTCGGCACTTGAAGTTTAACAAGCAACAAGCATGCACCTTCGGAGGTCCAGGCTCGAGCAGAATCACCTATTCATTTTTGATCCGGTGAGGCAGAAGGAGCTTGCCATCTTTCAAAATTCATGGCAGCAAGGCCACTGAATGGATCTGAATGCGTTGAATTATGTTTTGAAGCCAACAGACCGAAGTAATGTTTGCTAGTTTACTCACTTTTTGACAGAAAAGATCGGAGATCCAGGCACGATCAAAAATATAAAAGATACAAACCTCTCCATTAGTTGGTGCTTCACCATTTCCAAAAGTACTTGTTACAATCAGCACAAGTTGTTCATGCTCGAGCTCAGGAAAATTGAATTCATCCATGCTCATGACTTTTGGGTCAAACGCATGAGAAAATAACTCTCCAAGAATTTTTGCATAATTTTCTGATTTTCCTGTTTCAGTTGCATAAAGGATGATTGCTTTATGACGTTTGGCCATCGCTTCTCCCATCAGCTTGGCAGTCAAATTCACAGCTCTGCAACAGAAGTGTTCCATCATGAGCGACCAGGACACTAAGTGTTTACCACTGTAAATTTCTAATCAGAATTGGGTGTCCGGAAAAAATTGTCCGACGTTTGATTAGATACTTGATAATAGCGATAAAATGAAGAGGTTCTATTGTCAGGTAACCTTGTCCCTAAGATCCTCAATTAACATTAGACACAAGAATTTCGTAAATCCGCTGAAAATTCACTGGCTTAAAATCTTCTAAAGACCATCGTTGTGCGCAAGCTGAAACGACAGCCATGAACCAGGAAGCTTACGCCTTATATGTTAGATTCGAAAGTGTAAAAGAAAGGCCTAGAAAGTAACCAAGAATAATGACTTAAAGCCAAAAGCCTACTTAGCAACTTCTCTGAATCCCAAGCGACGTTTTCCACTGCTTCTTTGTTTGCCAATTGGAAAATATTTGAAAGGATCTTCTTGGTACTCAAACGAGGGCCTCAAATAGTATGCAAGCATTTCCTGCGAATAAAAACCTGGTATAAATAGCATATTCAGAAGGATTCCAAGAATACATATCAGTGTCATTACTGTAAGGAAGGACAACAAAGGAAATTTGCTCGTCGTTTTCACATGTTTTTGAAAGGGGCTCTCAGCAGAAAATGTTGAATATCCACAGAATGGAACGACCGATCAAATTATTGCTTTAATATCAAGGGAGTAGCATTGTTCCAACGCCTTGCATACTCAACAAAAGCTCAATGACAAATAAGAAATCAACAGATACCGTCGAACAGGCTCCCGGGACGCAAACCATGTTATAATGCTTATAATTACCAGGATATGGCTCAAATCTTTAAAAAGGTGTGTGTACAGTTCTATTACATTTTTCTTTGTATTACATGGCTTGGAGTGACATCAGGATACTTTGCTGTAAAATTGCCGTGGCCTTCTTTTGATATTTTGATCAGTTTCAAAATGGCGGCATTTATTATCTCGAGTCTGTGACGTCATCAAATTCCTAAGTCCTAAACCAGAAGAGCTACAGATTTCTGCTTTCCACTTTACAGTAGACCTTCATAGCTATGTTTTTCTTGAAGATCGTATCAATTTTATTCTCTTGATTTAGGATTACAATGACTTCAATTTTTTCAAGATTTTCGATTAATTTTGCCAAAAGTATTTAAAACCCGGCTATTTTGAAAATAATCAAGATATCAACAAAAAACTACAGCAGATTTACAACAAAGTACCCTCAGTTCCTTCTGAGCCATTCAATTCATAGAAAAACGTGACAAGATTTTCCGTCCACCTTTTTAAGGATTTAAAATATTTTAGCCCAGTGCAAAGTTCATTTCATAACATGGCCAGTGCAAAACGTAATGGGGCCACAACGTTTTTTTGAGCTTGCACACAACCGGGTCAACACTTGTCATTAAGCAAACATGAATGGGCTTGAGCGGGGCAATAAATTTTTATGAGCTCAAGATAGGATGAACTTTACATATAAAATGGCTCACCTTAAGGACAAAATTGTGAATCATGCAGGTTGAGAAATTCCTGCAAAGATGTGTATAATTGACGCCAAAAAGACTCTTATAGATATGAACTGCCTTTCTTATGATCTTTGGCTAATTCATCGGTGGTACCTTAGTACTATACAACATCTGTTGCTCATGAATACGGGGCAGATGCATTTTTTAAGGAAAAGGTGACATGGGAGATGTATTTTTGCAATGATTTCATACGGGGCAAGCAGATATTTTTGCAACAATTTTTCTTCTCCACCGGCCGTGTAATATAAGAAATTCCGCGCTGTCCCTTATACTATACTTACTTGATGGAATACTGGACAAGTAGAACCAGATAATGGAGGCACAATCCACACCCAATCAGCAGGGCAGCCACCACGAAGCTTTTGCTGTAACAAAATGATAAATTTCAGTTTCACAAATAAATATGCAAAGTTTTCAAAAGACCCTTGGCTAGCCATGATTCTTTGTGGAGAAAATGTGGACCTTCCTCAACCTCGATCCCAGGGGTTCAATGTCTCCAGCCTCTCCCTACTTCGTGGCATAGGTTCAATAGCGTAGCATGCTACATTGTTAACTGCCTATCACCAAAGACTAGTCATTTGATTGCCATGAAGCAATTTGAGCCTAATCTAAAGAATGGGTTCCAAATCTTTGGAAAAGTTGGGGTAAAATTTATGACCTATTTCTGCGAAGTGAATGACTTTAAAGCAACCAATTCACAAAATTTTCAGAATTTGGAATATATCCTGACTCTTGCATGATATGAAAGTCTTTTCTGGTTTAGGCTCTCGTTATCTTGCCTTTTATTCCATACAAAAGCATCACCGTTGACAATGTCTTCAAATTTAGATCCTGGCAAAAATATCTTCAGAAACTTATTCATTACCTCATTATCAAGATGCTTCATGAATGATTCAGAGGCTGAATGATGATCCATTATTGTCACTCCTGCAGCCTATGAAGTAACAAAGGGAATTCACAAGTGACACTAAAACAAACAAAATTAGCAAAGTGACTTGAGTAAAAAACAGTCGCCATTAGAAAGGCCGCTGCTTGCTAGATACCAAGAAGATAACAGTAGAAACACGCTAGTTAATGAAGGGCATGTTTAAATTCATTTTAAAATTCACCTGACTGAAATCAGCCAATCTGTTCTGAAATTAAGACGGACTTTCTCGAGAGAGCCTCTTAGGCCTAAATTGAGATCAACGTTTACTGATAATTCTGCCTAAGGCAGTGACTTCAAAATTTTTTAGTAGAGCACGTGTTATCCTCTCGGTGGGAGGAATTCATCGACAGGAATAAGTAGACTGACGACGTAATTCCTCGTATTCGCTCAAAGTTTTTAATCCGACGCTTTTATGTTAACTCATACAAGGACTCACACTAAAACAGATTCTAAACAGGGACTAACTCTTACGAAAAGTCTGAGGAAACATCCAACGTCTTATATCCTTTGAACGTCGAAAGAAAAGTCCAGCGTCGCTTCGAACGTCGCTTCAGAAAGTCGAACTTTGAACTAAAAACCGAATCGAACCCTAAGAATAGGCACGTGGATTGACCGTATTAAGAAGTAGCGATCGGATAGGTCTGACGGACTTGGCCTGACTTGAAGCTGTATTGTCATTAGTTTCAGTTTGAAGCCATAAACATCATTCAATTAATTACGAAAACTAAGACTCATGTAATACGTCTAAGGAATAAGGTTATCATTCTCACAGGAATGGCATTTCATCCTCCCAAAGGGATAACAAGGACAAAACAGAAACCGCAGGCACATGGGCGAAAATTCGTAATTTTGATCCCCTTAGCTCCCTCCAACAGATCCTGACATTAGACAACACTTAATACTTACTTTTTACTTAGACTCTTAATTCATCATTACAATAAGCGTATATCTCTAATGACGTCCTTGTATCAGACTGCTCGATGACGTCATCTGAAGCAGTTTCTGCTCTGTCGATAACACATATTGGATACTGGAGCATTTACAAATCACTGCTGACAGGCAGAAATAAAAGGGAAAGTTAATGGTGATCTAATGCTGTCTCTGAACGTTTCTTGTGGGAATTTTCTCCAAAAAATCTCTCTGAAGGTCAGAATGTAATGATGAGAGGTCAGGGACGAGTGACATAGTGCGGGGTCAATGGGCCCAACGTCCTTTTCCTGCCAAATTCTCCTGTAAACATCAAACCACAACACGGATACTTACATTAAAGCTGTGTAGTACGGCAATGTTCAGCTCAATTAGGGCACGATCTTTCCACAGGGAGGTATTTGTTCTAGTGTCCAGGCCAATTCTCTGTGCGACAGGCTAAGAGAGAACCGAAGCCCTTTTTCAAGATAGATAAATGAAGTAATGGAAGAAGGTCGTACATCTTGCAATCAAGACACTATCAAGTGTACCATGGACTTGCTCAAGTCTCTCTCGTGCTTATTTCTTCAAATACTGCCACTTAAAAGTTACCCGTGCAAAGGAGAGAAGGAAGCCTGTGCGAAAAGAAAGAAAAACGAAAGCGCTTTGTCCCTCTCCTTCACAGAGGTCATCGTTTTGTATTTTGACCCGGAAGAGACTTGGGCAAGTCCAAGTGTAACAAAACGTTCCCACTTATAACAGGCCGTGAAAAATCACACTCAAGGCCAATTTCAAAGACTACTGAAAGAAAACTAGGAAATTTTTTCCATTTTTGGTAGGTTTAGACGGTATCGATCGCCGTTTTTCGATCTATTTACTATTTAGTCTGCTTCCACATAACGAGTTTTCAAGAAATTGCTTGTAGCGCAAGAACTATTTGGCCGAAAATTCGAAGAAAAATTCGCCGATTATTGTTTGGAATTTCGCTTGTGTATGTTGTGTATAACGTATCCAAATGTTTTGCTAGCAAAATGGGCAAAAATACATCAGTTTGCGTAACAGAGACTTCGAAGACAAATAATACTACATTCAGCAATGAACAAAGGTCTTTCCTGACCACTAACGGAAGGGTAGCTAAATGACTTGCGTGATCGAGACACTTCTCCGAAAGGACTTTGTTTGTTTGTTAAATCTGTTGTGATTTACCGGCTAATTCTTATAATAGAGATAACAGGTGATAATAAAAGTGCCTCTGCAAATATAATTAAATCATTGTTAATTAAACTATATTCATAAACATATTTCCTATTAATTGTTTGTCTTTTCGTGGTGTGTCGTTCCTGATTTGCTCATTCTGTAAACATTCACATGAAACTTTCATTTCTTACAAAGGTGCTATTTCCGCATGTGCGTTATACCGCTTGTTTGTTACCATGGAAATTTTCCTTGATGAAACAAATAACTCGTTTCCCCAACATTAAAAAGCCAAACTTTTGGCTGATAAAAACGCCAGCGGATTTATCAGCCAAACATTACGCAGAAACTTCTTTATTTCGGCGGATATGCTTACAGCTAAAAAATATCGAGACCTTTCGCTGGAATTTTGTTGAAAAACATCATGCAGCCGAACTTCCAGCAAGTTCTCTCTGTTTTTGAAATCCTTTATTCCAAACATCATAGTTATGTGAAACGATTTTACAATTTATAAGATATTTAGCTCAATAATTTGAGATAGTTTTCTCAGAAGAATTTCTTCAGTTGCCGTCCATTAGTCACAAGAGATGCAAATAAAATTATCTCTCCTACCTCTCAGATTTCCATTTAAATTTCTATGAACATATTTTACTCACCTGTAGCATGTTGTACCTTGCAACATCACCGAAGTTCCTAGCTCCAATTTCAGAAGCCATATACCTGGATATAAAACGTTAAATATTACATACCAGCACTCAATCTCTTGTCTGAATGTTTTGCTGAGCAATGTTAGGCACAGAAATTTATTTACAGAAAACAGAGGGAAAAATCATACCATCCATTGAATGGGGCACATGGAAACTCAACACCACCAACATCAAACAGCATATTAGCAACGGCAGGGAGGCAGTACCATTTTAGTCCAAGATCTTTGAACCAAGGAAACCTAAAAAAATTGTGATACGTGAAAAATGCATACTATTCAAGATGAACTGAATCAGCTAAAATACTGAATGTCTAAAGCAGAATACATACAAATGGATTTCAGATACATTCAATTTTAACACCAACCCCCCTCCCCCTGTCTTGTTTTTGTGAAAGTTTGGCTCTGGAAACTTCTGCTGAGAAATTTTGGCATTTTCTGCATGTCACTGTGCCTTTGTGTACTTTAGAAAATAGGAAACAGAGCATGTAAACTGCTGATCTTTCATCTTTTTGTGGAATTGTCCAGCTGTTAAGGTGCAGCCTCACACCATAAGTATGCTCAATGCATGCTCAAGTTATCTATTTAACATCCTTGTCATTTCTTTAGCAAGGCATTGTGTTACCAGTTCTAGCTTTATCAGTTAAGCTAAGTGGGCAAAACTATAACTTGTACATTGAGTCTAATTAGGGTGTACTGTTTCAAATCTTGTTGGTCTACATGAGTGGGTTTGAAACCTGTCATTGGAACTAGAAATGGTGAGCTGATTTCTACAGCTGTCCATCATTAAGGTCAATCTGAGGACACAAGTTGTAGTGTCAAACGTCCATACCAGCAGCATAGCTGCCACTACTGCCAGCCACATACCCTAGCATGTGTTAACAAATAATTGCTGCTTACTTGCAAATTCACACAATTTCTTGTGGAAATATAATGTTAACATTCAGTTAAACTATCTACTGGTAGCTACAGACTTGGATGGAATTTATCACTTTAAGGGAAGAAACTTTGGCATGAAGAATCTTTTGGGGAGTTAGAAAAATGCAAAATTAGGAAATTTTGCAGGAACAGGCTTTCATTCTTAGGTTAGATTTCTTGCCAAATTTTCATGATGTCTAAAATGGTCCCTGACTCTTCAATAAGTCTTCCAAATCTTCAACAAATATGTTTGTAGGTAGCATTTTAGTTAAAAAGCTTTGGTGTCAAAGAAGAGGAATAGAAATATTCTATTACACAAATATCAGATTCTGTACCTCAGGAAAATTTGCAGGTTTAAACTGTGGTGAATTTCATATTTTTTGGAAATTTCATGGAACAAACTTTCAGAAATTGGCCAAAAACATAAAAAATGCAACAGTTTCTTGTGGCAAAAAGTTCCTTCAAAGTACTTACTTTGGATGCTTCATTTCAACTTCCATGACAAGATCTGGAGGAATTGTGAAATATTCAGGATCTTGTCCACTTGCTTGCAGTACAAGTGGCAACACATCAAATTTGGTCCCTTTGCCTTTCCATCCCATTGTCTGGCAGATCTAAATTGGTAGCACTATTAGTCAGTCTCATACTTAAAACAGACAAACGATAAATGAATCTGTATACCACTTCAATTAACAGCCCCATTTTGTAAATTATTCAAAATCATTTCAAACAACATTTACGTGACCAAATTCAGATTTGGCACCTGAACTTTAATCTAAATACTAGTTTTTGTATTGCTAGTGGCTATTGTTAATTTTACGCTGAGGCAAAGTTTTAAAACTTATAGTGGATTTGACCATAAAGACTGACTGGGGTGCAAAGTTGTCACCCAAAAGATTTCATGGTCAAATCACTTAGAATATTTAAACCTAAAATCATCACAATCATCATACCTCTGTGAAGTCAACACTCATTGGATCTCCAATAACTGACCCATCAGCTTGCTTATAGCCTGCGTATTTTACAAACTGGGAATTCCATATTCTGAAATCTTTCATGTCCTCTCTTCGCTGTGGAAACACTGTGATGGCAGACCTAAGGTTGAAAGAAGATCACAGTACAAACTCTTCCTCAGGAACGTAAGTGTTCCTTTTTTATATTCAAGCAAATTTTACAATACAAAGTACTTATCTAACACTACATACAAACTACTGTACTATACTATAAGGAAAAATGCCATGGAGAGCAAAAATCCATAGCGACTCCACAGCCTTAACATAGAAAATAAAATAAAAAAGGTGAAAAAGGAACTTAGAGTCTATCTCAAATCAAATGTCATAAATTTTCAAGAGGAATCAATTAAAGTTGCTCCCTTGTGGCAACTTTGCGTCGCCCTTTCATGTTGAGGCACTCGAGGTGTATGGTGGGATGAAGATAAGATCCAGGTGGGCTGCCAAATAAAAATTCCATTATTTAACAAGGTTTTTGCCCGAACTATGGGAAGATCATTGCCCAAAAAGGCTGATTGTTTGTAAATGTTTCCAATTTTAGGGGACAGATATGTACATTCCCAGCCCTCCTGCAGAATGTAGACATGGGCTGGTAAATAATAGAACCTTTGTTTGCATTTCCTTGCCAGCACAAAAATCATGGCATTTCTGTTCTGATTGATGAAAAATTTCAACCAGCAGTCTTGAATTTTGCTTCTTTGATTACAACTTTCCAACAAATTTTTATGTAGTTTGCAGTGCATGCAGCCTTTCTGCTGGGCTATATTGATTTCCCAGTACTTCTCTCGTCCTCTTCATTTCAAATTATGAAACGTGCCCTTTTTGATCGTCTGGAATTCTTCCTTCGCTTTGTAAATTGAAAACTTCCAGAATAATCTGAGACTCTTTGAAAGGCCTTAGAAAGTATCCCAAACTGCAGCGCAAGCAAATCTAAAAACAAATCACACTCCATCTTCTGGCAACTGAACACCAAGGAACACCAAACACGAAGAAGGAAGCAAAATTAAAATGTTGTTGTTGTCATCTGCCTCCTCTGAGTTAAAATGATTTTGGCGGGAGCGCTGCGAGGCCTGACCTCTTCGAGGCTGACCTTCTGACCTCTGCGAGGCACAGGTTAGAAGCCATTTTGCATCGCATGATGATGAGAGCAGAGAGGACAAGGTGGGAGACTTCTTGGCTTGATATGCTTGCACTCGATTGACAAATTTATTGGTAGGCATAACAAATTTATCATTTACTTCTGCTGAATCACATGTGCTCAATCATTTGGGCAACTTCTTATTCTTCTGCAACAACGGTTTTTGCTCGTTTTTTACCGACCCCACCAAATTAGGCCCAGTGTATGAGTTAGGCACATTAGGCATCAGGTAGGCAGAAACTTGGATCATGCCATAGATATAGTACGAAAAGTTTGTTGATTTAAAGGCACACTGTCGTGGTGCTGATTGGATAAACAAGACAAGCAAGAAGAAAAGAAATAGAGGCAAGGTCCAGTAATTTCTAATAATTTCGCTGTACAGTGATATTCACGAAGATGATGATCTGATTCCCTTTATTCTCGAAACAAAGGTTGCTCCAAGTGCATAAAGGCTTGGTAATTTCTTAGAGACGAGAAGAGCTTTGTTTTTGATGTCAACATCACAACTAGCCAATCACAACCACGACAGCGTGCCTTTAACGTTAAATTTTGTCCATTTTAGTGTTAAAAGTTTCTTAATTGGTTTTTTATTTTTTGAATACATGAATAGTCATTGTGGTCTCGCTAACACTGCTGCAGATATGTTTCTTGACATTTAAAGCATCATATAGGAATAAACATGAGTAAACAGAACTCTCAAATTGATCTTGTGCTATGCATCAAAAGAATTATGTGGTCCATTTTAAAGAAATTCATTTCCACAGGACTCTAGAACATCAAGACTTTGGACATGAAGTGCATTTGAAGCAGTAGACCTTGTATGAAGATCATATTGAAGACTGAATTTAATTTTGCCATGGCGCTTGTCAAGAACGTTATCCAGAAAAAAGTTATACCAGAAATGGTTTGGCTAAGAATCACTGATTTATTTTCAAGGCCAAATTTGAGAAACACTGGAGCCTTTGCAAATTGGGGCAGAAGTTTTTTCCAGTCAACACAAGTGCAGTCAAGAATGTACACAAGAAGTCTGCTTATGCAAAAGCCTGGAATCAGTTCTGGGAAGATCGTTTATGGTTCTGCTTTTAAGTCAAGCATTACTGCAAGGCAAGCTATGAATGTCAGTAATACAGCTGCAGCAAAGAAATCTCTGAATTTTTCAAAGATCGTTCTTCTAAGCCTGGGTAGTGGCTTCATGGGCTGGTTTCTATATGCATCAACATTTGAACCAAGGCAATTGAGGGTTTTGAGGGTAACACTAGGAAGTTTTGTTCGGTTCTGGAGATGCCTTTATATTGGAATGTCAATTTCAACTGATTATTGGTGGAATTTAAGAGGCTTGGACACAGAATCAGAGGAATATGCAAGGGTGATGAAACAATGCCATCAGCGTGCTGCTGATAACATTGTGGTGGCTGCGCTTCAAAATGGAGGGTTGTTTGTCAAGTTAGGTCAAGGTTTAGCTGCCTTGAATCACATATTACCAGTTGAATATGTCAGAACACTCCAGATATTGCATGACAAAGCACTGACAAGACGGTATTTTGAAATTGAGCAATTATTCATGGAGGATTTCGGCATGAAGCCAAAAGAGATGTTTAAATCTTTTGATGTAGAGCCAATAGCTGCTGCAAGTCTTGCTCAGGTTCATAAAGCAGTCACACATGATGGAAAAGAGGTGGCTGTCAAAGTTCAGTACATTGATTTGAGAGATAGGTTTCATAGGGATATTTGGGTGGCAGAGGTTATCCTTCAGCTCATCGGCAAAATGCATCCATCATTTGGTTTTGCATGGATTCTGGATGAGATGAAAGGGAAGCTTGCCCAGGAGCTTGATTTTGAGAATGAGGCAAAAAATGGACAGCAGTGTTACCAAGAGCTTGCCCATCTTAATTTTGTCTACGTTCCAAAGATCTTTGCTGCATACAGCAGCAAGCGTGTCTTAACTGCAGAGTTCATTGATGGTTGTAAAGTTAACAACAAGGCATCATTATGGAGCATGGGATTAAGCTTGGCTGATGTTGACAGTAAACTTATCAGAGCATTTGGTGAGCAGGTCTTTATCAGTGGATTTCTGCATGCGGATCCCCATCCCGCAAATGTTCTTGTTCGCAAAGTGAATGATGAAGCTCAAATAGTGATTTTAGATCATGGCTTATATGAGCAGCTACCAAATGATGTCCGCATTTCACTTTGCAATTTTTGGAAATCAATTATCCTTGGTGATGACAAGAAAATGAAACATTACAGTTCAGAACTTGGTGTTGATGATTACAAAACTTTTTCTCAAATTCTGTTGCAAAGAGTTATCCATGGTGGTAGAGGAATGAAATTCAAAGCTCAGATTTCACAAGAAGATTATAAAGAATTGACAGCAATGGCTAAAGATCAATTTGATAAAATTATGAAGGTACTTAGAGGGATTCCTTCAACTGTGATTCTAGTTTTCAGAAACTTGAATACAGTCCGAGCAATCAATCAAGAACTTGGTGAGCCTGTGGATCGTTATCGTTTGCTGTGTGACTGTGCTATTGCAGGCCTAAAGAGTGATGGCTGCAAACTGACTGTTGTGCAGAGGATGAAAGCATTTGTAGAGCAGTGTTGGTTGAGTTTTTTATTGAGATATTACAATCTTCAAGAGACATTTGTTGACTATTATATTAAAGGGCTACAAATGATTGGACGTGCACCAAAGGATTTTAGTATTTCTAACATAGCAAGACAATTGGAGAGTGAATCTAGTTTGGCGATGTAAATTGCTGTTTGTCAATATTCATTTGGAAGATGAGAGGATTTTCAACCAAAATATATATGTACCTGCTGTGCCTGGTTTCATTGGACACTTTATAGAATATTTGATCTGAGAAACAAAGAGCAAAAACTGCGCACACATGCACAAAAATGTGCAACTTTAAGTCTCCCTACCTCCCTGCAATGGACTTGCTTAAGGCCCCGTTCTCACGGGAACGCAACGCAATCGTTCCGTTCCATATCGTTCCGTTCCAAAAAGTGGAACGCTCAGGGGTTGCGTTCACACGGGAACGCTTGAAAGAACATCGTTCCGTTCCAAAAAGTGGAACGATACAATAAGTGATACGAAAAGTGGAACGATACGCAATCGTTCCGTTCCGTTCTCTTGTGAACAAGTTATGAGGTGCAAGACTGGTCCAAAAAACAGAACGATACGATTTTTGCCCAAAGAGAATGCGTTGATGTAGTTGTTGCTGGAAAAAATGGCAAGGACCGAAGAAAAATTTGTGAAACGGAGTGATCGCGTTCCCGTGTTCTGTTCCCGTGTGAACAATCCATTTTTGCGGTCCAGAAACAGGAACGAAGATGGAACGCAACGACTGCATTCCCGTGTGAACGGGGCCTGGTCTCACTTTCTTTCATCAGTCAACTGAGATAATAGACGCTGTGAGGATATAAACCTATATAAACAAGGCCTAAGATGATTATCTTAAAGCCGGATCTCCACTAGACGGAAAAACGTCGGGGCGGAAAACTTTCCGGCAATCTGATTGGCTGATCGAATCGTCGCCGCGGACAAATGTCGAGCCTCGAATAGTAGGAATACGTTAACTTATCGCGGCTCGACATTTTTCCGCCTAGTGGAGATCCGGCTTAAAGTTAGCATCAGGAAACAGTCCTGGTGATGTGAAATTTGGTGGCGTCCTATTGTTCGCATACCTTAACACGTTCAGGCGTGTGATCCGAAGAAAGTATTTTATTTTTATTGCTTAGGACACTTTTAGGAAAAGTGCCAATATCAACAAATGAGGTACGTCTGTTGAACGTGACTATCAACGAACATTTTGAGAGTGATTAGACATTGTATAAAGCTAAATTCATATCGCTGGAGTTGAGCCGATCAAATTACCAAATCTGTACATAGGTTGTCTGATAAAAAGTGTCCCAGTTTTCAACTGAAATATTTCTTGACCTGTTTGTCTTTGCAAAACAGATAAATCATTTACTATAAGTGTAGTAATGCAGTTACTAGATCAACACTAGTCGATTAGTGGATGAAATTTAGGAACGGAAACGAAAACGAGGAGTCGTCCAATGTGAATCAACTATTCGGCTTTTCTGGGCAGTGTTTTACAATATAAACCTTTGGATTGAAACTTTTACCATCTATGCTCCAATGACCGCAAGACCTGCAACTGAAATTAGGCCTGAGACAGTCAAGACAAGGATTGTGCAGTGATGATTTGTTCACACTATAGTTTGAAATTTTTGGATACTGGTGTTCTTGATATTTTCAGAATAAAGACGCATGAATACTCCTTTTCAATGAAAGTCTGCTTGGCAGCCCCTTTAATTTAACAGGAATTTTGCTTCTTTTATTGAAACTAATTCACATCTTCATAGTTTCTTCAAACAGAATGTCGCAAAAAATACACAATTGAGATTCAGGCATTATTTGTTAAAAAAGTGAGAATATTGTCAAAACCAGCTTGTACTGTCATGATCAGATCTAGGGAAATCAGTTACGTGCCAAATTGCTTTGGAATAAGGAGAACCAAGTGCATTCTAGTCATCCTAGAGGTCATATTTACAAACATTTTCCAGGGGAGCATGCCCCTGGACCCCTTAGATTTGTGCACCTCTGATCTCTAGCTTCTTGCTGTACAAGGTCTATACAGCCAGATAATGATGCTCGGCAATCAATGAATACTTATGTGGGGGGTCACTGGGGGGTATGCAATTCCGCATTTCCGCAATTTTTCTGCCCTGTTTCCGCAAATCCGCATACAGAAATTGGCTATTTCCGCTATTCTTTCGGGTTATGAGCATAGTCTTCCTACTTCATATAAAACACAACATAAACCATTTTCTTTCCATTTTGCACATGACCGATCAGACTCAAGCAGTTTGCAGTCATCATGGGTGGTTATTTCGCGCGAAGATTTTGTTGTTGCTGTTGCTATTGTGGCTGTTGTCTTCAGATCTTTGTGATATGTATTGTTTTCGTATGTTTTAAAGTAAATGTTACACAATATTTTGACGGAATGAGCATCAGATCTGCGATTTTTTAGCAACTAATATTAACTTTGCAGAAATATCCGCATTCCGCAAAAATGCAACAAATATCCGCAATCCGCAGAAATGATGTTTAATTTCCGCATTTCCGCACCGAAAATAGGCCGATATCCGCTTTCTGCAAAACCCCAGTGACACCCCCCCCCCCCTATGCTGTCCAATACCTGACACATCTTACAATTCATACAGTCTCTGTCCTCAAGGTACTTGACACCAAACCAACTGCTACACCCTTTTGACGCACCCTTTTGACAAAAAAGAAACTGAAACTAACGCTGTTTTGTGCAATGATGAAAATTCCTCAAATTGATGCCTGGCTTAAGTAATGATTCATTTGTAAGGGTATCATTGGCATTGAGATGAATTAAAAAATATTGGCAACGCAAATTATTCTGGTACGGCAAATGCACATGTTGATATTGTAAAATGCTGATTACAAATTTTGTAGAGTTGCTTCAGATTTAACGATCCCCCCTTTTTGCTTCCATTGCTCAATTCTATCAAACTAGTTAATGCAATTTTTTGCACTTGTAGAAAGTATTTTATTTGTTTTTCAAGGCTGAGCAGGTTGAGAGATATTTGAGTCCCGGAATCTTTTTATGACAAACCTTGTACTTTTTTGGGTAAGTAAATCTCATTTTAATCCTCTCTTAGTAAATTGTCCATCACGTGCAAATTAGACTCATATTAGACTGCCCACGCATATATCAACTTTCATCCACTTGTGTTTGTATCTTGGTTTTGTTTGTATATCTGGCAAAGATCATGTAACATGAGCATAATTCACAGGATCTTGGTGTTGGCCCTTCTTATTAGAGCGGTGTCGCCGCAAATTAAAGATGTTCTGTTTTCACAGTGTTTGGCGCGGGTACGTTAGGCCCCGTTTCCATTACTCCGTTTTCGTATGAAAACGAAGTGGAATGTCTCCGTTTTTGGTTGGTGTTTCCATTGAAAACGATCGAAAACGGAGACATTTGAAAACGCTGTTCAAAGTGGAGTGATTTGAAAACGGAGACATCTGAAAACGCATCGTTTTCAATGGAAACACCGAAAACGGAGACATTCGAAAACGCTAAAACAACAATTTATACAACATCCTCGGTTTCAAAATGAGTGCGAACAAAGGAAACGAAAACGAACGAAAACATAGTTATGGAAACACCCCCTTTTTCGTGCCAGGCGCTCTTGGCGAAAACGGAGTAATGGAAACGGTTAAGATCATCCTAAAATGGAGTGATATGAAAACGGAGACATTTGAAAACGGAGTAATGGAAACGTAGCCTTAGTGATAGCCAGACCAAAGCCCTTTTTATTTCGAATTTACTCAAAGCTGTTCAAAACAAGACAGATTTTTATAGTGCTCATTTGAGGCGATGCCGCTGTAACCAAAATTTTGGAAAGGAGGATTTATTAAACATGGAAGGCTTTGCAAATACATTTGGCTTAAGAATTGGATCATGTGTCATCGAGCAAAGCCATTACAAGGTCACACAAAAATAGCTAAGATAACAAGGAAAACTCCCCTTTGCAAGGGTCCTTCTTTGCCTTGGAGACAATCCCAGGGGGGGTTTTCAAGTATGTTTGCGAAAGGGGAGCTCATATTACTGTTTTGGGTCTATCAGTTGGCCACGAGTTACTTTCTCAATATTCTGGCATCTATTGGCAAAAATTGGTGCTGGCAAAGCATAGTCACATTGTGACAATGGGCAAAGGTACCTTTTGTGAACAATATGGTCTAGACAACGGTTCCGTTTGGTTGGTGAGGGTGGTGCAACCTTGCCCGATTTTTTAATCAAGAACCCCTTTCTCCCTTTGTGATATCCTTCAAAGTTGTTTGCAGAATGCGCAGTCATAGAATCTTGGTTTTCATCTTTCAAAACAAGAGAAGTTGCGTTATTGAACGCTGTGGAGCAGGAGCGAATTCTGTAAAACAAAGACTTAGGTTTCCGAGAAGACAAAGCGATTTGCCTTTCAGGAGAATAGACTTCACGCACGTCACATCTCTGAGTGCACTCAATCAAATCAAAGTAAACCGAGGAGAAGAAACTTTATGGCTGGCTGCTATGGTGTGCATTTTCCGCCAAAATTAGTGTTATCAATTTTGTCTTTGATATCCTGGTTTTATGCTATCATCTAACAATTTCAGTCATATTTTCGACTGTCCTCCATTCTCTGCGCCGGTTCTATTCCTCTTATGCCGCAAATCATCTTCAATCTACTTCGATTTTTCATGTGCTTCGATTTTTCGTATGGCTAAATTTTTTGATCGGTTAATTTCTATGTGCTTCGATTTTTCATGTGCTTCGGTTTTTCGTATGCCTTGATTTTTCGTATGACTACATTTTGATCGGTTAATTTTTATGTGGTCCGATTTTTCATGTGCTTCGATTTTTCTTGTGCTTCGATTTTTCGTGTGCTTCGATTTTTCGGATAGATGCGCGTATCCGAAGATAAAGCTGCGCAGAATGTTTTGGCGCCAAAATGAAGAGGCTGGAACAATGATGTATGGGCTGGAAGCTGTCACGGTTAGGCCAGGACTACTTCATACGAAAAAGTGTTGCTAAGGAATTGGACATTTGCTATCTGCGGCTCCCTAGGAAGTACTGCGCAGCGATGCATTGTTATTAGATGAGATGGCCGAACAATGATAGGGCGATTCGTAATCTTATCTCAAACGCTACGAGAAAATTTCTAAACTTTACCCTCAAAATGCCGGTTACTTTTTTCTCGGAAAGTTGACAATTTTCATATCAAAAAGACCCGCCAAGTGTACTCTCTTAGCCTCAATGTGTACTTTTTTGATATCGTGTACGAGGCAGATGCAATATTGCAGATACTGAGGCCTGTGCTTGTACGATGAAACGTACGCCGTACTGAAGCACTTACGATTGCCGAGGACTTCTGGTTTTAAAATCAAAATTGCCAGTTCGAATTTTGCAGAAAATGGAAAGAAAAGTAGACTAACGGAATGAAGAAGAGTTTATTGTGCCAGAGCAACGTGTACTTTTCAAAAATGATTTAAGACTTTGGCTCAAGGGATGAAAATTGCAAGAAATTTGCTGAAAATGATCGATGCGGCCTATCCAAAACAGTGGGCGTTGCGGGTGAGTGAAAGCTATTATCTTTTGTCCAAGCTCTTTTCCACATGTGTAATCAAAAGTGCACGGGCCCAGTTGTCACTACTCGCACTTCTTTGGCGGCCAGACGCACTCCCAAGAGATGCAGAGCGTTGGTATGGACTAAAAAGACTTGCAAAGCTTTGCCTTATGTCAAATTGCCTGTCGAGAACATTGACTTGGCGACTGTACTGTTCCTTGCACTTGCTTAAGACTGACTCGTATGTGGTCTAGGCGCATTTGATCCGGAAGAGCTAGACGGTCCAGGTGCAGGTACTGGTGGTGGCATCAGAGGTGACTGGGACGTACTTGTTGTTTCCTTTATTGCAGCTTCTTGACCTAAAACCTGCACAACCTATTGAAGTGCATCTGTCTTTTAAAATTGTTTCTGCTCCTGCACCCTTCAAGTTTAAGTTAAAATTTGTCGGGTCCATCCCGTTTGATTGAATCTATCTTGGTGACTTGTCCACCAACTCAACTCACATGCATGCTACTGAGGTCACGTCACGTGACTGCCTCTTCATTTTGGCGCCAAAACATTCTGCGCAGCTTTATCTTCCGGTACAAGGCATACGAAAAACCGAAGCACATGAAAAACCGAAGCACATAGAAATTAACCGATCAAAAATTTAGTCATACGAAAAGTCAAAGCACATGAAAAATCGAAGAAGATTGAAGATGATTTGCGGCATAAGAGGAATAGAATCAGTGCAGAGAATGGAGGACAGTCGAAAATATGACTGAAATTGTTAGATGATAGCATAAAACCAGGATATCAAAGACAAAATTGATAACACTAATTTTGGCGGAAAATGCACACCATAGGCTGCAGAGGCGTGAAATCTATTCTTGGTGTTGCCACTGTTAGGTATGAATAGGGCCTAAAGACCAAACGGAAATTTTACTTCTTACGTTGATGACCTTCACACTCTTCTATCTAAGGGGGGCACCCTTTCTGGTATAAATACATGGGAATTCTTAAAGGCAGTCGGTCACGCGTTTGATTGGATCTCATGATCTGACTTCCTACGGCCATAAAAAGTCGACCTTGAAAATTTTATAAACTTAGGAGCCAATCAGAGTTCAAAATTTTAATCATGTGATCGTATGTTTCCCACTCTCCTCGCATTTCGCAGTCAAAGAAATGGCGTGCAGCCTAAGTTGGTGTGGTGGAACTGTGTCATGTCGATGAGGGCAACATCGTCGTTCACTGCAGCTTCTTCACCACTGGGATGGTTGTTTCTTCCTCGCCTTGTTTCTGGACGTTCTCATATGTCGCAAGAATCGGGGATTGGAAAAATCCCCGAGTTTGCGATTCTTACGACATATGAGAACAAAACTTTAAGGCTGCGGTAATAGTCAGATTCTTGTTATGGGCAAAAAATATGTCTCTTTGCGCAACCTTTGACTTATTAACGCTCTGTACTATTTTACTATGAAAACATTCCAAGAATACATTACAAATATTTCCTAATTCCGATATTTTTATTTGACAAATGTGAGAGTCTGAAAATCCACACTGCATTCACACGATACCCGCACAATTTGAAACCGGTGAAAAATGTGACAAAACGGCACTTCTTCACAGGCTGTTTTTTGAGAATCGGTAGGTTTTGAAAGAAATGGCAACAAGGGCAGGTTTGTAATACAATAGTATCAGTTGCTTTGGTTCACACCTCAATTCAGAACGATTAACGAATGCAGGCAAAGAAATTCTCTCAACCAGTAATTCAAAACAAACACGGCTGCAAAAGTTGCCCCGAAACCAGTAGTGCAAACTTTCCCTTGGTACAGGCGAAGGGAGGTTTTTAAGAGAAGCTATGTGCTTAAGACAAGAGGAGAAGGGTAAATCTGAAGTTCTTTCTGGCGGATTTTGTTTACGTGAATCAGGAGTCGAGCAGTTTGTGACCCATTCCCTTCAAGTGAAATAACCAGTGTATTATTGCCCATTTCCTTACCTAATGTTTCCGCCATTGGTTCCATATTTTATGTGCTTGCAAATCATGTCGAACATACCGCGAGCGGTCGTAACATCACGTGCATCGAAAACCTGAAATTACATAATAATGAAGGGATGAAGTAACAAATGAACGGTATTTTATGAGCATTAGGAAAGAAACCTGACTAATGAAGAACCGGCCCCCCTCCCCCACCTCCCATAGTGAAATGGGACTATTTTTCACTTTTGGACATTTTTTTGCGAGTATTTTTGAGTTACCGGAAATACCACATGACATACACACATTCGACATTTTGTTCTTCGGAAGATGTTGGTTGGCCGGCGTGCAGCCTCTGGTGTCACTGCGGAGGGAGATGGAGGGGAGGAGGAACCCCACCGCGCAAGCTAATGGTGGCATGGTAAATTCAGGCTCAATTGTTTAATAGCTAAAAGGTCTATAAATTAGATTTACAAATAAAAGTAAAGCTTGCAAGATGAATTCTGTAAGCAATACCTGTAACTTGTTCCACTGAATACGACCAATGCATCGCACAGAATTTCTCCAAGCTGTTTTTGCACCATAGACGAGCTCCTTCACATCAAGTTCATATGTGCCATGTTCCTCTATTTCTTTCAATGCTTCGACGATCCGTTTGCTTTCATCTTCTGTGTCATTTCTTGGAGAAAGAAAATCGAATGGTATATCACACCCTATGAAACTCTGCGAGATTTATATCAAAACAGAAGGATTTCCAGACAATTTAAAGGATTTTTCGAGAAAAAAGAATAGATTTCTGTACGAGATTTGCTGGGTCGTAATTTGAAGAAAATATGTGTTTGCATTGAAGTGAATTACTACTATGGTATATTGTTGGCTACTGGTGACTTGATGTAGTAAAAGCATGTTAATGTTTTCGACTGTGGATCAATAGCAATTTGTAGAGGCTATGGCTTCGTGTAAGGGCCTGATGATATGGAACTGAGATAGCCCGGCAGACGAGCTGGCTCATTTGCAGATATGTAGTTTAGGGCCTGGTTGTATGGGAGCGGTCTGGCCCAGTAGAAGGGCTGGCTCGTTTGCCGAGATGGAATTTAGATTGGTGTTATATGTGAAAGAGCCGCGAAACGTGGATTAGGGAAATTGTGCATGATCCATTGTGCCTTTTTCAGCCCGCCAACCGGGCTGACTCGTTTTGTTGCAATTACATTGAGACGAGGAAGACCATTTGGCGAGCCAGCACGCTGGCATGAAAGCGAGCCAGATCGCTTTCCGGGCACTCACTTCCATGTAGCTGACATTTTATGTGGAATAGACCGTAGAAGTGAGCTGGCTCGTTTGCCTGGCCAGCCAGTCTACCAAGCCAGCTCGCCTCATATAATCAAACTCTAAGAACCTTTCAAAATCCCTATACTCTTGGCATGTGGTTATCTGAGAGTTTGATGTCTTGTAGCTAGTTCCTCTTCAGAATATTGTGTTTAGATTGCTTACTTTTTGATCGATTTGTAGTATTCTTTGAGAAATTTGATGGCGTCCTCTTTCACGTCCTCCTTTGCCCGCATCTTTCCATAAGGACGAAGGTCTGGTTGCATGATGGATCCATGACATGCCTTCTTGGTGCAGGTCAGCTCCTAAAAATATGTTATGGTAAGGGCAGAAGCTAATAGGGGGACTAGGGGTAGAGCGACGCCTAGAAGGGGGCGGAGCGGTTGCGTGACCTGTGGCCATGTGGTTTCGCATTTTGTGAGGCTTATCCGTATGAATTTAGATCCCGTCGCCGGAATCACAAACCACAACAAGCCAACTCGGGCTGTCCATCCTTTCTGCGGTCGGTAGATGAGTGCCCAGCGGTAACTTTGACGACACAGTTTATAGTGGTATAGCATAGGTGAAAATATAGAAAATCAATGTCTTACATTTCCTCTATAAATCTACCGATTTTCTCAAAATTTTGTTTCTAAGATACATAACTATGCTACGTAAATATGCACAATTTTTCGAAAGACCTATGTTAATTTTTCCTAAAGGACGTCCGAGATTTTCGATAACGAAGACAAGAGGAATCATCAAATTTCGCCATCTTTATTGGAAACAGAAAATGTAACCAAAAGTAAGTCTCTGCAAAAAGTGTTAAAGTTAGTCGAAGGACGTAAGTGGAGGTAATCTATAAGTAGGAGAAAGAATCTCCTACTCACCTTATTTGTTCATGAAGCTAGGCAATACGCCCACAAGTGTCGAAATCATCAAATCATGAGCGATAAGACACCAAGTGTGTAGCAGTTTGAAATTTATAGCAGAAGCCAGCCATCTTAACTTATTGTTTTTTGTGTTTGGAAGTTATTTTTACTTGGTATACAACCACCTTTTACTGTTTCGTAATTTTGGAAGTTTTCGGTAGTGAGACACCTTAAATGCAGAGCCACCTTAACTGTAAAGCGGGAAAACTTTGCGTCCTTTGTCTTTTAGATCTTTCTCATTGACCCTGACCACCCAAAAAACAAAGTGTGAGCCAGTGAAGCTGGGTTTATTGACCTGGCTTTGTTGAAGGTGTTGTAGCGCAGTGGTGTAATCTTCTGACTTTGCAGCCAGAACAGTCAAGCGGCAAGGACTCCATACCCGATAGAGGGTGGTAAAGGGTATATCGTGAAACGTGATCTGCCACATTTCAGGCCATATTTTCTTCCCGTGAAACGTGAAAAGCCAGTATCCATTTTCGTGAAACATCAAAATGCTACATTCTTTAACGTGAAACGTGAAACGGAGCCCCCCCCTTCACTCTCCCGATAGGGCCCCAACACTTGAGCGTCATGGTAATGGGTTGGGGGCTCGATTTGGCCTGCTCTATGCCTGCGATCCCCGCGCTTGGCGCTAAAAAGTGCATCTTAACGTTCACCTTTATCTACGTCAACTCATTTTAAAAACAATTTTGATGTCCTGAGAACATTTTTGCTGAAGGAATCGTGCAGATTCATACAGAAAAATATTGTTTCAGACATGTAGAAAAATTCAAACTTGCTCACAGGAGATCTCGTCCACGCAGGCTTACACGCTTGTCACATTAAAACACAAAATGGAAATATAACGGCTTTGACTTGACAGCTGAGATCTCATCACAGTTGTTTCACCCCGCCCGACTAGCCCTGCTTGACCAAAATAAATGTAACAAGTGTGGGCGAATATGACAGAAACATCATCAAAATTATTTTTGCATCAATTTGAGATATCCGTGACGCCTCTAAAGATGTCTAACCATGGGTGAAAGGAAACAAAATTCACAGTTCATTCGCGGTTTTAATTACGGGCGAGACTTTTAGCAAGTCCAATGCAAATCATACCTGTGTCTTTATCGTTGTTTCTGTTTCCTTTTCTAGCATTCCTTTCAGTTCTAAAAAGCGAGGCTGTCCTCGTTTGGGGTTTTGAGATTTCAACGGCGAACGGCGGGAAAACTTCCTTTTACAGAGAAACTGAAGTTAGGCCATTACGAACTTGAATTAATGAATAGACCTTTTAGCCATTCTGGAAAGAATCAGAATCGAATGATAATTTTGATACATGCTGTGGAATTTTCGAATGTGTGCAGTTGTGATAGAAGCTCTAACGTAGTAACGTAGACTTATGACGATGAGTCTCTTGTTTCCCTGTGCTCTTTGATTTGATGATGGTGCTTCAGGCAACAGAGACTCATAATTGACCACTTTAATGAACAGCCTCGTTTTGGAAATTATTCAAAATTCCTTCATATGAAATTTTAGACGCCAAATTCGGATTTAGCACCCAAACTTTAGTCTAACCCTAAGTTTTCATGTTGCTAGCGGTTGTAGTGTTAATTTTATGGCGATGTAAAGTTTGAAAATCTATAAGGGATTTGACCGTGAAAATGACTCGGGGTGTAAAGTTTCACCCCGAACAACTTTTCACGGTCAAATCCCTTATAAATCTCTGAACTTTACGTCGTCATAAAATCAACATCACAATAGTTAGCAGTTTAAAAACATGTAGTTAGACTAAAGTTTGGGTGCTAAATCCGAATCTGGGCTCGAAATTTTCATATTAACAATAGGAAGAGATTTTGACAAATTTCCAATATGAGGCTGCTTAATTAAAGTGGTGTATATTACCCTTGAAGGGAATCGACATAGGTCAAAGCTGGCCCGGGCCAGGTCAAAAATAAAATCTATTGTACTCAGCAACTTAGATGCATCCGGCTTCATTGTGTGGCTAAAGAAACAATGGATTTGTGGGCGTTTTTCTGGCTTATTTATAGCAGTTACGAGATATAGCTGTGTCTATTCCCTTTAAAAACCTGGCCCTATTTAGGCCCAAACTTCGCAATTCCTAAAACCAATCAGATTGGGAGATTTGTGAATAGAGGATTGCGCTAAAGATGGCGGCGAGGAATTTTTTACCGAGATGCATCTCGTTCGAATCGCAAATCTTTAACGATTCTATAGGAATTCGATAAAAGAACGCATTGCATCTCGGTAAAAAATTCCTCGCCGCCATCTTTAGCGCAATCGTCTATTACTATTGTTACGGTGTAAATGTGATAGAATTTTCCATTCGATTGAAGAATTGAAAACACTCCCACGGGATTGAGATTCGAAGCCGTTTGAAGAAAATAGGGCAACGCTTTTCACTGTTTTATTATGAGTCCTCTTGAGCAAGGTTTACGGCAGGGATACAAGGGACTCATCTTCATATGTCTAGCTCTAACGCCACTCGATCGAATCTCTAGTATAAAAATAACGCTCGATCCAGGTTCTTTCGTAGAATAGGTAAAAGGTCTATTGAGCTGAGGTAGAACTGCAGAGGAAAGCAAGGAAAGGCAAAAAGAAACAGCGACAAAGACTACGTGATTTGCGTACGTACATTTTATCAAAGAATAAACATTGTGTTTCCTTTCACCCATGGTCTAACGGATCAGATGGAATCAAGTACTGTATGCAGCATGCCATTTTGAATCGATCTTTATGAAGTAACCGTTCAAATTCAAAAATCTTGACGATCAGTAGGTGTACATATGTATTTGGATTTCTTTTTATGGTAAATATTCATTTTAGATCATTGGGTATTTTATTAGTATTTTATGGAATTGTAATAAAGTTAATTTAGTTTTTTCCAATTCAGCATTCCTTGTAAGTATTAGTATGGAGGGCCCCTTGTAAATCATCATTGCTATTAGTGAAGGGCTACCCTCCTTAAAAATTTCAAAATGAAGAATGAAATAAAATGAAATGACTGTTTCACCCTGCTTTTACGAAAATTTTAAAGAATAATGGAACAAATTCGAAGGAAACTACAGTTCCGGGTGGCTTTTTCTCTGCAGATTTTCAGGTTTTTGCGGATTTTGGTCTGGGTTTTCTTGTCTCGGTAGTAAAATAGAATGGTGTTGGTGTTGATGACTTGAAAATGGTAAATCTTGGGAACTGTTCAGTCAAGACTCACAGGAAGAAATGCGCAGAAAGAGAAAATAGGAAGAAATGCAATGAAAAATCTGAAAATTTGGACTCTTAAGAAGCAAAATTAACTAGATTGATCAGCGGAATTTTCCGAGTGGGTTGAATTTTAGCCCTTCCAGTGTTCTTTGGTAAATAGAGCAGTGCAAATGTTAATTTAGTTTAATTTAGACAATACGATTATCTGATCCAAGTTTTTTATGAATAGAAACGTGTATTCCGAGGTGTATTCAGTCTTTTTTCGCATTATTCTCCCCCCCCCCCAAAAGCTTAGCAGTTTTACTATATCCTGGATGTTAAAACAAATTCTCAGGAAAAAACAAGAAAATTAAAATGCGCCTTTACTTCTAAAAATTCAACTTACCTTAGACTGTTGATGCAACGTGTCAACTGTTTGTTTACTCGATATAAAATTGTTTAATTTCACGAACTTCTTTTCAGTTGATTCCACGAACCCATTCTTTTTCACATCTTTCATCACACCATTGCTTTGTATACCACTGGCATTCTCGTCTACTTCTTCCATCAAACCGTTCTCCTTTTTCAGATCTGCCATGATGAACCCTTTAGTTTGGCAGTTTTCTTGGCCCTTATCGAGCCTATCAGCAAAGCTGACTTTCTTCAAAGTGTCCGTAGACCCGATGGTAAACTGTTTTCCGCTGCTCTTGTTTCTTCTTTTAGCAACCTTGAAGCTGATCGTCACAGATCTTCCAACCGCTACCCTGGCAAGTTTGTCAACGATTTGCTCGTACGATATACCTTCAGCTTCGATCACATAACCAACTTCCACACCTCGTGCCTCCGCTTCACCGCCCTTGACAATATTTGAAATGAGTGGTGCGGCATTTGGGTTCCGCTTGACGAGAAATCCCAGACCTCCAAGTTTTCTTTTGACGAGTGTGATTCGTTTTCTAGTTTCGTATTCCATTGTGACTCAGCCTTTGTTGGATTTTTTGTTTGCAGAGCAAGATGATAAGAGCTGGGTTTATTTTCAAGATCACAACCTCTCAGGAGGGCAGTCCTATAGAAAAATACAACAAAGAGCATGCTATGAATTTTCACGACTTTGATGTACAATAACATTTTTATAAGTACTACATAGATATAAGAAACGATAGGCTTAAAATTTTTGAAAGTTAAAAAGGAATCATGCTACCTGGATTGAAAAAACTTGCAGCGTTGATTTTCCCAGGTCGGACACACTAAACTGTTTTGGCCGAGGGGCACTTCACTGATTCTAAAAAGTGTACGAGATATTTCAGAACAAAAGGATTTTTACGGATTTTTACATGGGCTTATTTAAAAAAAAGGAGTTTTGCCAAAGATGTACGATTTCTTAGTAGTGAAAGGCCCCTCGGTTGTGACACTGTACAGAAATAGCAATTTTTTATCGATGTTTTAAAGTGTGAATGTGAATATCACTTGTCTTGAAACCCTGCTAAGTAGTTTGGAAGTCCTTCTACCAAAAACACACTCATTTTCTTTCAGAAACAAAGCCATTATCTGTTCAGAAGAGCTTTTCCTGACCGTAAGAAACCAAACAGTCCCGGGGGGGGGGTACTTGACCAGATTTTGGACGGGGACGTGCCATCGAGGTTTCAAAAACATACCCGTTCCTTATACCAATTTTTCCTAAATGTATACCCGACTTTATACCAATTTTCCAAAAATGCATACCCGACACTATACAAATTGTGAAAATTGCGAAAATTGATACCGTTCCTTATACCAAAATCGTGAAAATCGATACCGTTCCTTATACCAAAATCGTGAAAATCGATACCCTTCCCGATGGCACGTCCCCGTACCCAAAATATGTATAGTACCCCCCCCCCGGGCCAAACAGTATGTGATTTGACTTCATTTTGGTATATCAAGAGTATTTGTTGCTAAAGATGTACAATACAACCTTCGTGGAAATAACAACCTTTTTGCCTAGATCAATTTTGTATTGCATTGATGCTACAGGCCCGGGGGGGGGGGGGCACTTCTATGTTTTCGGTACCGGGTATGTGCCGCTGGACAGGGTATAGTTTTCACCATTCTTGCTCCCGAGCCGGGTATCGTTTTCTGCAAAAATGCTCCCAAAAGGGTATACTCTTTTCAAATTTTTGCTCCCAGACAGGACCAGACAGGACTACAGTGTATTTTCTTGATCCTTTGCTCCCAGACAGGGTGTGGTTCTTTTGCCATTTTGCTCCCAGACGGGGGTATTTAAATTGAGGAAAATGCTCCCAGACAGGGTAAAGATCACAGCACCTCAAAGGCACACACCCGTATATATCAGGACCAAGTGCCCCCCCCCGGGGGCTACAGGTTTATCAGACTTTATTGCAAACTCTGCCAGATGAATTTATGTCATGTCAGCAGTATTTGTCACCAAAGATGTGCCATTTAACCTTCATGGAAATAACAACCTTTTATTGCATTGATACTACAGGCTTATGTATGTATGTATGTATGTATGTTTAAATTTGCCACTAAAAATAATTTACAATAGTTAAAGAAAAAAACTAAAAATAAGTGAAAAGAATAAATAAAATATTTACAACACATTTTAAATAGCAAATTTGATATATACAAGTTAAAAACACCCCTAATTACAGTGGCAGGGATAGCATTAAAAGATCAAGATGACCTTATTTCCATAATGGTCCCCTTAGAGGTGATTGAAACAAATAATAAACTTTAAATTTGAATGTGCTTTTGTATAAATCATAAACATGGTAAGGCTGAAACATGAATATGAGAGAGAATGCGCGGTTTTAGTAGAACATATATGTCTTTTTCCTCTCTCTGTATATTTTGGAAAAAATTGTCCTTGATCTTGTGTTTAAACGAATTGATACTATTTGTAGACTTTAGATCAGAAGATAGGCTATTCCATATTTTTGGCCCGATGTAGGACAGGCGCTTTTGGCCAGCACTACTTTTGCGAAATGGTAGATTTAATTTATAATTAGATCTTCTCGTCACTCGGCTTTGGTCGGCTGATTGGAGCATTTCGTCAGCATAAGCTGGAGCCATTCCTTTGAAAAATTTCATAATGTTTACACATGTATGTTGATCAACTCTGTTCTTTGTTGGAAGCCAGTTTATAGCTTTGAATTCAGTAGCCCCTACATGTGTTGTGTTTTTTAGATTCAAATAGAAGCGAATGCATTTGTTTTGCGCTGATTGCATTTTTTAGATAGTCTCTTATTTAACATCGGGAACCACGAGGTGCACGCGTAATCAAAGCCATTGGCCTGAAATTATTGGCCAGAAATTATTGCAAACTCTGCCTGGTGAATTTATGTCACCTCTGCAGTATGTGTTGCCAAAGATGTGCCATGCAACCTTCGTCGAAATAACAAACTTTTTGCCTAGATCAATTTTTATTGCATTGATGTTACAGGTTTATTGGCCACATTTTATTGCAAACTCTGCCTGGTGAATTTATATCACGTCAGCAGTATTTGTCACCAAAGATGTGCCATGAAACCTTCGTGGAACTAACAACCTTTTATTGGATTGACCATACAGGCTTATTGGCCAGAAATTATTGCAAACTCTGCCAGGTGAAATTAAAAAAAACCGAATCATTGGAGAAAATCTCCCATATGGACGGGAAGGAATGGCCGATTAGAGCCAGATGAATTACTGATTCTAGCCAGCATTCTAGCAATCCTAGTAGTCTTATTTACAAGAATTTTCCAGGAGAGCATGCCCCTGGACGACCCCCTAGATTTATGCATCTCTGATCTTTGGCATCTTGCTGCACAATCCCTACGCGGACAAATAATGGTGCTCAGCAATCAGTGAATAATTATGATGTCCGATGCATGAAAAATCTTACTTTTCATACAGTCTCTGTTCTCAAGGACTTGGCAAAACCAATTGCCATACCCTTTCGCCGCACCCTTTTGACCCAAAACTGCAGTTTACGCTGTTCTGCTCAGTGCTGAAAATCTAACTGGACATATCTGGAATCAAATAAGAAGCTTTCAATATAATTTGCTTTGATATTCAGAAAGTAGCATTTTTTCAAACTCCGAGCCATTCTATTGACTCATTCGATATATTTTGTATAGTTGGCTTTAATTAAGTCATAGCTATTGCTATTCGCCAACTTTAAATAAATCATTTTTCATTATTATGATCATTGTTACAGTGTGAATCGTGAATCATGCAACGAGAAATACGTTGGTGGTACAAAGACGAAATCTCGACAAAGATTTAATGTTTACAAATCCTGTTTCAGAACATATGCACGCAAACATGATGAAAACTCTCTCGATAAAGAGAAACCTGTTCCACAAGCAAGTTTTTTCAGTCACTCTGTACTGTTTTGAAATCGGATACAATGGGAATGTTTGGGTTATGAGATAAAAGTTATAGATGGGGCAGATGTTTTTTTACTTCGCACCCAAAAGGTCTCAATGAAAGAGCTGCAAACGTGGAATTAGACATATTTGCATGCGGAGATTCTGCCACTGCATCTGATGGTCTCTGGAGGTTGCGTTGGCGTTTGGTTTGTGGTTGCCGCTTGTGACTTTGCGTGTGACGGTAGAGTGGATTTCCCTATCAGCAAGCCATCATTGATTTAGGCTGCGTTCACATTGCACAATCTTATGTAAGCGCGTAAACGCTCGTGCAGAGATCCGCCATACTAATCCCTTACAGTGTTCAGATTGAAAAAAATATTTTGCAGTCTGAACACTCTAAGGGATCAATGTGGCGGATTTCTGCACGAGCGTTTAAGCACGTTCAAAAGATTGTGCAGCCTTAGACTTGCCCCAAGTTTATTCGGTCTGTCCGTCAAACCGTTCCCTTTTCAGTTGTTCCTGGATCCGCCATTCCAGCATTCCGTCAAGGCACGAAGAGGAAAGAGAGAGAAAGGAATGGTGGAATGGCGGAGCCATGAACTACCGCAAATGGAACAGTTCGACGAAGGGAAGGAGCAGACTTGTAGCCTGTGTTCCAGAACACTTGAAAAGAAAGGTGCCTTTCGTTTCAAGTGGTCTGGAACACAGGCTACAGACTTGGAGCAAGTCTATCTTTGATTTAACTGTCGCTAAGAAGATTTTAGCAGCAAGCACCAAATTTTGTACAGTGGCATTTAATGTTATTGTTTCAAATTGTAGATATGGCATTTTCATGTACATTTCATTTGGTAAAAAGCCTTATTTGTATAAATTTTCGGCTGCCCAGTAAAGTTTTATTCTGATGTCTTAATTTCATATTTCATTTTCCGTTTTATTTAAGAGATAGTTTAGTTTTCATCACATTATCATTGTTATTATTATTATTCTGTGTTTTTAATGTCGTTTTTAGAAGGGTTCACGAATTACTTGTTAAGATCTCAAAAACTTACGTGTGAACACGGCCTAATTTCAGCCTGAAATAATCTTGACTTACCACTTTGTCTCTTGAGAGTCACTTAATTTGAGGTCTACTCCTTTGAGAATTTACATCCAGAATGTCCTTGATCATGAAATAGAAGTTCTTGTTCAAAAATTTGACACATGTTTTCTTCAACGTGCATTTGTTCCCATATGAGCTGCAATTTGTTACAACTTTCTTTCTCACGTAGAATTACATCTGTTCTCGCCTTGATTCTTATCAATGCGAAATTAATTCTTCATTTTGTAAATAAGTTTCTTCTTAGAGTGTCTCGCTCCTCAGTGAAACCGTATGTGCTAACATCTGCAACCGAAGGATATCTTCCAAAACTAAATATAGCCAGAAGCATATGTTCGAATGACACGTTAGATTTAGAGAACCGTAAATCCTCGAATAAGCGTCCCTTTGAAATAAGCGCCCCACTTGATTAAGCGCCCACCATAGCGAGAAAAATATTAAAGGGGCAGGGTCACGTAACCGTAAACAAACCTGTTATCTCTAGAATCTATATTGTTGCCCACATGTGGCCATTGTTTTCTGCACAGATTATGGTGGATGGGGTGAATTCATACCAAAGTTGCTTCTAAAAGTCCACTAATATCTCTGCAATCGTACACCATGTGAGGGTTTCGTTTGTTTCTCTTCGAAGTACAAAAGTCCATCTTCAATTTAACATTTTCATTTTAAGAAATGTAGTGGAAAATCACTGTGATATGGCCTATAAAAAATACTGCAATGAAAGAAGTTTGTGTACATTACGTGACCCTGCCCCTTTAAAGCACCTCCCCCTCCCGAATAAGCGCCCATCACCTCCACCTTAGGAAATGAGCGCTCATTCGAAATGTTGACCAAAACGAGGTTATTGCTGCATTAACACTCTACAATACACACTGACACAAATAAACCAGCTTTTTCTAAACCAGTTTGAATTTCAACCAATCAAATGACTGGATTTGTTTAGATTAACCAATCAGAAGGCTCTATTCGAAACCCTGGTTTAGTTGCATTAACTTGCAAGTGCTAGTCTTACAGGAAAGGGGAATGTCCAAGTCCTCCAACACTTTCAATACTAGCATTATACGTCATGTCTTAAGTCACTACCCTGGGTACCAGACAAGTCTGGTACCCAGGGTATTAAGTCACGTGATAAGTATCAAATATAAATGTGGTAATAACGGTTAACAACAACAAATCTTTTTAACAGTGTAGTTTTATCTTAATTCGATTATTTATAATAGCTAATTAGTTACATTATCGAAATATATGCAAGTTAACTAATCAAATCGAATTTACAATAATCTATATATATAAGGCAGGTAAACGATTATCCAATTAGCTTTCATCTTTTGTCAACCATTGTGTATTGAAGAATCCATCTTTGTGAAAAAACAATAAGCCATTGTATTTGAACAATCAATCTATTCGATGTTTGTACGGGAATTCAATTCTATGGTTCTCCCAGGGCGCCGACTTTGGCCTTGGGTGCTCAGTCCAAAAATCGCAATCCTGCCCTTTTGCCCCATGTAAAACAATAAATATTGAAAGTTCTTCCTCCTATTGAATTTCCCTTGGAGAACTTCTTCCTATATGTGAGAACAATAAATCTTCCGCTCATACAATTTGAAAATACCGCTACCACCCACACACATCTCCTGGGGTGGTTCCACTCAATGTCCCTACCCCCCTCCTATGAAAGAGAAAATCCAGAGATATAAAAAATCCCGCAAAATCCAGGGGCATGCAGCTGCCGAGCTGCCCAAGCCGAACAATTCGTTGGCACCGCCGCCCAATGGTAAACCGTCTGGCGGCCTCTCCACAAATCGGTTCTTTCACGCAAAACCGCGCAAAACATCCATTACACATTTTTAGAAATACCCTACACAAAGACACAGCCCCCATCCAAGAACGTTTCACTGAAAATCGATATCAAACTTGATAAATGTGGGAAAATTACACGTATCCTTCTGTAAGAACTAACTATTTGGGCCAGTACTGAAACTCTCTTTCAAAATCATCACATATTGAGAACTCTTCACTTTCTTAGTATTTCCTAGAGATTTCTTAACGGTCTTCATGTTCACTACCGCTGTACCCCTGTGAACATTACAAAAGAATGTTTTTTGAAGCTTTTCCAATGTTTAGTCACTACTCATGTACCTTTCGAATAATGAGGAAACAAGTAAATAGTAAGTTAAAATATGGTGAGGAGCTTCTTTGTAAAAATAAATGGTTTCTTAAGTTAACGGCAAAAATACTACAGTCGGACTTAGATTCTATAATCAAGCAAAGGAAACTTACATTCTGCATCTCTGACTTGTAAACTTTCATCTCGCTTTCTTCACGCTTTTTTTGCCAGCCTGTCGCCAGCAGATAATGAGTTTCCATGAAGCAGCATGAGTTGATATGTTGTTTAATCGAAAACAGTACCTTTTTCCGCCTTTTGAATTCGTATTTCCATAAAAAACAACTTAATTGCACATTGTTTCGAGACCTCAAAAGAAAATTCCCCATGAAATGGTATAAAGAAAAGAATTAATTGCAATAACATCCTTGAATTCAGACTGAAGATTATGAAGTGATATTAAGGCCAAAATTAAAAGTTAAATGTTAAAAGACATTTTGAAATCCAAACCTATAAAATCGTATTCAAACATGCAATTTGAAAAGACAATCTCTAAAGTAAAAGGCCATTCAACATCTGAAATGCAATTCGATAAGCCATTTCGATATGACAAAACGATATGCCAAAACGACACGCCATTTTGAAAAGCCATTTCGATATGCCAATTCGATATGACAATACAATAAGTCAATACGATATGCCATTTCGATGAGCAAGACCAGAATTTGAAATGATGTTGCGTAGTCTTTTATTCTGAAATCATTCAACCCCTAAGTGATAGGCCAAAATCTACATCCGAAAATGTCAGACCATTGGTTGTGGAATTGGGCTCTTGGACGCCAAGGAATGGCTGACTCTTAAGCGAGTTGCATGAGAAAAATAGCAATAGGAAATTAACAACAGGTAAACTTACCAACAACAGAATACAAAAAATTGACGAAAAACAAAGGAATGTACGCATTTGCAATATGTTTGCTTAAAAAGAAAACTCTGTCCCGTCAATGTATGAACAACAAGTAAATTCGTTGTTTGTGTTGAAACATACAAAATGATGCATTGAGATTGTTTTTATTTTTTATGCCAGATAATCTTGAATATGATCTTGCTTAGCTCCACATCAGGGACGTAGGAAGCATCTCAAACTTAAGCGGCACGACACTTCGAAGGCACTTTTCCTGAAGAAAAAGGAGGCATTTTCTAAAGACAAAAAGGGCACTTCATAGTTTATGGCAAAATATTTGGAGGCATGTGCCCCCAGTGCCCCCCATTGGCCCTTAGTTCCTACGTCTATGTGTACATTGAAATTTTTCACTGCGTTGCACCAACTGATCTGAGTTGCTGCATCCATGAAGACAATCAGTGCTTTGGGGGCTTTAGGCATACATGCCGCATACATGTAAAGGACCCATTCTCAACCATCATGTGTTGCACATGCCATCTCTGTTTGGCTTTTGCTATCGCCATTCTTATGGATCATGAAAATGGCGACAGCAATGGCCAACCAAGAGACGGCAGGTTTTAGGTATGCTGGTTGAATAAAAGCCTTCAACATGCACGCCAAAACTTTTGTCTGTTAGGTACGTGCATGTTAAAAGTGATATGATAGAGCTGCCTCCTGCTTCAGGGAGCGATATCCAAGGGGTATGTCTCTCATTTTCAAAATAGTGGACGAGATATCTTCGGAACAAGAAGATTTTAGTTTCTTTTTCGGTGCATTTTTTTTTTAAAGAAAGGATTTTTCAACAGGTGTAACAGATTTTTGGGAATGAATTGACTCTCGCCAGTATTTTTCAATGGGTTAATAGTTTTATTTTCCATTTCTTTACAATTAGTCGTTCATGTATTTTTTGTAAGAAACTCCTGACAAGAAACTGAACTCTCTCAGGTCTCCAAATGGTTTGGAAACTGCAGAGACATCAAAAATTTTGGCTTGGAATTTCAAAGGTGAGACAGGTAGCGAACACGAAGATTATTACATGGAACACTTTCAGAACTCTCGCAAATACTCTTATATAATCTAAGAAACTTTCAGTTCTGGCCTAAATTCTTAGCTTCATATAAAAGGGAAGTAGAGCAAGCGACAAAACGTGATTCTTGCCAACAAAGAGAGGCAGACAAAGAGGCATAGAAAATAGCAATAATCTCAATGCATCATTTTGTATGTTTCAACACAAACAACGAATTTACTTGTTGTTCATACATTGACGGGACAGAGTTTTCTTTTTAAGCAAAAATATTGCAAATGCGTACATTCCTTTGCTTTTCGTCAATTTTTTGTATTCTGTTGTTGGTAAGTTTCCCTGTTGTTAATTTCCTATTGCTATTTTTCTCATGCAGCTCGCTTAAGAGTCAGCCATTCCTTGGCGTCCAAGAGCCCAATTCCACAACCAATGGTCTGACATTTTCGGATGTAGATTTTGGCCTATCACTTAGGGGTTGAATGATTTCAGAATAAAAGACTACGCAACATCATTTCAAATTCTGGTCTTGCTCATCGAAATGGCATATCGTATTGACTTATTGTATTGTCATATCGAATTGGCATATCGAAATGGCTTTTCAAAATGGCGTGTCGTTTTGGCATATCGTTTTGTCATATCGAAATGGCTTATCGAATTGCATTTCAGATGTTGAATGGCCTTTTACTTTAGAGATTGTCTTTTCAAATTGCATGTTTGAATACGATTTTATAGGTTTGGATTTCAAAATGCCTTTTAACATTTAACTTTTAATTTTGGCCTTAATATCACTTCATAGAAGATGAACGGTCTTTCTTGACAAAATCTACTTATGTTAGAAGCATCATTCTACAAAATATTTGAGCTAATGAAGCAATTCTCAAGACCTCTAACGAAATTATGGAAAATACGTCAAGGTTTCTAGGAGTTTCCTAACCCATTGTTATAGTCCCCGCCTGAGGTATCAAATTTTTTAAACCGTTCATCTTTCTAAAAATATACTTATTCAGATTGGAAATTACCTCTTCCTAATTAGATTTTAAAGCCATTACCATTATTTACTGAATTAATGATAAATATCGGCTCTTGGTCTCAAATAAACTTTTCAGTCATCCTTTCTGCAACGAGGAACCCTAAAAAGTTATAAATCGTGTCTTTTGCTTCTTTTCCATTGCTCTTCGTTGATGGTCAATCGGATCGAGGCTGACCTCTCCAAATGCATCAAACCTCGCCAGGAACTTTAGCCTGCGAGTGTGAGCAGCCCGTGAGCAGCCAGGCTGCGCGCAGGCTACAGGAACCTTTCACAGCGATGATTGAACACGAGGATCCCGGGAAAAATGTATCACACACAGACGTAGGAACCGAGGGGGCACTGGGGGTACGTGACCTCGTAAATTTTGCAATAAACAAGGAAGTGGCTTTTTATGTTTAGGAAATGCCTCCTTCCTCGTAAGGAAAAATGTGTCCTTGAAGTGTCGTTCCCCCACTTTGAGATGTTTCCTACGTCCCTGTCACCCCCGCCCAATGAGAAGGGGCGCTACTTCGAAGCTTATTTTGCTATGGTGAAGTTGAAAAGACGAAATCCCAAGCATTGCGGTAATCTACCACTTTTTGTAAAAATTTAATCTGAAAGGATTTCTTTATAGCAAACTGCTTATAACGAAACTCAACTATCACGTCGTCAAAAAATTATGAAGCTTCAGTACTGGGAAAACATCACCTAAGAAACTGTTTGTTTTCATAAAGGAACTCCTTCACATATTTCTATTCTATTTTCAATTGTTTCTTGTATCGTGTTACGGCAAATTTAATTGAGTGATGTCTACACATTGGAAAAGCTTCAATAAACATTGTTTTGAAATGTTCAGGAGGGCACAGAGAGTGACCATGAAGACAGCTATATAACCTTTAAGAAGTCCTAAGAAACTCTGAGTACTCAAAAACCGGAATATTTTGAGCAACTTTCAGTACTGGCCCAAATCCTTAGTTTCCAATCACAATAGATCTTTTGTCAAATTGAGCAAGAATTCTCTCAAGATGTGAAAGTATGATCTTGTGTGAAGGTCTCCTATTGCTGATGTTCATAATGGTTGCTATACGTTCAAGAAGAATTATCTGATGTTATAACAAACCTAGACTTGCCCTAAGTCTTTTCCGTCAGTTCGTTGTACTCTTCCCTTTTCGGTTGTTGCTGGATCCTCCCATAAGAGCAGGAGGCGGGGGGGGGGGGGCCGGGCCTAACTTCGGAAAAATTTTCAAAAATCAGCCCCATTCGGGCAAACTTTTGCTCTTAGTCGGGCAAACATGTTAGTAAACAATGAGCCTTGTGTCGGGCCGCCCCCCAAAATTTTTTCTTCCCGTACGCTTATGGATCTTCCATGCCAACGTTCCACCAAGGCATTAATTTGTAAACGAGGGAATGGAACAGAATTGTACAATTTGGCATAACGGAAAAACCAGACCCAGGACCAGTAGGACCGGACCAAACGGACCAGACCCAACCAGAATAACCATTCTTTTCTGTGTTTCCTGGTAACTGATGGGGTACATTGATAATGGCCGACTTAATTTTTCTGCACATTCAAGTCTATTCTGTGCTTGCTAGAAAGCACCTTGAGGTGTAAAAATGTATCATCCTAAAATGAAAAAAGTGAAGACCGTTGCAATAGCTTTGGTTTCCATTAGATTTTGGCATTGTGTGTCATCTGATTGTTGTTCGAAATGTCAATTTGAATCTTGTCCTGGGAAAATTGAAGTAAGTTACAGGCCCTTCCTAGACTTACAGGATCATGCGTGGGTCTTTGTTGGTCTTCCCTCCTTTCAATTTGAATTTTTTTCTGTTGGTTAGATGATCAATGTGCCTGATCGTGCATTCTTGCACTTGGTATCCAGAGTTTAGTTATTTCTTTTCAGCTATTATTGTATTGGTCTTCCCTTTATTTTGGAATGAAACTTCTGCACCGCCATTACAAACTCACGACGGAAAGGAATAGGCATTCCCAGGGGTCTGGTCCGTTAGGGTTAGGTCCTATATGTACTGGCTCTGGTTATTCCATTATGCCGTACTATTTGCAGCCGGATTATCAATGGGATACGGTACGTGTGAGCTGTTCTGCCAAAAATGCGGGGGTATGTGTTCTATGTTTTCTATACAATCATCCAGGATGCTTACGATTATTGGAAGACAAAGACTGCAAGCAAAGATATTTATCTAACCAATTGAATTAGAAATAATGCATTTTATCCCGTTACAACTTTCTGCACCAGAAAGCATTTGTCCCCTTGCGATGCTCAATGGTTCATTGGGGCTATCCGCCAGCGGACGACCACGCATGGGCGAAAACTCGCAACTTTCAGCCCCTTTAACTCCCTGCAACAGATCCCAAAAATCGGCAACACCTGATATTTTGTTCTTTTGGCCGTAAACTCTTGATTCATCATCTCAAAAAGTTTATCTGCCCACACACTTCCTAATGTCAGATTGCTTGATGACGTCATTTTACGCAGTTTCTGCTCTGTCCCAGCGGACAGGATAATGTCCGCATACGTCATTAAAACAAAAAGATCTATATCATTAATAATTCATAAGGCTGCAAATTGTACACTCTTTTCCTCTCTTTTTTTCACACGGAATGGTGGGATGGCTGAGCCATGAACTACCGTAGATGGAACGGTTTGAAGGAAGCAAGGAACAGACTTGGAGCAAGTCTATAAAAAGCTCTCCGCAGGAGCTAGGAATGTTGAAGCGCGAGCGAAGCGAGCGCTTAACTTCCTAGTCTATATATATAAGCGATGAAGAGTTTTGTTACGCACATTCCTGTTTGTGACACTTTCCCGCACGCAGCTCCTCACGCCCACTGCTTACCTCCAAAAATTCCAGAAAAACGATGAAAAATAGCTGACGATAAAGGCTTGCCTGTGATCCAATACTTTTCTTCGTACAATATCTTGGGGTAATGTGAAGAGGGGTTTTGTACCCAAATTTTAGCAATTCAATTCAACAATAGGCCTTAACCTTCGACCTTTCTTTGTGGATGCTGATGGCAGCCATAGAAATGTGATGGAAGCGTTCAATCTGAGCTAAAAACAAGTTTTGCAGCTGCTTTTTCCAAACACCAAGGGAGTGAAAGCTTGCAAATAGTTGATATTATGTTAGCTGCAGTATCTATCTGGCTTGTAGTAAAGTATTTTGATGCTCACGTTGGATACAACGAAGTTATTGCCCTATTTTGGAGAGACCCTCCTCTTGGTTCTGTCGCGGTGCCACAAATTCAGAGTCTGCCCTTGTGGTTTTTTAGGTCTTCTGCTTATAAACTTACTGATTACAACGCATAAAACCTTTACTCGATTGTTAGTGAAGATTTAGCCCAAGTTATAAAGTGATTACTCTTGAAGCTGACTTTTGACGCATTTATTAAAGGTCATACGCATAGCATGAGTTTCTCTGCTTGGGCCAAAATGGCATACAGTACAAATCAGACCTGTGACCCTAAGAACACAGAGTCGTCATTTCCAAATGTTGACGGGATGACTAGCTCAAGGCCAAATCCAAAAAAAATCCGGTTTACCCGTATAAAGAATGTTGATTGCAACCTGTTCCTTAACCAAGCTTTTAAACCAAAGTAGAGTATGATTAAAGTTTCACAGCGAGGGAGAGTCCTCGGTTATTACAAAAGGGGTGACTTGGAAATAACCTCAATAACAGTTCAGCAATTCAGTCATCGCTGGGGCTAAGCTAAGTAGCATAACTGAGGTATGCAGAGTCTGAATTTGACAAAACAATTTTCTTACTTGATGACGAAATAGCTATTTCTTGGGTTCTGCTGTTGAATGAAAATAATGCAAGTTTGGTAATGAATTAAGCAAAGCTTACTTTTGAGTCCAGTAACTGCCTTTGGTACTCCCTTGATTCATCGCTTTTCCATGATTTCAAAATTATGTAATGTCCGTAAATAATGATGAAAGGTCCTTGGTCTATTTTTCAATGAGTTAGTAAATGACCTCATCACTATTTTCCTTCTATCAGTATCATCTTTTGTACTACTTGTTTATGAACTCTGAAAGAGAATTCAGCACAAAAGGTCCAACAATGGACAGATTTTCTGCTTTCAGATCATTTCTACAGTCTTTTTACTTGTATCATGCATGCAGCCGTTAGCTTGCCAACTCGCAATTCGCACAAAAAACTGAGACGTTCTTTTGACCGGACCCGAGGACTCTGCGACCCGGGACTTACAACCCCAGATCATACGACAATACTACCCCAGGCCCAGGCCAAAGTTTTATGCATTTGGTTAACAAGACTTTGTTACGATGTATTGATACTTCCATTATTTTCAATGTCAACAGAGGTGCTCCTGAGTGACAGGGGATCTGGATGAGAATGAAGAGATGTTTGCATTTAAGTTATAACTTTCTTACTTCTTTGTTATTGTTCTAAAAAAATTAGAGAGGCAAGAAAGACTGGAGAAACCCTAACGGTCGAAATGCTTTATAGCCCTCTATTCTGAGTCTGTTACTTTCATTGCCTATCAACTGAAACATGGAAAATTTGCTTTCCCTGATTAGAATAAAGCAAAGAAGTGGATATTCTGCATAGATATTCATCCATTCTAATTGTATTCAGAGGGTCCGGTTTTGTTTACAACAACTCGCTAGCTCAGTATGAATACACGGAATTCTACGTGACCAAGAAAACCTTGACACGTACTAATGCCTTACGTGTTCACTAAACCATCGGTGGAGCAAAAATTTAGTAAGCTTATATATATCAAACTTTGGACCGGGGTCGTATGGTTGAATGGTCGCATGATCGTATGGTCCACACTTCAATAAAATCGCAGTTTATTCATATGAAAAGCTGAATTCTAACATACCATGGTAGAGCACCCTTATTTCTAATTCCTTACATATCAATGCACACATCTATTTTATGAAAGTACAGTTGTACAAAAAATTTCTTTCGTAAAAAACTGCTTGTAAGAAACTCTATTCTTAGATCATCAAAAATTAAGAATCTCCGGTGCTAGGACTTAGCAGCTATTAATTTCATTCAAGGAAAGCCTTGGCATAATTTGACTTATTTTCACTTATTTCCTGTATCATACTATACAGGAAATAAGTATTACTACTGCCTTCGCAGTTTCCTGTATTGCTGCGAAGGCACTAGAGCAATTTTAAATATTGGTAGGCTTCTATAACAGTGGCAGAAATTGTAGGGATTGGGGACATTGCCCCCAAATTCCGAGGGGCATTTCAAACCTCTTCTACATCTTCCGCAAAAGTCCTTTTGTTTCCACGAATGTTCCACCAAAATCCGTAAAAATTCTTCCGTCCTGAGAAAATCTTGCACGCTTTTTCGAATGAGTGAAATGCCACTTATCAAATTCGAAAAAATTGGGAAACTTTATTGAAAAGTCAGAAATCCTTAGGTAAGATCGAAACTGCAATGAAACGACGATTCACCGTGGAGAAAAAGAAGAGCTCCTATTTGCAAAAAGCAAATAAAGAGGATATGCTCAAAAGCATATTGTTCAGCTTTTATTTACACTTTCATTTCTTTCAAATTTTTGAGAAGAAAGTGGTCGTGTCTGTTAGCAATCTTACCAAGCGACGTTGGAGCGTGGAAGGGAACTAAAGATAAATAAGGTTTTTATTTGGTTTGGCGCTATAAAAGTTTTAATGTTTTAGTAGTAAGGGAGAGGCTTTCTTCTCAAAATCTGACCATTCATCAAAGATTAACCCTGGGTGCCAACTTTTTTTAGATATTTGAAACGAATCTATGCATGACATGTCTTTATCAATAGGCTCCAGGTTTGAACTAAACTGTATGAAGGGAAACAACCATCCAACCCCCCTTTCGAATTCCTGGGTACGTCGCTGGCTCAGAGACAGATGTATCATCTATCTATAGTAGATTTAGAGCATCAATGGTCGGCAGCAATTAAAGAGCAATCGTCACCCAGGGTCCTTTGCAGGCATGTTGCAATGTCAGACTATTTGAAATAAAACTTGCCCTACGTAAGCGGAAATATGTATTCACTTTGCAGCAGATGAACTGATGCAAAAGTCATCTAAAGTCAAATTTTCATCATCAGTTCAACTATTACCGTGGAGACTCCTACCTTTTACTAGGCCAAATTTGATTTACAGACTTTCTGAAGATGCAGCCTGTACACAAAATTCTAGGTGACAATAGCTCCTTAGGAACTCAGAAAAAAATTGAGGGGAACAACTTTAACATTTGAATGAAGCTAAGAGACTCGAGGGAACTCTAAAGCATCTGCTACTGGATTCATGTGCTGAAAACGTAACAATTTTGTTGAGGTTTATGTGAGGCTTATTTGGGAGTAAAGGGATGTTATAGAAAGGGGCATGTATGGTTTTCTCATTTTCTGGCGTATAGCATACCATTCTTACTTAGTTATTTGAATTCTTATGAATGACTATCACTGCTCTGATTTCATGCAAGGTTGGTAACATGGCTTTTTTCAGCCAAATTTTGGAAATTTGACTCGTTTCTCTTATTGTTGGCTTCAAAAGTTAAGTTTGGCTGTTTGGCTCAATTTTGCCTTCTTTTGAGATTTTTGGTCAATTTTCATTCAATTCTCTTCAAACTGGAGTACAGCAGACCATCACAATCTAGGACATTTTTCGTTGCAAGGCAACATCAAAGATCTAGGGTTTTCATCGGAGCTACACAATATAGTATGTGAAAACAATGAAATGCAAGTGTCCATTGCTAGAAATAACAATGGAACAATGGTTTGTACAACAATAGGTCATTGTTTAGAAAGGTTTGGCTTTATCTGGCCATTTTCCGACCCATGGTTTGGCTTCGGGGTGGTCCGGGGATCTACCAACCCTGATTTCATGCTGAATTTAAATGGCGGTCACTGATGGAGTATGGTAACCATAGAAAGCACTCCGCAGGAGCTAGGAATGTTAAAGCGCGAGCGAAGCGAGCGCTTTTACTTCCTAGTCAGTGAATAAACAAAATAACTATTTTTGAAGCGTTGGCTGCATAATATTTCAACAGAATCAGCAAGCTTCGATATCTTTCGTTCTTTCTTTCGTTCTGAAGGTGAGTGGGAATATGGCACTACTGCAATTCGCGTTTCTCTAAATAACCTATTTTTATCACACAATAAGGAAAACGTCAGAGACGGTGTCGCCAGAGCCTCAGGGGGAGGGGGGGGGCAAAGGCATCTTCTAATGTCAACAGAATATTACTTTTCTTCCATTGTTGGTGCAGTTTGTTCCCAGATCCCAAAACACTGCACTCACCATGGCACTCACTAATTAAAACAACGCATATGGCATGGAATGGATCAAATATTGATTATGATTCAGCCTCAGTTTCACACAACTTTCCTGCTTTCTGTTTTCTGGGAAGCCAGAAATCAAAGGAGAACCAAGGAAAATGGCTGCCTCAAGCGGGAAGTACGTTGTTGTATGGGAATGGGAAACAAACGACCCTGGAATATTTGCACCTTACGACGAGGAAGCAAGCAATTTTATCGAACTAGAGATGAATCGAGGACGTCAGAATGCAGATCTTTCACATGTCAATGATAGCCAGTCAGCCTGGACGGTCGATTTCTCATCCATGACTCAGATATCATCGTATTATGGTAAATTGATGGCCTAACTTTTTCTGTTTACTTTCTTGTCCAAATATCTTGCATTAAAAGAGGTAGCGAAACCTTTTTGAAAGTCTTTTGTTTGGAAAGGTAGGAGTTGTAATCATCATAATCATAATCAGCATAACGCACTACCAAATTAGGCATGGCTGCTTAATACTTTAAACAAAACAAAAATGGAACAAAACTAACCTTATATAACATTGATAAAACAAAACTGCATGGAAATGTAAAACAGCAAAAAGATTGAGTTAAGGTGTCTTGGAACATCCAGGCTGGGTCTAGGTCGCACTTTCAAGCGAATCTCTTAGTTTGTTAGCATTCATAATAAACTCAGCCAGGCATCTAATAACTGTAGTGTTTTTGCTACTCATAATCGTGGAAAATTGTGTCTCAGGGTCCAAGAGCACGACATTTGCAGCTGATAGTAGGCCAGCTCTTAAATTATCATACGCTGGGCATATCGTCAAAAAATGAAATTCGTCTTCAACTGGGTTTAAGTGGCACATTTTGCAGAGACGTTGTTCCACTTGTAGGCCTTTGTGCCTCCCCACCTCGATCAAAAGTTTATGGTCACTACATCTAAACTTACTCAGCACTTTCCGATATTCGAAGGTTAAGTTATTAGCCAAAAAGGTTTCCAGTTTAAAATTAGATTTAAATGTCTTATAAGTACGGAGTTTACTGTTACGAATAGAGTTTAGTTGTGAAGTTCCATAACTCTCAATTATCTTGTAATATCAGATGGACAGTATGTATTGCTGAAGTTTTAGATTGATTGGTTTAGCTTTAGCATCATTATTGGCGGGGATAACCTAACTTCCGAAGCACGGCGCTCCCTGTTCCGAAGGCTCCAGTGATTTCATTGGTCGATTAACTGGGAATCCTTTCCAGCTGATTCCTACCATTGGTTAAGAGAAAGGCTGAGGTGAAGACATTTGTTGATTGTTTGAAAGAAATACACATTTGCATGGAGGATGTAAAACTGTTTGTTGTGATTGAACATTATCCATACACAAGGGCTCCTTAGGTTCCAAGGGTTCCAGTACTGTGTTTTAATGTTAACTTTTTGTATCTCAAGGTTCCAAAAAAGGTTCCAGTACAACTGTTAATGGAGAAAAATAAATCATCGGAAATCTAATCAGCCTCAGCAATAACTTTTTTGGAGCATAAATTAGAAGTCCTTTCACTGAATGCCAGATTGGAAAGTTTGCAGAATGCGTGGGGGATCTCTCCTACGTCGAAATTGCTTGCGCGGCTGTATTTGTGTCATTAAACAATAGCTCTATTGTTTCCTTTTGTTGTTTTACGAAAATTTCGCGGCTGGAACCGCGGCTGAAATTTAAAGTGCACGGCAGAGAAATCGGCCGCGCAAGGCAAACTTTCCAATCTGGACTGAATGTTTAACCTTACTTACTCCTTACTTCTGATACTGAATAGGCACAATTTTTATCTAATGATTTTCATACAGGAAGGAAAAGGACAATTAGGAGGAAAATTTACCCAAAAGACTGTCTGATAGGTATTGGCATTGTTTGGGAATTCATAAGTGATTTGGATTGGCAGCAGTTTGATGTTACTACATCCTCAAGAATTGAAGATCATCTTAATGTGGGCACAAAACAGTTAGATCTACAGCCAAGTCTTGGTTTGGATCTAACAATTGACTTTGCAACTATGACTTTGAGAAGCAGAGCTTACTTTTCTGTGAAGCGCATCAGAAGAAGACAGTTGCAAGTCCCTTATGTTGGAGGTTCAGCCGGTGGACAAATCCCAGTAGTATTGCCAGTCAGGCATTTGCCACTAGTGTCAAAAGGTAATTGTTCACTGTATCATCTATGTTGGCCTTTCATCCAAAGTGAAACCAGCTCAAGCATTTATTTGTACAAAGGTTGAAATATTTATTTATTTTTGATTTTCAGTTTTCTCTGAATTTCTTGAATTTTAAAATAATGGGTCTTTTTCTTGAAATTTAAATCACCCTTATAACCAGTTGTCATTCAGTTTGCAATATTGCCATACAGTAGTGTCCTGCATATAAGAAACAAGATTTTCAATTTCAGGTCTGATTTGTTTCTTATAGAATGAGACATAAACTTTAAATCAGGGTAAAGTTTCTTAAGTTCTTATTTGTAAATGTCTCTTCCAAGATAGGCTACAATTGTTCCTGGAAGGTGCTTTTTGCTTCATTTGCATGCAACATTTTTTTGCATTTTGAACAGAGATAGTGTGACTCAGTTAGAAAGCTGAAAATGTAAACAATGCTTGTGTCAATAATCTTTAAATAAGAATCAAGCCTTTTTCAGACCTTGGCCTATTTCGTATCAAACGAGATATTGTTTTGAGAATCAGGGCTGATTTTTCTTAAATTTGTGTTAATTTCTTATATGTGGAATATTACCGTATTTGATTTGATCAAATTTCAGGAAATAGTTCCAGTAGCCAGGAGAGTTTAACTACATAGCATAGGGGTGGTGTCAAATTTTTCAAAAGGTGTAAAATAATGTTACTGCCTAATTCTTTCAATTTAATGTGTAAAAGGTAATCTGAAGTGAAAATTGTTTTGAAGCAAGTGAATAGCTTTTTTGAATGATAAAGTATGTTGTTGATAATTTTGTGATACCTTGTTTTGTTTTTGAGTATCCACTATTTTGTATGATTTGCTGTTGATGTCATTTTGTTTGCAAAAAGTACGGAAAGTGACTTAACATCATATCAGTCCATGGGACAATTTCTATTGTCTTCATTTATTTAGCTCAACCTAAATGTCTTCTACAACTGTAACCTTTCAAAGACCAGATAGCCATATGTCAATATACCATGTTTTAGTAATTTTTAAACAAAATGATGTAATCAACTGAAACTGTACAGTGGATAACTTGTGGATAACTGAAACTGTACAGTGGATAACTTGAAAACAAAGGGAATTTCTTTGAAAAATTGATCATGAATACTTTTGGCAGCGTTTTGATGCAACATTGTATACTTTTGAGACATTTTTATGCAACAGGGTGCATGGAGTGGAAAGTATTTCCACACACATCCGCCACTAGTCAAGTATCCCCCAGGGGGGAAGCAACAACATTTTGCACGAATAATTTTGAAGTTTTGTTGAGATTCGATGCTTATGCTCTCTGTAAAGTAATCTGAATTATTTTCGCTTCGCAGCTACAACGCGGAGGCGTAGCAGAAGAACAAGTAGTGAAGAATCTTATGAGGGAATTGATCCTAAGCAGGACGAGCCACAAATCACACTAACCAAATCTTGTCAACTTCGTGAGTACCATTTACAGTATCTTTCTCTTCAACCGGTTTTCGCTTTCACCATTGCAAATATAGAAATGACTCCAGTGACTGGATCTTTACATCACTATCTATACCAACAAGGATAGATACTGTTATAAAAGGCAGGATCACCGAGAGGTTTCGGAGACCAAAGGAAAGACCTGCCAAAAGAGGCCCACTGCGAGCGAAGCGAGCAGAAACTTGTTTTCGATCACGTCAAGCTTGAAATACATTTCAAAACAATTTCTGCAGTCAAAATGTTTAGAATCTTCAGTTATAAAGCAAGAGTTCACCTGAGGCCCTGGAGCAAATTGCCCCTTGCCCCCTCCCAAATAGGATCTGCAACTTTTTGTTGACACACGAGTACAATGCGATTAGCGATCACAGACAAAGGGAATTCTGGTGTGAACTCTATGCCTGGTTGGGCAAGTCATAAACAAAAACAATGCAAGCCGCAAGAATTGCTGTGAAACCCTGTAGCCCAGGTAGCTAAATGACTCGTTGTGCCTTCCTACGGTTTTTAAGATCAAACATGAGCATATATCTAGAGAAGAGGGATTATCTTTACTGCATCTGATTTGTTCGGTTCAGGAGTGGATTAATCACAGGAAGCCCAGACAGTTAGTTAACTGAACAATGATAAGTTTACGATCGTAAAATTGTTAATTGTATACTACCTTTGTGTGTTATTTGTTGCACTTCTCCACTGCTGCACTTCTGCACTGTACTGCATAATTGTTCGAATGCGAGAGTTCGATGCACAATTTCTTGCTGGTATTCTTTTATGCTGATATTTACCTATATAAGAATACCAGCAAGAAATTTTGTATCGAACTCTCGCATTCGAACAAATGCAGTACAGTGCAGAAGTACAGCAGTGTAGAAGTGCAACAAATAACACACAAAGGTAGTATAAAATTAACAATTTTACGATCGTAAACTTATCATCGTTCAGTTAACTAACAGCCTGGGCTTCCTGTGGATTAATAGGTGATTCGATTCTCCTGTGTTTATTTAACGTAATGAAACACTTACTGCTCAGCTTTCGCTCCAAACACGTCAAAAGTGCCCGAGAAGTTTAGATACATCCGTCTTTTTTTCAATATATTCTCATTTTTGCTGCTGATTGGCATTAATGAGGACACATTCCCCAGAAATGGTCCAATGGTTTGAACATTTGACGGAAGGTAGACGAAACGGCCTAGCATAAGTTTCTAGGGGAAATTCGACGAGTTTTCAAAATTGTCACCAGATGTCAGGAAAATTGCGTTTTCTCCTGTTCTCTCAAAAGCAGCAAAAGGTGTTCACCTTCTGTAAAATCTTTTATTAATCGGCATTTAGAAAGTTTATGAGAGAGCATTATCTGAGATTTCATACGAAAATTGAGGAATTTTTTCTTTTTTTGTCAGGTACAGTACCAATAAAACATCAAGCATTGAGACAACTGTGTAATTCATGTGGCTCAGTCGAACAAGATGTAAGTGTTGTTGAATTTTATTGCTAATATGGCGTACGGGCTGTGTACAAAACACAAGCCATTTGAAAGCTAGTGCTCCTTAGATATGTAAGCAGGGACCGCGGAGCAGGGTAGGCTGGGACCCACTTTTTGGCAGCAAACGGCTTTATTTTTGTTGGCAAAATTTTGAAATAGTTAGCACTTAGTCGGCTGAAAGAGAAGCTGAAATTAGAACTGTTAAAGACGAATTCAAAGCGATGCATATTGAAGCTCTTGATTTTGAAGCCCACTTTATAGATCTACGATTCAATCAGCCAAATTTTAAAGCATACGAACAGCTCGAATTGCTACTCCTCGAGACATTGGCGGCGTTGGCATCCAATAATTTTGCAGATGAAATTGAATACTTGAAACTACTCACTATGATGGTGATGGTTTCTTCATATTATCACAGGAAGCCCAGGCAGTTAGTTAACTGAACAATGATAAGTTTAAAATCTTAAAATTGCTAATTGTATACTACCTTTGTGTGTTATTTGTTGCACTTGTCCACCGCTGTATTTCTGCACTGTACTGCATAATTGTTCGAATGCGAGAGTTCGACACAAAATTACTTGCTGGTATTCTTATATTGGCATTCTTATATTGGTTTACCAATATAAGAATACCAGCAAGTAATTTTGTGTCGAACTCTCGCATTCGAACAATTATGCTGTATATCTAAATATATTATATCTACCAAACCTGCCGTTTTCGGGATTTGAGAATCAATCGAACACGAATTCTAAGTCTACCAAGTCAACCGTTTTCACAATTAATACAATCAAACACACCCTTAAATTCAATACAATGATCACTTTCAGAAATGGAATCCACATTTCAGATGAAAGTAAATCAGAGACCAGAATCGATCATATCATGGAATCATTTACTAGTATTTTCCTTAGTTTTGGCTTTACATGATGGGTTATTTGCAGAGCAAAACTTTTCTTTATCTATGTGAGCTTTTGACTGATAGGTTAACACTTCACCTTTGAATATCGGCATAAGCGTAGGGGACAGGGGACTAGGCGGTTGCAGCCTCCCCAAAGTTGGGAAAATTTGCAAACATCGGCCATAATCGGGCAGATAATCAGGCTAAGGTCGAGCAACATCTTCGTAATCAATTGATTTTTTATCGGGCAGCTTTCTAAATTTGATCTCCCTCTACGCTGTTTGTTCCACAGCCCTCTAATCTTGCCAATTTTTAGTTGACTCACTCAGTATGTTCTCCTCTGGGAGACTGATTTGCTCTATTTCATTTTTAGGAGGAATGCAGCATTTGCCTCGACCAGCTTGCTAATGCATCTAGTACATACTGGGCAAGTGGTGGAAATTCGGTCGTGGAGTTAAAATTGTGTCAGCATAAGTTTCATGAAAGTTGTCTTGAGCAATTTTATGAAAATGGTAATAAGGTGAATACGTTTATTTACTTTTCTTACAAAATAACAGCAATACCGAAAGCGTCTCCAGGAAAAGCACCCAGGGGGGGGGAGTTACTTCACTATAAATTCATACGGGGGTGTGCGCCGCAAGGATTTCTGTTACGACCCAATCCCAGAAATTTGGTCCGATATTGATACCCAATCCCAGAATATATGTCAGATATTGATACCCAATGGAAGAAGTAACAGAAACAATTCGACGTCAAAGGGATAAGGGATTGAGGGCTGGGAACGAATATTTTGGTTCCAAGTGGCCATTGGAACGAGGTTCTGATCTGAGGACGTTTTTCAACACAAAAATACTTGAAATCAGTTCACTTGAAACTGTTGCTCGAAAATTTATCCAGTTGTACTTTCATTCAACACCCATTACAGAATTTTGAGTATAACAGTAAACCCCAATCCCAGAAAATTCCGAGTGAAAGTATACCCCAATCACAGAAATGTTCCAGGAAAAGGATACCCCAATCCCAGAATTTTCAGGCCAAAAACTACCCAAAACTGGCGCACATCCCCGTCTTACCCATAGTGAAGACGTCATCCCCGTCTTTCCCCGTCTTACTCATCCCCGGGGAAAAGCACTAGAGAATGATCAGAACTATAGCTTCTTGAAATAAAACATCATTACCATAGGGACCATGGAAATACATATAGCCACCCTGTGGCCATTACCTTTGACATAGAGACTAAGACTGCGTTCACACGATGCCGGCACATTTTGAAAACGGTGAAAAATTCGACGGATAGGCCTCCCGTTCACACGAAAACGGCACATTTTTTGCCGGCAGATTTTGAAAACGGTAGATTTTGAAAACGGAACCGTAACCGGCATAAATTTGAAACAGCATCGTTTAAACACTCAACAAAGATGAAAACAGAACATTTTTCGACACTTTTGGATCGAGAAAGGTCTATTCTTAGGGTGTAGGTACTATTCTTTGGCATCAAATCCTGCAACGAGTTTTTATCGTCAAATTTCCTACCGTTTTCAAATTGTGCCGGCATCGTGTGAACGCTAGCTCAAATTTTGCTACCGTCACTTTTTTCATCGTTTTAAAAATCTGCCGGCATCGTGTGAACGCAGTCTAAGATGTCAACATGGCATTTAGATACTACATAGCCCATAACTATTACAAATTTCCAAATATAGCTACAACAAAATCCAAAATGTAAGGAAGAAAAATTTTACATGAAACAGAGGGTTTTCAACAACAGCTTATTGAAACCGTTTTGAGGTCTGGACATCATGTTTCTCAAGAATTTTTGCGTCTGAACCAACAGATGAAATATTTGCGATACATGCATTGATAGGACAAGTTGCTAGATGTTAAGGAGCAATTTTTCCACCTCTGTTCTATCATGATTTTCTCCATGTTCGAGCCTCTGTTTCATCTTCTCAGTTATTTTTATTCTCTCTTTAAATTGATTGGGTCATATCCTAGCTTGCCGCAAAGTGCTGGCTATTTACTTTGTTGCAACATTTTCTTTTTCAACAGGATGGTAGTATGCAGTGTCCTATTTGTAAGAAAATACATGGCACAAAGCAAGGAAATCAACCACCAGGAACAATGAATGTAACTCGTATTGGAGGAACTATACCAGGCCATCCTGGAGCTGGTTGCATACAGATAACATACAGTATACCTCCTGGAATTCAAGTATGTCTATTTTAGAATAGTCTTGAATGACGGACTCACCTTACTAAAACCATAACTGCAAGAAAAACACTGTTATCTCAGGTCCGTTGGAAGGGGGGCTGAGGGGCTTCAGCTCCCAATAATTTGCTGAAGTTTGTTGGTTCTGTAAGTGAAAAAGCCTGTGAAAGCCAAGGTCATGGGAATGAAGATTCGAACTCATATTTAGTCAAGGAAGCTTCCAGAATCTATCTAAAATGCAACATCTTTTGATGTCATACAAGTAAAAGATTTGAAATTTTCGTGGAAAGACTCTCATCAGACTTGAGCCTTTGGTTCTTTTTATGGCAGATTTTCCAAAATTGGGGCGTTTTCCAACGATCTAAAGGGCATGATGAGAAAACATTTTCCCGGGGGCAAGCCCCCGGACTCCCGCCTACGGACTCTCAGTTTGCTCCTACCACCCACATCTCGTTTCAGCCTCCCCCCCCACTAATATGAATTCGTTCGTTATCTTTAAAAAGTACATCCCATTCCCAGAATTTTCGAGCCAGAAACCATCAAAAACTGGCTCATATACCTGTATGATCGGATAGTGAAGTACGTCCCCGGGTAGATGTCCTACGCTTGAGCACTTGTTTGTGCTGCAAAGATCTTCTTTCATTGTTGAAAAGCAAAGAGGTATTGTCGATGATTTTACACAATTATTTGTGAAATCAACACAATTCTCTTTAAATAATGTCTTAGGAGACAAAATTTCACCTCCTTTCGTATATCCCCCGTTAACAGTTTGCAATATTCCCGTTTGTTAATTTCATTTTTAGGGGCCTAATCATCCAAATCCAGGGCAACCATATATTCCAATTGGATTTCCACGAGTTGCCTATTTGCCCGATGATGCGAAGGGAAGAAAGGTAAGCAAAATTCATGTTCTCCAAGGGCCTGTTTATGTGAAGAAAGGCATCACCTGCCAGACGTAGGATTGACAGGGGAGGTAAACTTCAGCCACTGTTTGTATGAGATGTTTGCTTTACCGCTCAGCTTTGGGGCTCAGACACGAGATGGGGTAAAGTCTCGTTTCTGTGAAGTCATAACGAATTAACAAGTAAGAAAAACGCTAAACCAATTCATTTCACCACATCGACGGTCTGTCGCTTATATGGACAAATTCAACTTTTAACGCAGGTGAGAATTCACGTCCAGCAAGGTGAGATCTCACAAAAACAGTGCGCTGGTGTTGCGTTCGTTCTTTAAACGCGCAATGAAAAATAGTAAGGGTTCTGTTGGAAAGTGGATTCTTGCCTTGCCTGTCAACTCAAGATCTAGCAGATGAGGCGTTTTTCCGCATATAAAAAGTCATGAAAGGCGATTACAAACTGCACCTGTCTTTAAAAACATTTTCAAATTACGCATGGGTAGTAGTAGCATAATGTAGTAGCCACCTGTCTCAAGTTTAGATAGACTACGGTATGGTCTAAGGCTGCTTCAGACATTTTTTCTACGTCTTTGTGAATTACTCGGCTAATAAACAGCCAATCGGGCCATGCAAGGTTAAAAATTGAACAAATTGCAAACTAAGATGTCTTCACGTTCAAATGACCGTTTTCGGAACTTAGGCACAGTCGGAGGAATTGTTCAAACGGTCATTTTGGGACACTTGATATGGCCTTGATTAAACCATTGGTTATTCTGGACACGATCTACGTTTTGATCGTGTCCACAATATCTGATCTAAATGTTCCCGAATGAATAAATGTATTTTGTCTTCATTTCATTGTTTATCTTCTCTTTCTTGATTGGGAGCCGACGGCTTGCTCTCGACAATTTGAAATGGGCCTAAAGTCTGCGCTCTGAAATTACGACCTGAGAACTAGCTTCCAGAAAATCCTGGGGAAAACGCGTCGATCTGGGAACTTGTTCTCAGGTCGTAATTTTCAGAGCGCAGACTTTAGGCCCATTTCAAATTGTCGAGAGCTAGCCGTCCGCTCCCAATCAAGAAAGAGAAGATAAACAATGAAATGAAGACAAGCAAGGGAACGAAATACATTTTCATTTAAGAACATATAGGCCAGGTTTGTGGGAACGATCAACACCCAAACTTGTTTCCACAATACCCATGATTAAACGAGGCTTCAAGTTGTAAATGTACCCAGATTTTTTGGCATTTTTATTAAGTTCTTCATCTCTTTGAATTATATTTTTGATTCTCAAAGGTTCTGCAACTTCTCCAAACTGCCTGGAACAGGAAGCTCATATTTACGGTTGGTACTTCAGTTACTAGTGGCATACAAAATGCAGTTGTTTGGAATGAAATTCACCACAAAACTGAAGCTTATTCGAATGCATCCGGGCATGGCTATCCTGACCCGAATTACTTGGACAACGTTCTGCAAGAACTGAAATCTCAAGGAGTTGAGTAGTAGCAATGTTTTAAATGAAACTGTGTCGAATTTGTAATGGCGAAATTTGTAAAACAAACGATGCAGGCTTGATAAAGACAAAACGACTTCAGCCCCTATATAGATTTCTCACCTTCCTTGCCGCCGACCATATGTTTTGCTCTCTCTGTTTGTTTTTATTTGATTGAGTGCACTCAGATGTGTGAAATATATCCTTGAGAGCCGTAAATCGTTTTGACTCCATAGAAAGCTGAATCCTTTTCTATGAAATTCACCCTTGCTGTATCATAGACTGTAGAGCATTTTGTAGGTAGTGTTAAAGAGTATCGTCATTGTAAATTTTAGAAGAATGTAAAAATAGAGAGAATTCTTGGATATTACTATGATTTCATGATATGACTGACTTCAACCTCGTTCCCAGGGTGTTCTTACGTCATACGCTGATCACGAAGCCGAATGAACACCCTGGTACACTTCGATGAAATGCGCCCAGAATCTGGGTGCATTTGGAAGCCATTATGGATTTCACCGTTGGCTAGGTAACGCTAATCGACGGAAAATGGCCGTTGATCTGGTGCTAATTCTGCAGAAGATGAATTGAGAAATTGAAAACAAACACTTTGCGGACCTTATTTGAAGCTTTTTGAAGGTATTTAAACAATAATCTTGGGTCGGCAACTGTGTTTAATGTGAAAATAGGCTTGGTTTGTTTAGAGCGAAAATGGGCCTAAGTTGCGAATTCGGGAAACTTTCACCGCAGCATGAAAAATAAAATGTCTCGTTATTCTTCGAATTTCGGAAATAAGTTGCAAATGATGGTCGGTATAGGTAAAGAATGTGCTTTTACGTCGAATTTTGACATGCCGAGGTCGTTTACCCCGCGCAAATCGGAGTTACAGCCCAAAATGGCGAACAGCCAATCAGATTGCCGAACGGCCTCTTGTATCCCAGAGTAGCCTTATAATCTAACTGTTGATTGAGATGAAAAGTTGCGACAACTTTTTGTCGCAAAATTATTATTATCATTACAGCAATGCTGCAATTTGATTTGCTAAGAGCGAGATTTTTGCTCATGAAACTGCATAGCGAGCCCCCGTCTTTTGCGTTTGATCTTATGTGGTGTGAAGGAGGAATGGCGGCCCAAATCATCGCAAAGCTGTGGCAGATCGACGTCGTGTCAAAGTAAGAGTTTTAAAGCGCTGTTTGTTGAAATTTTGTACAATGTTTTTGTACTCTTTTCAAGTTCAAATTAAATTTTAAAAGTCGTTTTGGATGTCCCCTCATTCCTGCTTCATGAAGTCCTTGCAGAATAATTTGTGAAACTTGCCAGTGGTTGATTTTGAAGAGCAATAAGACCTTGAGCGAAAGATGAGAGCATTCTGCAGCCTCAAAATAAGTTGAAAGGCAATTAGATAAATGGCCGAGTGTTTCTTTTCAACGTTCAAATCATGATAATCAATACACGTACCACATACTCCTTTTTATAAGAAACCGCTTATAAGAAACTCAACTCTCAGATCGCCAAAAAATTAAGAAACTCCAGTACTGTTAAGAGATAACTTAAGAAATTATTCATTTTTAACTAAGGAAATCCCGGACCTATTTTACTCTATTTTGACTTCTTTCCCGTGTATTTGTATAATATTACTTGGTAGGTAACTTGAATAAAGTCTAAACATTGGCATGGCTTCAAAAACCTTTGTTTCGGAATGTTCAGGAGGGAACATAGAGAATGTTATGGAACCTTTAAGAAACTCGTAAGCAACTCTGAGTACTGAAAATCTAATAATCTGAAGAAACTTTCAGTATTGGCGCAAATTCTTAGTTTTTCAAAAAATACGTGAATTTAAATTCGTTCAAGTCAATGAATGAAAAACTTTCTTGTGAGACGTGTCATGGTCGTGCAACGGAAAGAGACCATTGTAGTGCCAGAAATCGATGTTTCAAATTTGATACAAAAGCGATACATCAGAGAATGCGAGAACAACTGAGGATCTTCCGCAAGTTCTCAAGAACGTTTCAAGATCACAGTCTCCCTCCGTTTGAAATCACAGTCTCTTTTGGTTGGGCTGTCGTCGCTGCTTCGAGCTGCCATCTTTGAATGGTCTTCTGATCTGCTTTGTATCCTGGTAACCGTTATACAAATTTTTCAGGGGGTAATGTTGTTGAAGGACAGTGACCTCGATATGAAGATGAGGCTTTCTAAATGCAATCGTTTCAATACACAGTTAGATCATGAGTCGTAGTTGTAGCGGTATATCAGTTAGGCAAATAGCGAAACTACGACTCTGGATAAGTCTAATCCCAGAGTAGAGGTAGAGCAACGAACTCACTCTGGGGACGAGATTGGACTGACTTACTATTAGTGGCTGGTGACAAGAAAACCGCCATCACCTAAAACGCTCTTTCTGCTTGCACAAGGCGATAGGTGGCTACACTGGTCTGTAGGCATCTTTTCGGCTTCAGTTGTTTTGAAAATTCCCTTTTCTTCGATCGCTAATAACTTTTTACCGGCGTACAAATCAACAGCAGTTGATGCCACTGCTATAAGTCTACTCGAGGTTTCAAAGCTTCTCTTATCAGCTTGACAACTGGGCAAATTTGTTTCCAATGTTCAATGTTTCATTTGACTATTGGTAAATTGCCAAAAATGAGTGTCATGTACGTCCCGTTTACTACTTTCCCTAAGCTAGCTGAATATTCAGAAAGTTACAGGCGAAGTTTCTCTTTTGCCTCTCCCTCTTCCTTTTCTATTCATTCTTGACATTTTAAGGTAAGCTTTCTCTAAAAGAGAAAAGCAATGAACATGGATTTTAGGTCCGTTACACCAAGACAGCGAAGAAAGATAATAAGACAATCTACGATTTTCGATTTCTACTTTATGATATATCTCACTACACTAAATAGATGTAGTCAATAGCTCCTCTTTCTACTTCCGTTACTCCTGGATGCCACAGGTCCAACATCAAAATGATTCTGTCAGCATTTCCTTCATTGTGCACGACATGATGCTCAAACGAATCATCAAAAACAAAAATCTGATTATCTTCATACACTTTTTTCTCGCCCCCTACGAACAATGTGCAATGGCTGCCTTTTTGTAACGTTAAATGACAACGTAATCTTGCATTTGTTGAACCGTGATGCGAAGAAATCTTGGTCCCCGGAGACAAAACTGAGAATGCAGCATTCCCAAACGGGCTTGATTCCATAAATGACGACACTTTATGAATCAAATTTGTTGTTTTTGGACAACGTAAACAGTTATCTGCCTGCTTTTTGCCTTGGTTGTATAAGTACAACAACCTCCATTCTCCACCATCAGCTTCATTTTTTGACCAAAGATAGTCTTTGTGAAGGACAGAAAGGATTTCTTCTCTGATTTCTTTGAGATGTTTATCATCTTTGAGAAACGCCATGTCATTGGTGATTGAATGAAAGGGCGAGACTGTGCCTAGATCTTGCAAATAAAGCACTGTTGGTTTCTGCAAATGGGAGTTATTTGAACCTTTCTTTCTCGCATCTTGCCCAGAGATAGCTTCCCTCAGGCGTGATAGGCAGTCTTCTGCAACATTTTCCTTTTCTTGAAATTCATTCAGTTTTTTGTTTAGGCCGTTTCTATCTGCAGCAGCCCCTCTGCATCTGATACATTTCTTGTTTGGGCACGTGTATTCATCAGAACCAACAGTCTTCTTAAACTTTCGATAGCAGATTTGCAGACTTAGAAAAATGAGGACAAGAAATAGTGGAAAAAGGACAAAATCTTCGAATGATATTCTCTGGGTTATGCCTTTGTCTATCACTGCGTCAGCCATTTTCCAAACAACATGGATGCAGTCCTTTTGAAATCGCCTCCTGTTTTGCATCGTTGCGAGGCAGATTTAAAATGCTGCTACAATTTGGCCTCAACAACATTTGGACCACGATTTGGCAAATCAAGCAAGATAACATTGCTGCCCAAGATGCATGAAAGGAACAAATACAAGAAGCCTCCAGATTTTGCGAGGCTTGCTGAAAAATACGAGAAATTCTCAAAATATGTGAAGATTTCAGAAGACGGACGAGGACACCTGAACTTCAAAGACCCCGAGGCAGTGAGAGAACTAACGTGCACACTTTTGAAGGATGATTTTGATCTGAGTCTTGAGATACCCCTGGACAGACTTATCCCGACACTGCCACTTAGATTAAACTACATATTGTGGATTGAAGATTTGATTGGTGAAGATCATGAAGACCAAATAACCGGCATTGATATTGGTTAGTAATTGGACACTGTCATGTGGCATATGCTTATTATGCACTGTCACTGAGCAAAAATTCAATCAATTTTGCAAAACTGAAAGAAAATGTGCCGTTTCTTAACAAGAAGATTTGATTGAGGACCAACAGTCTGCATTCAAGCAAAGTTCAATACTGAATACTTGCCAATAATGAACAAACAAGTTGTAACAGCACCCACAGACTACCTTCTCAGGGCCAGATTGGAAAGTTTGCAGAATGCACGGGGGATCTTTCCTTCGTGCAAAATGCTTGCGCGGCTGTATTTGTGTCACTAAACAATTATTCTATTGTTTCCTTTTGTTGTTTTACGAAAATTTCGCGGCTGGAACCGCGGCTGAAATTTAAAGTGTGCGGCAGAGAAATCGGCCGCGCAAGGCAAACTCTCCAATCTGGTCTCAGGGTAGAATGTTTGTTCTTGCCATGACAAAGTTTTATGCCACACAAATTAGATTCTACTCTGTCATCAGCTACGTCACTCTGGGATCACATGAGAAGCGAGCGCGCAGGCGCAGCAAGTCATTGCGAGTTTGGTGTTCAGCAAAGTCAGACGCAAAAACGAACGCTCCGCCGTTGCCAAGAAAAAAAAAAAAGTTTGGTGAGTTTAGAAATTTTAACAGACTTGTTTTTGAATTAGTCAAATTAAATTTGTTTTGTTGGAAGGAGTTAACGCACACTCACTAGGTTTTCATACTATTTCCGCAGAATACCAATGGAGTCTTCCAACGAAAAAGATGTGCGACAGCAACAGGACAGTGATTTAGAGTCTAATGCCGATTCTAGTGCTGACTCAAACGCCGAAATTAAGAAAACTCTTTCGAAGTCAACAAACCTATTGTTTTAGCATTGTTTCTGTCATTGCTCATCTACACCAAAGATATTTGATATAGCATACATACATGTTTTCCTGCATGGCTCAGCACTGCTCAAAGAAGGACACTTTGCAAAAAGGTACAAAAAATGGTAATAGAGCTAACCCTTGATGGCAATGAGGCCTTGCTTATTGCTTCAAAGATCTTCTAAAGGGAAATTTTGTCTTATTATTCCCCAAAATTATTGTCTTTGGGCAACCCTTCATGGACAAGGCAGAGTACTGTCAATTTGCCAATATTCCAGATGATTTACGGATATGATAAAGAACTGCCATTTGGATGATTGCAGCAGCCTAAAAATTCAATTTTTGTATTCATAATCATTTGATTTGTGTTTCAGGTTGTGGTGCATCTTGCATTTATCCTCTTCTTGGTGCAAAAACATATGGTTGGGAGTTCATTGCCAGTGAAGCTGATGAGCTGTCTCACAAATATGCAAAGAAAAATATTGAAATGAACAACTTTGACCACAAAATTACTTTGAAGAAAGTCAGAAAAGCTAGTTTATTGAAGGATGTTATAGACAAAGAGAATGAATATCAGTTTTGCATGTGCAACCCTCCATTCTTTGGGGACAGACAAGAGGCTGCTGGTGACAATTCTAGGACTGACAGGAGACCACTGCCTCATTCAGTATGTACTGCAACTGATGACGAGACCGTTGCTGAGGGTGGAGAAGTTGGATTTGTGAAGAAGATGATCCAAGAATCTTTGGACTTGAAAAGTCAGATAAGGTATTAATTCTTCTTTGAAAACAGGTTTGCTGATATTTGATCTTTGTGTGACCAGATGTTGTTAAAAACAGATAACCAAAAGACAAACTGTTTATTCTTTTCACTGTTTTCAAGCCAATGTGGTCTCCATTGTTTCCAATATATGGGTTACTTGCCTCCTTGCCCAATTCACTACTGTTACTAACTGGCCCATTTTGAATGATCCTTCAAACCATTCCATGATGAAAAATCATTTTGCACTTATTTTTTGCAGATGGTACACCTCAATGCTTGGCAAAAAGAGTAGCTTGAGGACTCTGAAACAACACCTTAAGGATCTGAAGGTATCTACAGTAGGATCTATTATTGTTATTACCATTCCAGAAGGAGATTTATCCAAAAGACTTCTGAGGCACTTGGAGTCAAGGGACCCTGGGACCACAGTGCCTCAGTGTCATAACTTGATTCAGACCTCTTTAATTTTGAAAGATCCATTTCTTCCATTACAAAAGCCACATTTATTTTCTCTGAAGCAGGAGAAAGTGTCTCCCATTCCTAAAAAGTGGTTGTATTAATGTGGGGGTGATAGGGGCTGCAGATTGCAGTTTTTAGCCATGTTTAGAAGTTTACAGTTTTTGACCATAAAAGTGGTAGTTGTACAGTTCCTTTCTTTTTTAACTGTTTTCAGATCTGTCCATCAAATATAATTTGAGAGGGCAACTATATTACTATAGTCATATTGCGATATTCACTATATTATTTGATTATAATTTCATATGTTTTCTTTATGATTAATTTTACTTTTAGATCCCATTCATTACTTCCACAACATTTCAGCAAGGGAAAACTACCAGATGGGGTATCTGTTGGAGCTTTGAGTCAGACATCGAGGTAAGCATCATACCAAATTCAATTCTTGCTAAAAATGTTCTCAATCAATTTTTACTAAAAAATGTTCTGCTTCTACTTCCCATCAGTTTATTTAAGACTGCCAGTGTCTGGTTGCCACTTGCTTTTTTATTAGAAGATTTGTGTAAAGAGTTCACACCATTTATGCTGGCTTTTTTTCTATCAAATCTTAAAAACTACTTCAAGTAATACAATTAATTCAACTGTGCCAATCATAGCGGAAAAAGACACAAGGTCATCGAGTTTCCACTATGAATGGCACAATGCTGGCTTGATGATCTATGTGCTGCCAATTGCGGGGTGAGTGGCTGAGTGGCTTATACAGCCTTTGTCAGGTGACTGAAGTTAAGCTCAGTCGAGTGAGATCAAACTTCGGATGGGTGACCTTGGAGGCCTGACCTTACAACTCACCTTGTTGTCCTTCGGAAATGACGTTAAGCTAGGGGTCCCATGCCTGGATGCGGCATGCACAGTGGTCCTAAGTTAGCTTTCAGTAGCTAGAAATCCTGACAAGCCCACTCAAAACAAATTGAAAACAAACAAAACAAATATTCAAGAGGAAAATCCTTCATTATTGAATATGAAATGACATTTGAATTTTGAGCTTGACTGATTTTTTTCTTGCATACAGGTAAGTCCTCAACCAAAGCCAAAGTCTAAAATTAACACATCACCATTTACGTTTGTCATCAAAAGAGCAGAACTTGATAAAAGATACATCCCAGAAGAAAGAAGTAAGCTTGGGGAGACCCCCGAGCTCAAGTGTGTCTGTGGAGAAATCGAGAAGATTCTCAATAGCTTGGAGGTAGGTTCAATTTATATGGGTTTGTTCTTAAAAGTTAGAAGCTTAGGGTGCACCAAAAGATATTCACTTTTGACAGACCACGATAAATCGTACACTGCACTGATTTTGATGATTCATAGCTAAAACTTTATTCACAATCCCAAATAGCACTTGACAATTTTCTGTTGATTTTTCCGGAGCTTACTTTCCGAGATAGAATTATTTCCTTCACAGTCATTGGCGTAATTGATTAAAACCATTGATCATTTTTTTCTGTTATTGATCTTGAAAGAACAATGGGAAACTATTACTGTTTAGCAACACAGCGACTTTATTGAAATTATCAGTGGTGAGGGTTTTTGCTTTGATAAAAGCAGAGAAATTTTGCAAGGATTTGGGCAACGCTCTTGCAACTAGTCAAACAGATCCACTTATTCATTCCCAATTGTTCTCAAGAGTTTCACTATCTCTTTATCTAGTCCAATCTTTAGACATTTCATCGATGTTTTTCGATCAATTTAGGCTGTTTCAAAACTAAGAACTTTCAGAAATCGCTTAAAAAGGAAGAAGTAGTCTGCTCAAAGTTCTAGAAAAATTTTCCGAGTACAATTTGGGATTTTGACGGGATATTGCATAATGCCTCTTCAAAATCGGCGTTGTGTTCGATTTATCGTAACCTTTCAAAAGTGAAAATTAAGTCGATGATTCTTTTGTTGCACCCTATAAATTAATTTTTTTTGAATACGAATCAGAGGTGATACTTTTTGCATGAACTATCATGCAGAGAGCATTGTTTGAGTTATCAAAGTGAAAAAAGAATACGTGTCCTCATCAGAGAAGGTTGACATTAAGCGCAGATGATAGCAATAGCGTCAAAATAAGAAAGGTCTGAAGCACGATCCTTGTGGAAGACCTTATGTAACTGCAAGCTACGAGAGCTGCAAATCAACTAACGTGCGATAGTTTGACTTACCTAATTCCTCTTCACTCTACGCAGATCAAATTTACGGCATCTACTGTTTTCAATTCCGCTGGTGACTTTGACAATAAATTTGTCGGGCATGCTTATAAAAATACATGGATCCATCAGAGACAGAGAAAACGAATGGCTAAGAGACTGAAATTAAGTGAATACGATTCAGAAGCAATTAGTACAACGGCAACTGAGGGGGAAGAAATTTCAAATACGGAGAAACAAGTTGACGTTGAGCAACCGCACGTATCTACAAATATGGACACTGTTAGTACGGACACTACAAGTTTAGAAAAAGGAAGGATTGGAACTGTTTCTAGAATGGAAGTTGAACGATCATGTACAACCTCTAATAACGAAAACATAGACCAGTCGACGGTCACAACTGGAAAGTTATCTAGCAATGAGGCTGAACACCCAGATATTGGACAAAAGAGGACACGCGAGTCTTCGGAAACACCCAATCAGACTTTGAATGAAAGCAACCCGCTTTTCAAATTCGAAATGATTGTCTCTCAGACAAAGGATTCGAAAGTTGCTGAAGAAAAGCCAGTGAAGGTTGATATCGCTTGTTTAGAAGGAAACAGAGAAATTGTACATCAGTTTTTCATGTACTTTAGAAACCGATTCAATGGAGAACAGATACGCAGTCCAAAATGATGATATTTATGAGGCAGTAGAAAAGGGTATCTGGGCAAGCGTAAACTCACAGATGCTGTTTGTTGTTGTTGATGCTGTATTGTAGCTGTTTGTGTACTGTTGTTGGTTATAATTTAGCCAAATATCGTTGTATAGATAGGTGCCATTCTGCAATTCACATGATTTTAGAGACTATTTAAACTCCAAGCCTATTCCGTGGTCTTTCGGCGCTCTAAAAATGTAATGACTTCTACGCGAGCGCAAGCTGTTAAACGGACGCTCGAATGTGTGAGATCTTTTTTTAATTCGAATACAAATAATTCTAGTTTCTAATTGCAAGTACAAAAAGGAATTAGTCTAATTCGAATAACAAACTAATAAGAAAATTTTTCCTGATTGCGAATTGGCGAAAATTGTAATACTGCACATTTCAGAAAAAACTAATACATTCCAAAGTACCCCCCCCCCCCTCGGCCCTGGCCCTGAGTCATATGTTTCAAGGCTCTTCAAATCTGCACACATTACTGAATGCCAGACCATTGCTTTATCAATCGCATCGTTTGAATATGTGAATATGTGAATGGTTTCCGAGGATTCGACCTCGTTTGTTAAATTATTCCACACCTTGGGACCCAAAGACCTAGGACTGTTTGTACCAAAGGTCACTTAATTAGGTCTATGGTGATGTAGGTCGTGGGGATTTCTCGAAGAAAAATTCTCATTGGAAATTGATTTGAAATGAAAAATATCCTACATAAAAGTAGGATTTTGTTTTTCACAGTCGTGTGAATTTCAATGTATGAACTTTGTAGACAACAAGAGACATGCATAAAGTTCTTGCGTGCCTTACGGAGAAGGTCTTCATAGGAGTTATCGCTGTCTTTGTAAAGAAATCTCAATGCTATCTCCTGTATTTTTTCACTTTTTTTCCGAAGGGTGATGGCTTGCTAGTTGAAATAGATCCTTTAAAAGGCTTCAGATCTGTCTTGTTGCAACACCAAAATGCTCTGAAATGCGTTTCACGCACTCGACTTGTCATAACATTTGCCGAGTAAGGCGACGTTTCCATTACTTCCTTTTCAAATGTCTCCGTTTTCATATCACTCCGTTTTCGGATGATCTTAAACCGTTTCCATTACTCCTTTTTCGCCAAGAGCGCCTGGCACGAAAACGGGGGTGTTTCTATTACTCCGTTTTCGTTCGTTTTTATTTCCTTCCTTCGCACTCATTTTGAAACCGAGGATATTCTATAGATTGTTGTTTTAGCGTTTTCGAATGACTCCGTTTTCGGTGTTTCCATCGAAAACGATGCGTTTTCAGATGTCTCCGTTTTCAAATCACTCCACTTTGAACAGTGTTTTCAAATGTCTCCGTTTTCGATCGTTTTCAATGAAAACACCAACCCAAAAACGGAGACATTCCACTCCGTTTTCATACGAAAACGGAGTAATGGAAACGGGGCCTTAAACATTTTTAATCAAACTAAGCATATCTGATAGAAATATTCTTTCACAAATCAACACTCTTTCGATATGCTATTCTACGACGAAGAGGAAAGGTTAACAATGTCGTAACAATATTAACATATAAAGCCTCAAAACATACACTACCAACTGCGCATGGGTAATGCGCGGTTTTTCGTCATATTCACAGATACTTAAAGGATATGCGCACAGCTAAGACATGAGTGAGACTTTCAAGCCATTTACTAATATTCGAATCCTCATAGTTATTTAAGAGTTATTTGATACATGAAGTCATTTGGGAGCATATTTGTTTTAAGTCATATTTTAAAGTAAAGCATATCCAATTTTTGAAAATTCGTAATGCAAGGACCATTTTACCAAAAGTTGGCTTTCTGAACATGGGTAAGAGGAAACAAGATGTTTATTCTTTAATGAAGAATATACATTTTGTTTCCTTTCACCCATGTTCAAACGCTTTGGTCCGTCCTGTAATTTTAGAGAGAAAGAATGATTGGTTTCAAGGTGATCTACGTGTATGAGACAAGGCACAGACATTTTGTTTGAATTGCCTTTACCACTATCCTCATTGGCTATCTCAAAGAAAGGAGACATAGATAGAAAAGGATTCTATAGAGCTATTGTTTAATCGCCAATTACAGGATTAACAGACATTAGATTTAGTATAATTTATATCATTTATTTCAAGAAGATTCTAATGTGAGAATCCTTTTTAAACTTGTGAAAAATCTTATTAATCGCGCTATAGACACCCACAAATATTGCAGAATTATAGCTGTTAGTATGTGTTAATGATACGTAAAACCTGTGCGCGTGAAGGGTCCAGAAATACATTAAATTGAACACCTTCGGACGATCAAACTTTCGGATAATTTTTTGCTAATGCCATTGTTAAGAATGTATATACTGTCATCGGCGATCCAGGTTCCAAAGTGTCCAAAGTGAGTTTCCACATTCCAGTTATAATGTTCTTACAGTGAAAGTGGAAGTAGCGTACCATTTAACTTCAAAGATTATTTGAAAATAGATTTTCATGATTGGATGACTATTCGAATATTGCTTTGTTTTTTTATATTCATCTAAAATTTTACAATACATGTTACATCTACGTACATCCTACTATACTTTCTAATTACTATACAAACTATACAATCACTACAGGGACAGGACCACAAGGAGCAAAGGACAATGACTACCCTGTGGCCATTAACATAAAGACATGTAAATATTAACTAAATGAAACCTAAAAACGCTAAACATACGATTAATTACTCGAATCCGTTTCACATTGGATGTCAGGCCAGCATAAGTAAATGTGCTGAACCGTCATTGGTTTAGCATGGATAAGTTCCCATATTTTGCTTCATGTTCCTAACACCAAATGTGAAACAGACTTACAAGAGAAACGGGAAAAGTGTAGCTAGTGGCTGTGTGGCGTGAAAGAAAGTTTGAAGTTATCCAAGCCGACCTGCTTTGTGGATGAAATTTAAAGTATATTCGAGTATATTTCTGTTTACGTCATTAGAAAGCTCTTTATTACCATACAATAAGTATTGAACAAGAACGTTGTTTGGAAGGGTATTGCTTTGTTATTTGCTTATGTCCGATTCGAATGTTGCTTCCTTTGGGCGGAGCGTATGAAGAATTACTTTCCCAAGAAACCACAATAGATAAAATTGTTGAATAATTTCTTTATGCAGAGGAAACAAAATCCAATGACGATTCGATTCTTTTTTGAATATTGATGACATGGGTGGTACGCTTATACCGCTTTCACTGTAAGTCGATGGAAGTACTTCTTCTTTTCGTCTGCAATCTTCAACAATGCTTAAGAACTATTTACATCGTTAAATGAATACTCTTGATACATCTGTATAGCTAGTCAAAGTTGCACATGATTAAATAACGTAAAAATTGTAGCTAGTTTTTAACATATATTTACGTATTGTTGAAGGTCTTTTGTTGCAGTGATGTTATATTCTGACGTTGCATTCAGAAGAGTCAGGCGGACAGGGCTCGATACCTGGCAGGGCCCACCTCTTCAGCGTCATGACGAGGGGTCATGGGACTTGATTAGCGCTTACCTACTTCTGGGATCCCAGATTTTGGCACTAAAAGTCGCAACTTCACCTTCACCTTCTCCTTATTATGCCAAAGTTGTTTGTTCGAAGGTGTTTTGTCCGAAATTCTCGACAAGGCGTCCGAAAGTAGTTGGTCCTTAGTTGCTTTTCCGAACATTCTCCGTCCGAAAGTTTTCAATTTTAATGTAGGCTTTGCACCAGTTGCAGCTTGCTTCAGCCCTATATTTTGAAGTAATCCTAAGCTGATTTGATTAGCTCTGTTTCAGCAAATGGCAGATACGATTTAGACTAACGACATTTTCAATCTCTTGCTTTATTTTCTCTCATACAAGTGAACAAAAGCCGTCCAATTCAATAGCGATACTACGGAGACTTATGTAATGAGTATACATACGATTCAGAAAATAGGGTATCACAGCATAGGTTCCAAATCTCTACAAGGGTTGGTGTAAAGTCCTATGACTTATTCCTTTGAAGTGCATGGCTTCAAAGAAACGTCAGCTGTTAGACTCATGACGTAAGTCCCTCTAACTTTCGCTTGTTGTTGTTGTTGCTATCGCTTCAGTTGAGGCGACAAGTTTGAATCCTCGAAACGTTGTAGAAATTATCTCTCAAGTACAAAGTCGTATTTTTTAAAAGAATTAATTGACTGCAATAAACTAACGAGGTACCGCACGCAAAAACAACTTTGTTATTCATCTAGTGTGATCAAAGATCCGATTTTTGTTTGTTTGTCAACTTATTTTTATTCGTTTCTTGCCTAGCTATACATATTTACATATATACGACTAATCTAAATCGAATAACTTCTCCGCTTCAAAACAATGAAATTTCAGTTGTAAAAGTGCCCTGCATTATGGACCAGAACTGCGGAGAGAAATGGCGCTGGAGCAAGTGAAGCATCATCGTGTAACTGCTACTCCAAATGTCACAACGGAGAGAAAGTCACTCCGCTCCGATGGGAAACCGATACAGTGTAACTCTAGCATTAAGGCGGTAACTTAAAACTTAGGCCATGTGTTATCAGAACGAGACAGGCATATTCGACGGTAAAATAGTATAAAGTCTGCTAGTTATAACTTTAGGCGAATTTCTTTTTGCATCTTGAATACATAAAACGTTCGATATTTGAAATTCTCTACAAATCATTGACCAAAGACAAATAATGAATCCCCTGTTTAGTGGCAACAGGTTTAACCGTTTCTCAGCAACTCAGTGAATTGTTTGTGAGGTCGTACAGGTGGCCATAATCAACAAAGAATATTCAAACAAATTTTCTTGCTTTTCTTCATTGATTCTTGCATCAGTCTTAACCAGAAATTAATAATTCAAAACATGAAATCCAGAATGTGATATTTTCGTTCAAAGTTTTCATCACAGAATTAAACGGATTTTGCTTATCTTAAACCGTATCGCAAGCTTGTCGCAACCTCGATAAAGTTTTCTTGCAGCGACGTTAACAAGCCGTTTCAGACAAGCTTTATTGGCTGACTTTCCAGTTCGGGATTTCGCCTTGCATGCAGTCAGCTCGCTGTGACTGCAAGTAAAGCATCCTATAAAGACTCTGGGAGCACAAGCTAATCCAGGACGCATTCATAAAGCGATTGATAAACGAAGTTCGGACGACGGTAGCAAAGTAATTGCTGCTTAATCTTGCAAACAAATACAAGAAGATTGCTGCATCTTTTGATGACAAGACATCAACTAACGTTTAGGCCTTACAACCAAAGCTTACGCAAGGGAACAGTCCTTACTGTACAAGCAGTGGCACTATATCAGCGAAATCATCGGGCCTAGCCACCAAAAGATCCTGGCAAGGTCAGACCAAGCCAACAACCAAAACAAAGCAGAGATTGCAACACTGAAAGAAGGATGACAGACATCTACCTTGGCGAGGACGTGCAAGTCACCTTGACCATTGTTTATATTCTTCTGGCTATAGCTTCAGTATGGCTGACATTATTCTCGCCCTACATTTTGGATTGGATGGGAGTCAAATTCAACAAGAGGCCGAAGAACGTGCGAGATTGGCCTAAGATCTTCTTGATCTTTCTGATCCTGCAGCCTTTCACTTTCCTTGCATCAGCTGTTGGCCTATGGTGGGTTGGAGCCTTTGCGTATGTCCCCCCGGCTCACTTTGGCCTGACGTTGATATCGTTCATTGCAATCGACTTTTTCAGGGAGGAAGAGCCGTGGGAAAAGAAATATGACTACACGAGGTTCTGAGACTGATTTCATTTTGATTTGCACCGTACTGTTTTAGTTGTTGTTGTTGTTGTTGTTGTTGTTGTTGTAGTGTAAATACTTCGCTGGATTCTGGGATTCCTATGTCGTACAGACAATGTTTCAGACAATGTTTACACTGTGCCGTTATAGTATTGATCCGCTTCAAAGTTGCTCCAGTTCAAAATTTTGCTGCTCGCGTGCATGATTATTTGATAGATAGAAGGAACTGAAGTTCTACAGATTATCAGGAGCAACGTAAATGGAAGGCTGATCCGTTGCGCTATTGTTACAGATTGCTACAGACCCCGCTTACGTTATAATGTGAGCGGGGTCTCAAACTGCCAAAATCATGTAATTATAAAGGATCAGTGTCCAGGTAGCTACAGTTTTCGAAATGTGCCATTTCATCACCCCAACGCTAGATTTCCCAGCACTGCTTATTGTTTTTCAGCCAGTCAAACTGTTAAATATAGTGCTTATGAAACAATCCAAGACAAAGGAAGGGATTATCGACTTATGATCTTCTTGCTGAAAATCTTTTAATGTACATGTAGTTTTGTGATTTAACGTTTGTGAGAACTTTAAAGAAGTCTACTTTAAAAGAACAGAAAAACTTAACTTCTCTATTCTATGTATCTTCGTTGAAATAAATCTTCGTTTAAATCGATGTAAAATAAAGTCACAACAAATACCGGGTAATTCAAGAAAAGTTTCTGCATTTGGCAGGCTATGGAATAAAATGTATGAGGCCGATTTTCAAAACTGAGGTGCTGATCTATCAGTCAAAGACTAACTTAGATGGGAAAAAATTGTTTGGTAAATCACTCATCTTTTAGACCCAGAAATTAGGAAAATGCTGGTAAACGGGAAGTTTTGGACCGAGGATTCCACATTCCATTTTGGTCAATTATTTACTTACTATTGAAATTAAAATCTATTTCTTAAACTGACAATGTAAGCTTCATTGCCTCATAAATCATGGACCAGAATGGAACATGGAATTCTCGATTCCCATGCAGACCCTTGCAGACATTTGTCCAATTATTGGGTCTTAAAGGCATGTGATTTTGCCGCTGAAAATCTTCTCATCTAAGTTAGCCTTTGACTGATCGAGTAACATTTTCGTTTTGAAAATCAGTCACATACCAATCTCGTCCCCAGAGTGAGTTCGTTGCTCTACCTCTACTCTGGGATACAAGAGGCTGTTCGGCAATCCGATTGGCTGTTCGCCATTTTGCATCATAACTTCGTTTCTCGTGTGGCAAACGGCCGCGGCATGTCAAAATTCAAGGTAAAATGATATTCTTTACCTATTCCGACCATCATTTGCAATTTATTTCCAAAATTCGAAGAATAACAAGCCATTTCATTTTCGAAGCTGCGGTGAAAGTTCCAAGCTTATTTTCGCATTAAACATACTTACCAACCCCAGGTTGTTGCTTAAATACCTTCAAAAATGTTGAAATAAGGTCCTCCAAGTGTCTGTTTTTAGTTTCTCAATTTATCTTCTGCAGAATTTAGTTCTAAAGCAACGGCCATTTTCCGTTGATTCGTGGTGCCTAGGAACCGCGAAATCCATAATGGCTGCTAATGCACCCAGATTCTGGGCGCATTTGATCGAAGTGTACCAGGGTGTTCATTCGGCTTCGTGATTAGCGTATGACGTAAGAACACCCTGGGAACGAGGTTGGTCACATACTTTTTATTCCATAGCCCGCCAAACTTGTAAACTCTTTTTGACTCACCCCGTACAACATATGTTTATCATGCAGAATCAGGGGGTGAGTGGCTGAGTGGCATAAACAGTTTTCGTCAGGTAACGGAAGTTAAGTTAAGCTCGGTCGAGTGAGGTCAAACTCCGGATGGGTGACCTCGGAGGCCTGACCTCGCAATTCACCTCGTCGTCCTTCGGAAGGGACGTTGAACTAGGAGCCCCATGCCTGGATGCGGCATGTACAATGGGCCTAAATTAATCTTTCAGTAGCTAGAAATCCTGACAAGCCCGATCAAAACAAATTGAAAAGCAAAAGCAAAAGCAAAAGCAGTCAGACCGAGCACAGGGTTACAGGATCCAAATCTTTAAAACAGGGGTATAAAATTCTCACAGCTGAAGTGGGGGTATAAAATTCTCACAGCTGAAGTGTTTTGCTTTCATAAGAACGATATTTGAAGGTCTGTAGTTAGTTGGCAAGTAGAAATCTGCCATTGTTCAGCTTCACGATCGAGAGATTTTGAACCTCGAAGTGTCCGAAAAAAGCTCGGTATGATTATTGCACAACCCAAAGTATGATTATAGGTTGGGTTCTCGGGGGGGTAACTCAACCTATTATGTGACGGGGACGTGCCATTTTGCCCGCAAAATTGGTACCCATAATTCCGTAAATTCTAGTGGATTTTAGGGCCATAATTCTACAAATCTAATAAATATCTGGGGCCATAATTCCGGAAATTATGAAAATGAAATGTCTAAAAATTGTGAAAATGATACCCATAATTCCGTAAAGGTTTGAAAAAAGTACCCCTAAAAAATGGCACGTCCCCGTACCACGAACAGTAACTAAGGTACCCCCCCCCCCCCCCCCCCCCGAGGTTGGGTTAACAGTAGAATCTAATCCTGTCCAAAATTACGGCATCATAACGATGCGAATGCACTCAGACTGCGTTCACACGATGCCGGCACATTTTGAAAACGGTGAAAAATTCGACGGATAGGCCTACCGTTCACACGAAAACGGCACATTTTTGCCGGCAGATTTTGAAAACGGTAGATTTTGAAAACGGAATCGTAACCGGCATAAATTTGAAACAGCATCGTGTTAACACTCAACAAAGATGAAAACAGAACATCTTTCGACACTTTTGGATCGAGACAGGTCTATTCTTAGGGTGTAGGTACTATTCTTTGGCATCAAATCCTGCAACCAGTTTTTATCGTCAAATTTCCTACCGTTTTCAAATTGTGCCGGCATCGTGTGAACGCTAGCTCGAATTTTGCAGCCGTCACATTTTTCACCGTTTTCAAAATGTGCCGGCATCGTGTGAACGCAATCTCAGTCACACTGTGCCTGTCCCGTCTGTTGCAAAGCTGCCTGTGCTTTGGCTAATTTTTTGGCGCGAAAGTCATCTTCACTTGATTACCTTAGTAAATCATGATTAGTTTATTTTGTTTAAAGGACAACTCCGGGTTGTTATAGTTGTTGATTATTCAAGAGATTACACTGTTATGACTGGTAGTGCTAAGAAGTGCGAAATGACGTCACTTCACGTTGACCTGAACGAGACTGCCAAATGTGTTGATATATTATACCATTCACATTGCTAGCCTCCTTATCACGCCTTAATTTTATCAACCCCGGACTTGTCCTTTAAACAACGCTGTAATTTAGGTCAGCACCTTGTTTATCCCGTTGTTTTGGCTATTGCAATTTTTTAAAAACTCTTGTCCAAGGAACGATTGTAACTGCGTTGTATGTGAACAGGAAGAGCGGTCACATAAAACAGCGTTGTAAGCCCGTTGTTTTGGAAGGAAACAACAGGATAAAGCACCTAGTGTGACCGCAGTCATTAGCTTCGGTCTCTGTACAAGTCCAGCCTCAGTTTAAGCATTTCTCCGAATTAAGATTCGTTGTTCTGTTACAATCTGGCTGGCTCAATCTGGCCAGGCATGCGAACAATAACAGGATGGTAATACAGTTTTAGAATGTCTTGTTGCACTTTCCCAGCGTTTATACTTCATACGTCGATTCTGAAACCAGACTTTCACTTGGAACTCAGTAAGGTCCAAGAATCTTGCGATCTGCGCTCTGTGATAGCGAGATGGATACCGGCTGATTTGAAATTGTCTTTCCAGTTCGTTTCTTTGCCTCTTGTTGAATGTTGTCCTGTCTCGTTTTGAATCGGGATGTTTGAGATGTTTTTTACTATCTGCGGAGGAGAGAAGAGGAGTTGTTATTTTTCTTGTATTTTTTTGCAGCCGATTACAGGTAAAGTTTAATGTATGAAATGGCTTGTTACGGTTCCAAGGTAGCAAGAAGAAGGAATCACTAGTTGTGGTGACATCGAGAGGAAGGACCAGGACGCTGCTTCTATAAGCTCACCTTCTCAGCGTCGTGAACCTCCCTTCGTATGCTTGGTAGCGATATGGAACAAAGGGAAAAAGTATTCGAATTCACTGCCAATTGCTTTCTGTGCGATTACTCTTCAGCTGAGCCAATAAGACGTCGATTCTTTTAGCAGAGTATGCCACTAAACAGTGCATTTTGTAAATACCATCTTTGGTAAGGTAATTTGAAAAAAAAGTTGACGAACTTCTATGAGGAAGGTTCAAGAATAAGAGAGGAGGGGCAGGGCAAGATCCATCTGCTTTGACACAGTCAAAAAGGGGTGGACTCGAACGACGTATGTTGAAGCTATAATGAAGGCTCAGGATGAAGGACTTCGCTTTCATGACAGCCAGCCTGCTGAGAGCAGAAGGCAGCTCACGACGATGACAAGTCTGTAGTTAAGATACCGACAACATGCTGAATGTCTTATCGCTCTATATTTTCTGGATAGAGTAACTAGTAGCAAGGTTCAGTTTTGACGATTCTGTAATGCTTTAATTTCTTTCTGCATTGTTAAAACTGATTTAAAGAGCTGCAACAGCAAAAAGCAGAGAGCTACCTAAAAAGGATAGTGTCTTTAATCTTACCCTTTTTGTAAAATGGTCGTGGATTGGTCATCCAGTCGAATGTGCCAAATGTTTTCTCAGTCTTATCTCCCACCTTTTGTATTCTTCCATCACTACCATCATAACCTGGATTCTTGTATTCGTACGCAGGAACGGGTCTTCTAATCTCGTGTTCTCTATCATCCACTGACAATTTTCTCCGGAAGATGCATTTCACTAAATTCGTTCCATAAAGCGAAGGTGGCATATTCATAAGGCCAGTATCAGCCTTTTCAGTTGGAGTGTGGCACGGTGGTATGCATTGTACAAAACAAGTACATATGCTGGGGTGTATTTTAGGCCAGTGACTGATCGCAAAGGTTTGCCTTCTCTCATCCGACTGACAATCCAAACGTTCCGAGCCCTGATCTAAATTTGTTCTGTCTCTGCAATCACCAAAACTAGCTGCATGTACTTTGTGGATGTTTGGATGTTTGGATGAGAAGTCAACCGTACAGCATTGCTGACACGTTTCCTCTCGCTGCCTTTCACAGTGAGAAGTATTGTTACGAGACCTGATTCTTGTGGGATTCCTGCACCAGTGTTGTGCCTCAAAGCCTTGTTGTCTTTTATTTGCATGAGTTAGCATTGGCATATGTGTTGGTTCTTCCTTGACATCTTTTGGCTTCGCAAGCAGATTTTCGATTGTGAAGCAGGACATCCTCGATTTACAGTAGAGGCCTTCTGAGTGTGAGGCCAGGTTGCTAGTCTTTGTCTTTACTCATTAAGCTTCCCTGCTGTGGAGAAGTAAGTAATCTTGTTATTCTAAGTCAAGTGTAGGCCTGTGTAGGTTTCTCTAAACGAGTTTTTAGGCCCATGTCTCATAAAAGCGTGTGAAACTTGTTTTTGAAAAGTTCTTTTGTCTCATAAAGTATCTGACATTTTTGGTCAGTGAGGACGTTGGTTGCAGCAAATTGCTGGAAAAGTCTCTTTAATAATCTGGACATTAAGTAATTGTCAAATTTTAGAAGTATTGGCATATTCGAGTAACAATGTAGAGTCTGTAATTTTTAGGAATAGTTTCACAAAGATTGACAACCATCCATGCACTGTCGTACCTATTTGCAAATCGCTTGCCCAAAGAAAATTTACAGATAAAGCCGAATTACAAATTTGTTTCGCAAACTTCGAAAGAAATCACAAATAAAGAAAGCTTGGATATTCTGTTAAAAAGGTGACGCGTAATCGCTGAAATAATTAAATCGTATGCTTTTCATAGTATGGTGACCTCTTTCATAGAGGCCTCGATTAGTTTGCAATGCAGAGGGACAGAGCGTTCTTCAGAGGGTCCTGTAGTGCCACAGGTTTCAGATTAGATATGTCAATAAAGAATTGACAAATACCTCGGAAATAATCAGAAGGAATGTTCAGACAAAGGCCCCGTTTCCATTACTCCGTTTTCGTATGAAAACGAAGTGGAATGTCTCCGTTTTTGGGTTGGTGTTTCCATTGAAAACGATCGAAAACGGAGACATTTGAAAACGCTTTTCAAAGTGGAGTGATTTGTAAACGGAGACATCTGAAAACGCATCGTTTTCAATGGAAACACCGAAAACGGAGTCATTCGAAAACGCTGAAACAACAATCTATACAACATCCTCGGTTTCAAAATGAGTGCGAACAAAGGAAACGAAAACGAACGAAAACATAGTTATGGAAACACCCCCTTTTTCGTGCCAGGCGCTCTTGGCGAAAACGGAGTAATGGAAACGGTTAAGATCATCCTAAAATGGAGTGATATGAAAACGGAGACATTTGAAAACGGAGTAATGGAAACGTAGCCAAAATTTACAGTGCCTCCTACTATACTTGATATCACTACAACACTACGGGGACGATACCAAGAGGAGCGAATTGACACGATCACCCCATGGTTACATGAAACAAACGAAGAAAATACAAAAAAGTTACGCAAAGAAAACGAGGGAAGAGAAACATAGAAAAACAATATACAAGTAATTAAGGATAGGTACTAGTTAAGGTAACTTGTAACCGAAAAATGATTCTAAACTTTAGATCCCATTGATGATGACTCAGGGAAATGCAGCTTTGTTATAAATCGAAGGATGAGGACGACGATAAGAAAAGACATTTTGTGGTGACTTTGACAATCCAGTTATATTAGAGAAACATTGAAAATCCAGTTTGAAATAAAAAATTTGACAGTCCAGTTGAAAATCCTTAGTTATGACATAATTCGGTACGTTGCGACTCTAGCTAGAGTCATCTTCAGCAAAGAGAATATGTGCACGAGGGCCTTTTAAACTAAAACGAAACATGGCATACGGAAGGGGAGAAACACCTAATAAGGTAACGTAAACAATAAAGCAAAGAAGAAAAACAGGTACTAAATTGTGAGATGAAAAACAAGACCTAATAAGGCAAAAACAGAAACGGTAAACAGAACAGAAATACAAAATCAGAATAAGACCATGGAAATAGATTACGTTTGGGAGTTCAAATAAGGCGTGTCTCTTTTTTGACCCAATTATTTGGTTTTCAACAATTGGTTACTTGGTTGGAAGCTGCCCCAGACTATCATGTGATTGCAAATAAGATCATTAGGCATAAAAGATATTTTAGGGATTAGGCATATGTATACCGTACGTACCTTAAATACTTCACGATCAATTTTCCTTCGCAATCGCTGAGAGACAAAATTTTAATGTTGCTAACAGAAGCTTGATTACACTGCCCATTACAATGTAGAAAACTCTAGTGTGCTGCCCACAGAAATACTGCATCGAATGAGTAAAATGGCCATGAGCTCGTTGTTTATAAATACCAGCATGTTCTGCATACATAAAATGTCTGTCAGCAAAGTCGTAATGGATTTGCACGAGGCTATGTTGCGGTGTTATGCGATATTCGGAAAATGCATGTCTTTGATAATGTGATAATTGCAATTTGGTAATTTTGTATTATCTCCCCACTGCCCGTTGATTGATTGAAATACGCTGGTGATCACCTTTGAACAAGGAACGTCGAAGGATGTATGTGAATCTTTCCCTTGGATAACTGTGCCTGCCCAATGGAAAGGGCTCATGAGTTTGTTCCCAAGGGGGGGGGGTGTACTTGGCCCCAATTTCTACGGGATGTGCCCACGAATAAAATTCTTTACCCAGCTTCAAAACTTTGCCTTTAAAAAAAATCGGCAAAAAGTATACTCCAAAACACAAGGATTAGACTGAAGAATAACCCGATAAAAAAATTTTCTATTTTGACATGTTTTGACAACCAGCTCCAGAAAAACTGCCTTCTACTGATACCCCGTTCTAGATAAAAATAAGGCGTAAGTGATACCTTGGAAAACGGCGCAACCTCGTCGGACAAAAATAAGTAACCCCCCCCCCGCCCCTGGAATTTCGTATCAAAAGAACCAATCATTACATGGCATCGGCAGCACGGGTTTCAAATATTTTGAGAGTTGAATGTAAAATTCTCCCTTCAATGGATTATTTCTGTGAATTGCATGGTTTCTGGCTTGAAAAGACCATTAATTATTTCACTATAGTAAATGATCGCGCTATAAAGATGGCATCGAGGAATTTTTCTCCAAAATCCTTAGCGAAAGGCATAAGTTTAGGTAAGTAGCGAAATTTCCTTTCAAGCCGTATCAACTCATAGCATTACACCATAGAATTTTACACCCACCCACTTGCACTGATTTAGAGTTTTGGAACCTATGTTGATATCGGCACAATTTGAAAACGGCATAAAATGTTACAGATATGCCTCGCCGTCCACTTGGAAACGTTACATTTATTTGCCGACAGAGTTTGAAACGGTGCTGTGAATATTTAGAAACAGTGCAAACTTTGCTTGAGTTCCAGATTCCTCTTTTTAAGGGGTCTGGTATCGAGCACAGGCTATAAAGATAGAGCATGACGACCACAGCTGATTGATTCTGTGGGCTTAGATAATTCTCTCTATCATCAAATCCTGGCTCTTTGTCGCAGATTTGTTCGATCCTGATTCGATCGATCGAATGCAGAAAATAGGGCAGCTTTTTCACTGTTTCTTTATGAGTCCCTGTTGAGCAAGGTTTATTGCAGGGATACAAGGGACTCATCGTCATAAGTTTATCCAGTGTGTGCATGCAGCGTAGCCCCAACATAGCCTGCGCGCAGCCTCAACTCCTCCTCACGGGAAACTTTTCCCGTTAGGAGGAGTTGAGGCTGCGCGCAGGCTATCCCCACAAAGCTTGCTTCAAAAGTAAAGCACTAACATCATACCATAACAACCAATTAATTCACCAAATTAGTCACAAAGAGTCCTGTCTCCGCACAGCATGGCAGTAATCTTTTAGGCCAAACCTTGAAAACACTTTTCGGAACAGTATCTTTGCACCTATTGAAAATGTCATTTTTGGGCAATTTATGGTGTGATTATGGAACAAGAAATTATGTGACAAGTGCGTAGACACGTGGAGAAGTATTCCAAACCTTAGGGACCTCCAAGGAGAATCAGCGAACATTATGATATATGAGTAGCCTCTCTCCATAAGGACCTTCGAATTACTCTCATCTCATTTTGTTGAATTGTTGTTGTTGTTGTTGTTGTCGCTCCACTGAAGGCCATGTTTTCCAAGAGCTGTAAAAACGGGCAAGGGTGGCCATTACCGAAGTACTGATGCATAGTTTTATGGTACAGCAGTTCTGGAAAACAATTTTTAATAAAGCATTTTAGACCCGGTGTTCGTAAGGAAAAAGTAGCAGATGATTTACGCCCAACTGCTAAATTCTAAAAGAATCCGAATCGAACGATAGCTAGACACAGTTCGAATGTACACAATAGTGATAGAGGCTCCAACGCCACTAAATCGAACATTTTGTAAAAGAGCCAAAAGGTTTCAGTACGGTGGTGATCCGTTTGTGCAAGCGTACGGAAATGAGTCACAGTTGTAACGTCATCAGTTCAGGCAAAAGGCGAAAGAACGACATGTAATCGAGTCTAAGATATGAGTATCGTGAATTAGCATTGCGTTCCTTTGGCCATCGAAACAATCAAGAATCATTCAAAGTCAGCCAGCTGGATCCAATTGCTTTGAAATGAAACAATGTTAAAATCTTAAACAATACAATCATGATTGTTTTGATCGCCAAAGGAACGCAAGGTATATTTCGTAATTCGGTTTGTTTTCTGACTTTCCACTCATCTACACGATGTCCCAAAACATTGTGTCCCTTTTATGTTGTTGCTATGGAGGAGCTGTAATTTCGATTGTCCCGTTTATTACAAATTTGCACAGAACTGAACTTAGAGACTGAGGCATCTTTGTTTGAGTCAATCCGACCAGGAGTAGCCTGCATGCAGACTATACCCGAGAAAAAAAGTTGTCTGCACGCAGGCTAACAAGCAGCTGCTGATTTGCAGCACAGCAGAGCAAAATAAGAGGTTGCTTCGCTAACAGCACTGTTACCGTTCCTCAGCAATGTTAAACAATCTTCTTGTATGTATGTTGCATAATGTTTCATCGTAAAAACAAAATCTTGTTGGTTAAAAATCTGCCCTTCTTACTCACTGATGAACCAGCAATAACTGTCTTAACAGTCATGTAATAAGTCTAGTGCCGCTCGTCCAAATCCTAGCCTGCGCGCAGGCTACCAAGTCCTTAATCAGATTCCAGAAAGGCTTTAATTTTACGTCACAGACATAAATGATTATTTTTCAGAACTGATAAAGGACTGACAGTACGAAACTTTATTGGTAAAATGTAGTTTTCTGGCGGTCAGAGAAGCAAGGAAGTTGTAACCAAAGTTTGGAATAATTGTTCTTCTATGTGGATTTCTTCTTCAAAAGACTTTTCTGGAATACCTTGGTGAGGAAGCCTACTTCATGAAGAGCACTAATTGCTGAAAGTGTGATGAAAGGAAATTGCCGAAAGTGTGGTGTGCAAAGAAGAATTGAAAGTTAGCTGCTGGTGACTGAAGGCCTGGAAAAGTTTTGAATCATTTACTTTTTGTCGACGAAGGTCAAATAACAATTTTTGCCAAAAAATTCTGCTTGAAGAAGCGGAAAAATTGGCATAGGAAATTGCTCAAATTTTAGGGTGTGAAGAAGAAGTAAATTGTTGCTGCTGATGATTAAAAAGTTGGAAGAGTTTTGCAACATCTACTTTCCGTTGACAAAGGATGAAGCAAGATTTTTCGTAAAGAGCCTACTGCAACGTTGGCAGTAATTCAAGTATGTTCCTGTAGTACAAACTGTAGTACCGAGAAGGACAGGAATCTGGCCAATTGGGTGTTTTAACCTGAGAGCTCTTTGAGCCGTGTTGATCCCCACTGATCAGAGCAGTGAGTTAAGCCAGGCAATGGATAGCTTACCAGAGAGTATTATGTTGAAGATCTTCTCCTTTCTTACTCCACGAGAAATGTTTCGCCTCCATATCATATGCAAGAAGTGGAGAGAGCTTCTTCAAGACTTCTCTTTGTGGACTAACATCACTATTACTTACGACAATCATCTCGCTTCTATTGTTACTGATGAAATGATCAGCAGCTGGTTGGTTCGTTGGGGCTCTCACATTCGATCTTTGCAACTTCGGTACTGCAGAAAACTAAGCAATTTCGTCTGTCAACTCATAAGCATGCATTGCCCCCATGTTGAAATGATCGATTTACAAGGCTGCATAGGTATTGGAGATTACGGAGTTGCGCAGATTGCAGAGAATTGCTCCTCGCTACAGAAAGTTAACTTATTCATGACGGGGGTATCTCAAGTGGGATGTTCAGAACTAGTTAAGAACATCCCTGGGATAAGTGCAATAAAGCTTCCAAGTAAAGGAAATTGCTATCAAAGCTTAGACGCTATCTGCTCGCATTGCAATAACTTAGAGTCCTTGATTCTAAATGATGTGATCCCGTTCGATGAGAAAGAACCAGTGGTTAATGATTCAGCTATAATAAAAGTCGCAGAAACATTTTCGATGATCAGAAAGATTAGTTTAAATTGGTGCTGGTATATAACTGATACATGCATGGAGGCTATTGCTGAAAACTGCAAAAATCTAGACCATCTTGTCGTTCGAGAAAGTCACCAAATTTCTGACGAAGGTTTGATACAAATTGTTAGACTGTGTCCTAAATTAAAAAAACTTCAACTTGGAAGATTGTATGGTGTGACAGACAGACTTGCTGATGGCTTTGTAAACAAAAAGAATTCTTTGGTTCGTTTGAAATTAATCGATACTGCCATAACGGACAAAGGAGTGTCAAAAATCTTGGAAAATTCACCAGAAATGCAGGGGCTGTATATCGGCGAATATTGCTTCAATGCAAATAAAATTTGTGGGGATCTGACAATTTCTTGTGCAAAATATTGCAAAAATCTTCAAGACTTAGTCGTCGTTTCTTGCAAATCAATTGACGATCAAATGCTGATTGAAATCGCCAAAAACTTGCCAAGACTGAAAACATTATTCCTTAGCTCTTGCGAGGATGTAACCGAGGCCAGCCTTGATGTCATGATCGATAATTGCAAACAGTTACGCGAGTTAAGGATATGTAAATGTTTGAAACTCGATGACATCATGCTTGATAGAATTGCTGACAGCTTTCTGGCTCTGAACACAATGGAAATTTATGGTTGTTCTTTGGTGACAAGCGAAGGTGTGCGGCTATTTTTGAGGAAAAAACCTAACTGCTATTTACGAATTTGAAGTTCGATAGTTATTCTGTAAATTATTGCCATAATAATAGTTTTTTATTCACTCTAGCCCTTTTTGCAATAATGCGCTTGTTGTCTCTTATATATCGTTCAATTTCTTTCGCTTTCAATCAAGCAGATTGAGAGCCAACCACCCAAAATGCGCGCCATTCCTAAGGAACATCAATTGAGAACTTTTGGGCTTTCATTAAGATGTGTTAGATGGCTCCAACAGTATTATCGTCGAAAGGCCAAACCTTCTAGGAAGCTGCAGTTAGCTATCTGATTAGTTTTGATGTTGAAATACAGTAGCTAATCCTTGGCACATGTGTCACAGTTGTTCTATAGCGCCTGGCCTTAGAAGATGACAACAAATGAGCAACTTTTGGGCAACTTATTGGAAAATTGGTTACTTTTGAGAATCTTTTCAGGAGATCTTGAGCTACTTTTCGTGAGATTTCGAGCAACTTTGTTCGGGATGCTGCGAATTCCCCCTTTTGTAAATCACAAAGGAACTCTGATTGGCTCGCTGATCAATAGGATGAGCCAAGCGTTTTGAGGCATGTGCAATTTCATAAAGGAAGGATGAACTGCGATGAACGTGAGATCGATACTGCGCAGACTCTAAAGTGCTTCGACGGGCGTCTGGCTCGTCTGGAGAAAATCCGAAAGACTATCACTGATAGTATCCGGAACAACTTCTGGCTTTCACTGACAGACTTTCATTGATAGTATTCTGAACAAAACATGTGGACAGGGCTACTTTTTTTTATTTTAAAATTATTTACCCAGGGTACAATTCAGTCTAAATACTGTTTTACACTTGGTCCTGCACAAAATACTACTTACAAAATTGAAAAGTTATACACTACAAAATGTATAATATTGTTGGGGATACATGGTACTCCCCCCATTGTTTCCTCGTTTTGTTTTAGGTTCAACTTGACAGCCAATCAGCGCGGGGACTATGAACGCATGCGCTGTAGATATAACACGATCATCGAAGTACCTGCAGCCGTTTCGAAGATCGTTGCAGTGACAGTGAGCAGTAAGGGAAGATTCGCAGCTCGATTTACGGGAAACTTTGCTTATGTTTTATCAATTCTTGACTGCAGTTGTGTTTGTGTGCCTGCAAGATTTCATGACCGATCATTCTGGAAGCTTGGTACAGAAATATATGTCAAGCGGTTGATCTCGCTCGCGTGGCTAAGTTGGCCTAAGCAAAACATCAGCGCTTTCAGCATTGCTATGCTATCGAAAGCCCAGTTATCATATCTGGATTTGCTGTATTGACAAAATTTCACAAACCAATGCGATTGGACACAAAAACTCGAACCAAGCTGGGTAGGACCATACCATTTACTTATCAGATAAATTCATTTCTTTGCCAAGCTTCCATGAAACGATATCGTGAGGGGTTTCGAAACAGTTATTACTGTTCCCCCATCGAAAATTAATTGTTCTGTGGCGGATGTGGTTTTCTGCTAACTTCTTACTACTAGTTGCCTTTCAAATGAATAAAAATTTGTGATGAAAATAGTGACATTACGTAATTTAATCAACAAAATTTTACACACTACGCATGCGTTCATAGTCCTCCAGGTGATGTCCACTGCCTCTTCAACTTGAGCTCGCATGTATTCCCAACAAAATAAAGATCAAAGATGTATAAGATTATTTTTCCTTGAGGCATTGGTTGAGGGAGCCATTTTTGTATCCGAATCAGGACTACTCCAGAGACTGGCCCCGCGATACGCAAAGGATTTCTGGCCATTGCCAGTGCTTGTTCCCTTGTGCAATCACAATGTATTGTTTTCTGGGAAAATTCCTCTCGATGCCATCTTGCTCGTAGCTAATCATTTTCTGTTTTGCAGATTCCAAAACTCTATTCACCATGTCAGCTTGTGTGATTCGAAGTATTTGCCCATGCCTAATTGTTTTTTTTTTCAATCATGGATAACAGCATCTGAAAACAGCTATTTCAGTGTTAAAAATTGGAGTGAGGCTTTAAATTATGAACTTGGTAGAAGACCATGACGTCAAATTCTGCTCAGAAACGTTTTCTCAACATTGATGTGAAATTCTGTCGTACTATTGGCTATCTGTTGGCTATCATGTGGCTTTTCAACCACAGATGGGGATGAAGGCGATATGGGAGAAAAAAGTTCCAACATTTGAAAATTCATAGCATCAAGAGTACTTCACAGATTTTAATGATTCAATTTCTAGTTAAAAGCCAAAAGATCAAAGTATTCTTGTGTTTTTTCTCGCTGTCGCAAGAGCACTAGAAATATATGTAAACTGAACTTTTCAAAAATTTCATGGTTGCAAAATGACTGAAGAAGGGCCTAAAACGTTGATCAAAGCATAAAGGACTCCTCGCACAGATCAATAAGGAAAATGCAATTGTTCAAGGATGAAAGATATCCATTGTACATTTATTGCCATGGGACTGAAAATCTTTTGTATTTGTTTGAAAATTGGTGTTGCATAACTTTTGAGAGAGGTGAAACGCCGATTGCGCATTGTTCTGTGCAAGTAGAGTCCTTACAATTTGATCAATGTTTTTGGCCATATTTCAGTCATTTTGCGACCATAAAGTGTTTATCAAATGAAATTTACCGACACATCTAGTGCCAGAAAGACAGCGAGAAAAATCACAATAATACTTCGATCTTTCGGCTTTTAACTGAAATTTGAATCATTCAGATTTGTAAACTACTCTTAGTGCTATGAATTTTTAAAAGTGGGAAATTTTTTCTGGCTCACCCGGTATTTCATTAGGCTGTTTTAGCAAGAAGACGCGAATCAAGAAGACGCCAGCATAATTCTTTTGTTCGAGGATGTAAATTGCAAAGTGAAATCAACTTCGAAACTTTTTGCGAGTCTCGAGAGACGAATTGTACGTTCTATTCTGAAACTGACAACCTGAAAAGTATACTTTTGAAGGCCGCACTGCAAAAATAGGACGTCGAGAAGGGAAGCAAATGCAATATGAGCACATTCACAAATGATGGAAATGCAAGAATGCAAACTGTTCTTTGCCTGTCTGTGAGCAGCTTTTTGGGAGGGAAAAGCTTGGAAAGTTAAAATGCTCTATAAACATAAAAAAGTAGCTGCGTTTTCAAAGACGTCCGCGTCTTGCTGCTAAAACAGCCTATTAACTGAGGTGGGCGTTGGTGAAATGGAAATCAGGGGCCAGGGGGCGGCGCCTCCTAACTTTGGAACAAATTTTTAAAATCTGCCTTTTTGGGCAAAAACATCCAACCAACCACCTTAAACGATCCAAAGTTGCGCTAAAAGTACATTTTGCCGCGATTTACGTGTTTCGGAACTGCGCGGACAAAACCTTTGTAAGAGCAGATGGATAGTGTGGCCTTCGGCATACTAGAAGTTTTAAACCTTGCGAGGTTTTGTCCATTACCGTATAATACACTTACCAACAGTGTGCTTTTGTGCAATGTGCTGTTTTGACTGCCCCTTTACTGAGCTTTATTGAGTGCACATGGTGCTTCGCAGAGGAATGTTCATCACAAGTGAACCAATGAGAATCTATGCGCAGTCAGTTAAGGAGGCAATCAAAGCAGCTTATTGCACAAACAACTCTGTTGGTGAGTAAATGAAATGTTTTTTGCGCATAAGGTATTTTCATGATTATTTTAAAAATGTGGTCAAGTATTAAGACAGTAATTTCTCATAAGTCCTCCACTGCTTCTTCAATCAAAAAAATCAAAGGCAAAGATGGAAACTTAACTTCAGACCCCTCTAAAATGTCTAAAATTTTTAATGAGTTTATGTCAATGCTGCTGATGGTATAACTAAGACAATCCCGCTAACTCCAAAATCTCCTCTTGAATATTTATCTGACAGAACTTGTAATTCACTTTTCCTAACTCCAGTTACTTTGTTAGAAGTTAATGATCTAATTGTAGGCCCTTGTTTGTTTTCAATTTGTTTTTCGTTGTTTCCAATTTGTTTTGAGTGGGCTTGTCGGGATTTTTAGCTACTGAGAGCTAATTTAGGCCCACTGTGCATGCTGCATCCAGGCAGGGGACCCCTATTTTAAAGTAACTTCCGAAGGACGACGATGTGGGTTGTGAGGTCAGGCTTCCGAGGTCACCCATCCGGAGTCTGACCTCACTCGACCGAGCTTAACTTCAGTCACCTGACGAAGACTGTACAAGCCACTCCGCCACTCACCCCGTTAAGGTTATCGGTTATTTCCCTTTTCGAAAAAGAAAGTCCTGAGCTTCCTTTAAATTACCTGCCAATTTCTCTTCTACCTATTTTCAGCAAGATATTTGAGACGCTATAGATGACTTTATAAATTCCTTGAAATCCATAATATTCTTTATTCTTAACAATTTGGGTTTCAAGAAAACCACTCAATTGATCATGCCATTGTGGGCCTAGCAGAAGCTATAAAAAATACACTTGACAATAAAAGATTTGGTTGTGGTATTTTCATTGATTTACAAAAGGCTTTTCAACCATTGAATTTCGCTGTCAAAATTGGAACATTATGGTATACGTGGATGTGCCGTTCAATGGTTTGGATCGTATGTGTCTGATGTCTGATAGAAAGCAATATGTTTCTGTTAATGGAAGTAGCTCTGTCTACTGTCAATAACTTGTGGTGTACCACAAGGTTCTGTACTGGGTGCATTACTTTTCCTCATCTACATCAATGATGTACCAAATGCTTCTAAGAGACTTACTTTTCATCTCTTTGCTGATGACACAAACATCTACAATGAATCCAAAGATCTACCTAACTTGACAAAAAATTGTCAATAAAGAGCTGAGATTAGTTAAGAAATGGCTTGATGCTAATAAACTATCATTAAACATTGATAAGACTGACTATATCATCTTTCATTCCATCTTCTAATGTTCCTTCTGGTTCTGATATCAAAAAAGGGAAGAAACAGATTAAAAGAGTAAAGTTTGTTAAGCTCTTAGGTATCCTCCTGGATGAGCATCTTACCTGGAAATATCATCTCAGTGAACTCGCTAAAAAAGTATCCAGAACATGTGGAATGTTTTTCAAAATTAGGAATTTACTGCCATAAGATGTCTCAGTTTGCTTGTACAATGCTTTTTCTGTCCTTCCTACAATATGGTCTGATTGTTTGGGGTCAAACATATGCATCATACATTGATCCATTTTCAAATTGCAGAAGAAAGCTGTCAGAGCCATCTCATTTCAGCCTCGAATGTCTCCTTCTCTTCCAATCTTCAATGATTTTAAACTTTTGAAACTTTCTGAGCTTTTTGAACTCTTAACCTTTGTTTTTGATTCTGTTTTCAAAATTTTCCTTCTTGCTTTCATGACTTTTTCCTACTCAGTTCATCTGTTCATCAGTATTCCACAAGACAGACCAGTCAAGGTGACCTATGTATGTTTCGAAAGAACAGTCTTCAATATGGTCTAAAGTCTATTCGATATCTTGGTGCCAAACTTTGGAATGCATTACCTGTGGAACTCAGAAATGCCTCATCAAAGATATTGTTCAGAATAAAACTGAAACGTTATTTATTGAGCGAAGTCGGCCGATAAATCTAAATCTATGCTACTTTGCAATTTAGGTACTGAAGATGAAAATTGTTTAAACTTGAATGAATTTACCGGACTATATATTAGAACAGGGGGGGGGCGGCTCTGTCCTCCATTAGTTTACCTATTGAGAGAGCTCTTCCTTTAAGTAATTCCCTACATTTAAGTTATTATTTAGCTCCTTTTTGTATTTGTGTAGTGTATTTAGTTTCTGTAACATTGTATTAATTTTTTGCAAAATCATATATTCAGTCTATGTAGTTTAGTTATTTGTATGTACTGTAGATTTGTGAATTGTGATTGTATGAAGAGAATTTAATTCATATATGAAACTGAAACTGAATGCGCAATTAATCGAACCGACTCCCCCCTCCCTCCTACCCCTCTGGGAATTGCATAACTTCACGGCGTCACCTGTTCTCGGACCAACGCAACGTGGTTTGATATCTGCATCTGCTAAGTGGCTGAATGAGGCAATGATTTGGACAGCGAAAGGCGACAAAAGACGGCTTGAAGAAATTTTTTCTCACGTTCAAACATAAAGATGCAAGAAAGAACAGCTAAAGCACTTATTTTGATAATTTTTTTGCACGTTGTTGATTAGCATATCTACAACTTGACGTGACGAGAAGAGATGATGAACGTGAAATTTGGACATGACAAACATCCTTATCGCTTGGAGTTCCTAGCTGACTTTAAAAGTCGCTGATGCATTCACTAGCGTGTGTAGAGGTGGAGATAACGATGTCTAATTTGCAGCATATGTCATAACACTGATGAAATACATCTACTGTGGAAGGAGACGAAAGAGGATTACGGTGAGATTTGTCAACTCCTTTACAACTAAAATTTGATTTCATTTTCAAAGCTCTTCTGATTTCCAATTCTTTATATCGCTTTTTTCCGAATGAAGACAGGGATGAATGTGAAAACTTATGTGAATACAAAAATTTTCCTACAGAACAAGATTTTAGCCTCGAAATTCCAAAATCTCAAAGAACAAAAGACTTTCATTTTCGCACGCACCTATCTTATCTTGAAAAGGTGGATTGGACGCTTGTGGTCCTGAATCTGTAGTTGCAAATTCTATTTCCTCTCTCTTTGTGTTGTGAATTAAGAGTTAATATAAACTTTCCAAATTCAACTCTGAAAACATAAGACTGTACCGCTTCGACAGCTACCTGTAGAGTGGCTGTGCAGTAGTCTGGAGATTATCCCTCCATCACACTGCTTGATATCTCCCTAGATAACTGAAGCATGTTACCCCTCTTGCTGTATGTTATCCTTCTGAAACTGAATATGCCCTTACTTCAACCATAAACAGGGCCAATAATTCTCCGTTGATGTGGCCTAAATAATGATCAAAATTGTATTCACCCCTCTTTGTGACGAGAGAAGAACGAAGGAAAGGAACAGCAACGTTATATGGTTTTTCTCGCAATCCCGTGGAACAGAAACAACGCAGTGGGTAAGAATACAGTTCTGATCATGATACAGGCCCCATCAATGGTGCATGAACTGTCCATGCTTCAAAAAATGATTGAAAATCATCTCTTCGTTTCAGCTGAACATGTCTGCATACAGTTCGTCTTCGAACACGACAAATTCCAAGCAGATCGTCAACAATAAAGAAATTCCAGTAGGTGTAAAAACTGCCGCTATTATAATCGGCGTGACATTCTTGGTGTTAAATTCGATTGGAAATGGATTATTATTCTTGTTCTTACGCACAGAGCAGAATAAATGCCAAGGAAGGAGAAAGTCAACTGCAAAGACTTTCGTTCTCGGTGTTGTGATATTTTCACTTTTGGCAGTGTTAGGCAAGTCTAGTTTGATGCATTTGATGTATATTTTGATGCGTCCACACGTATCCGGAAATTTTTGAAAACGCATCTTTTTTATCCGTTTTGGGTTAGCGTCCACACGGAGACGGCGTTTTTGGTCACCAAAAACGAGGCTTTTCGAAAACGCTCTCCAGAGTGGATCTTTTTGAAAACGCCGTTTTCATGTTGTCGTTTGGACGGGTGAAAACGTAGCCTGCGTGCAGATTCTACTGATTCCCTCACTTCTCTTCAGAGAATCAGTTGAGTCTGCACGCAGGCTAGTGAAAACGAAGCTTTTCGAAAACGCTGACAGCACAGCATCGATTTATGACGTATCAGAGCATGCGCACGGATCTTTAGGGACCACGCAAGGGCATTTTGATTGTTTGTTTTATTTTGTCAAAGTTCGAACTGTGGAGTTTGAATGCAGCAGCGTCTTCGTATGGACGGGAATATTTTCGAAAACGCTCCTCGTGTGGACGTAGATATCTTTTTATACGGATAAAAAAGATGCTTTTTCAAAAATGTCCGGATACGTGTGGACGAGGCCTGAATTTGAGTCATAAGTTAATTAAGGCCTCGTCCACACGTGTCCAGATATTTTTGAAAACGCATCTTTTAACAATCAAAATGCCCTTGCGTGATCCCCAAAGATCCGTGCGCATGCTCTGGTATGTCGTAAATCGATGCTGATACGTCAGCGTTTTCGAAAATCTCCGTGGAATCTCCGATTGTGTCTATTACAGTGGTCCAGTCAATAAATATCGTTCTGCTGCATAGTGGCCTCAGAGATGAATGACAATATTGGGGTATACAAAACGTTTGGTTCAAAACTTTTAGATTCAGCCAAGAAATGGTGCCATCGACCTCCCCCCGCCCCCCCCCCGTATTGAAAGATAGGGAGAGCCCTTGGGAGCATAGGTTTCTCAAATCTTTAAAACGCTGGGTGTAAAATTCTATGACCTATTTCTTTGATTTGAACGGCTTCAAAGAAACTTGAACTATTTTACAATAAATCTGCCATTGGACTTTTCTGAAATCTTCAATATTTTCAGAATTACAGTGTCTTTCTTCGTTTTTAAGAATTCAATAAAATTTTCGTAATTTCTAAACCTTTTGACGAAAGATCAAATATTTTTCAAGAAACCATGCTTTATGAAATTTGATGACGTCACATAATAAAATGAGCCGAATATGAAATGGGCTGTAATTTCGACGAATATTTCTGAAAATTCCAACGGTAGAATCACAGAAAATTGGCTGAAGTTTCTTTCAAGTCATTCAGTTTAAAGAAGTAGGTCATTGAATTTTACACCCGCCTTTTTACACGGATTTAAAGATTTGGAACCTATGCTGCTCTTGGGGTATATAACATGATTTATAATTCGATCTCTTTATTCATAGTGGATAGCTATATTTACAGGGGTTGACAAAATTTTTTGCTGCTGGTTGATAAGAAGCACAATCCTCTTTTGAAAGAACACTATTGGCAAATACATGTTGGCAGTAATATTGGCAATAACTGAAACGCCTTAATGAAAACGACACCCTTTGGCCAGAATAAACTGGCAAAATATATGCTTCGTTAGGCTAGTGTTTTTGGCAAGTATACCCCACATGTGGCAACAGATATATCTTCACTTCAGAATTCTCTTGTTTTCTCTACAGCCTTGCTGATCTATACGATCTTGGTGATCTTCGACCACGAGCCTCTACAATTTTGCAATATCGCAGCATTCATCCATGACCACATCCTATTCCTTTCATTTTCATTTTGCTGTCATTTCTTGACTTGTATTGTTTTCGAGCGTTACACCATCATAACCAGATCAAGATTCAACCTAAAACGAAATATTCGCTGGTTTTTGGTCGCTCTATGCACTTATGTGATTATGACATGGCTGATACTTGTGGTTGAGGATTTTTATTATGGTTTCATAAAAGGCAGTTCATACTGTTACATCCCGAAGTATGAAAAGCACTATAAAGATTCCCAGCATTCATTCATTGCTGCTGTTGCAGTCGTTTCTGTATGGCAGACATTAGCTCATACAATCAACAGCCGATGCACACGCTGGACAATTAAGGCCATCAAAGAACAAAAGGATGCTATCAAATCAGTGATAGGAGATGTCATCACCACAATTGAATTGAAGAGGCTCAAAGTTGCGTATTCTCTCGTGATCATGTTTTCGTTGATTTGGATACCGTTTGGCATACAAGCAGCACTGCATAACTATGTTTCTGTGGAAACAATCTCATCCCTGTATATCGTCATGCGAACGACGACTCATGCCTCGTTTTTCGTTCTTCCAACTGTTTACTATATGATGGAAAAGAGGTTTGAGCGATTCGTGAAGGAGACATTGAAATATCTTATGAACAACAAAGTAGGAGTAGTATAGTATTCAACGATAGATATCTCAGGTGGGGGGCTTTCCCGGGGCTTTGTAGTTCAAGGTGACGTACCTGTTTCCAAGACAATTTTCAAGTGACTAAACCCCCCTTGAGTAAGGGAGCGGTCATAAAGTATCTGCTATATGGGGGTGGATGATTTTCCAACAATCTAGCAAAAAAGTTAATGGCCCCCTCCTAGATTCCTATTCACTTATTTATGGCCCAATAGCAAGAACTAGGATATTTTTCATGACCCCATAGAATAATTTAGTTTTTAGAATGCAGGCTCGATGAGTTTACAGGCAGTGTAATTCCAGAATTATAACTTAATAATGAAGCACTGGTTAGCCACTGAACTTTAAACAAGAGAAGGAGCAGAAGAGAAATGAACAGGAAAAAAAGTGTTAGTGAGAAAAAGTAACAGAAAGCAATTTTTGCAGCATTTGCAATCGTTGCCAAACTTTAGAAATAACATTTTATGATAAAACTGTTATGGCCCCATAAATACATCTGATTATTTTTCATAGCCCCAAAAAGTCATGGCAGAATTTTTCATGGCCCATCCAAATATCATCCACCCTCATATAGCTGATACTTTATGACTGCTCCCTAAGCAAGGTTTTGTTACACCCACAAGAATCAAGATCCGCTCGCTTAACTTCTTCGAATGATATCTCGTTTGCATCATTTGGAAATTAGTAGTAGTTGTATGGCCAAAAACCATTTAATTCTACCGGGTGAGTCAATAAAAACGCCCGGAGTTTGAAAAATCCTGCTTCATGGATATCACAGCAATGATGTTGAAAACTGTCTTGTTTTATCCCCGATATGTCAAATGAGGTTCAGCAATTTGCCCGGCTTGAATCGGTCATTCATTCCTGTCGAAATAGGAGATTTTCTGCAGAAAGCCCCTTTCGAGAACCTGCCAAAACGAAGCCCCTTTCGAGAACCTACAAGAACGAGCGAAAACAGCAAAACAAAATTTCCCTTTGTTCTCCTTCCTAGCAAAAATGACTCTTAGACGTGCTCATGTATTTTGTCCTCATGGGAGAATGGAATCCTCCTGAATAAGTTATTCACACTAGGGGGAAGACTTTTCAACCGGCCAAAACGAAAGCACGTGCTAAAGCGTGCTGAAAGTCATTGATTCTGTTACAAACTCTGCCCTTGTTTTGCTTTCTTGTACAATATCAATGTAATGTATTCTGGGAAAATTCCTCTCGATGCCATCTTGTCGGTAATCATTTTCTGTTTCGCAGATTCCAAAATTCTTAAATGTCAGTGTTCGTGATTCAAAGTATTGTTCTACGCCTAATTGCTTTTTTTTCAACTATGGATAACAGCATCTGAAAACAGCCGTTTTAATGTTAAATGGATTTTTGAACTTTAAATCAAAGACTGGATAGGAGACCATGAGGTCAAATTCTGCTAAAAAACGTTTTCACAATATTTATGTCGAATTCTGTTAGCCTATTGGCTATCTATTGACTATTACGTGGCCTTTTAAACGTGGGAGGAGCTTAAGTCTTTTAAAGAGCGTTGAACGGTAGTTTTTCTGCTTCCCTGCGCACCGGAACGAGGGCGCTCCCATTGCAGATCAACTTGATGTGAGGCCCACGTTTTCAAGAACAAATTGCTTCGACAATCCATATCTAGACCAAAGATCCAATTATGTGCAAGAAATTCATGAAATTTTAGATCCAATTTTTTGCGATTTAGCGGCTCTTTTAGTTAGCGCGGCCCGTGTCCAGGGGCAGAGGTGGGAACTCAATCAGTCCGAACTTTTCTAGCTGCGAAGGGGCATTTGTAAGAAATTGGACAGGGTTGCTCTTCTCGGCTTCCTGTCCAGGCAATGATCCACCGTTGATATGGCCTGTGATCAAAACCCAGGGGGGGACTTCTATTGGTATGTGACGGGGGGTCAGACACAGTAAATTTTTGAAAAACCCAATAATATACTAAATTTAGGAAATCTTAGACCCCAAAAATATACTCAGCCCAAAAATATACTGAAATTAGGACATTTGTAGACCCCAAAAATATACTCATAGCTTCAAGGTACATGAAAATTAAAGGTTTTATAGCATTTTCGGCAACTGCCCTGCGATATTTTGGTGAAAAACTCAGCCTAGCACTCACCTTCTCCAATTTTCTCATCAGCAACCCCAAAAATATACCGATTATGCTCCAAATCGCGTACCCAAAGGTATACCAGACAACGTTTTACAAACCCAAAAAATGTCTGACCCCCCGTCACTTACTAATAGGGAGTCCCCCCTGGGGATCAAAACTGCATTCTTAAATTGCGTTGTTTTCTTTTCCACGGAATTGGGAGAATATCTTGATTAATCTGTTGCTTTTCCTTCGCTATTTTTGACTCACAAAATTTTGACTGAATGCCGCCATCATTGAAAAAGTTAAAACCGTATTCGCGCCTGTGATCAGGTTTGGAACGAGAAACATTGCTGCGTAGAAGCAAGCCTGAGCGCGATATGCAGTCTGGGCGTTTTGAATAATGGCGGTATTCAATCCAAGTTGTGAGTGACGAGAAAAACGAAGGAAAAGCAGCATTATCGAGCATTCCTCACAACTTCACGGAAAAGAAACAACACAATAGGTATAAACTCTATAAACAACACAATGGGTATAGACTCTATACCCATTGTGTTGTTTCTTTTCCGTGAAGTTGCAAGGAATGCTTGATAATGTTGCTTTTCCTCTTCGTTTTTCTCGTCACAGACATGCCCTACTTCGTCTATCAGATAGTTGGAGGACTCTCAAGCAACTCTAAAGTGGGTAAACATGCAGTTTCGATCTCAACATAGACCACAACGGTGCATTCAATCATAAAAGTGCGTCATTGCCCATGGTTCTCGTGAAAATTTGATTTATTATTTGCGTTATGGTATAGCTGTCATGTTTTAGGGTTTTGGGGAAATCGCTGTCATTTTTTTGTTATTTTTTGGGGGTAAAGAGAACTGGTCTGTGACTCTTTACGTTATGCTATGCAGCAGAAATAATATTACCTCAAAATCATGCGCAAAAAGAGAAACATATAACTTACTTATCAACAGTGTGTTTTGTGTAATGTGCTGTTTTGACTGCTCCCTACCTAATTAAGTGCGCAGGATGCTTCGCAGAGGACTGTTTATCACAGGGGAACAAAATAGAAACTAGGCGCAGTCAGTTAAGGAGGCAGTCAAAACAGCACAGTGCGGGGTGAGTGGCCGAGTGACCGAAGTAAAGCTTGGGCGAGTGAGGTCTAACTCCGGATGGGTGACCTCTGAGGCCTGACCTCACAACTCATCCTCTGGAACGCCATGCCTAATACAATAAAGAGTGCTGAAAACGTATTCAGATTTAAGAAAGGCATAAAAGCCTGGAATGGAGACAAATGTAGCTGTAATATATGTAAATAAGTAGGTCTATATTGTAATTTTTCTTTTTTCTTGTATGTAAATAGTTGGTATTAATTAGTTTGTACATAATTATTTATGTATATTAAATATCTCCCTACCAACTGTAAATAAAGAGATTATTATTATTATTATTGTTATTATTATTATTATTATTATTAGCTTCCAGTAGCTAGAAATCCTGACAAGCCCACTCGAAACAAATTGAAAATAAACAAACACTGCACAAAAACATACTGTTAGTGAGTAAATGATACATTTCCTTTGCGCATGCGCAAAAAAGGTGTCGCTGTCGGAAATCGTAAAGTCACGGCATCACCTGTTCTCTACAAAGTGGTTTGACGTCTGCATCTGCTAAGCGGCTGAACCTAACAACGATTTTGACAGTAAAAAGCGACGAAAGATAGCTTACAGAAATTTCTTCTCACTGTCAAATATAAAGTAGCTAGAGAGAATGGCCAAATGACTGATTTTGGTCAATTTTTGCAAGTTGCTGATTAGCAGACCAACTACTTGACACGACGAGGAGAAATATGGGAATATGCATGCATGGGAAATATGAACATAACAGACATCCTTTTCGCCGCTTTTCGCTTGAAATTCCCAGCTGCCATTAGAAATTGCTGAATGCATTCACTCGAGTGTGTGGAGGTGGAGATAAAGATGAAGATGTCTACGTTGTAGCATATGTAAGAAATATACTGTACCAGTAGACATCTCTTTCATTCAAATTAGGAGGAATTCGCAAGAAGAACTGGCTTTTGGAAGAAGAGGAAAGAGGATTAAAGTAAGATTTGTCAACTTCTTTGTTACTCTCGTAAAATTGAATGTAACAATTTATATTCATTTTTTTCTATGTCCAAACTTTGATTCAAAGCTCTCATTATTTCTAATTCTTTCTATCGCCATAATTTAGCCTGCGTGCAGAGATATGAATATGGAAATTTGTGTTAAGACTAAACTTTGTACATTAATTCGGACCGAAAAGTTTCGGCAAAAACTTCGGACAAAAAACTTTCGGACACTTTTTCGGGAATTTCGGACAAAAACACTTTCGGACAAATACGACATTAAAAAGCAAGCACGATACCAAAATGATGTTATAACATCTACAAGGACATTTGAATGTAATTTTTGTTAGATTGAACAATTGTTAAACCAGCTGTAACAAAATTTAAAGGTGTTGCTATGCATGAACTTTTTTCAAGAAACGCTTCAAGGAACCAAGCTTTTAGATAAAATATTCAGGAAACTTGAGCGTTACTGGCAAAACATTGATTAAAGGGAATCGACATAGTTAAAAGCTGGCCCTGGGCAGGTCAAAAATATAATTCCACAACTTAGACGCATCCGGTTTGATTGTGTGGCTAAAAAAACAAAGGATTTGTGGTCGTTTCTCTGGCCTATTTATAGCGCCTACGAGATGTAGCTATGTCTATTCCAATTAATTAACATTTTATGTTACGCTTCTTTGTTCTTTTCTATTTTCATTGAGTTTAAAACTTTCGGGCGAAAAAACTTTCGGACATCACCAGGGCTCGGACAAATAAACTTTCGGACAAAATTTTGTCCGAAGGTTTGATCGTCCGAAAATTCTCTATTTTAATGTACGCAGAACGAGATTCTAGCTACAAAATTTCAAGATGTCAAACAATAAGAGACTTCCGTTGTAGCTGTTTGTTATTCCTCCATGTAATTGAATATCCTTCGGCTTCAACCACTCACAAGTCAGTAATGCACGTTTGATGTTGATTCATTCATTCATTCATTCATTCTTTCATTCATTCATTCATTCATTCATTCATTCATTATTTCATTCATTTTATATTCTTTATGCACGGTAACACCGTCAGCAAAGGCCGCTTTTTAGGGGGCCGCGACAAAAATTTACAACCTAAAATTTGCAGGTGAAATGCTACTCTTCCTTGCAGCACCACATTGCAGGCAAAGAATCCGGCCGACCCCAGTCCAACGTAACTGCATCTCGCCACCCATGATCAAGTTTGAAAGTCGAGATTTAAAAGCATATAAAGAGTGCGCTTGCTTAACTATAAAGAGTGCAGACCAGATGTACAATGTACATCACGATATGAACACTATTTTTCTGCCCAATACTCTTTTTAACTATGTTTTAGGAGAGGTAAAGAGGGACTCGTCATTCTCAGAGTTTCTTGACAGTGCCCGTATTGAGTAATTGAAAAGATATTTGAGAGATATATCGGTGCAAGCAGAAAAGACTCTGATGCAAGAGCATTCAAGGATTTTTTTACGATCACTGTCGATCATTGCTTTCTCTCTTCTGGTAATGTCAGCGATATTTGGCCACTTTAACTTTTATATGAGGGCATCAGCAGGTGCATCATAGCTACTTTTTGTCACACTTCTAGCAGCACGATTTTGTTTCCAATGTAAGATCTCCTAGATTCCCCACAGCTCCCACACACAGAGCTACTGTGCAGTGGCCTGATCCTGATTGTATTCAGCTCTCTTTGTGACGAGAGAAGTAGAGAAAAGTGAATGAAAAGCATCGTGATATAGGCCCCATCAACAGTGCATTAACTAAGAATCATCTCTTCATTTCAGCTGAAAATGTTTGTATACAGTTCGTCTTCGAACACGACAAGTTCCAAGCAGATCGTCAACAATAAAGAAATTCCAGTAGGTGTAAAAACTGCCGCTATTATAATCGGCGTGACATTCTTGGTGTTAAATTCGATTGGAAATGGATTGTTATTCTTGTTCTTACGCACAGAGCAGAATAAATGCCAAGGAAGGAGAAAGTCAACTGCAAAGACTTTCGTTCTCGGTGTTGTGATTTTTTCACTTTTGGCAGTGTTAGGCAAGTTGATTTTGATGCATATTAATTAATGTATAACTCAAATTCAAATCAATTAACAACCCAACAAGGGGTACTCATGAACTCAAATCCCTCGGAGGGGGAGGGGTAACTTCAATAGAGACGGGGGTGTGCCATTTGACGTCTGAAATCACACCCTAAAATCTATAATTTTTCATGGAAACGATACCCCAAAATTTACAGGCCATTGAAAATGTATACCCAAAAATTGTAACAACTCATCCAAAATTTTAATCAAGTAAGTGAAAACTGATCAAAATCAATACCCTGCAGAGTCATTTTGCTAAACTGGCACCCCGAAATTAATGATTACTTGTGATCTTACCAAAAATGATACCCCAAAATTTATTTTCCGCTCGAAAAAAGGAAAAAAGGCACCCGAAAAAATGGCACATCCCGTACAAGGAAATATGGCAGCTACCCCCCCCCCTGGCTCAATTCTCAAAGGGCACAGAGCTCCAATCTTTGCAAAAATTTTGAACTTCATTGTGTAAAATGTTCATACCTTATTTTTTCAACTGAAAAGATTGGAGGAAACTTTAGGTGGTTCGCCATTCGAGACAGAGCATTTTTGATCTTATCATTATTTTTGGAATCACAGCGTTTCAAACTTTGTAAAAGGATCAAGAAGAGGAGGTCTGGGAAGCTCCGAAAAATATCAAAAGCCTTATACATTGCAAACTGATCGAGGAATGTCGAATTGACCAATGTAAGGACAGCTCAGAACGGTTCGAAACATTCGAAACATGTTTAAGTCAACAACTGGAATTGTCTACTACCGTTTAAGTCAACTACTGGAATTGTCAACTACCGTTTAAGTCAACTACTGGAATTGTCAACTACCGTTTAAGTCAACTAGCGTGTAAAATATTTTATGCTTGAATGTCGATGAAATGAAGAAAACAATGATTGTCGTCGCTTGCCTCATCCTCCGTTTCATAATCAAACTGCGCTTTCCAACGAATAGACCTTTTAGCTATTCTACAAAGAGCCTGGGTCGAGCGTTAGTTTTATATATTTTTATACGCGAGGTTCGATCGAGTGGCGTTATGACGTTAGAGCTTCTATCACTATTGTGCACATTCGAAATTCTACAAAGTGAATCAAAACATCGTTCGATTCAGATTCTTAGCTAAAAGGTCTATTGTCCAAGCTCAGTTTTGAATATGTAGCTTTTATGCTTTACGATTTAGCAATTTGACGACGTCACAATTTCAAAACTAGCAGAAAGTTCAAAAAATGCTGGAACTCTGAAAATACTGATGATATCGAAAATGCTGTTCCTGGAATCATTGCGAAAAACATAAACTTCCCTTGATATTTATTTAGTTGAAAGATTTAGGCAATAATATTTTACACACTTAGTTGAAAAATCAAATGTTCTTTCGTTAGCTTCTCCGTGGTAGTATAGAATGTTTTCCACTGCGAAAACATACAGCTGCAGGAATCAAGGGCCATCAAGCAAAACTGCAGGGTCTTACCTAGACTTATGAAGGTGTGTCTCTTGTTTCTCTGTGCTCTTTGACTTGATGATGGCGCTCCGGTCAACAGATACTCGTAGTATTACTCTGAAAAACTTCACCCTACTTAGGCCCAAGCGTTTCGTACAGTAAATCAGCTTGCGAGATTTGGCAAAGAACAATGCTGTCAAAGTTTCAATCACAGCAAGAAATATCTAAATTTCCCTATAGTTTTTTCATGGAAATTTAGGGGAAACGGACAGTTTTCCCTGGGAAATTGAAGGGAAACGGAAATTTCCATTTCCCTTTCAGGAAACTGTTAGGAAATTGTCCGTTTCCCCAAAATTTCCAACAAAAAAACATAGGGAAATTTCACCATTTTTTGCAGTGAATTCGAATAACGCAGTTGACTAGATTGTGAATAAAGTTGCTTCGGCATGTAGGTGAAGATTTCTGTGGTTTTAAAAGCATGGAAATTGTAGCGTTGAAGAAATCATTTTGCATTAACGTGGTAAAGTTAACTTCCTTCCTCAGATGTATACCAAGTTTCGTTGATCAAATGTCTGCTTAACGTGGTTTTTATTGCATTTTCTTTCTGAGGAATGACTATTAAACGGAGCCAAAGCAGTCGTTCGATCATGATTCGATCAATCGAATGCAGAAAATAGGGCCAATTTTTTCACTGTTTCATTATGAGTCCTTGTTGAAAAGGTTTACCGAAGGGACTCATCGTCATATAAGTCTTGGTCTAACCACCCATAGTTTTCTTCCTTCAGACTTTCTACGTTTGCCGAATAATGTTTGCTCGCGTGGAAGAGCATGAGAATTCCGCACAGGTGATAGTGAAGTTGAAGGTGAAGTCGTATTTTTCAACACCAAGCGCTGGGATCGCAGAAAGAGCAGACCTAATCGAGTCCGCGAACTCTTATCGTGATGCTCAATTGGTGGGGCCCTACCAGGGAGGTGTATAGGTCCCTGGGCCGTACCAAGTATCGATCCCTGTCTGCCTGATAGTCGTGCCTGCAAAATCAGAGGATTACACCTGTGTGCCACAGCACCTTCGAAGGGGTTCTTGCTTAACTCTAACTATTATCTAAAATGAAACGCCATAATAAAAAAGTGACACCCTTTGGATAGACTAAACTGAAAAAACATACCTTTCGTTAGGCTAGAGCTTTGGCAAGTATACCCCTCATGCGGCAACGGATATTATATATTGAAGTTCTCCCCATCCGAATTTTTGTTCAGAATTCTCTTCTTTTCTTTACAGCCTTGCTGATCTATACGATCTTAGTGATCTTCGACCATGAGCCTCTACAGTTCTGCAATATTGCAGCCTTCATCCATGACCACATCCTATTCCTTTCATTTTCATTTTGCTGTCATTTCTTGACCTGTATCATAGTTGAGCGTTACACCATCATAACCAGATCAAGATTCAACCTAAAACGTAATATTCGCTGGTTTTTGGTCGCTTTATGCACTTATGTGATTATGACATGGCTAATACTTGTGGCTGAAGACTTTTATTATGGTTTCATAAAAGGCAGTTCGTACTGTTACATCCCGAAGTATGAAAAGCATTTTAAGGATTCCCAGCATTCATTCATTGCTGCAATTACAGTCGTTTCTGTATGGCAGACATTAGCTCATACAATCACCACCCAATGCACATACAGAACAATTAAAGCCATCAAAGAACAAAAGCAAGCTCTCAAATCAGTGATAGGAGATGCCATCACCACAATTGAATTGAAGAGGCTCAAAGTTGCGTATTCTCTTGTGATCATGTTTTCGTTGATTTGGATACCCTTTGGCATACAAGCAGCACTGCATAACCATGTTCCTGTGGAAACCATCTCATCCCTGTTTATTGTCATGCGAACGACGACTCATGCCTCGTTTTTCGTTCTTCCAACTGTTTACTATATGATGGAAAAGAGGTTTGAGCGATTCGTGAAGGAGACATTGAAATGTGTTATGAAGAACAAAGTAGGAGTAGCATAGTATTCAACGATAGATATCCCAGGTGGGGGGCTTTGTAGTTCAAGGCGACGCACCTGTTGCTAAATTTAGTGTCTTCAATTCTGCAGTTTTCTGCCATTCAGGGTTGTGAGAGTTTTAAAGAAGTTTAATGAATCGAACAGACGACTGAGCTAAAGATGGCGGCGAGGAATTTTTTACCGAGATGCACTGCGTTCTTTAATCGAATTCCTATAGAATCGTTAAAGATTTGTAATTCGAACGCAATGCACCTCGGTAAAAAATTCCTCGCCGCCATCTTTAGCGCAATCCTCTATTGTTTTAAATCAGATTCTGTAACGACAGAAATCAACCAATTATTATCTTTCCTCACGTTAAGCAAGCCAATTAAAATAGTTGCAGTATATTTTTGATCAATTGCTAACCACTGACCATACTGTGTTTAGGAGAATGTCCTCCCAATCCTACCTTTAATTTTACACCGGCACTATTTCAAGGTAAAATGAAGTCTTTATCTTGCTAACATCTGCTATACAATAGCACTATGTTTCTGCAGCAATCGACCTATTGTTATTTCTGCTTACGGAAACATTTACTACAGCTTAGGCCAGGCGCGGATTAGCCCACCGGGATACCGGGCGACAGCCCGGTGGGCCCCCTCGGAGGGGGGCAAATAAAGAGAGACGTAAATTGTGTTGTTCGGATTAATTTATCTAGGAATTACAAATAGCTACATTTTTACGAAAGTTGAAGATATTTTCATCCAAGTTTTGTTTTAGCCGGTATTTCCTCCTAACTTTCTTGAAATTCTTTCAAAAACGAGAAACAACGTGAGAAAATCGTTGACCATATATTTGCTCGTATAGAAATGTACCAAAATATTCGAGATCCATTTTAACAATAGGAAACATTGGATCGAAAGATGTGTTGCAACCGAAAGCAAAGAGTGTGCCCCTAAAATGTTCCTGTTTAATATGATAAATTTGCAACAAAATTTTGCAAATTTTCATTTCAGCAATGGCAAACATGGGATCGAACAAACCATTCTCAACCAAAGTAAGGGTGTGGTACTTCAGATTCTTTCCGGGGCTTCTCCCCCAGACCCCCATTTTCCTCAGTCTAAGTTGAAAATAATAAAAACAAGGCTCTAAAAATGTCCTTACAAGTCGAAAAACCCTTAAAGTGAAGTTCAGAAACCCAAGAATTCAATGTATTCTTGCTTTGTTGGAAGTTGTTGGAAGTTCCCAAGAATTCCATGTATTCTTGCTTTGATACATTTTCGAGACATAACTGGCTAATTGACGTCGATGGGAAGGGGGCCCCTGACGGAAATTGCCGGGCCCTGTTTTGAGAGCTAATCCGCGCCTGGCTTAGGCTGCAAATTACTACCACCAGGCCAAATGTTACTACCGCGCAGACTAAAAGCAACTAACCACTGAGGGCTTAATGTTTTGCAACCCTCCCCCCCTTCGGATATCTGTAAATATGTGACATAACATATGATAAATGATGTAAAGGGAAACCCAACCTACATGTGCACCCTTTGAACGGCGAACTGTGGAGCAGCCATATATCCAATTTTCCCGTTAATGACACTTTTGATAGAAGAGAAATCAACTTAAAGGTCGACATAGAGTTTGAGTAAGCCTGATATTTGCTGATCTATGGAGCAAGAAATTCAAAATTATTGGCTGCCACAAAACTACAGGATTCATGGTTTTCGATCATGTTGAAATAAAAAATGTTTGAAGAAAGGTAACTAGCCTGTCTTTCTGATATTCACAAGTGAAACACAAAGTCTGAAATTGGATTTGAGATAACCAAGAATATTTGATATATCGATGCAGGCCATGGCAAGCGTTCAACAGTTGCTTTGCTTCTCAAAAGTGATAAATGTTTTAAGAAAACAGAGGAGAAAGACAAGAAGATAAGACTACTTTATCGCGGAATGGAGTTCCTACTATTCATATTGTTTCTCAATATATACATCCTTGTACGGTTATATTACTTTTAAATGTCCATAGAATGATACTTTGATGTAGACTTATTACAATTCGTCCTAGTTTTGCTCGCAATTCCTTTGAGATTTTTACCTACTTGTCTATAGGACTGAATTATTCTAGCTAATCATTTATTGAATTGAATTGCTCGCTCAAACAGCGAATAGGTTGATATAAAACATACAGAAAAATTGAGTGAAATTTACGACGAATTGTAATCAGTCTACTTTGAATGAATAAATATATGTATATAGATAAAATACAATCGACAACACGAGGCTTCGCAGTGACTGGGCAAAGACATACATTGAAAACCCCGGATAAAAGAAACTGTTGATTGAGAACCTCTAGGCCGATCATTGGCCTATCAAGCACCTCATAAGGGTTAAGAACCACAATGTGTAAAATTATAGATGACTGTGTAAATTGACTGTGTCAGTTTATACGAGTCACAGTTTCTTTATGCGGGATTTTGCTGAAGGAAGCATTTCAGAAACCCAAGGTAAGCGAAAAAAAAATCGTTTTTCGTCCCCATCCTAGCCTGCGTGCAGACTCTACAGTCAGTGAGGAGGAGCAAAAAGGACATGAAAGCTCCCTGTAGAGTCTGCGCAACGGCGACCAATTCTGTGTTTTGAGTTCTCAGATTTTATGGAACCATTTGTGATAGGCTGCTTTATCAAAATTTTGTTTTTACTTGTGTTCAGCGTGTTCTGATTCAATTGTAGAATAATGTTTGTTACACGCAGAATACGCTGAACACAAGTAAGAACAATAGTTGAATCGTGAATAGTTGAATACGCTGAACACAAATAAGAACAATAGTTGAATCGTCCATCCAATCCCAGACGGTCCCACAAACTCTGAGAACTCGAAACACAGAATATGTCACCGTTGCGCAGACTCTACAGGGAGCTTTCTTCTCCTTTTCGCTCCTCCGCACTGACTGTAGAGTCTGCACGCAGGCTACCCCATCCGTGCCTAATGATGATGAGAGATTGTGTAATGTACACTTTGAAGTGGTTTGAAAATGAAGTTTGCGAAGCAAAGTAGCCTCTTCTGGTCGTAAATCCTAGCTAAACTTTCGACATGGCCTCGGATCATTTGCAAACAAATGGCCTAAGCTCTGAAAGACATTTAGTCTTTTAAAGTGTCATTTTGATCAGTTATTTCCAACGGTCAGTTGAAGGTAATAGAACGTTTTCCCAACACGCATCCAACGCTAGTTACCCAGGCAAAATTTGTTGGTTATTGAAGAATCACGGCGTCATGTCTGTGAGCCATAACTTGTGTGGCTACGAATGTTGGATCAGATGCAATGATGGATTATCATTTAGCACAAGTGCTCTGAAAAACATAAAGTTCATTCGTATTTAAGGTGAAATTTCTATCTTAAGCAGTTTTATGCTAATTGCTAGCTCCAAAAATATTGCTGAATGGTAACAACCTGAGTTATCGTGTACATAACATCCTGGACAAAATTGATCATTCCACCCATACTATAGTAACAACTCTATGACTACACAGCTTGACGTACTATCTGAGTCGAATCCCCTTTTCCTTTCCGATGAACGGTTAGACTAGCTACAATAGTCCCTTAATTTCTCTCTCTTGTTGTTGTTGCTGATGGCCAACTCAATGAGGCAACAATCAGTTCTAAGGAGCATACAGAGATTGCCTAATGAACAATTTCAATCGGCTACTGTCTGAGCCAAAATGTAAAGCGTTTTGAGAAATCTCAGAAATTTCAATTTGCTCTCGATCTTGGAAATTCGTTTCTTTGCGTTCGAGTGTTGCAAGCCTTGGTGTTGCTTTAAATTTGATGAAAATTTGTGCTATTATAAGCTTCGACATCCTAACAGAATACTCCATTATCACATTTAGCTTCTATCCCTCACCACACGGCACCCTTCTTGGCTGCTTGTCTTCTGGACAAAGTTCTTGAACTTTCATACCAAATTAGATATTTTGTAAGATTCTATTGATCACAACATAGCTTTCCAAGGTACGATTTCGTCGTCGTTTCTCCTACTAATGTACTAATGAAATAGCAATCATATCTGAAATCTATTTAGACCTTGAAGCAACTGCTGAAAAAGGAAAATCAAAGGTCAGCAACATAACAGAATTGAGGTGATTTTTCAAAATCTGTCATCACCTTTTATTGGGTGTAGTAGCAAGTCCAGTTGCGGGAAACTCAAGTAATGCATCTACAACTCAGAATAGGGCTCGAATCTTTTCAAAAAATTTTTAATGAAACGTGTAGAATATCATTTCTATGTTCTTTCAACTGAATTGACTTAACAGAAATCAATGTAATTTACCATGATTTCAGACAATTGGTAATCTACCAGCGGGGTGAGTGGCCGAGTGGCTTATACAGTCTCCGTCAGGTGACTGAAGTTAAGCTCGGTCGAGTGAGGTAAAACTCCGGATGGGTGACCTCCGAGGCCTGACCTCACAACTCACCTCGTCTTCCTTCGGAAGGGATGTTAAACTAGAGGTCCCATGCCTGGATGCAGCATGCACAGTGGGCCTAAATTAGCTTTCAGTAGCTAGACATCCTGACAAGCCCACTCAAAACAAATTGAAAACAAACAAACAAACAATGCACTTTTGGTATCAACAATTTTTTTCAGAATTACAACATTCATAAAATTCGCGCCAATTTTGAAGCTGTGACGTCATCAAATTAGTAGATAAAAAACCATTGAAGCTACAGACCTTCGCTTATACAATCTTTTAGACTGTAGAAGGAAAGCTGTTAACTCCTGTAAATGAACAGCAACCAACTAGACTTGTAACTTAGAGAGAAAAATGTTGAAACCTGCAAGAGAAAACGAATTGATCTTATTATCTGAAAGAAAGAAATGCGTTAGTAACTCACCAGTAACAAAATACAACGTTAAATAGCCAAAAACGCGTTTCGTCGCACACTCATTAATTTGTCCTTCACATGAACCAAACTGAAGAGTTCAGGACGAAATGCGTTTTTGGTTATTCAATGTTGTTCTTTGCTAGTGGTGAGTTATTAACTTATTTCTTTACTTTCAGATAATAAGATTAATTCTTTTTTCTCTTGCAGGTTTCAACAGTTTTCTCTTTAGTTACAGGTTTATTTGGCTGTTGTTCTTTTTTAACAGTCTTCTTTCTACAAGCTACCGTGTTTCTGTAGCGTCTATGGGCTTAGTGTGATGAGCCTGGGGGGGGGGGGGTACATGACTTGCGGATGGACGGGGGTCTGCCGCCCGGTTTTCAAAAAGGTACCCTCTTCTAATTACCGAAAGTTACCGTCATACCCACTTTTATGATGAATTTTGGCGGAAAACTACCCATTTTTTGCTATTTTTCACTAATTTCTTGATAACCCACCCTTGTTTATGGAAAATCTGCCGAAATGGGACCCTTGTTTAGAGAATTTGGGGCCCAAAAACCCACCCATATGGGCGGCACATACCCGTACCCTCAACATGTTATGTACCCCCCCCGGGGTGATGAGTCCGCTATTTAAGGCTATTTTAGAATTTGTGCCACAATTTGTTTATATCTTGCAGACCTTCAAAAACTGATTATTTCTTGTCTAGGTCATATTGATCTTGCTGAAATACGTCAGAATTGTTGGAGCTTTTAATCCCTGTCAAAGCTTCAGATACTTGGTCTGTAGCGCCTTTCATAAACTTAAAATCGCTATTATTCTGAAAATAGCCATGATATCAAAGGTGCTCACGCTGGGATTTTGCTGAATTACATAAACTTCTCTTCAATCAATTCTGTTGAAAGAATAGGGCAATTCCATCTTAAATTTTCGCGAAAATTTGAGCCCTGTGCTCTACTACTCAGCTCTTTTAAAATTAATTCAACGTTTTGTACTCAATCTTATTGTTCGTACGTCATCATTGCGCCCCCGCAATGAAGCCCTCATTGACGATGATAATGATGATGCTGATGATCTTTTGTTCTTTGCGAAAACACATTCATTTTCAGTGCCTGATGGCTCTTGCTCGCAAATCATCGGACGACCAGGACATGAACAGTCTGCATTGGACATACATGATTTCTTGAAGTCTTTACACTACAAAGAAACAAAGAATGCACACTTTCAGCTTGACCTCGAAGACAACTTGCACACTTATAGTAACGGAACGAAAACAGCGTTACTTTAAAGTTCGACGTTTTATTGTTTGAAGCGTAGGGACTGTGCAAGAGGAAGATATAGACCGAAGGAAAATTTTTCCTGTATACATACAAATGGTTATCTCTTATGAAATGTTGCTGCACTGCAAAAGGAAAAACGAAGTCAAGCTAATGCCTGGGTCATTGGTAAGTAAATCATTGAGCTCAAGAATTTACCAGAACTTTATCAGTGCCATGGAACTGGTTTTAAGCAAGAGCAAGCTTTGGCGCAAAAGATATCTCCGGATGTCCATGCCAGAAATTATTGACAGTTGCCACAGATTTTAAGATATGATAGAAGTGAACGAGTTCGAGTTATTGCTCCGCAGAAATTCTTATCTCTGCATCTCATTTGTAGCGATCCCTATAGAAATTTCAACGAGGGTCAATGTTCTTCAACCGGAAAATGAGCGCAGCTCTGGCCCCAACAATTACGCTATGTGCCTAAACATTTGAACAACTCTGGAGGGATATCTCTGCAACTGATTTATCAAAAAGTATGCCAAGTTACTGTAATGATTTAGCATCTATTTCACTTTTCGTAAGGTCACTAGAAGTCCATCTCGAAAGACTGATTTGGTTCTAAGGGCGATGTCATTGGCTGATTTCTGACTCTTGATGATTTCCACCTGCTCTTGGAACCTAATCTTAGATTCGACCATTTACACGATATCGTTCGGTTTCTTGCCACTTTCGGAGAGTTTCCATTCGAAACTGCTGTGGTCCGTGATTCCGTAGTCCGTAATTCCCCATGCTGCCGTGTCTGAAGAGATCTGGGACGAGCTTTGGTCCCAATCTCCGTTCTGTCACATGGCGCGAAAATGCAAGAAGGAAGAAGTGCATGAAAATGGCCTTACAAGAAAAAACGACGTCTTTTTCTTATTTGTTTTCAAGATGAAGGATGCAAAAGCAAGGTGGGTTTTTCTTTCATTCCTGGTAGTTTCTTAACTTTTCTTTTAATGATCTTCTTGTAGTCTTGCTGTGTACTAGCTCAGTTGTGCTTGCATTGGCTTGCAAGAATGAAGGGCCTAATCTCTTTGACGACCTGTCATCATCAAGGCCAGGCCAAGCCACCGAGGCCAGGCCGTAATCGCTGGAAAACAGTTATGTTGCAATACGTGGAGGGAGGGACGTCAAGAACAAGGGTGAAAATAATGGATTTATTATCCTTGAACAACTGGCGTGGCGTCAAACTTTTTTGCCTAGCAAGAACAAACTTTGTAAAGTGCCAGATTGGAAAGTTTGCCTTGCGCGGCCGATTTCTCGGCCGCTCACTTTAAATTTCAGCCGCAGTTCCAGCCGCGAAATTTTCGTAAAACAACAAAAGGAAACAATAGAACTATTGTTTAGTGACACAAATACAGCCGCGCAAGCAATTTGGACGCAGGAGAGATCCCCCGTGCATTCTGCAAACTTTCCAATCTGGGTAAAGTGTGCCACCACCTTGTGAGGACAACTTTTAGACCTCCAAATAAAAAGTTAAAAAAAAAACCTTGGAGGAATGTTTACTCTTGGGGGAAAGCCAGTAAAAAAAGAAGGGCACTGCAAGACATCAGGTATGCAAGGAGGCTGCAAACTTTCCAGTCTGGTTGAAAACTAAAACCCAAAGTTGTCGATGATTGCAGTGAAGATGAATTGTATTTCTGATTGAATTAAAAAGCTGGGCCATCCACCAGATTAATAACCAACCTTGATTCTGTGTGTTAAACCAGTCTTTCTGGTGAAAGGATAATACAAGGGTGTAATGAAATTGTTTCTAAACAACTTATTGTGATCACAGAACAGAATGGAATCGGACCCCCTTCCACCAAAGATCTTTGGTGGACAGAGTCACTATAAACAATAGAAATGACCAGAGAACAAAAGAAAATGGGGTAAGTCTTTGGCGAATGGTGTACGCCGATTCCACCAGCGATCACAGACAGCCATCAAACATCAATGGCAGTGGTAACAAAACCTTCTTAATCTAACGCCTGTTTTGTGTAATGTCAATCTGATTTCAATTGTCAACACAGAATGGCTCTCATCATGGGTGACTAAAGTTGCCAGTAATTCCAAATGAACAGTAAAATTGCACCAACTGAAAAGGATTCTCAAGACAGGGTTAGGGATAGAGATTAGCATTCTCCATTTGATGTCAACAGAACTGATTACACAAACAATTGGTTGCAGGACAGACATTGATCTTGGGACCTTGTCATGCAAAACTGCTGAAGAAAAGTCTATTATCAACTTTGTTCCTCATGTTAGCTCAGTTTTTTCAGTTCCCAAGAGGCCACACTCACTGACTTTTGTTACTGTTAGTAGAAAAATTATATTGGCTATATATATTTATTTGATTTGCAATCAATTTATTCATGTACAATCAAGAATTACAGCCACACATACAAACAACTGACACAGTTTGGTTAGGAACTTACCCTATTGTTTTTTTGGAAGACTTCTCCTTGTCTTCTGCAAACACCATCTATGCCATTGTGGGAATCGCAGAGAAAACCACTTGGACACTCATAATGTGTTGAGCAGTCTTTGCCCTGACATAAAAGGAAATTGATTCCTTGTAAAATATTTTCTAAAAAGAGATTTCAACAAAATGACTGAGGAGAGCATGGGTTTCAAATCTTCAAAAAGATTGTTATAAAATTCAGTGACCTACTTCCATGATGAATTGAGTGGCTTGAAGAAAGCTTTTGCTACTTTGCCGTAAGGTGTCATCGACAAAAGACTTTCGTACCTTGTAAAGGATTTTGTCCATTAATATCTGAACCCCCTCCCTCCCCCCTGCTTAATGGACATTCTTTTTTGCGTCTGGTCAAAGTTGCCTAGTCCATGTTTCAATGCATTTTCTTGTTGCCTGCCCTATTGCCTACCAACCTCTTTTTGAGAAAGGCAGAGAAAGATGAATATAATCATTGTAAATTGTCAAAGTTTCAAGCAAAAGTACAGTGAAAGCAGGATATCTACAATGTTATTTCAACAGCAATTTATCTTATCAGGATTTCTGTCCCCAAAATGACTATCTTAACAGATTCAGGTGAGATCCCCTCCCCCATAACCGACAAAATCTGTTAGCGGGGATGAAAATCTTTTGTTGATGGCCCCTAAATCCACCATTAGACTTGTCAGATATCTTGAATAGCTTTTGAAACTACGATATATTATATGTTTCTTTGAGGAAAGTTTTTTAACAGTCTGTTTTGTAGCTTTAGAAACCTGCTAATCTGAATGTCTGCAAAGCTTATTCTTATTATCCATTTTCCCCCAGGCTTAACTATTTTTCCAAGTAGCCCTGAAAATATAGACCCTCTTATTGCCTCAAAATGCCAGTTCATGAGTATGAATTCTGTTTTCCCCAAGTTTACCCATTTTGCCCCAGTAGACCCTGCTCAATGTTTTGCTAAGGGAACAATTCCTTGGGCATTTCCCATCATTGTTGGCACAGATTCACCACTCTGTTTAAATATGCTAAATTTGTTGGACAATTTGTCTTATTATTGAACATTTTCTTTCATCTTTAATATCTTTAATATTACCTCAATTGATCTTTGCCTGCTGTTATGTATTTTCATAACTGTTAGAATCTCAGAAAATGTTTGTGGGGGTCTGCATCGACGATTTGCACAGAAATACAGATCTTTACATTGCTCACTTGTAAAGCAGAGCAGGCTCTGAAAAGGAAATAAAGAAGTTTCATTTTCTAAGTATGATTTTATCATGAAGTGCTTGGATGGACAGTTTAGACATTATCGCAAATATTGCGTGGCATCTAATTTGAGACAGAGGTTGAACATATGAGTAAAAGAAAAAAATAGAAAAGGTAAAAATTACGATGGTTAATATGGTGGTTGTCGTTTTGTCAGGGGCGGGCAAGTACTGTAAAATAGTTGACCCCTTGTTTGTCCAAAGGAATTGGAAAAAATAGGCGGTTCTTTTATGACACAGTATGACTTTCCTGCCTAAACAAACAGTTTTTGGGACAAAGGTCAAATTTTAAAATCAGTCATCTTTGTCCATTAATTTATGACAAAAAAATCAAGTTTTCTCACCTCCTTTCTGGTCAAAATCCTAAGGCTAACCTGTAAGCTGTTTCTACTTTTGTCCGCCAAATTTAAGCTCAAAAGACCAGTATTTCAAATTTCCGCATAAGTGGTTCTACCTTTGTCCGCCAAAATTTACAAAAAAAGACCAAGAATTCCATTTTTGCACTAAAGAGGTTCGACCTTTGTCCGTCAAATGAAGATAAAAAGACCGGTTTTGGGACAAACCAGGAGAAATATCAACGAATTTTTTAGAACCTACGGGGCACCTCGGAATTGCCGCTTGAAGACTACCCATTTTGGGACACTGCTGCTTCATAGAAGTAATTACGACGGTAATGATACCTGCAGGATCGACTCTAGATTTGCTGCGAACAATATGGAATTTTGGTGAGCGAAGAAACCGGTTTTGGGACACTCGTGCCTTCATGGCTACGGGTACCACTTGCTTTTGAGAAACGGTTATTCGCCGAAAGTACCGGTTTTCGGGATGAACATCGCTATTGATTAAACTGTCCATCAAATCGAAGAAAAATAACAACATAAATTTGTCATCTAAACGACCAGTTTTTGGGACATAAATGGTGATCATTTTTTTGTGAACTACCGGTTTTCAGACAAAGATAGGACCATCGCCCTCAGTGTGACATGCCCGTCCTTGGTTGTGTGGCATATAACTTTGTGTGAAATTTTCTAATTAAATCGACTAGATTTGTGGATAAGTTGTAGATTTAGCAGGAGTATCTTTTTGCTTAGTTCATTGGGAAAATTTTCATCACCATGCGATAATATCTGCATTAGAACATCATTTTGTATATCCAGAGGGTCGAAGTAAAGCAGAACTCCAGCGAGAAGACCTTTGCGCGGTACTGCAAGGGAAGGGCAAAGCAACAAAAAGTGTTCTGTATCCTCGATACCATCGTTCGCAGCGCACATTGGGTTTATGGTATCCCTAAATTTGTGCTTGAATTTGTGAGAATTTGATTTATTGGGACCGACCCTGGGTTCTATACCCGGGGGGGTAACTTCAATAGGCGGGTGACGGGGGTGTGCCATTTGACATCTGAAATCGCACCCTAAAATTTATAAATTTTCGCGAAAACGATACCCCAAAATTTACAGGCCATTGAGAATGTATACTCTAAAATTAGTGAAATTTGATCAAAATCAATGCCCTTAAGAGTTATTTTCTAAAATGACACCCCAAAATTTATGACTACTTATGATTTAAGAAAAATGATACCCTAAAATTTATTTTCTTCTCGAAAAAAGGCACCCCCAAAAAGTGGCACACCCCGTACCTGTATATATGGTAGTTACCCCCCCCCCCCGGGTTCTATAATCTAATATTCTTCAAAAAAAATGAACGAAACGATAATAACTCACAATTTTTTCGCGTCCAAGGAGAAGCCCCAGTGACTATAGAGCTACTACTGCCGTAAAAAAGATCGTCAGTGACATATTGGTGAGTAAATTCTACTTTCTTGATGGACAGCATGTTTATATAACACTGCATGCTCTCCTTCTATTAATACACTATTCTATCAATCGTTCTTTCTCTGCTTCTTTATTTTGCACGTACTTTTTCTCGTTACTACTGATGAAGGGTCAAGCCCGAAACGTTTAGTATTTCAAGCACAAGGTTATATACTATAGTTAACGTAATTTATGTATTCATTGGTTATTATAGCCGCACACACAAACAAACACTTTATATAGTATGTTTATTTGTTTAAGAAAAATTTGTTGCTTTAGTGTTTCAAACGACTATTTGCGGTTAAATAAATCACAGTTTGTGTACGGTGTATTTAACACGAAGCTTTTATTTTTTATGGAAGCTATTATAAACTATGTATTTGGAGGGACCGCTAAAAATGAGTCATTTGGGCTAATCTTTCTCAATTTTTTTGTGAAACTTTAGTTGCTTTTTCTGCCGAACGATGATTTTGTGTTGAGTTCATCACGGTGCTCGTACAATGACTTGTCTTTGATATGAAACGCTGACTGTAACGTTTCAACTGTCAGGTATCAATATTGTATGCGGAGGGTCGGTTGAAACTGAGCAATTCGGCTAAAGGTTGACCATCCTCGATTTTTTTTAGAAACTTGTGATGCGTTGTTGTGTCGAACGATGATTTGCAGTTGGAAGATTCGCAGTTGATTCATCAGATCTTTTATATGATTGTTAAATTTCGACTCTTAGATTTCAACACTTTCTGTAGAATATCTCTTGAAATGAGCTGTTCTGCTAAAGGCCAGCCCTCCTCAAAGTTACAAAAACCAAATGAGAAATTAACCATCCCCTACAAGTGTTTCTCTCGTTGAACGACAACTGCATTTGAACGTCTCATAGTTTGTATAACATGTCTTTGCTAAGAAACTTTTGTTGGTAGATTTCAAGACTTACGTGTCGACTCTTTATGTGGAGGGTATTCCTTAAAAACGAGCCAGTCGGCCAAAGGCTAACCCTTGTCCAAATTATAAACTAAGTGAACATGACTTACAAAATTCTCTGTCGTCCACGGAAACGCATCACTGCTGGACGCTAGGGCAAGTAATGCTGCTAGAATTGTCTGGAAAATATCGAAAGCATATTCATTTTTATTGATAACTAATTTGGTTTGTTTGAGAAAATTATATTGGTTCATTCTATCGAGCGATGATTTGCAGTAAAAGGTATCACAGTTTCATGTACCATGTCTTTGAAATGAAGCTTTTGTTGGTAGGTTTCAAGACTTACGTGTCGACACTGTATGTGAAAGTTATCTCTGGAAAATGAGCCATTCGGCTAAAGGCTATCCTCAAAGTTACAAATCTAAATGAAAAATTAAGCATGACTTACAAGTTTCTCTCTCGTCCAAGGAGAGGCATCAATGCTTGACGCTATTGCAACTAATGCTGTGAGAATCACCAGGAACATATCGGTAAGCATGTTATATATATATATATATATATATATATATATATATATTTCTTGATAACTGAATTAATACTTATTTCTTTGTTTTCCTACTATGTATGGTTTTATTAAATTGAGCGAAGGTTGCTGCTGTTGGTATCACAGTGTGTTTGCAAATCTCTTTTGATGTTGGCTCTTGATCGTGAAGAAAACCAAACTTCTTGCTAGCTCGTATGACTGCTTTCTTTTTAATTGACTCGTCAGCTTTGGAGCTCTTGCTCCGTCAAGTGCTAGCGTTGAACTAACTCGTTTAGCCGTGCGTCAGTTTTAGCCAGTTACAACAAAAGGAGCTTTCTTTCCACTAATCAAATAGGCGGGGATACAAAGCTTTTATAACGGTTACTTTTGCCTCATGGCTTAGAATGAATCGCGTGTTTCTACAATTACGTTCACGATTTGCAATGAAAATAAGGTACATTATCGATAAATTTTAATTGGTAAATGAATATTTTATTTCATAAGATAGAGAAATCACACCTTTTTGATTACAACTGTGGGATTAACTTGATTTCCTATCGATTTTAATTCATGATTTAACAAAAGAAGAAACTTCTCTTATTTTCCTCATTTTTTATTCTTCCAAGAATGCAGAAAATTAATCTCAGTGGGTGTATTTACGTGCAGTTTCATATTCTGATTGAGATTTCTTCTTCGATTTCATATCTGATAAAAAAGAATGCCTTTAGATTTCACCACAAACATTAAAAAAGCAGCCATAAATAGACAAGTTCTATGTTTAATCAAAGCCAATAAAGCTATTTTTAAAAACACTCGCATAAGATAATTTTGAATTTAAGACTGTTTACTAAGAATCATCTGTCTGATTATAAGTTTTGCTGGTTTGAAGTTTACGTTTGATTTCGTTGCATATAATTGCGAGAGAAGTGCTTTCACCTCAAACTTTAAGAACTCAGCTGGAAACTGTGTGTTCTTTTTGACCCACCTAGTTTTAGCGACGTTTAGCCGATAACGCTGACTCAAAACTTTACGTTGTAAATTCTCTTTTTGATTCAAATCTTCTTCGTTACTAACTGTGCTAAAAGTACCTTGTGTTTGCAAGGGTGAATTTTATAAAACAATGCATATAGTTTTGTTAAGACAAGTCGAGTGCACAGCTGTAGTCATTTGATTGTCATGAAGAAAAAATTAGTTCCTTGTATCAGCATACGTTCCAGATTTAGACTTATGACCTAAAGTCTTTTGTTTCCCTGTGCTCTTTGGCTTGATGATAGCGCTTCGGTCAACAGAGACTCATAGTATTACTCTGAAGAACCTGACCGATTTTAGGCCCAAACTCTGCGATTCCTAGAGTACCAATCAGATTGCGAGATTTGTAAATTGCTATAGTTACGGCATATGTGATAGAATTTCGATTCGATTGAAGAACGAAAAAAATTCCCACGGGATTGAGATTCGAAGCCGTGATTCCATCATAATTCCATTGATGATTACAGAAAATAAGGTCACTTTTTCACTGTTTTATTTGAGTCCCTGTTGAGCAAGATTTTCCTCAGGGATACAAGGGACTCATCATCATAAGTCCAGCTTTGACTTTACCTTTGGACTATTTGGACTTTTCAGAAATCGTCAATAACTTTCGCAATTACAGTGGAACCTACACTAATGGACAGCTCTATACAACGGACACCTCCGAACAACGGACAACTGTTTTCGTTCCCAAATGCAGTATGACAAAAGATGACGCATCCATGCAGCGGAAACCTCTCTACAACGGACTTTAGTTTTCGAGAAATAGGTTGAAGACTTCTAAAAACGGTAGAATTATTGCGAAATTTCAAAGAAAAAGAACATAGAATTTTACACCAACCATTTGCACCAATTGTGCAAAAAAATTTGGAACATATACACCGTCATTCTTTGCTCTGTGTTCCTGGTATGACACTAGGCACGGCAAATTCCTGCGTCGCTCTTCGGCGCTCACAAAGCAATGATATTCTGTGACAAAGGCTCTTAGATGTTGTAACTATGATTAGTAAGGTTAAAGGGTATTTATTGGCGTGGGAATAATCGAATTTGCTTGAAATGGGATCATCGTAAAATCCCACACTGTGTCAAGGGAAAGATCATTTCGTTATAGAAGCCGAAAATCAAGTTGGCTTTGAATTTAATTGACTAAAAGTGCCAGAGGAAGCCTTTGTATTCGATTAAACTAGCGAATAAAATCCCAAATATCAATCAAATTGCTGCCAGATAGAGTTTCGATTTCAACGTATCTTTGTTTGAATGAAAGTGAAAACTGAATAGAAACTAGATGATTTTAACTTGATTTCAAAGTTTGTTCCTTATGCTTTCAGACATAAAGATATAAACAAGCCCTCGGGGCGTGTTTGATTGGTAATTCCAAACCTACCAAATTCTGAAAACGGTAGACTTCGCAGAGATAGAAACATAGTGCCCAATCAAACACAAAATTCTTCAAAACGGCAGGTTTCAGATTCATCCTGACAACGAAAGCGAAGTGTCTAGTTGAAAGACAAGGAAACGAGTCCGGTGCTTGGCAACAAAGGCTGAACTGACTCAATTACCATGGCAGCACGAGCAAATTCGCCTCGTTTTCAGAGTTTCGCAAATCCAAACGAGAAAACGAGAATCTCTCCAAAGTCTGCCAAACCTTCCGCCTGTCGTAGCAGAAGGTTCGGCAGGCCTTCCAATCCTGCCAAACCTACCGTTTTCGGAATTTGGTAGTCAATCAAACACGAATTCCGAGTCTTCCAAGTCTACCGTTTTCAGAATTGGCACCAATCAAACACACCCTTAAATTCCAAAATGTTTGATTTAATTACTGCTATTTCTATAAGACGTTATATGATCAAAAGCTATTTTCTCTGCAGTTACGAGACGAAAAAGAATCATTTTGATGTTTGAAGGGAACTTGTTACTTTGATCACAAATTCTGTATTCCCAAGGCAATGTCATCAAGTGCTACTTTTGTTTTCTTATCAATAAGTACTTCTTGGCTTCTTTTCTCATAGAAAGACAGCTGTCATTTTGATCAAGGCATAGTCTTTTTGCAGCTCTTTGCAACTGAACTGTCGAGAAAAACATTTTATTGCAACCATAGAAATCAGAAATACAATTTTAAATCAATGTTCGTCTTCAAGTCACACAGAACTGATGATCAACACTATTGAATCATGCTTTGTTTTATTTGAAAGCAAGGAGCTCTTTCTTGGGTCCCTAGGTAGAAAATTTGATATCATTACCAGAAATGCTCTTTTTGTACAAAAAGACGAGACCGTTGAAATTTTAATGCTGTAGCTTTGCATCGGTTTCTCTTTGATTTTTATATTTCTTATGAATTTGTTTTAATTGCTGAATTTGCAGACCGGCCTCATGAGGCCTGTTCACAGGCTAAATTTGTTTCAATTTGATTACCAAAATACTTATGGCGACTTGTCTCGTACAGGCAAACTAAAAAGTACATATTACTTGCTAACGCTAGACAGGTTAATTTCCATGTTTTAATTCAATTTATTTAAGTTCAAGCTAAATCTTTGTGTTGAAATCAAAACAAAACCTTTGATAACGAATTTTCAGTTTGGTTATCTAATTTTCATTGCATCTGCCCTTTGGGAAATTAATCATGCCTTATTTGCGATTTCAGTACTCTCTCTTGAGTCCGTGCACCTGAAAGAAATATCATCTTACTTGCAAGAAAAAGTTTTGAAAATATTAAAGCCAATTTTGATGGTAATGATTACATTCTGGTAACATAATTCTTTCTTGGTAATAAATGTCTTTTTAGATTGAAGAAGAAAAAGCTATACACCTAAATTTTAGTAAATTTTGAACTTTCTAACATACGCTTTTTATTGATTACAAAGTCCAACTTTGTAATCTAAGAGGGCACTCGATGTCAGTCAGTAAGTAAGAAAGTCACGCTCGTTAATGCAATTGATTAGCGTTTTACCGCTGCTAATTAGCACTGAAATAAAGAAAGCGCATCGTAAGCGCGTACAGCACAGAAGTTTCTTGCGATCCTATAGCAAAATTTGACGTCGGCTTATTTCATGTTGGACAGATTTGACACCATAAGATCGATAAATGGCAATGATGTTTTCAATGATACAGCAACAACTTTAACCTGAGTTTGCACGTATTTGACTTAATCAGCAACTTAATTACATTTAAAGCACGTTGAAATGTGAGTGATCTCTCATTAGCAATTCCTTTTGGCAAAGTCTTCGTTATAGCATTGAAAGGCTTAGCAATCTTTCATTAGCGGTTTTTGGCAAAGTCTTCGCTACGATTGTTTTCTTGACGCTGTGTCCCGTAATACAGTCCCGTAAAAACCCATTGCTAACCATGATCCTTTGTGCGCCGTATGAAAAGCAAGACAAAGGGCATTTAGGCCAAAAGGACTTTCAGATAATACGAAACTCGATTTTGGCTCCAGGAAGGATCATGATTTGCAATGGATCTTTAAATTCATTTAGCCTCGCCTTGAACATAATTTCGCTCGCCAGCAGGACGCACGTTCAGTGTCAGGGCAGCCTTTTGATAAAAGTTACTGTACCTCTTCAATCTATGTTCGATTGAAGGCTCGTATTCTGCTGATTCTTTGATGTACTGTTACATAATCTAGTCCCTTAGCCCCACCCAAGCCCTCTTGAACATACAACAGACCAAAGCAAAGAGCGTATGAATCTAGTCCCTTAAAATCATTGCATCCCACCTGGGGGCCTTGGCCTAATTCAAATAGACCAAGCCCGAGGGTGCATGTGTCCTCTTTCGTCGATTATCATATTATTTCGTGAATGATTTTATTCTAAAAAACTATGAAGGACCCAAGATATTTCGCTGGCCAGCATGTTGCACGTACGCTAGCGTTTGCAGCATGAGCGAAGGTAGAAAGACCCCATCTATGCAGCTAAAGATACAACCGTCGCAGGTGAAGCAAAGGTGCAGAATCCCAGCAAACGATGGCACTACTGATCGGGGGATGGCACTTGACCACACTGATCTTGGACAGGGGCATCAGTTTCAATACATCTCAATGTTTTTCAGTATTCTTCAATATGCTTTTGTTTCTTATTCGCATCGGCAAAAATATTCGCTGCACATCAGAAATTTCTAATAAGAAAGCATCAGTCTGCACAGAGGTTAGTGTTCCCAGCATGACCAAAGGTAAAAGGACCCCTTCTATTCAGCAACAGATGCAAACTATCATAGCTGAAGACGGACTTTGTGATCATCCAAAGGGATCTTATGTTTGAATCTTGTGGCGCCACTGACAAAGATTTTTCTCGCCTCTGTCAATTATTCTCCGGTGAATTTGGTCAATAAACTTTTTTTGACTCAACCGGTATAGCAGTACAGCGTAAACATGCTCTAAGATCCCGCTTACACTTCACTGGCACACTTTTGTACCACAGCAATGTAAATCGTTCTTGAATCGTAACGCCTTTGTAACGGATCAAACCTGTAAAAGTATGGTACAAACATGGTCTGAATTCAATGAGATGGCTGAATTCTGTGATCTCATCCGAATTTGTTTGATGGACAATTCGGTCACTGTATTTTATCCTAATCGGACATTTTCGATTTTATGCATTACTCATTGTTGAAAAATCCTGGAAAAGACTCCTTCTGTAGGAGGCAGTTTGATCTTGTTATAGTTTGGATAATGCTCATATGCGTGGTATTTCATTAAGTAGCAGGATTATGAATTCAAGGTTTTTTTTGAAGGAAAGTTACAAATAGATTATAAGGTAGACGGATACGTAGATGATGTCATCTAGTATGGTGGAATGGAAGATTTATGATATTTGCACACTCCTACATAATCTCAGAATAGCGAACAGTCCAAAGATACTTTTTAAGGATGACAGAAAGATATTATGAAATTTTTGCTGTAGAATGAAAATTTCATCTTTTTTTATAACTCGCCTTAATAAAACGGCCCAAGAAGTATTTTTAAATCAAATTCTTCGTAGTCATCCGCCTGCTGTCCCTAAAAGTTACTTGCGTTTGAAATTACGCAGATTTAGAGTGCCATTAATGTAATCTTCTGAATTGGCACGGAGAACAGTCAGGATGACATGGTTCGATGCCAGGCAGAGCCCCACCATTTCGGCAGTATGACAAGGGGTCGTGGATTCAATTAGGTCTTCTATACTTATGCGATCCGAGACCTTTTCGCTTACTTCACCTTTGAGATGTGTTTCCTTCAGAAATACAATATCGTGTTTGGTTCAATTGAGATTTTGGAAAATGGCCTCACACTTTAGCGGGTCATTGAAGCCATTCACATTAATGCTTGCAATATTGGCCATCGCAAAGAGAAAAAATTGAAAAGGTTTGAAAATTTTCAAAATTATCAGGAAGATCGATGATAAGTAAAGAGTAAGAAATATGAGATATGGGTTTGTGATATTTTGTCTTGGCTTTTTCTTTTAGTATCTTGTTGAGTCAGTTGAAGAGACCAAACAGATGAAGCGAAAGACACTGCTAACATAAAATGCACAGGTGTAACGAATGTCAGCGCCAATGGTAAGTAGAACAGTGATGAAGTGTCAATCAAGGCACCTTACCAGAACACTGATTGCAATACTGATTTTAAGCTGTCGAATGAGCCAGAAAGTAGTTCCCACTTTTGAAAATTCACAGCACCACGGGTACTGGATTGATCGGAATGAATCTAATTCTGCTTATAAAAGCTGAAAGATTCACGTGTTTTTGTGATTTTCTAGCACTTTTACGAACAATGAAAATATACGTAAATTAATCACTGTAAAAACTGCCTAGTTGTGAAATGCCTGAAAAAGAGCCTACAACACTCAATAAAATCCCTCTAACTTCACCTGAAAAATGATAACAGACGCGCGAACAGACGTGTACTTTTAAGAGTATTAGGGATACCAGATTTGCTAACGGTAGAATTTGAATGAAATTCAAGTCACTTGTAGCGAAGAAAATGTGTAATAAAAACATTAACACTGTACACAAAAGACTTGACACTGTTGGAACTAAAACAGTCTTCTTTCTGTCAACGTGTGAGACGCCCATGATTAAAAATTTGGGCGGATTCAAAGTAATACGTAGGTTTTTAATTTTCAACAGTTACCAAGCTCCAAAGAAAAAACAGACTTAATCATATCAAACATAAATGACGCCCTTGCTTGTCAATTCTCTTGTCCTCAATCTACTCAGAACGGAAATCTCTCTGTATCAGGTGGGCTGCAGAAAGAAGTTTATGTATATCACATGTGTTTCTGTAACAGATCCAGCCTTCATAAATTCAAAGATTTACTGTTAATCAATTGACAGTATAGAGATAACTGATTTTGAGCAGGGCTTAAAACGGGCCTTATTAGTAATAGAGAAGTTGATCTAATTGATTAGTGTTGATGAGAAGTGATTACATTGATTAAGCTATGATTATTTAGATTAATACAGCTGTCAAGGGCGTAACAGTTCAAGAAATGAATCGCTCCTTTCATACATGCTGATATAGCGTGGATAACAAGTCAGTAGCAACATTGTTTCGGTAATACAGTGAAATCTCCATTAACGGACGCCTCCATACAACGGACACCTCTATACAACAGACACTCTATAGAATGGAGAAATATTTTATATAATATATGTTTTGAGAAGTCTACAGTTGCATACAGGGTAACCAAAAGTGTGTTTCGTTTGTTCCCAAGAGAGGAACAGTTTTCTGTAAAACACATTAATTTGTGATGTTTGATTAAGTTCCACCTTTGATTGCTCATGTAGCAATAAGGAGAGTCGCCCGTTATGTGGCACTGTGCTACCAAGGAAATCAATCCCATTTTGATTTGATATAGATATTGTTTAGGGTAATTGCATCGTAGATGACAACAGCTTATGTGAGGCCCATGTGAGGTCCCTGCTTCTATAGTGGACTCTGTTTGACTCGTTTTCAATACAGAGTTGATGATGATAATGATAATGATAATTAGATTTAGCCGCTTCCAAGTTTGGAAGCAATTGGCAGTCATTGACTGTTGCAGTGTCACTGTTACAGTCGATCTTTCATGAAGAGTTTGATTTGATAGTGTGTGCAAAACTCGACATACCACATTGAGCCATAAGACGCTAAATTTTATGCTTGCCATAGGTTTAACCTTTAGCATGGAAGTTCCAAGCTTAGGTTAGGAAAGTTAGACTTTTCATTTCTATGAAATTTTAAACATTTGGATAGAATTGTTGACAAACTCTTTGAAGATCTTTTTATTTGCTTTTAGTCTGACGTCTAAGGCGTAAAGTTGTATTTTTCTGCCTTACAATATTAGACTGCGTTCACACGATGCCGGCAGATTTTGAAAACGATGAAAAATTTGACGCATAGGCCTCCTGTTCACACGAAAACGGCACATTTTTTGCCGGCAGATTTTGAAAACGGTAGATTTTGAAAACGGAACTCTAATCGGCACATTTTGGAAACGGCACCGTGTAAACACTTAAAGATGGTGAAAATAGAACATTTTCAGACGCTTTTGGAACGAGACTGAACAATTCTTAGGGGTTACGTACATTTCTTTGGCATCAAAGTCTTGCAACGAGCTCTTTACTGGCAAATTTCCGACCGTTTTCAAATTGTTCCGGCATCGTGTGAACGCTAGCTCAAATTTTGCTACCGTCACAATTTTCTTCGTTTTCAAAATGTGCCAGCATCGTGTGAACGTAGTCTAAGGCGTAAAGTTGTATTTTCCTGGCTTACAATATTAGTTATTGCTGCCAGCATTCACACCAGATCAGAGAGCTCCGTACAATTAATGAATTCTAAAGAGCAATTATAAGGTTACTTTGAGAGATGAAATGAGCTTAAAATATGACTCCCTGGAAGATAAGCTGCTATGTAGAACGATTACTGCACATAATTTTAGCTTTAACTGTATCTAATGCATTTCATTTAACTACGATATTTACCCTCTTACTCAGCATGGAGTTAATAAACTGAAGGGGTTTCATGTATAAAGTATTTGAAATGAAAGTGAAATGAGGCTTATGGGCATCAAACGAGAGCCTTCCCCACAAGCATAAACGAGGACTCAAATGTTGAGCGTTTGAGCCCAAGGGATCGTTTCTGCACTCCTTAGGAAGATTTTGATAATTTGAATGCTTTCCCAACTTTCTGGCAGCCGGAAGATACATGCAAGCAGCTGCTCACTTTTGACGTACCGCAGTAAAGAATCCACGGAAAGTTCACTTTCAGATTCACTTTCGTCATGTTTTCTTTTTCTACTTGTGACAGCAAGAAATTACCTGATAACTTACGCACACAACTGTTTGCTTGGCAAATTAAAACTGCGTGATACTAATCACTAACTTGCATATTAATCAATAATTCAAACATTAATTACTTTCATTCATTGATTAATTCTTTCTGTTTCTTATGTTAACATTCATTCTTTTACTCCTGGAATCATTCATTCGTTCATTCATTCATTGATTCATTCATTCATTCATTCATTCTTTCTTTCTTTCTTTCATTCGTTTGGTCTTTCATTTCTTAATTCCTTCCTTTATCGTTTCACTTATTCATTCACTCACTCATTCATTCATTCTTTGTTTTCTTTATCATCTCAATTATGCATCCATTGATTCCATGATTAATTTTGTGATTCACATATTTCTGCATCCATTAAATTTCTCATTCATTTAATTAAGCGCTAACATGTTCATTGATCTATTTCTCCCCACAATCACTGCATTTGGATTATATCCAAGTCTCTATCAGTGAATTATAAACTTGATTCAGCAGTTCATTCTTCATTTATCGCTCTTCACATTATTGCAAGAATTTCTTTCCTTCATCCTATCGACACACTGATACAATCTGTCTTTTATAGTTCCTGTTACAAATCTCAACTTCTCTATAATTTCTGAAATGAGAAAGTAAAAGCGCTCGGTTTGCTCGCTATTGACATTGTAGCTCTTACAGAGAGCTAATTGACCAGTAATATTTTCGAGCGCGCTTAAAAGTGTTTTAGAAAGTTTGCAAATATTTGCTGCAAGGCTTTACATTATTATCTCAAGGGATTGTTTGCAGTCTTGATTTATATGTTATCTAATATTAGGAGTAGGAAAGTCGTTCTTTTGCTTGGGAACATTGTTTGTAGTCCTTTCCCCTCAAATTTCTCAACATTTAAAACAGAAATAAGCCAAATGATTGACTGTTATTTTATTGTTTTAGGTTGGAGTTTGCTTTGGATCTATAGAATTGCTGCCAATATTTGTCATTAGTACCTCAAAAAGTTATCAAATTCAACATATCAGAGGGTGAGCATACTTGTCAATAACTTCTCCTATCTCGTTAATCAAGTGGTAGCTATCTTTCTGATTCAAGGAATAAGTGCATATTGAACTACGGAATTAAAACGGTAGGTCAGCATTGTTAGCTTACTGACAAAGCTGCAAACCAAGTTGATTTTTTAAACATTACTTTAGTTTGTATTCCAAGAGCTTCTACGAAGTCTTCCTAAATTTTCAACTTCCGTGGACACCAGAAAGTTTTAATTCGTCCCGAGTATTTCACTGATTTTCCTCAATGATTTAGGCAATTTCATTTTTCCAGAACTACTTCCCTTGCATTTTCCATCTTGGAAAGATGCAACATGACCATAAAAGTTGAATCATTTTGTCGACATTTTGCTGGTTCTTTCTCTGCTAAAGCGGAAAAGTTTATTCAACCATAAGAATAGACAAATGCAACCTACATTGTTTACACAACGTCAGATCACGTGGTCACACTCTCGAGAAAACTTTCTTTTTGTACAAGTTAAGAGCTTCGTACCAAAAGCGTGATGCGGGCTACTGTATTAACAAATAAAGAAATGATAACAGAGTATCACAAAGAATTGTTCCCCGTTTGTGTGGGTGCTGTGGAGGAGCTGTAGATTCAATCATCTCGTTTTTTAAACAGTTGCATAGGTCAGGCTTCAACTTAGAATTTGAGACCCAGTTTTAAGTCAATCAGACAAGTGGTTGCTGTCTTATGGCACAGAAAAGGCAAAATTAATGGTTACTTCAAAAACATCACTTCTGTTATTCTCCAGCAATGTCAAAATATGTAGCGCCATGTCAAAGTTTCTGCTAAATTTTGTAAAAGGTTAGCAGTGTTACTTATTCATAAGAGAGCACTTTCTACCCTTCAAAAAATTGTACTTACACCCTCGTTGCAGGTAGGTCAACTTCAAAACTTTATTGCAAGTCTACTGAGCAGAACAAAACAGCGAAAATGAAGAAATATCAAAGAGATGACATCAGCAAACAACTTTCGCGCGCTTTTTGGATTAGCTAGGCCCAAGCTAGCTCCCTTTTGATTTTAACATTTTATTCAAGGCCGTCGCACAACACGGAATCGATGGTGGTCTGATAGGGGCGATATTACTCTACTTCAAAAACATCACTTCTATTATTCTCCAGCAATGTCAAAATATGTAGCGTCATATCAAAGTTTCTGCTAAATTTTGTAAAAGGTTAGCAGTGTCACTTATTCTTAAGAGCACGTTCTACCTTTCAAAAGATGTAGTGAAACTTTAGTACGATGCCAGAACCCTTTCTTTGAAAATTTACTTTATTTCGACATTGCTGGAGAATAACAGAAGTGCTGTTTTTGAAGGAATAAATCGGCATAAATCTTTGCCATAAATCGGCAACTACGTGTCAGATTGAGTCAAACAAGGTCTCAAATTCTAAGTTGAATCCTGACCTATGCAATGGTGTAAAAACAGAGATAACCGAAGCTACAGCTCATCCACAGTAGCCAAACAAAAGGGGGCAAAATTTTTTTGGGTCACTCTGTATGGTCGCTTGACCTGAAGTAGGTGTAAGCAACGCTTGCTGAATTTTCCATTGCCCATTTGGCAATAAGGCAATAAGGCAAATGAAATGCACTTCAGAAGTAATGGCGATGAAACTAAGTAAACTTACATTCAAGTAATCGTATTCCGTCATATATTGCCTTTCCAGCTGTTGTCTCTACTTGTTTGTTATCCTAGGAGCTCCTCCTAGAAGTTAGCCACACCTTCTCTAAGTCCAAGGGATTTTATTTCGATAAGGCAGGATCTCCTGAAGCCACTGGAGATTACTCTCTAATATCACTTCGATAGAAGCACTTTTATCTAAAGCTTCTCTGTGTGAACGCTGACATATTGAGAAATGTAGAACTAGAGGATGTTTATGGCTGGATGATAGGTTTCGAGAGAGTCGTGTTTTTCAATAGCTTATCATCCTCACGGCTGCACAAGGATATTCGTGATTTATTTGATAGCAGTACTCTTCAATAGCTCACGACTGCACAAGTATGCTCCTAATTCTTTGTCAACACATTGATATGGCACAAAACATTAAGTAAAAACACGATCGATAGATTGTTTGATTGATTGATTGATTGATCGACTGACTGATTGAATGGTTAATCTATTGATTAAACGATGCAATTACCCCCACTTCTAAGCTCTAACGAATGAAATAATTTTCAACAAAACCATAATTTATGGATGTCTACAACATGGTAACAAGCAGAATTCTGTCACCCTTCTGGTTAACAATTAAGAAATCTGAGGACGTCACATCCTCAATGAGTTGAAATATGAAATACGCTGTAATTTCGAAGGGGATTCAAGATTTCTAAGGAGACCAACGGCAGAATCATAGATAAGTAGCTAAAGTTGCTTTCAAGCCTCGCAGTTAAAAAAAAAACAGGTCATAAAGTTTGACATCCACCTTTTTACACCGATTTTAAAGATCTGAAAGGAGATTTTAAAAAGATGATATCGCAAAATGCAAAAATTCCCTACACTCCTGTGATATTGTTTAACATCTACTATGAAATAAGCTTCTTTGCATATGCCACTTTCTGAAAGTTGCAATGAATCTGCTGTGCACACAAACATCACTAGTCGAGGGGTGTATCACTCCAAAAATCCTCGTACACCTTGCCAAAAATCCGAAAAGATCCTCAACAACCTTTCCGAAAATCCGCAAATCCACACATATATCAGGAAATCTAAAAATCCGATCTACCTCAAAAAGGTTGAATGAATCGTAAATAAATCCAAGAAAGGCCGTCAATCTCAGGACAGATCAGTAATGAATCAGGTAAAAAACCAAGTTTTTGAAGAAGAATGAATGGAGGAAGTGACTCGCGAATACCAATGATGAGTGTGGATGGGAGGGTGGGACATTTTGTTGTTATTTTTGTTGTTGTTTCTGTTGTTGTTGTTGCCCCATCTTCGAGGAACCTAAATTGTTGTTGTTCTTGGTAGTTGTCCAATTTGCTCACATGCATTTCCCAGTACTTAAGTTCCTTACTTTTTGGTCACCTGATAGTTTATCATCAAGCATACTGTCATCCCTGTACATTTTGATGAAGGGAAAAGTCATGGTAGAGGGATGAAAAACTCCGAAAAATCCGCTAAAAATTTGGAAAAATCCACAAATCCGGTCCCAAAATCGAAGGATTTTTAGATCCGAAAAACTCTCGTACACCTTTTCTAGGAGTGATACACCCCTCGTCACTAGTAACAGCAAAGAAGCAGGTGGAAGAGGATTGTTTCTACATGGGTGGCTGGCATGCACTGTGATGTGTTTATGACCATAGAGAAATTGACTGTGACCGACTTTAGATAAATGAGATAGACTGAACAGTTTTTTGTATTGTAACTCTGCAAGACTCCTTTGAAAAGCTCTTGTTGATATTAGCAACATGTGTTGAATTTTTACACTTCTACAACAAACAACAAACAACAACAAGTGTTGGAAGCATACTCTTTAGATTGGGTCTTCCGTTCTTACTACTTTGAGCCAAGAGCTGATATCCTCTTGCCTCTCAGAGCACTTAAAAGCTCTAATAGTGCTTTTCTAACCTGAACTCTGATGAAAATTTTATCATCTCAAAGTTCAAACTTAATCAACAAAGCAGCCATTCTATCAATCAATCAGTCGATCAATCAATCAATCAATCAACCAGTCAGTCAGTCAGTCAGTCAGTCAATCAATCAATCTCTGCATCTATTAATCGGTCAATAAAGCAATTTCATTTCATTTTTCATTTTCAAATTTTTAAGGAGGGTAGCCCTTCATCAAAAACGGTGATTTACAAGGGGTCCTCCCGAAAATGAATCAACTACTTTCCAATTTTTCTTTGAATCACTTCATTCTGTACTGAATTTATACGTTCATGAAACTGAATGATTCATTACTTTGTTTGATCAACTAACATCAATGTAAGCGAAGCGGAAGGTATTTGCGAAAACTTTCTCACACTCGGGAGTTCTTTCTAGTACAAGATTTCCTTATTTGCCAAGTTGTCTCTAAATGTTTGCAGAGTTTCGGGAATGTTTGAAGAACATTTATGAGGTAGATTTAAATAAGATTATAAGTAAATTTATTGGTATTTGGTGTTGGAAACAAAGTCATTAAGAGCTTATGTCCAGTAGTATTGATAAGAATGCAGAAAATTTTAGGGCCTATGAATAACATTAAATGGAATGTATGTAAGAGACTGAAATATAGAAGTTGTAACCGCCATTTCGTATTAACCTCATTTTGAGTTTTGAAAGAGGGACCGCCCAGTGCCAAAAACTTTGCAAGTGGACAGTGAAGATTGAGTTGTAGAAGGTTGATTCGAGTTGCGTTTTTGCAAAGAGAAAAGCATTTTCCTTGAATTATAGTGTTTATTCGTCTCGACTCCTCGATCGTGACAAAGAACCCAAGTTGTGTGATATGTAATAGTTTATATTTATTGTTTGGTGTTGGTGGATAACACAAGCAGACCCGTACAAGAGTATTACATGTAAGTATATAAAAGTGGCGCAAGCCACTTGGGGTCAAATTCTAGCCCATTAGATATCAGTGTTTTTTAAAGACGTAGACCAGTTACCCAAATATAGTTTGGCATGTATCGCGATCTGTTGCCTTTGTAGACTTATGGCAATGAGTCCTTTGTATCCCTGCGGTAAACCTTGCTCAACAGGGACTCATAATGAAACAGTGAAAAACCTGGCCCTATTTTCTGCAATCATCAATGGAATTATTATGGAATCGCGGCTTCGAATTTCTATCCCGCGGAGTGTTTTCAATTCTTCAATCGAATCCAAAATTCTATCACATTTAAATATAGTAACAATGTAATTCACAAATCTGGCAACCTAATTGGTACTCAAGGAATCGCAAAGTTTGGGCCTAGATAGGGGCAAGCTTTTCAGAGTATTATTATAAGTCTCTGTTGACCGAAGCGCCATCATAAAGTCAAAGAGCACAGGGAAACAAGAGACTCATCATCATAAGTCTATTGCCTTTGCACAGCTAAATTTACTAAAGTCTCATATATTCTTAGGTTCCCTTTAAGCCTACGGTTACGTATTTTTAATATATTCCTAGTCAAACATTAATTTGACATTCGTACTTTCATCTGTCAAACGGTTGATGCCTAAAATCCTCATAATACCTGGGGTAAATCTCCTCATATTTAACTATGGTTTCTCTGCAAATCCTTCAGGTCTCTTTGCTACAAGGTGATCGTCTTGACAAGGCACTCATTTGATTAGGTATTTTACGAGAGAGTCTGGATCGAGCGATCTTTTCATGCATTATGATAGGAGAGATTTAATTGAATAGCATTGGAACTTCTGTATTGTGGGCATTCAAACATTCTAACGAGATGTAACAAATTTCGCTCGATTCACATCCTTTTTAGAATAGCTAAAATGTCTATTGTTGGTGCAAGAATGAGCAAAGAAAATTGGCATGCCCTCAAGGGAAAAAAATGGCTGTCATCTTGGAAAATTTTTTGAGACTGCTGTCTTTAAGAATCTCTGAAAAAAACGCACTCCGTATACTTGAATCCGATGATAAAATTTACAAGTGACTTTCGGACAGCATCTGACTCTCGTTTAATTAAAATCAAATCTGAGTGTTCAGTTGTTGAAATTTCATCAAGACCTCTAGTTTCAGTTTCAGTTTCATTTATTTATCAGTCTTAATGCAATTCTACAATTATTACTATACAACCACTAAAAATTTACAAGATGACTTACGTTAAAGAAAAATACACTACCGCGAATATAGAAAAACTTAACATAATAGACCTTTTAGCTATTCTACAAAAGAGCCTGGATCGAGCGATATTTTTATACATTTTTATACACGAAGTTCGAATGAGTGGCGTTAGAGTTTCGATTGCAATTGTGCACATTCGAAAATTCTACAAAATGTAGCAAAGCATCGTTCGATTGAGATTCTTTTTCAGAAGAGCTAAAAGGTCTATTACAATACAACTGCTACTAAAAATGGAAAAATACAACAACACTAAAGAGAAGACACTATTACGACAACAAACAACTTCCAACAAACTTAAAACGCATTCAGCTTCCTACAAACTTTATTTTTCTCGATGCCCTATTCGTATCTACATAACGCCAGGTACACGTTATTGCATAGCTGTCTTCGGATCCTGACCTCTGTTGCAAGAATGTCTTCATTCTTCGATTCTTGCATGAAATTTTAGAATGATTTTTTTTCTGGTTGCAAGAAAACATGTTTTCTCATTCCCCAGTTGAAACCATACCGAATGACCGAAAAATACAGTTTTCAAAAGTCTTCTCAATGCAAACTGTTGCAATAAGCGGACTTTGCACAATCTCACCATGTCGATGACCTGCAAGTAAATTACATCCAGATATCGAGACAAAACCTGCCTGTTTTCCATCCATGTTATCAAAACCGCTTTGAAGAAATCTCTCTTTCATGCTTTTCCGTCTGTATTATGACTTTTTAAACCCAAAATAAGATTCTGAACCATCTTATTTCTGAAACAGTTTTTCAAGTAACGGGAATACATGGAAACAATCTTAGAAGCTGGTTCCCTATGAAGCTAGCCATTTATGGTTTCTACTTTCTAAAAAGCGTAATGGAATCTAGTACTGGTTGAATTTGTATTTGTTGCTGCGTAGGTTTCAAATCTTTAAAAAGCTTGGTGTAAAATTCTATGACCTATGTCTTTGAACTGAACGGCTTCAAAGAAACTTGAACTTTTTTTACAGTAAATCTGCCGTTGGACTTTTCCGAAACCTTCAATACTTTCGGAATTACAATGTTTTTCTTCTTTTTTAAGAATTCAAGAAAATTTTCGAAATAAACTTTAAACTCTTGTAATTTCTAAACCTGTTGACGAAAGATCCAATAATTTTTGAGAAAACCATTGCTAATGGATGCCTACAATATGGTATCAACCGAAACTCTGTCACTCTTCTGGTTCGTGATTTAAAAAAACTTGATGACGTCACATCATAAATTGAGCTGAAATATAAAATAGGCTGTAATTTCCCAAAAATGTTCAAGATTTCTGAAAATCTAACGGCAGAATCATAGAAAAGTGGCTAAAGTTTCTTCCAAGTCATTCAGTTTAAAGGAATAGGTCATTGAATTTTACACTCGCCTTTTTACACCGATTTAAAGATTTGGAACATATGCTATTTGTTGCATACAATTTAAATGCAAATTTTACTTGAGGAACATTGATTTTAGGTTACTTTTTCTTGAATTAATAAGTTATTTCCGGGGGAGGGGAGGGGGGAGGTAACGTCAATAGAGGATTGCGCCAAAGATGGTGGCTAAGAAGTTTTTACCGAGATGCACTGCGCTCTTTAATCGAATTCCTATAGAATCGTTGAAGATTTGTCATTCGCACGCAATGCATCTCGGTAAAAAATTCCTCACCACCAACTTTAGTGCAATCCTCTGTAGGCAAGTGACGAGGGTGAGACACTTTGGCGTCTGAAATCACACCCTAAATTTATGATTTTTTATTGAGATCATACCCCAAAATGTACGGACCATTCAAATTTTTACTCCAAAATTGTCACAAAAATCCAAAGTTTTAACCAAGTATATGAAATATGATCAAATTCTCGGAGAATCAGCTACATAGTTTTGGTATCAGTTTTTGGTCACTTATCTCCTTGGATTTGTACGTCTTCCATGAAACTTAACTTTTTTATGTGGCAATAAAGATTTCCCCAACTCACTGAGATTACATATACTTCAGCTTACGTTGCATTTATCCATGACAGTGGTCCATTCGAGTGGAGTCCTTTACCAATTTACCTCATTGTTAAGTTTGTTTTGTAACATGTTTGTAGCATTTGTCTTCAACGTCACTTACTGATGCCATAAACCCAACAAATACATAGTAATCTTTGGAAAGAAAACTTTCATTTATTTGTTTTGATCTACCGGTTGAGGGAATTTCCTTTGTCTGCAGTCACTAATCGCTTTGACATGAGGTGTTGATTAAAGCAACTGTTGCTATCGCATAACAAAATCATTCCTTGTCGATCCCATGTATAAGAAAAACAACCAAAATAAACCTGTAACTTTTTAATAGCATTTCTCTCTACCGGGTGCGCCAGAAAAAAGTTCCTACTTTTGAAAATTCATAGCATCAAGAGTACTTCACATATCTGAATGCTTCAATTTCTAGCTTAGAGCCAAAAGATCAAAGTATTTTTCTGATTTTACTCGCTGTCTCACGAGCACTAAATTTATAGGTAGCTAAATTCAACTTTTTAAAAAATTTCATGGTTGCGAAATGACTTAAAAAGGGCCTAAAACATTGGTCAAATCATAAAGGACTCCTCGCACAGATCAGTAAAGAAAATTCTATTGTTCACTGGTGAGAGATATCCACTGCACACATTTATTCTCATGGGACTGAAAATCTCGGGTTTTTTGTGAAACTTGATGTCTTATAACTCTTGAGAGAGATAAAACGCCAATTGCGTATTGTTCTGTGTAAGGAGACTCCTGACAATTTGATCAATGTTTTAGGCCCTTCTTCAGTCATTTTGCAACCATGAAAGCTTTATGAAATTGAATTTACCCATACTATTGGTGCTGACAAGACAGCGAGAAAAATCTAAAAAATATTTCAATCTGTTGACTTCTAACTAAAAGTTGAATAATTCAAGTCTGTGAAGTACTCTTGGTCCAATGAATTGTCAGAAGTGGGAACTTTTTTCTGGCTCACCCGGTAATTATAGGTTTATTTTGGTTATTGTTCTTTTACATGAGTTAACAGTTTTGTTTTGACAGGTTACAGTATCCTGTTGTGTTTATTGGTTCAGTACGGCGAGCCCTTTATTCATGGCTATTTTCTTCATTCAGTGTTCTGTAAAGTTTTACCTCTTATCTGACGGCTGTGCGATAGACATTTGCATGCCAATCGTTGCAGTAGGATCGTACAGTAATTTTTACATAGCGTAGTTAGTAGCATTGTACTGTAAACTTTGTTGGAACGTATGAAAGATTTTGCACGTTACAGATTAAAGTCTTGAATATTAAGCTAAGTTTCGATTTCGTTCATGCGAACCTTGTTTGAAACCAAAGTCTTGTTACAGTGTCAATGTGGCGTGAAGGGTTAGCTTGGCTATGGAATCGTGACCAAATTAGCTGAAACGGCAAAAGACAAACGCTCTGACATATACAGCTTGTTTTGAGCCTTATTCAGCTGCACAGTTCGATAAGATTTGATGGATACTGATCCTGACTTACAGAGGGTAAATTGGACAACATTGGACAGCCAGAATTTACAGAGGTTAGATTTTGGCTATTGTTCTTAGCAGCTTTAGATTTATTTCACAAGACAGTTGTGCCAAGTGGTATAAATGAGGGCTATTGCTTCGCGTTTGTTGAATCCTTTCCTTGCAACAGTGAGCCGAATAGCTGCGTTGCATCCTGAGGAGGGAGGTTACCCTGACCTATCAACTGACGGGGACTTGCCACGAAAAGCTGGTACCCATAATTCCACATATTTAATGAAAATCTAGGCCATATTTCCGGAGGTTATGTAACATTTCTTGTATTTCCTTTCAGGGTTTGAGATTGATTCGTTTTTCTCTTTCAGGATTCGACAGTTTTCTCTCTAGTTACAGGTTTATTTTGATAGTGAACAGTCTTCTTTCTACAGATTACAGCATTTTAGTTGCGTCTATGGGTTTGGTGCTTTTTCAAATTGTGTACCACGAAACAAGACCCATGATTTCGCAATTTATCATAGGGATACCCATGACCAATCATTCCGTAAAATGAATGAAAATGATGTCCATAATTCTGTAACATGTCTGAACGTTATACCCTTAGTTCTGCAACATTTTGAAAAAATACCCCTAAAAATTGCAGGTCCGCATGTCACCACTTAAGATACCCCCTGAGGTTGAATCGCATTGAACGCATCGCTTGCGACAGAAGGTGAAGGTGACAGTGAAGTTGCAGTTTTCAGCGCCAAGCGCTGGGTTCACAAAAGTAATAAAGCGCTAATCGAATCTATGACCCCTTGTCATGAAGCTCAGGTGGTGGTGCTCTACCGTGTATCGAACCCTGTCCGTCTGACTGTTCCGGCTGCAAAGTCAGTGGATTACATCACTGCGTCACAACACCTTATGGAGTCACAGATTCCTTACTGCAACGAATAACAGAAATAGCAACACCGAAACACAAATAAACTCACCAGTTTCAGTCTACTTTTTCCAATTTTCTTACTGCTCGAATTCTTGTCATTCTCTAAGCAGCTGATTTCTCCAAACACTGCTATGATCGCTATGTAAACCAACGGCTTTATTATACCCGCCATTGTACGTCGATTCTCTCCAACGCCCGTCACTGTACGATACTAAAATAGCTGCCTGAAGAGCTTTCTTGAGTATATCTCTCACTACATTCAACCCTTTCTGTCTCTTTGTGATATCACTGGCGTCCAGGCTTTACTATCTTCGTATTTATACCAATATTAGGTCTCTACACAGACAAGTAATGTCTAGTTATTCGGATCGGATGTACCGCCTTTCTAGTGCCAGTCAGTGTAGCGTACAGGAAACACACACATGCTTTAAATACTCAGTCATTTGTTCTTCAGTTAGGCTGTTTTCTTTATTCTACATAGCTGAATGGGCAGGTTTCTCCTTGTCCTGCGCAGCAGTACTGGAATCCAATGTCGAAAAGGTCATTGTCTATAACCGCAGATGCTAGCGTACACCCTTAATATGATGCTTTATTGATCCTTATTATCTGCATACGATCCATTGAATTAGGCATACCGTTATGCGATTTAATTTACAAATAGAGTCACCGTTACTCTCTAACTTTTAAACCACTTTCTTTGTGTATTCTTTATTCATTTGCGTCGACTGTCTTCCTAAGACAAGATTACTATTTTCTCCCGCTGTTTTATTATGGGCATCTGCTGGGCTTTTTGCCCTAACTATGAACGTTTAGAATCGAGATTAATGAGTAATATATGCCATTACTACGGCCTGCCTTACAATGATTACCACAATTCCTAAGATCGAGGCTTAGGCCGTTTCATTGACAAGAACATTTCATCTGCAAATGTTTATTGATCTACGAAAGTTTCGAATACTTGACCAATTCATCCGGGCCAAATTGCTTCAGAATAACATCCGCATACTTTGTGCACGAATTAATGTACACGATCATCACTTAACGCACCGTTCGAAACTTGTCTGTGAGGGGAGAGGGGAATTTTTAAAAGTAGGCTCAGTTTGCTCCAAGAGTTTTGCCAGCGTAGATTTATAGATTTAGGCATAGTTAATTCGTGTATGTAGGCGAAAACTCATTTGGTTCGAGATTACGCTGTAATGAGGACACAAGTCCGAAGGTCTCAGTGTGTCGAAATAAATGTTAGTTTTTTGTCGTCCAACCTCTCTACCAAGTTTCTAGCTATGTATTTTAAAAAGCATTTTTCCTGACGATTGACGAGAGCATTTTGATTAAATCTCTCTCCTTGTATCAGATACCTTCAGAGAATGTGGGCCTAATTCATCTGCTACTTTTTTCTCACAACAATTGGGTCTAAAATGACCTAAAATCAGTTTTCTAGAACTGCTGTACCATAAAATCAGGTGTCAGTACTTCGGTAAAGATCATTCTTGCTTGCCACAAAAGCAAAAAACCACCTTGCTCTAAGCCATATGCTGATCGGTAGACGACGGGGCGACAGAATCTTGTCGCCGATTGACATTTTATGCCGTTTTGAAAGCTCTGGGGAAATAAGGCCCTCAATGTCTGACAACAGCAACAATAATTCAACTCAACGATACGAGCGTAACTAGAGGGTCCTTCGGCGCTCCCCAGTCCCATTTCTTAATCAAACCGCTGTTTCTCAGCTTGGTTACATTTTAATGATTATTATCTATTCTTATTGATAGATGTTTATAAATAGATTTACTTTCTATGTCCCAGGAAAGAAAAGATTCGAATAGGAAAGATATCTTGTATGATATATTGTTTAGTATTTCGGTTTCACTGATGTGATAACGGCCCGCAGGATCACAGATAATACTTTGACAACGGCAGCATTGGGATGGAGTATGAGAAAAAACGTCAAGTAGTACTTTCAAGGAAAACTATTTCTGCGGACATAAATTTTCGCGCTGCGAAAAAACCGCGACGTTTTTGGAATTAATTTTTATGGTTTGATCAAATCAAGATATGTCACAGGAATGAACTCACGTAGGTTTTCTTTTTAGGTTAAGGGAATACTTAGGCTTATGACGATGAGTCCCTTGTATCCCTGCGATAAACCTTGCTCAACAGGGACTCGTAATGAAGCAGTGAAAAACCTGGCCTTATTTTCTGCTCCCGTGGAAGTTTTTTCAATTCTTCAATCGAATCGAAAATTCTATCACATTTACACCGTAACAATAGTAATTCACAAATCTCGCAATCTGATTGATACTCAAGGAATCGCAGAGTTTGGGCCTAAATAGGGCCAGGTTTTACACAGTAATGTTATGAGTCTCTGTTGACCAAAGCGCCAGCATCGAGTCAAAGAGCACAGGGAAACAAGAGACTCATCGTCATAAGTCTTGGGAAGACTGGGAGATGTTTTAGCATTTGGATTGAAATGATGATATTAACAAGGTTTGCTGTCACCAGTTGTGAAACTGTAGTAACAGAAAAACGCATTTTTATTCTTAAGATATTAATTTGGGTTGATTTTGTCGAGCGGACTTTCGCAGCTTTCACAAATGTTAACTTTTTGGTTATTTTACAAAGTTTTGCCACTGTTTTTATGGAATAAACTTTTGCGTATTTACCTCCAAGCCCGAAAACCGTAAAAGTTTCTTCCCGCAAAAGTTTCGTTCCCTTGATTAATCAGTTTAAGTTGTCGGTTTCTGGGTAATTCTAAGATCTGTTGAGCGATTTTGAGATAAAAGATTTAATTAAATTTGAATCTCTGTGAGATACCAGGAAAAATTTGATTCAAATCCCTGGAACTTTATCTGTGTCTCACTACTTTGGCAGAAAGGATGACCGATGCCCTGCAAGATACGCAAACAAAGTTGATGGGTGGCCTGAAAATATTGCGATGTTTGACAATCTATATTGAGGAGATGAAGTTCTGCTACAAATCATCAAAGTTTCTTTTTGAGTGACTGTGAGCAAGGGGGAATTATGCAATACTAAAGAGTCAGATCTCCGCTGTACGACAAAGGTTACAAAGTTGATGCGGTTACAGCTACAATGCCTGCCAAAAGTCGTTGGAACACTTAGATCATTTCTTGATAATCCGCATTTCCAACCATGCCGATTAGGTTTACACACGCCCCCCCCCAAACAATGTTGATTTGGAAGGTAGTTGTCCCTAACATCGTCAGCCTGAGATCAAGCTCACTCGTGAAGAAATGTTACAACATTGTGAAAGTCGTGCATTCATCAATCAAGTCGAATAGTCATTGCAACTTGCATTAGCTATACCCAAAGTATCTGAGAGAACATCATTTATATTAGTTAAAAGCATTCTTGATAACATTTTAAGCCAATGTAAAGGCGTGGCTTCAAAACTTTTTCCGGTGGAGGACCCCAGGATCCCCCGAATTTTCGGTTCGCTTCATTGGCCTTTGGTTTAGAGTGCCCTTGGGTTCCCCTTCGACTCTCTTGCCCTAGTCAAAGATTTACACCTATGCTTGAAATGACTTGCTTCCTTCAAAGTCAAGCAGCTCTAAAAGGCAAACGTTTGGAGGGGAATAAGCTTGCAGAAGAAGCCACATTTCTTTCATTAATTGGGATCTGAATTCTTCACTTCCAAACTTCTTGCTTCTGTTATGTTTGACCGATGTCGTCTTAATGATGAATTGAAAAGTAGTAAAAACATTTTGTTTTGAAAACTAGGATTTTGGAATTTCTTTTAGTATCGATTGATGTACTACTTATTTTTCATTCAGATATTATGTTGATTGCCTAAACCTTACATTTGCCATTTGCTTTCTTTAGTCAAGGTAGCTCTTATTGTATCCTGCTATCTTCTACATTCTTGTATCTTATTGATCACAGGGAAACCAGTTTTCTCCTTTCTGTTTATTACTTTATATCTTTTGGACGCTGCATAGCTTCTTTGGCGCTTCGATGGTGGAATTGTTCATGCGTGGTGAAACGTGAAGGAGGAAAGCATGTGCAGTTCCACCACCGCAGTGCTACAGAAGCCACGCACCGTAAAGATAAAAAGGAATTAAAAACAAAAGAGAATGCTGGTTTCCCTGTGTAATTGTGATGAAATTTAAGCGAAGCTACTTAATATTTTGAGATCATGGACCCTGGTGTTTTCATTCCTTGTTTTGAAATCTATTCCTGTTTAGTCAAAAGTAAGCAAGTTTTTTCTCTGTGTTCCTAACAGTTGCACCCATAGACAGAGATCAGAAGTTTAGTTCATATTGCATGCTTCCTAAGTAGTTTTTATTTCCCAAAAAACAATAAGGTTGAACCCTTCACGCTGGCTATTTGCTATATGTTTGTGAGAATCCACCCCTACAAAAAAGACGCTTTACAACTACTGTTTATTTGATTTCTATCGATTACTGTTCGTCTGTTTACCTCAGGAATTCTTTTTTGTAATTCTGGTAAGATGTAGAGAAATCACTCCTCTTCTTCCTGTACACTTCGACCAACGCCTTCCTGGGAGAATGATTTTGTCTGAAAATCTTGTACGCAATGTTTAAATAATTCACATGTCACGCAGAGAGCATGTCTATTTGTTTAATTTTATTATGACGTCTTTTGTTTACTCTTCCTCTTTATTTAGACCAATGCCTCCTAAGAAGATCAGTCTTCTCTCGATCACATTTTTCACGTATAGATTCGTATTATCTCACAGAGAGCATTTATTCTTTTCAATCAAATGTAATAAGCTTTATGTTTGTTCACCTTTATTATGACGTCATTTGTTTGCGCTTCCTATTTATTTAGACCAACGCCCTCTAAGAACAGGAGCCTCTTCTGTAAAATCATATCTTTGATGGTCAATCATTCATTGATCTTGCAAAGAAAATTTGTTTGTTGTTTGGTCAAAGTGAAACATACTGTATTTGTTCGACTTTATTATGACGTCATTTGTTTGCTTTTATTTTCTACATTTATACATTTATTATACATTTACATTAACATTTACATTTATACATTGTTTATATTTATTATTTTTTACATTTATATTTGTCTCCTTTGGCTAAGCAAGAATTTTTCTATCTAATTCATATCAAGATGTAAAGAAATCACCCCTCTTCTTCTTAAGCAATATGATCAAAGATCTATTTTTGAAAATTTTGTATTAAATGGTCAATAATTTATGTGTCATACAAAGGGCATGTCTATTTGCTCAAATTTATTATGACGGCACTTGTTTACTCTTCCTGTTTATTGAGATCAACGCCTTCTAAGAATATGAGTCTCTTCTGGATCACATTTTTCATACTGATCTTAAAGAGAACATATTCTTTTCATCAAATATAGTAAGCTTTATTTGTTCACCTATAGTGGGACGTCATTTGTTTTCTTTTCCTGTACATTGAGATCAACACCTTGAAAGGACATCAACTCTAATGGTCAATTATTCATTGATCTTCGGTATGAAATGAGTTTGTTTTTCAATCAAGTGAAGTAAAATGTAGTTGCCAACTGTTTTATGACGGCATTTTTCTTTTATGAAGACCACCATCTTCTTTAAACATCAGTATATTCCTTAAAATCATTTCTTTAATGTTCAGTTATTTGGTGACCGTCCAAAGAACACTTACTCTTTTAAAGCAAGTCGAGCAATATGTGTTCATACATTTGGATTTGACATCAATAGCTTAGAATTCTTATACATTCAGATAGAGAAGAGATCTTCTTTTGTTGACTTCTTGTACACTTCAATCAACGCATGTTGTTCACATTTAGTTATGCTTTCTTTGTTGTGCTTACACAGAGCTCTACCCTTGCTCTATGTATTATAAAACTGCAGCACAGTTAGGGTCAAAAAGTCTGAATCCACGACCACAATTAATTCTTTTTCATCATTTCTCATAAACCAATACAGGATTTGTTCCGTAGTGTTTAATATTCAGGAAGGCCCATACTGTAGATATTGTGAATAGACACATCGTTGTTTTAGAAGGAAAATGATACAGAAATCAATGCCCATAGTTGTTTGTTTGCTGTTGATTATCACAAACAGCTATCAAAAAGAAACATTTGCAGTGGTATACTTGCAAAAGCAATTTTACACAAATTGTTTAGAGAACCAATTTATTTCACTTTTGTCATTGTTTCATGATATACTGTAACATATTCTATTATTCTCAAATACCAAATGTAACAGTGGAGCAATTTTCTTGTTGGTTTTTGATGAAGTATAAAAGCTCAAGCTTGTCGAGCGTCGAAATGGGATTCAGACTGCTAGACCTTACAGTGTATGCTTTGTTTGTTTCTTATGTTTCTTATGAGAATCAATAAATGCCTTTGTGAAGTAAAAATCTCTGGTATCGTACCATAAATTCTTGAAGAACGATTCACTCTGCTAAGACTGCTCTTTATTTTCAGTCTGGGAGACTTCAACAAATATTTAAAGCACTTGTTGTGATGTTTTCCTGTACACATCCTGAATTTTAGGTCGGATTCTTACTGCAATAGTTCTTTAATCTCTCAGAGATTAATTAATTCCTTTTGAAATGTACCTCATTTTGGAAAATGAAGCACTTTTTAATTCATTCTTTTGCCACTCCCTAGATATCATTTACTTTCCTCATAGACTAGAAGTCTAAGACTACGTCTGCACGATACTGGCAAAATTTGAAAACGCTAGGAAATCAGGCGTTAACAAACTCGTTGCAATAACAAGGGCAGATTTTGTAATACAATAGCATCAGTCGCCTTGGTTCACACCTCAATTCAAAGTGATTAGCTAATGCAGACAAAAGAAATTCCCTCAATCAGAAATTGAAAACAAACGAAGCCGCAAAGTTGCCCTGAAACCAGTACGGCGACTCTCGTTTGGTGCGGGCGATGAGAGGTTTTTAAGGGAAGGTATGTGCTTGTAACGAAAGAAGATGGATAAATCTAAAGTTCTGTCTCGCGGATTTTGTTTATTTGATTCAGGAGCTGAGGAGTGACTGCGTACGTCTGAGCAATAAATATGCAAAAATTGTAATGCCCTCTGCTCGGATTCTGAATCAAATAAACAAAATCCGCGAGACAGAGCTTTAGATTTACCCTTCTTCTTTTGTTATAAGCACATACCTTCTCTTAAAAACCTCCCATCGCCCGCACCAAACGAGAGTTCGCCGTACTGGTTTCAGGGCAACTTTGCGGCTTCGTTTGTTTTCAATTTCTGCTTGAGAGAATTTCTTTTGTCTGCATTGGTTAATCGCTTTGAATTGAGGTGTGAACCAAAGCGACTGATGCTATTGTATTACAAAATCTGCCCTTGTTATTGCAATCTCCACAAGAATTTGATGCTAAAGGAATATAAGTGAGTGGGGGGGGGGGGAGGGGGGCTGGCTGGTAGCAATTACACATTTTTTTCAAAAGGAACTAATAATTTGGGCCAGTACTGAAAGTTTCTTAAAGTCATCAGATTTTGAGTACTCAGAGTTTCTTACGAGTTTCTCAAAAGGTTCTATAACAATCTTCTTGTTCATTATCTTGTCCATCAAGAATATTTCAAAACAAGGTTTTTTGAAGTCTTTCCAATGTTTAGACGACACTCAAGTACATTACAAGTAATGTGATACAAGAAACATGTGGAAATAAGGTAAAAATAATTCAAGGGTTCCTTTATAATTGAGCCGAAGTAATACTTCATCAAGAACCAAAAAGAAAATTGCTCCACTGTTGCATTCTGTATTTGAGAAGAATAGAATATGTTACGGTATGTCATGAAACGATTGTCTGCGCAACATTGTCTACTTTCTTAGGATCTTTTGATATTTATGGTATTACTTTCGAAGATTATTCTATTTGATTCAATTGCAGATTTTTGATACGTTCTGCTTTCTTGTGAGCTTTTTCAATTGTTATGCATTTCTGATTTACCTGTTATGCATTTAGGATACCTAATTTGATTAAATGAAATACTCCAAATTCACATTCTCCATGTCTAAGATATCGTTTGCTTACTTTGTGAGTTTTGGATTCAACGCCCTTTCTAAAATGCATACTTTCTAATTTCTTGCGATTTTTTATCGCCATGTATCATGAATTATTTATCTTGTTTACCACAACGTTTCATTTTGTTTACTTAAATTTTTCGTGATCCGAACTGATAAAACATATCAGATGCCATATCAGTTTAAAATCAGTATGCCAAATCGAATTGTCTATGTAGGACAGCATTTTTAAAGAATCGAATCATTGTTCCTACGCAGAAACATACCCAGGATTTTTATTTTTCCATCGATATTTCAATTGTAGAAATATCTGATAATTTTTATTTGATACCAGTAACACTTTAAAATGAATATTTGCACGAGGTTACAGCCCGCGATCTCTTTGGTGGTACAAATTATTGACAAGGAAAACTTAAATATCCGAAAAAATCTGTTTAAGTTTGTAGATAGTGCTTAATATGAAGCAAAAATTGCGTGCAGGTATTCATGCCTCCCGCATATTTTCAAGCTTTTGATTACATGTCCTTGCAAAATATTGCAAGCAGATTTGGTTATTGGTTGCTATTTAGGTAATGTTGGATCCAATTCTTGTGAATTAACTTGATTTTTCTGCAATTTTTGAGACATTCTTTTCTGTTTCCCAGAAGTCCTTAGAAATACTTTCTCAAGTTACGATGAGACATCAACAAGATACGTTTATGACTGGTAAGCAAACCAATGTTTATACTGAGTCCTTAATCTTGAAACCTGGCCAAATGAGCAGGCTTTTTTGCCAAACATCAGAGGTTTTGATTGCCAAGAAATGGTCTCCCTCCCTCGAGGTTTTTCCGCTTGGCCATTTTCCGAGACATGGCTTACCAAGCAGAATTAAGCAGAAATTATTGGCCAATAATTTTGAAGCAAAGTTTAAACATTTCCACTTGTCCAGGAATGTTTTGCGACCTGGCCAAACTGGCAAATAATTTTGAAGCAAAGTTTAAACATTTCCACTTGTCCAGGAATGTTTTGCGACCTGGCCAAAATGGCAAACAGTATGCCTAGCAAGCAAACCGTAATTTTTTGCAAACACCTCTAAGAAGAACAACAGCCAAATAGACCTGTAACTGGAGAACAAATTGTTGAAATCTGCAAGAGAAAACGAATTAATATTTTGATCTGGTAGGAAAGAAATAAGTTCGTAAATCACCAGTAACAAAGAAGAACTTTGAATAACCTAAAACGCGTTTCGTTGCACACTCATCAGTTCGGTTCACTGTTCAATGTTGTTCTTCGTTACCTCTGAGTAACTGACTTATTTCTTTCCTTTCAGATATCAAGATTAACTCGTTTTCTCTTGCAGGTTTCAACAGTTTTCTCTCTAGTTGCTCTTTTACAGCAGTTAACAGTCTTCTTTCTACAGACAACAATGATTTTGTGATATTACTCAAGTTAGCGGCAAATCGCTGTAGCTCCAGATGCGCCAATATACCTTCTTATGTAGCTTAAACATTGGACTGGGATTGAAAAGAATCCATGAGATTCACGAAAAACAAAGCAAAACAATGGAACAGCATACCGCTTGCTCAAGAAAATTGGCTTTTTGACATGCCGAAATTTGATTTTCAGAATTTTTTTAAAGGGGCAGGGTCACGTAACCGAAAACAAACCTGTTATCTCTGTAATCTATATTGTTGCCCACACGTGGCCATTATGGTCTGCACAGATTTTGGTGGATGGGGTGAATCCACTAGAAAGTTACTTCTGAAAATCCACCAATAGCTCTGCGATCGTACAACATATGAATTTTTCGTTTCTTTCTCTACGAATCTCAAGAGTCCATCTTCAAAATAACACCTTCACTTTGAGAAAAGTAGTGGAAAAACTCTGTGATATGGCCTATCAAAAATACTGCAAAATCGTCATTTCGAAAGAAGTTTGTTTACATTACGTGACCCTGTCCCTTTAAAAACATTGCCAGACGAAGTCAGCAATGTTTGTTCTTTTGGCCAGCATGGTTTGGAAGGAGCAGAATTTTGGTCACGCAGAGAGCACTGTTCCAAAAATTCTTGAAAACCGTAAAAGCTCCATTAAGCTGTCGGGTAGCTTATCTAATTTCGAACACTCGAGAGGGGGTTTATTGGGGGGGGGATGATTGGGGGGCTTATTCACAAAATCAGTTGACAAGCGAATATATGATTGCTTTTCAGTACTCCATATTTTGTGGATTCTTCATAGTTTTAAAAGAGTCAAATGCAAAATCCGACACATTCTCCATCCTAAATACTATCAAAACTAACATGCAAGCTTGTCTAGCGAAATATTTGGAAAATTGTTGGTAATTTCTGGGATTTGATATAAGTGGAAGGGGGGGGGGGCTAATGGAGAGGAGGCTTATTTAGAATTTCAACTTATAGGGTGGGGCTCATTAGAGAGGGATGGTATTCTCGTATGATAAGCATAGAGCTCAAATCTTTAAAAAGACGGGTGTAAAATTCTTTTACATTTTTCCTTGAATTAAAGTGCTTGAAAGGAACTTTGGGCGATTTGCTGTATATCTGCCGTGGCAATTTTTTGATGTCGTGATTATAGTCAAAGCAAGGGTAGTGTGACCAGCATAATCCAAAAATATTTGATTTGTCCAAATCATCAATGGATTATTAATCGAATAATAATTCGAATAATGATATGACATGTGGTGTAAGGGCCCTCGTACTGCTAAATACATTGAATGCCTTGTTTTGTCTTCCTCAAGTACACACATCCGCTGAACTATTGTCCAACTTAACAGTGTAGGGGCTGTCAGTTGAATGAAAACATTATTATTATTTGATTCTTGAAAATCAATATTGAATTATTTTACGATTAATATTCGCATAATCTATTTCAATCGGTCACACTACTCTTGCCTCGACTGTAAAATGGCGGCATTTATTGATTTTGAGGCTGTGACGTCATCAAATTTCTAAATCCCTAACCAGAAGAGCTACAAATTTCTGCTTGCAATCATGTTGTAGACCTTCATAAACTATGGTTTTCTTGAAGATTGTGTCAATTTTCCTCAAGTAATTTAGGAGTTACGATGATTTTAATTTTCTCAAAATTTTTGATGGATTTTTACAAAAATAATCAAAATGACGCAATTTTGAAAAGAATCAAGATATTAAAGAATTGCGACGGCAGATTTACGGCAAATTACTTAAAGTTTCTTTGAAGTCATTCAATTCATGGAAAAATTTGATACAATTTCACACCCACCTTTTTGAAGATTTGAAAGATTTGAGCTCTATGCTCGTATGATAGGAACTAAAATTTTATGAACACCTTTCTGCATGCTGCTGAATGTCAGCTTGCCAAATCCTGCAGAAATTGGTCAGTGGAAAGCAGGGTCTTGCGGTTTTTTGGAATCTCATTCACAAAGGAGTTTCGTCAGGAACTGAGGACCACAGGAACAAAAGTTCAATAGGATTCCAGTCATTTTAGAATGGGAATAACATCATATATAGTCTCAGACTTAATTCAGATGAGAATTCAATCCATATTCTTGAAGTCTCAAAAGAAGAGCAAAGGTTAGAAAAATATAGGCTAGAAAATATAATCTGTTTTGATAAATTTAGGCAAAAATTTTAATCTTGTTGTTCAAGGGTGAAAAGAACAGTGAAAGTTTGGGAAAAGAAAACCTGAAAAAGATAAATTCGGTACAGTCAATTCACAAGAGAATTTTAATTTCATCTTGGAAATCTTTGAGCTTTCAATTGAAGAAGAGAGGTTTCTGAAACATAAACGAAAACATTTGTAATATTCAGTTGTAGAACGTCTGCTTCATTTCAGAATATCATTATTTCTGATTAGTTACAAAACGTAAATTTAATAACGAAAAGTTTTAAGCCATAAATATCATTATAATCATTGGTATCCAAGCCATTCCCATTTCGTCATAACAAAGCATTGAACCTCCCGGTAGACAACCAAATGTGCAATGAAAAGGAACGCAAATATAGAAAATGCAAGGGGGCTGTGAAGTTAAAGTGATTCTGAGGGAATAAATGGAGTCAACGCACGTACAAATCTTAAATAGGCCTATTGTTTTTGATAATCTTGGCAGATGAGTGAACATTCACAAGCTAAAGAAACGATGGGGCTTGTAATATTGTCTCTTTCCCATTCAAAGATCACTCCACCTTGTTTCGTTCTTCACTTTAAAAACACAATTGCTGAACGTCTTTCCCTGTAGTATCCGCTCGGTAGGGAGAAAATTAAGACAAATAAAGAAAATGTAAGTGGGCATGGTATTAACAAATTTAAATTTACCCGGATGACAACATCAACATAGATAAGCTGCATGCATTTGCCCCCAGCAAGCAGACAAAGATCAGCTATGAATTACGATTTAGTGTAAACCCAGGCTCTACTCCAAATGTTTTCACGCACTCACTTCAAGAGTGGACAAAGCAAGAGAAAATCAAGATCGGCAAGACAATGACCCCAAGAAAAAGTAATTATTTTGAACTCGATTTTGCCAAGTCTTGTCTCTTGCGATACGTACATGAAATGTTATTCTGTTTCTGCAGGGGATTAAGACTTCAGGGCAGTTATCATTTTTGATGTTTCTCGGTAATTTTTTCAATTTAGCTTTCCTGCAGAATCAAAGGGTGGCCAGGACGAGCAGGGTTAAACTTCTTTTAAACAAGATTGTGCTAAGGAGCATTGCTACAGGGAAAGTGTGGTTCAGAAATGGCTATCTTTCACAGAATAGGGCTCGAATCTCTGCAGAAGTTTAAAATTGAACCTGTAAAATGTTCTTGCCTGATTCCTTTATCTGAATAGAGTGAAGGGATCTTTAGGTCGTTCGGAATAATTCCAGAAAAAGCGTTTCTTGATAGCACCAGAATTTTTGGAATTGCAGCGTTTTTGAGTTTTATGAAGCGATGTACCAGATGAGGTTCCGGAAGCTTTGAAAAAGATCAAAAGCACCATGAATTCTAAACTGATTGAAGAAAGTCAAAATGACCAATACAAGAAGTTCCCAGTTTTTGAAAGTCTACAAAGGTGTAGCAAGCAAAATTCTGTAGCTTTTATGGTGTACGATTAAGCAATTTGATGACGTCACAACTTCAAAACTAGCAGTAATTTAACAAATATGCTGCAACTCTCAAAGTAATAACGATATCAAAATGCTCTTCTGCAATAATGGCGAACAACCTAATGTTCCCTTCGATCTATTCAGTTGAAGGAATTAGGCGATAGCATTTTACCAATCTAATTTTAAAGTTTGCAAAGATTCGAGCCCAATACCATCTTCCACCTAAGACGCTTTTCAAGTCTCCAAAATTACGAACAATTCAATGAAAGCGTCCTTGTTCTAACGGTTCGATCAGAGTTTTGCGGGTTTCGGTTTTCCACACCCAATCTGATTACGCTCGACATGAATTTGATTAAGTTCATATGATTTCGTTTATTTTCACAAATATTTGTTCATATTCATCACTCAGGCTAACAAAATTTGTGGCAACGCGAGAATTTACAAGAAATTCATTTTTCTGCATGCGACAAACAAAGAATGCTTTTAACTACAGTGAAACATGATTTGCGATTAAATTGGAAATTCGCAAAGCTTTGTAACTTACTTTTCAAATTGATTAGCTAGCAGAAATTGAAGATTTTGTGGTTTTTAGCACGAGATATTCACCTCTGAAGGCTGCTGTTAAGCGTGGCATTTAAACTAGGAGAGTTTTCTTGATGACAGCTTGATAAGGCTTGCGTTTCGTGACGTTAGAGCTTATTTGCGAGTTTCAGTTAGGCTGAGGCAAAATGCTGTGGTATGAATTTGGGTTCTTCCCAGCTGCAAGTCTTAGGCCCCGTCCACACGTATCCGGATATTTTTGAAAACGCATCTTTTTTTATCCGTTTTCAAAAAGATTCGCGTCCACACGAGGAGCGTTTTCGAAAATATCCCCGTCCACACGAAGACGCTGCTACATTCAAACTTCGCTGTTCGAACTTCGACAAAAGAAAACAGACAATCAAAATGCCCTTTTGTTGTCCCCAAAGATCCGTGCGCATGCTCTGATACGTCGTAAATCGATGCATTGACGTCAGCGTTTTCGAAAAGCTCCGTTTTCACCCGTCCACACGACAACATGAAAACGGCGTTTTCAAAAAGATCCACTCCGGAGAGCGTTTTCGAAAAGATTCGTTTTTGGTGACCGAAAACGCCGTCTCCGTGTGGACGCTAACCCAAAACGGATAAAAAAAGATGCGTTTTCAAAAATATCCGGATACGTGTGGACGGGGCCTTACTTGGGGCAGTCACAATATTCGTATTCGGTTGAGATTTGTTTACACCCAGCTCACGTCATAGGACCATCTACCGAGAAGAGCACGGACACATTTTGTAAACCAAAGGACACAGTTTTGTTCGATACAAAGTGATTCGACAAACAAGGACAAATTTTGTAAAACAGTAGTATCAGTTGCTTTTGATTTGCACCTCAGTTCAAAGGGATTAGCAACTGCAGACAAAGGAAATTCTCTCAACCAGTAAATCAAAATAAACACGGCCGCAAAAGTTGCCCCGAAACCAATTGGGCAAAGTCTCGTCTTGAGCAAACGAAAGGCGGCTTTTAAGAGAAGTTATGGGCTTATAACGAAAGGAGAAGGGTAAATCTAAAGTTCTGTCTCACGGATTTTGCTTATTTGATTTACAAGCCGAGCAGAAGGCATTATAATTCTCGGATATTTAGGGCTTAAATGAAACAATTACCCCACAGCTCCTGAATCAGATAAACAAAATCCGTGAGACAGAACTTTAGATTTACCCTTCTTCTTTCGTCATAAGCACATAACTTCTCTTGAAAGGCATTTTTCGCTTGCACAAAGCGAGAGTTTGCCCTACTGGCCTTGGTGCAACTTTCGCGAGAATTTCCGTTGTGTGCAGTCGCTAATCGCTTTGAATTGAGGTGCCGATTAAACCATCTGTTGCTGTTGTAATTGCAAACTCTGTCTTTGTTGATTTGACAGCCACAAGAATAGCCTTGATCCCTTCCATGCAGCCAGCCATAATATTTATTTTTTTCTGTTTATTTTGATTTGATTGAGTGCACTCAGAGGTGTGAAATCTATTCTTCACAAGGTGAAACGCTTTGTCTTCTCGGAAACCTGCATCTTTTGTTTTACTAAATTTGCCCTTGCTCTCAAGACATGAGTTTTCTTCAAGAGATTATTCAATTGTCCTGATTTGGACTTAAACAAATCTTAGCTGAACAGATCAATGAAAGGGCTTCACGGGAATGTAGCTTAAAAAGCAGACTGCAAATTCTGTTACCTAATACCCCACTCACACTGACACAGTTACGGCTGCTTTATCTAACCAGTTTCAGTCTCAACCAATCAGATGCAATCTATTCTTTGGACTGACCAATAAAAACGCAACATTTGATAACATGGTTTAGTATAAACTGGTTTACTTTGCCAGTATGAATGGGGTATAACTAACCAGCTAGACAAAATCCTTGTTCTGAAAGGATCGATCATTCATGCTACTAGCTAAATTAAATTCAACGCTAGGCTTTTCGTCTTGGCATGCACTTCTTGCTGAAAGCGATTGAAACTCTAAGGCCCCTTTGTCAGCTCTAGTATCTTTAGCTGGGCTTTTTCAATTGAGTTTGCTGGCGATTGCATCTCTTTTTGTGGTCTCAAAGATATACCACGGTCGAATAAATCTTCTTGCTTTCAAACCAAGACTTTTAGTATAGTATACGATTGACCTACCACATGGACAAGCCAGTAGTGCATGCCCCAACCCTTTCCCCTGTTACCTGTCCGTATTCAAATTCGTTGTACGGGGATAAATTTTATGCAAAGCAAAAGTTATTAGGCCAAGATTTTCAAAGATTTTCGGCAAGAACTGCATGCTTGGATATCTAAAACGACTCCTATTTTCTGATATCTAAAATGAATCCTACAATATATAATCCGGCAAAAAACAAATAATATTTTACTAAACCGGCAAACTATGAACACAATGAGTGAGTCGAAAGTTGTGCACATTTTGAACAATCGAAAAAAGTGATCTACCGGTTTTCACAAAAATTTATGCCCGTGTGAAAAATCTCCAAAATTGATCACATGACTGGTCTTTGCATTTCTGTTTTCGTCTGTGGATAGCATAGGTTCCAAATCTTTAAATCGGCGTAAAAAGGTTGGTGTAAATTTCTATGACAAATTTCTTCTTATTGAATGGCTTAAAAGAAACTTTAGCTACCTATCCATAATTTTACCGCTGGACTTCTCAGAGATTTTTAATGCTTTTCGAAATTACAGCGTATTCTATATTTCAGCTCATTTGAGGGTGTGACGTCATCAAATTTAAAATAATTTACGTGATTCGGAGGCTGAGCAGAGGGCACTACAATTCCTACATATTTGTTGGTCAGATGTAAACAGTTACTCCTCAGCTCCTGAATCGAATAAACGAAATCCGCAGGATAGAACCTTAGATTTACCCTTCTTCTTTTGTTATAAGCGTACAACTGCTCTTAAAAATCTCCCTTCGCCCCCCCCACCGAGCAAGGGTTTACCGTACTGGTTCCAGGGCAATTTTGCGGCTGTGTTTGTTTTGAATTACTGGTTGAAATAATTTCTTTTGTATGCATTCGCTAATCGCTTTGAATTGAGGTGTGAACCAAAGCAACTGATGCTATTGTATTACAAAACATGCCCTTGTTAGGCGAGCGTACTATTTTCGAACGACCGATACAACCCTCGGTAAATGCTGTAACATTTGACTCACCTTGTACAACTACCCTACCCTTTTACAGAGTACAACAAACGTTAAATAGCATTTAGAAAATAATAATACATGACTCTTGCCACATTCTTTACATATTATTTACAATTTATGAATATTCACTTATCATACATGTTGTTTGTGTCATCTATGGCGCCAAAATCTATACTTCACCCAAAAATATTATGAAACAGTTTCTGCACGTCTTGGCCAACGAGAAACTCGTACATTTGTAGCCAGGAGACAAGCTAAGCTATCGTTGTTTAGACCCATTTCCAGTCAATATGTACTTAAGACATTACATTGCTTCTCAAAACCATTTTCTCTGTCGTGGTGCATTATCACATCTTTCACCGAAATTGAAGTTTAGAGATATATTTTTTGTTATCTTAGAAATAGTTACTCTCGCGAAATGCTCTCAGAATCTCTCAAAAATTGCACTTCCAACCGCTCTGAGAATACCTACATTCACCGAAATATACATTCACGATATCATTACTATTCCAAGTGCTGTCTTAAATGTCATATCTTTCTGTAAAATTAATTTGATTCCATGTTTTACATTCACAGATGCCAATGTAAAATGCATTATTACTTCATACATTTGCGAGCAATCCTGAATCGCTTTCGGCATGGTGCAGAAGTCTGGCCATCTTCCAAGAATTTCTTTGGTACGACCTGCTGCTTTTCTATTTTTCTGCTTTTTGTCTATTTTCTTCTTTCAAATGCCATGTTTGCATCTCGCCGTACTACACATTCGTTTGATTCACATATCATTGATGCTGAGTTGCAATGACAGTCTGCATCGACTTTGCATGGTGCCTTGAACACTAATTTACACTGCAACAGAATAGGGCATTATATCATGTCAAGGGGGTATGGGGCAAGGTATATATACATATCTATATAGAGTGTCTAATATATACTATATACTATGTACTATATATTTACTACATACTATACATTTACTATATAGTATATAGTAAATAGTAAATATATAGTATATATTATGCAATTTGTAGAAAATATATACTATATGTACTATATAGTATATATTAGACAATATATAGAAAATATATACTAGAAAATATATGATATATATTTATGTAGAGTGTTTTATTGACAATATACAGCTAGAGAAAGGAGCTAATTTACGCTGCTAGGAAAAAGGGCATCATATCATTGACGATGCACCAGATGAACGAAAGAACGTTAAACATTTGCTAATTGCTAGCCTGTAGTTTGTTACCAATTCACCAGATTCTTATAACTGATTACCCCTGCATTGATTACACGTCACCTTAGACAACAAATTTCAGTTGATTTAAATCGGTTGTATTTTAATCGGTTGAGTAATTTTATGTAATTTTCAAACTCAAAATCCTCCAAATCAGACTGTAAAATGTCTAGCTAAAGCTAATTCAGGTCTGTTATGCATGCTGCATCCAAGCATGAGACCCCTAGGTTGACATGCCTATGGAGGACTGCGAAGTGACTTGCTTTGTCAGGCATCGGGATGGTCACCCATCCAGATTTTGACCTCATGCGACCTAGCTGAAAGGAACTGAGTCCACATAAATACTTGAGCGTGAACGCTGTCCTGAATTTTTGCTGACAAACCGCTGACGGCCCTTTGTTATCGCACAATGGTGCCAAAGTTATTAGCAGCGGGGCCCAAAGAATTCTTAATCCTTGCATTATCATCAGGAATTTCTTTGGTTTAATTTGAATAGGGATTAAATGACAACTTTTGTTTTATAATTGAAAAGTATTTGATATTGGTCATGAGCGCGCTATTTATACGGACTAAATCATTCTTAATGCCTTGAACTTCAGTCACCTAACGGAAACTACATGAACCGCTTGGCCACTCACCCCATGTAGGGAGATGGCATAAGCCCTGCCTGTTACCAGGCAGGGAGACGTCATAAACCCTGCTCATATCGCCTGTGAAATTGAATAAGCTCAGCCGCTTACCTAGATCATGTGTTACACTCTAGCGAACCATATTTATCATGCGTCGCTCTTAGGAGCACTATGGAGTTTCAGGTACGTGATCACTCATACGTGATCGAGCAGGGAGACGTCATATTGGCCCTGCTTAAATCGCTTTGAGCGTACCAAATTGAACGAATCGAAGCTTAGCCGCTTAACTAGACAGACCATGTGTATTGATGTTACGTCCCTTGTTATAATACTATGGAGTTTCAGTTGCCCTATGGATACGTTATCGAGTAGAGAGACGTCAGAGGCACAGCTCATATCGCTATGAGCTTACGAAATTGAACGAATCGAAACTTAGCCGCTTTACTAGATCATGTGGTACAATTTAGCGATTCGTCGATAATACATCCCTTCTCAAGACCCTTTGGGCCTCATTTGTATACAGAATTTGTTATTGACTAACCAGACACTCAATTCATCATACCAGCTCTGACAATATTGCTTAAGACTTACGAAACTGACCGAATCTAAGCTAATTCGCTTAGCTTGATCACGTCGTACTCTAACGATTTGTATCGATACTGTGTCCTTTGTGAGAACTGTATGAAGCCTCAGTTACTAATTAAATGTGTTATCGAATAGCAAGATCCATGATAAGCCCGAGCCAATTAATATAACCATATCAAAACGTTTGCGAATTGGTGCGTTATTGGATTTTGCCTCTAAATAATGACTACTTTGACGCGTTTGCTATATCTTTAATCTTCTGGTTAACTGATCTTAATGAACAAACGTTACCTTGTTCTATTGAATGGCAGTCATAAGAAAGAATACTACAATCGAACGTTAGAGCCTGGGTTTTGCTAAGTGGGACCTTCCTCATTAAACGCGAGAACAGGTCGTGCATCAAGCTTCGATGCTGTAAAACGCATTTGGTTTCTTCTTTTGTGATAGCAGTAATAAGGAGATGTAGTACGATATTTCTATTTAGCTCAGAATTGATGGGCTAGGTGAGATACCCTGGTGAGATCTTGCTTGTTAACAGCGAGGTCCTAGGTCAAATTTCGACACCTTAATGGACAAACGTTACTTTGTTCTTTTGGGGTAGCAGTTACAAGAGAGAGTGGTGCGATGGAAGTTCGAAGCCAGGAATGGACATTTCAGCCATTCTAAAGAAGAGCCTGGATTGAGCGTTATTTTTATACATTTTCATACGCGAGGTTCGATTGAGTGGCGTTGGAGCTTTTATCACTACTGTGCACATTCGAATATTCTACAAAATCTACGCAAATATCGTTCGATTCAGATTCTTTTCTAGAATAGTTAAAAGGCCTGTCTGCTAGGCAAAAACATGAAAACAAATAGCGTGCTCGGTGCACTTGCCTAATGGTCCTTTCATGCCAAAATATTTCAGTTGTCTTTTATTCAAGGTAGAAGGTGATTTAAGCCACAAAATGATCGCTACAGTTATAGAACAAGAAAAATGCAGCGATATTCAAATTTTGAGATGGAATCTTGAGTAAGCGAAGAAAAGCCTTCACTATTCTTGTCTGAAAGCTTGGAGTGAAATCCCTGCCACTATCAAGGCACTCTCTACTTTGCAACACCTTAAGGATATCTCAAAATATCTCATCTTTAAAGACATCTCAACTCGAACACAGCTCCCGGGAAAATTAGACCTACCCTTGAATATATTTCAAATTTTTTGCCGCAGGGAATCTTCGTGTAAATGAAGTATAATTAAGAATAATGCCCTATTTTGTCTTGAGACTCAGAATATATCTATTATGCCACGGATGATACAAGTTAACTTTGGAGGAATTTCTTCCTTGTAGGTTCAGGATAACTGTAGTTACTTACCGGCATTTGTATCCTCTCTTCAAATTCTGCAAATGATCTTATTACTCTGCACATTCCACTATCACATATCCACATCGAGCCACAGTCATCGTGAGTTTGACAGCTCTAATTGAAAAGAGGCACAACGTTAGTGTTTAGATTTGTTTGAAGAGATTTTAAAGAATCACATTGACTCCAATGTTTATTGTTGCAGAGTGTATCCAGAATTTACAGTTATTTCGTACGACGGTTGGGCCAAGTCTGCGTGAGCATATGGCTCCACTCAAATATTTAAAAAGGTAGCTGTCAAATTCTATTACATTTTGATTTGAATTAAAGTTAGTCAAAGTAACTCTTTGTAATTTGCTGTAAATCCTCCGTAGCAAGTTTTGAAATCTTGATTTGTTTCAAAATGGCGGCATTTATTATTTTGAGGCTGTGACGTCATCAAATTTGTACATTCTTAACCAGAAGAGGTTCAGATTTCTGCTTGCCACCACATTTTAGACCTTCGTAAACTATGGTTTTCTAAGATTGTATCACTTTCCTCAAGTAATCTACAATTTGCAATGATTTTAATCGTTTCAAATTTTCAATAAATTTTAGCAAAAGAACCTAAATGCCGTTATTTTGAGAAAAATCAAAATATCAAAAAATTGCCATGGCAGATTTACGGCAAATTGTCCAAAGTTCCTTCCAAGTCATTCAATTCATAGACAAATTTGATGCAAGTTTACACCCACCTTATAAAGATTTGACAGATTTGCCCTATGCTGTATGCATGCACTTACAATCTCTGTCAGTATTTTTACAAGGAAAGTTTACTGGTATGGCCTAGACTGATTCCACGAGTCTCAGTTTTTCGTATTGAATTGGATGATGTTTATGGCTTAAAACTGTGACTCATGACAAGCCAGCTTCAAAACAGGGACTAATTTAGGCAAAGTTCGCTGCGTTTACATCGCGACCAATGAGATCGCTACTCTCTTAATATGGTCTACCCACATGGGTATTGTTAGCATTTGATTGGCTTATCAGTTCAAAGTTCGAATTTTAGAAGCGAAGCGACTTTGGAAGTGAGGTTCGAAGCGATGTTTGACTTTTCTTTCGACGTTCGAGGGATAGAAGACGTTCGATGTTTCTTCAGATTTGTCATAAAATCTTAGTCCCTGTTAGGAACCGTTCAGTTGTGAGTCTTTGTATGGGTCAAAAAAAGAAACATTAGATTAAAAACGTTAACTGAATACAAGGAATCAAGTTGTCAGTCTAGGTTTGGCCTGGGCTCGATAATGTTTTGTTTATTCGATGCCTCAATATATGGTTCTAATTACCAAAGATACATTGATAGAGGGATCAGGCTTTTATCGAAACGCATTGCAAAATGTTAAAGTTTATTTTTGTTTCTCTCTGAATGAATACATGAAAAGATGGATGAAAAACAGAAGGAAGAAAATGAACTTGATAAACAAATTATTTAAATGGAAACACAGCTTGATAGTGCAGATAGCCTTACCGTTACTTAGCACCAGTTTACACAAACATTTTCAGGAATAGCACTTGATGCATTTGCTGTTACCTGTGATATGAATACTGAATGCTCTTAAGTTGCTGACTTGCGAAACCAAATACTACATGCTGCTATCTTGAAATTAAACCAAATATTTGAAATGTTTTCACGACTAGGTAACTGCTAACAGAATTCTCTGTCGTTTAACATGTGTGGGTTGGGAATTTGTTTTTCAAAAATATCATACATGAATGCTACTTTAAGCACTGTGAGAGTTTTTAGTTTCAATAAATATTTATTTCTGAAATTATAGGCGTTACGCAGTATTTTGTCTCACACAGCGAAATTTAGGCACGCAAACGTTTTCAAGTTACCAATTGAATGGAATTAAGTACGCTTTGTTTTGAAATTTGCTTTCGAAATTTTCGCTATTTTTGCACATACTACTTCTGTCTATGTTTTAGATAAATTCATAACTTGGTTGTTTGGTCTAAATTCCATTTCTTTTGTGTAGATCAGAAAGTAACTTTTAGAATTTAGATTTAGTGACATATTCTGTTGTGCGAATGATTGCCATATGCCCCCAAAATGTGATGGGTTTGATTAAATGCACCAGTGCTAATTTTGTTTCAATGAATCCAGAATGATGTGAATTGTATAGTTAGATGCATAACTTAAATTTTGATGTTTCACTTTGCAATATTGATGTCTTGGGTGTAGGGACATTCAACTTTAAAAAACAGTTCAAAATTGCATTTTCAACTAAGACTTTATTACTGCCCTTTTTTCTATATCCATCTAATATGTTACAATACAAGGTTACTATGCTTCCTAACTACTATACGACTATACCACACTACAGGGACGATACCACAAGGAGCAACAGACAATGGTCTTAACCCTGTGGTCTTAATATAAAGAGATATCCAACTTTTGCTGCTCTGCCATGCTTATGCTTTGATCAGGTGTGATCTTCTCGACAGCGTAAATGCGATTCTGCAGATAAATGGTTTATCTAACCTTTCTCTCCAAGAAATGACAAAAGTTCTCTTGTATGGTCATGAAAGGCTACCGGCTGATGCAAATAAGGAAATCTTATTGGCGACATTAGAATACATCCATGCTTCAGAACGCTTTCAATAGACGAATCAAAAACTAAAAATCCTAGTTACTATAGTTTCTTCTCTCATGTCACGTATATAGCACCTTGTACTCGTAATTTTTATTTTAAGTATCTGTATTTATTGTGATCTTAATTTTGTGTATGTGTAGGCGTTTTGTAGTTGTTAGTCTTGTTGCATGTCTTTATGTTAAAGGCCATGGGGTTGTCATTGTCCCTTGCTCCTCTTGGCATCGTCCCTGTAGTGTTGCATAGTTAATCTAATAGTATAGTAGAACGTAGCCTTGTAATTGTAACATATGGATAAAGAAAAAATATATCCAACCTAATTACAAAGTAAATATACAGTTACAGATAGCTTCACATAAATGATCACTATAGACTACAGGTAGGTACTGACGCATGTTTCACGTTAGATACCAAGCCTTTTATAGGTGCACTATGTTCATGATATAGGATCAGGGTGACCTTCCCTGTTCTTGATCAAGCAACTCACTTCGCTGCCCTTCGCTAGGGACTTCAAATTAGCCATTAGGGGTCCGATGCCTGGATGCAAAAAGCATAATGGGCCAAGATTAACTAGAAATAACCAGAAATCGTTTAAGTCTACTCAAAAAAATCACGAATGAAGAAAAAGATGATTTATTTAGGTTAAAAGACCGACCACCTAGTTTTGTTGTTTATTTGCTACACATAGCGATCATCATCCGCACTCCCGTTCTTAAATTGCTGGAGACCAAAATACGCTATATGTGAACACAGGAAGATCAAGCTGGGTACCATGACATGAAAGATGACATCATATATCATAGATTTTATTGAATATAAAGCTGTTTCGTATCTGGTCTTATTTATCCTTTCATAAAACCCGTCCTAAAATCCTTTTCTAAGCTTTGCATATTTAGAGCTTTTTAATTAGGCTTAACGTTCCTGCAATTTTAGATTATGATGGATTTGAATCTCTTTTAGGGAGTATCAGACAGTATCATGTATTTTCATAAGATTTAACCCGTTCCGTTAAGCTTCTTAATCTAAAAATATGTTTGATATCTTTTTTGATATGGACAGAAACTAAATATAGACAGGTTTCCCGCCCTTAACTGTCAGGATTTTGTTTAACAATGAATTCTAATCTTCAGTTTTGCAAATCTTTCATGTTTGGAAGGTTATATAACAGTGACCTGGGTAATGCTGCCTAGTTTGAGGATAAAACTGAAGAATGTTATGAAATGTGGTGTAACATAGATTTTTTGTCAGAACAAAAAATGCAATTCTTTATTTTGTAATGGTATAGCTTCCAAATCTTTGAATCTATGAAAAGAGACAGGTGTAAAATTCAATGAACTATTTCTTTAAATTGAATGACTTGAAAGAAACTTTGGCCACTTTTCTATGATTCTATCGTTGGACTTTTCAGAAATCTTGAATATTCGTCGAAATTACAGCCTATTTTATATTTCAGCTAATTTTATGATGTGACGTCATCAAATTTCTAAATCACAAACCAGAAGAGTAATAGAGCTTTGCTTGATACCATATTGTAGGCATCCATAAACTATGGTTTTCTTGAAAATTATTTGATCTTTCGTCAACTGGTTTAGAAATTGTGATAGTTTCAAGTTTTTTGTCGAATATTATCTGGAATTCTTAAAAACACTGTTTCATATCAATCGAAGTATGGGTTTTCCATGGGAATTATGTGTTACTTAGCATAGGTTCCAAATCTTAAAAGAGCTTAGTATAGAATTCAATGACCTATTTCTCTGAAATGAACTGAATGACTTCCAAGAAAATTTAGCTATTTGGCTATTCTACGCTGGACTTTCCTGCCTATGCTTGTTAGAATTACCTCTTGTAAATTCAACTCAACGTTTTACCAGGAAATTACTGCAGATCCTTCTATTCTTTGTGGCTACACACATTAACCAAACTCATTCTAGAAAGTTGGCAGAGTTTCGTCTCGATTTTCTTCGAGATTTTCATAGATAACTGTCATTACTTGGTTCCCCTTTTGGTAAACTATCTATGACCATCAGATTATCCTTCAGTATAGTCAGTATTGTTTTATACTTGCTACGCCGCTTCCTGACCATAGATCGATAGAGTCCCATGTTCAACTGTAAATTTAGAGTTGGCGATGACAGAGGCCCACCTAGCGAAGATTTCCGTTTCATTCTTCGATAGCCTAGTTATGTGTGTAGAAGGAACTGGGAAGGAATTTAGCGGATTCAATGTGCTTGAAATTCTATTACGCGACCTCAGTTCTAGATTTGATAGGGCCTAACTGATACTCTCTTGCCTTTTCCTTCCTTTTCTAAACCGAGGGTGCATGAATGACATCAAAAGTTGAAATGGGGAGTGACAAACGAAAAGGACAAACGTACTTTTATTTACCCATTCGTTTTTTCACCGGTTTGGGTGCCGCAACTTTATGCGTTATCGTTGCAACAAGCCAGAATTATCGATTGCTGTAGAGATTTTGCAAGGAAAATGTTTACAAAGATTTCTTGCGTTCCCTAACCAAAATCCCAATGCCTCTAATCCCGAATCCCTACTTCATTTGTGGGTTAGGTTTTCTCTTTCATTGCGAGATGCTTTAGGCGCATAACAAGAGTGTCCAGATGCTTCATGCTTTAGTGCACCCTTCTATCGTACTGCAGTACTCTTTCTAAATGCTATTTGATGGATTATCAGACTGTAAGCCAAGAATTTTCCATGAATTGTGTCAACATACTGTAAAGAGTAACAATCCAAATGGTTTTCTATGTAACTGAAATTAGTTTGCTTCACATTCCTAAATCTTACGCCATGATTTATCATTTTAGGGAGTGGCAAAGTATGAATTAGCAACTTGAGTCCATTTTTAGCCCCTAGCTGTATCTTTATTAAAGATTCAAACCAATTTCTAAAACTTTGATAAAATTTAGGTAAAATTTCGTTACCATGGTTGTAAATGTGTGGTCAAAGACAATGACGATTATTGTCTGTCCGCCTTCAGAGATCTTGTCGCACGATTTTTGCGTCGCAGAAAATTGTGGTTTTTTTGCAGTGTCTACCAAAGAGCGTCGCCAAGGGGGTGGACTGAAGTTCTTTAAGGGCGGTTTTTACTTAAAAGCAGATATGATACAAAAAAAGCTGGGTAGCTCCTTCAGGACACATTTCTTTCTATGCCCACCCCGGTTTTCAAAGACTGGTGACCCCTCACCTCCCAATGCAATGTTGGATGCAGAGTCCAACAGAATTCAACAGAATTGGGTAACAAAAATAGCCTACAAACCTGTCGTAGACTCATACACACCATTCTTCCTAGACCAGTATTAATGGCATGCTTACTTCGGGTGAGAGGACCAAAACGGACAACAAGAAGATACGGTAACAAAATAGCCTACAAACCTGTTGCAGACTCATGCAGGTCATTCTTCCTAGACCAGTATTAATGCCATGCCTAGTTCGGGTGAGAAGACCAAAGCGGACAACAAGAAGATAGGGTAACAAAATAGCCTACGAAGCTATCAAAGACTCGTACATACCGTAATTTCTAGACCAGTATTAATGTCATGCCCTGTTTGGGCGATAGGACCAAAAACGGACAACAGGAAGATAGGGTAACAAAATAGCTTACAAACCTGTCGCAGACTCATGCACGCCGTTCTTCGTAGACAAGTGATCAGTATCATAAGAGCAATTATAGTGAAAGACTTGGTCGCCATCTTGTTCAATCTGTCTTCTGTCTGTCTGGAATGAGAAAGAGTGAAACAGTCTTGTTAAGGTTTTGGCTTTTTCAATATACAGGTGACCTAAACTGAATAAAAATCTAAAGGCGAGATAAGACATTACTAGTACTATCATGATAATTCCTGATTCCCTCAAGGCATGAATAACTCTTTTTAATATTCAGACAGTGTAATAGTGATGGAAAGAACTGTGATCAAGCCCTCTTTCTTATTATCCCTAATCTGTCATTGTGGCCTCGATTAATGAACAGTTATCTCTCTACTGATTCCCTGGTGAATGTTACGGATCGTATTCGACGGCTAGATACGCCAATGTCTTTGGCTCCTGGTAGATTTGACGATAGAGCATGAAAGGGGGACACTAACATAGTGTTTGTAATTGTATTCACGTAGTCACATGCCAGTCCATGAGCACCAGGAAACACATGTGTGAACTGAATGGCCTAAGCTGCTCCCATAGCGATTTCACTAAGAAGGTAACTCACTCTGCTGTTAAGATATAATGACAACTTACCCGCTTTCCTCTTTGTCGTTTCCTTATCTCGCAATTACTGTCTGAACCCTATTTTCCAAGCAAACACAATCAGCACCACAGCTCGAGATGTTCTTTCCACAGCCATTTTGCAGCAATGGTTTAGCTTCGCTCCTCCGCGATATCTCGAGCTGTGGTGCTAATTATGTTGGCTTGGAAAAGGAGATTCAGACAGTAATTGCGAGATAAGGAAACGACAAAGAAGAACAGGACATTGTATCTTAATAGCATAGTGATTTGACTACGTGGTCAAAATCGCTATGAGAGCAGCTTAGGCCATTCGTGGCTCAGCCTTAGGCCATGCAAATCACTCATTATGTATCTTATGTATCCTGGTGGTCATGTCCAGTCCAGTGTTCGGAGAGAGAGCTTTTGGTACATCTGACGATATGACATGAAAGGGATTCCGTTGGGTAATAGGCGCTTGTGTAGCGCTCGTAATCATGTTTAGCGAATCCACGTAGTTGCATTCCAGACCAGCTGCCATAACGGTCTAGGTTGTTCGGAGAAAGAGTTCTTGCTAGTTCTGACGATATGGTATGAAAGGGATTCTTTTGGGGGTATAGACTCCAGCGTTTTTGATAGTTAGTAGAAAGACAAGTTGATGGGAGAAGGGGAAGAGGACGACTGCAGATTAATTTGATGGTTAATTTTTAGAGCTGGACATGTCTGACGTACTGTCGATCTAGCTCATGAAAGACAAGGATGGAAGGCCCCGTTTCATGCAACCATTGAGATGGGAAGCAACTTGATGATGCTGAGCGTTTGTAATTATTAGCGAATCCAGGCAGTCCAGGCCCAGTCTTTTTGGGACAGAGCCGTTTGTAGATCTTGCAACAGGACAGATGATGTGTGCAACACACTAATCACAAGTTTGATAGTTGAATTTAAATTTGGATGAGCAGCTATTCTTTTTAAAGAGATGCTTATGGATGCTCGGGGATCCTGTTAAGTATCTTAGACTGCGTTCACACGATGCCGGAACATTTTGAAAACGGTGAAAAATGTGACGGCTGCAAAATTTGAGCTAGCGTTCACACGATACCGGAACAATTTGAAAACGGTAGGAACTTAGACGGCAAAAACTCGTTGCAACACTTTGATGCCAAAGAACCTTACCTACACCCTAAGAGTCGATCAGTCTCGTTCCAAAAGTTTCTAAAATGTTCTGTTTTCATCATTTTCAGGTGTTTACACGATCCCGTTTCCAAAATGTGTCGGTTAGAGTTCCGTTTTCAAAATCTACCGTTTTCAAAATGTGCCGGCAAAAAATGTGCCGTTTTCGTGTGAACGGGAAGCCTATCCGATGAATCTTTCACCGTTTTCAAAATGTGCCGGCATCGTGTGAACGCAGTCTTAGTTGTTGAGGCATCTAACTTGAAATTTCAAATTTGTGATCTACCATGAACCAGAGCTTTTACAAAATGAATGGCTATTACTTGCTATACCGGTTTTTCCAGTTGTTTTTCTCTCCATTTGCACACAGCTTTATCTTTATATGGCATTTTTGCCCTTGTTTGGACTATTCCCAATTTTCACCAGCGTGTAGCTGCATTTAGTATTTAAAGGCAGTCTGTCACGTATCTGATTGGCCGCTACAATCATAGCTCAACACAACGGATTCCCTTGTGAATGTGTGTATTTGAAACAAAAGAGGGCTAATTTTCTTGACTTTCTACGGCCGTAGAAAGTCAGAGGATTGTCAGCCATTCAAATTTCCTATTCTTTGTATTGTCATTATCACCCAATCAAATGCGTGACAGACTGCCTTTAATCGCAATTCCACCTAGTAACTTGGTGAGGATGGACCCAGGAAGGTTCGAAACTTTCTACTAATCTGATATGGCTTAGCCACTCGATTTTCATTTGTTTGCTATTAATCATAAGATGGATGGACTTATCAACTTTCTAATTTATTACCACGTGGACTTGTTAGTAATTTATCATCACATGAATCTGTCTACTTAATTTAACTATGATTGAAATGTGAGCCAATCAACATGATGTTTTTTTGTCATCGTACTTCCCTTAGATTTCTCATCAGGCTGCGATTTCCAAACGATGTTCCAATGACAGGTTAAACACTGGAAAAAAGATTCATAATTGCCTCACAAAGTTGCCAGTTGGTGATTAAAAAGTTGCACTCTGCAGCTAAGTTCCTACTACTTATATTGATTAAAAACAAACGTTTCACTTCAAATCGTTTGATATTTTTCTAATACTTACATTTGTTTTAAACAAATTTAATTTTTAAAGATGCAATCAATCCAATGAGTCCAGTGAACGATAGCATTGAAGATATGGAAAACTTTTTGCTGCTCTGCAATTCTTTCAGAGAGCATAGATGCAGTCTTATCGCTGGTGTCAACGATGTACTGGAAGCATGTGGACATAGACGTAGGAACCGGGGAACACTGGGGGCACGTGCCCCCTAAGATTTTGCAATAAACAAAGAAGTGCACTTTTTACTTTTAGAAAATGCCCCTTTTTACTAAGGGAAAAAGTGCCCTCAAAGTGTCGTGCCCCCCCATGTTTGAGATGCTTCCTACGTCCCTGCTTGTGGATATTCTGAGGGTTCAGATATCAATATGTTGTAACTTCTTCTGAAAGGGAACAAAAATTTGCCCTTGGAAGCCAACAAATTTATTTTAAATTTAACTATTAAGTACAATACTGAAACAGAACGCTTTGGTTGAAGGTTACTGGAATCCCTGAAAAGTGCACCCAAATCCCTTCTGTATGTGTCTGTTTTCAGTAGCTATGTTAGTTTGTAATGATGTGATGTCTTAAGGAGCCTTGCAACCAAATAATAGATCTTATATTGCCTTTCATGGTTTTAAACCTTTCAAATCTTCACTGACAATTATTTAGTTGGAAGATGCATTAACTTGTAGTCCTGTTTGTCATTTTATTCATTTCTTTTATGACCCCTGGGTAGATAATACGTTTTTCTCCTTGGGGTTGTTTATCTGCAGTAGGGCAGCGTTAGGTGTAGGTATAGTAATTGGTCGATGTATTGTAAATTTTCTAATGGAATATAGAAAAATGCTTGTTTTATTTAGGTCATTTTGCTGAAGTTCTAGCTAATAGTCTATTGCAGTATGATTGCAGTTTTGAACTTGGAAGATGAATATGTCGCAGTGGTGCAATCCTGTTGAAGGTTTGTGGCGCAGTGGTGTAATCCTCGTTCTGTGCAGCCAGAACAGTCAGGCGGAATGGGTTCGATACCCGATAGGGCCCCACCACTTGATCATCATGATAAGGGGTCGCAGTCTTGACTAGTGCTTAGCTACTTCTGTGATCCCAGTGTTTGGCGCTAAAAGGCGAAACTTCACAGCATAGGTTTCAAATCTTTAAAAAGCTGGATGTAAAATTATATGACCTATTTTTTTGAACTGAACGGCTTCAAAGAAACTTGAACTAGTCTGCAGTAAATCTGCAGTTGGACTTTTCAGAAGTCTTCAATATTTTCAGAATTACAGTGTTATTCTTCTTTTTTAAGAATTCAAGAAAATTTTCAAAACAAACTTATAGCTATCGTAATTTCTAAACCTGTTGACGAAAGATCAAATAACTTTCAAGAACACCATAGTTTATGGATGCCTACAATATGGTATCAAGCAAAACTCTTTCACTCTTCTGATTTGTGATTCAGAAATTTGATGACGTCACATCATAAATGAGCTGACTATAAAAAGGGCTGTAATTTCGACAAGTACTCAAGATTTCTGAAAAGTCCAACGATAGAATCATAGAAAAGTGGCCAAAGTTTCTTTCAAGTCATTCAATTTATAGGAATAGTTCATTGAATTTTACACCCGCCTTTTTTCGTAGATTTAAAGATTTGGAACCTATGCCACTACAAAATAAAGAATTGTATTTATTGCTCTGACAAAAAATTTATGTTACACCACATTCATAACATTCTTCAGTTTTATTTTCAAACTACAAAGTTCACGCAACTGCACCTTCACCTTCAATATCTTGACATCCAGTACATTTACATCGATATCTAGGATTTTTGACGTTATCATTAATTATCAATCATTATGATTCATCGTATTTCGGACTGATATGAGCAGTAAACTTATCACTAGATTCAATGAAATGTGTTACCCTTGTTTTTAGACACCTTGTAGTCAATAGACTTCGGCTGTCCTGTGGCTCTTGTAGCTGACTGCAACAACCAAGACAATGTCTGTGCAGTACTGCAGTAGACTGATGCCTTCTCGTCCCTTGTTTCCCTGCGTTCCTTGGTCAAGAGGGACTAATAACATTACTTAGTGGGCCCACTTTAGGCCCGCGTAGGGTGGTTCCGTATTCACCAATCAAATCGCTAGAATTCAGTTTTTAACCAATCAGGGGCCGCTATTCAGAATGTTGTTGTTGTTGCTCTTAAAGAACGGTTGAAGCAGCCTGGAGTTCTCGCAGCTTCGATGGATCTATTTTGCTTCTACAGAGGAAGATTACTGCTTGAAACGTATGCATTTTGCGCTTTGTAGGTCAACACAACATCATTCTTTGTACTAAAACTTCGCTTTTCAATGTTCGAGCTCTTTAAACCAAATTTTGAAGCGATTTTGTTGAGTGTACGAGAACTCCCACCTCTTTAGGCCATTTTGAAAAAGTGGGCCCACTATATAAGCGTAATATTATGAGTCCCTATTGACCAAGTGATACAAGCAAATCAAAGAACGCAGGAAAACAAGGGAGGAAAAGGCATAAGTCTAGTACTGCAGATGATGTTCTGTGTTTTGAATGAAGATGTGCAGTTCTCTTCTCATGTGACGTCAGCTTGTTGTTGGTAGGCTGCTATAAACTGTCTCCATTCTCCTCCATTGTAACCTTTCCTCACAAGCCATCCATAGTGTTTTCTTACCATCCTATCTGCGATGTTGTCCATTCACATAGCTCTTGGTCTCCTTGGTCCATTTGATTGTATTCGACCTTCCAGTATGACACGGCGTAATTTTCCCTCCTCATTATGTAGCCGAAGAATGTAAGTTTCCTTGACATTATTAATTGCATGGCATTTCTTTCTCTCTATTCTTTCTAATACTGTTTCATTTTTAGTGCGGCTTTGCTATGATATCCTGCGTCGGGCTGAATTGATACATGGTGTCTGGTAACTTTTGACAACGTCAACAGCGATGCCATCATTTTCGTTGACTTTCACCATTTGCAAGTCCATTGTAAAAGTATCTTTGTTCAAAGTCAAAGTCATCGCAATGATGTTAGAGAGGTGTGACGGTTTACATTCTTTTCATTGAGCCCTAAGTTGGATACACTTTCTCATATCTTCACTAGAATTTATTCATATTTTGCCAGGGCTCAAGGACCCACGTAACTCAAAGACTACTTTCTGTTAAACCATATTGAAAATCTCTTCCGTCAAAAAGAGTCTTCTCATTTTTGCCCAGTGTCTAAGTATCTAATCGACTAATTCTTGCTTTCAGGACCTCTTGTGATGTCCATGCAAACGTAGACTTGTAAGCTTGAGAACATGCGAAACATTTCATGAACTGTATGAATTGGCTGAGTCAATGAAAATACAAGTGTTGTTAAGATGGCAGTAAATGCTGATCTAATTGATAGATTTAGACTATCTTTGCTTTGATTTATCGATGAAAGTCTGATTTAGACAATGGTACCATTCTTATGTATTTGTGCCAACATTCAGGTACCTCAAAAGTTAATTGAATATAGTGCGAATTTTAAAACTGGTGATAGGTGCTGGGAAAAGGCTGTTTGGCTCTTAATGGAAGAAAACCTGGTAGCATTCTTTCATATCGTAAGAATTTCAACAATTAATTAGAATATTCATTGAAAGTAGACAATCATATTTGCCTCTACGATCATCTCAAACTGCATTCACTTCTCTTACCCTGTACAGCACAGTACGTTCGTTAAGTGAACCCTGAATCAATGGTAAGATTCAAATCTTCCCTGACATATACAAACGTCCAGCTCTCTATGATCAACTGCGAGCTGCAAGGCAATTACTATTTAGTAAATGAAGCTGAAGGAATACAACATCCAGATTCTCTCTAGAATTGATGATCTTAGAGGCAACTTTAAAATATTTTATCAAATAAGATTTCAGCGTATGATACCAGCGAGTCGCAGGCTCAAAAAGTTTAGTTATTTGCAAACAGAGCCACGTAAGTCTATTAGTTTATCGTCTTGCTATCTAAAAAGTTAATTCCTATACTCCTTCGACAATTTGCTCATACCTTCATGCATCTCAAGGGAATGTTTTTGACACATTGTAGTGCTGATAAGTCAAGCTGGAGGACTGAATTTTACGAATCGCTCAAGCCCACCCTGCGAATCTTACGTCAACAAAATACTTCACAGTTCTTCATAGATTGATCAAATGTGTGCTGTATAATAAGTTACGGTCTAAGCTTTACATTCGAGGTAAAAAGACAATTTCCAGCGTTCATTCTTCTGCTTTTGGACTGATCGTGCACGCACTGCATTCCATTTAGGATGATGTCTGTCAGAAGAGGTCTGAAATATTTTGATGTTTCAACCATATTCTTCATTACCTTGGACATAATGTTACGACATTTCATACTTTTGTGATCCCTGCCTTTAATGAAAAGTTCGTTTGTTTTTGTGTAGCTCTGATAAATTGATCGGATTTAAATGTCTCAATTTCTATCATTACATGGTTCCGTAAAACTTCCATAACATCGATTGCTTTGCAAATATATCTCCTGACAGACGTTTACATTACGAAGTTATCTATTTAACTAGTTACTTACAGAAATTGCAAGGGAACTATGAAGAGTCAATATTTGGGAGACTGCTAGAGAGTAATCCATAACATGTTTCGTTTATGCGATCAGGAAGGACATTCAAGTTCTGTCAAATTTAGCGTCATTATGACATACCAAAAGGAATACATATGCAAAGCCATATGCGAAGTAAAACCTGTTAAGGAACCCTTACTATGAGGTAGTGGAGGAAGCTAGTGTTCTTTCCAAATGCAGAGCGAAGAAAGTCGCTTCCAGTTCTATCGAAACAAGCTTAATTGTAAGAAGCCTCAAGGAGTGCACAGACACTTGAAGTCTCATTCAAAACCCAACCCATTATTAAGCTTCTACCAAAATATATAAGAACTGCTGCTTTCATACACTGCTCCAAGAAGGCCCAAAAAGTAGATCTGAGCTCATTGAAGCCAAAAGTTTCCCGGAGATACCTAAAACGCACCATTGCAACTGAACAACACAAGGGAACCTTTGAGGGGGGCAGCCAAAACACTTTCAAGCGGCAAAACAGGAAAACTACCGCACCCATTGAAGCTCTCTTTCTTGAAGTTGATCAAGTTTCAGTCTTTAAGTTTGCAAATCAAAGCGTAACTAGCAAACGATTAGCCGTCTTTTCAGAATTCCTATTGCCACACCTTAAATTCTATGTAGTGTCCTGGAGTTCAAGTATGCAAGCGTATTGCAGTAAGAAGCCTTCAGTATCAAGTGGGTGCTGGAATTAGGTGAGTGGCCAGCGAACAAAATTGTCTAAAATATGTTAAAAAGATGATTAAAAAATATATTACTCACGGTTTGTATATCTTGAAACGTGGGTGCTTCTCTCTCTCTCTATTCCTCTCTCTCTCTGGCTATTTCAACTTTTAGCTGCAGCTAAGTTATTTTTTCCCAGTTTATCTTGACTTGTGATTGACTTTTACTAAGTAGCTTCAACCACTTTTTTGCTCTTCGTCTCACCCTTTAAGAAAATCAGACTCCACTGTTAGCTTACGAAACTAACGAATTAGAATGTACGTTATCACGCACAATTAACTTAGCTGTTTGTTTGATAGAAGTCGTGTTAGACTGTGATATACTGTGCCGCTATACGGATCAATAGACTCTTTATAAAGCGTCTTTGTGTGCGCTGCGCAGTCATTTGAAACCTATTAATAAGCTCCTCCTGCTCCGGGTTTTGTACTCTATATGACCTGACAGTTGTGAATCGCTATGAAACGGTTGGTTTCAATTCTTGAAAATTTTTGTTTTTGTAGAAGGTAGATTTCGAATCGAAATCAAATTTACAACTTCTTTCGTTGGAATCTGGAAGAACTTTTATTGAATAACGATCATAATTTTCATTTGAATCAATAATCACTAAAAATGTAACTATTCTGAGAAAGAAATATTACCTACCAGAACTCAATAGTTTTTTATCAGCCATTGGAGAGCCTCACATAAGTTGTGAGCCTCACATAGATGTAGATGTTGTTTCAGATAGGATGTTTTCAACGAAGGAAGTACCATGAGCAAGCATATTTGCTCTTTTCTAGAAGAATTTGTGATATTTTACTATCAATTTCTTAAAACAATCATCACTGCAATTTTCATTTTTTGCAAAAGAGATCATTGTTAGTTTAACTAGATGTTGCAGAAAAATAGCCTGCCAAAAGCAGATTTGATGGCGATGCACACAGAGAAATATTTAAGAACAAACACGTAAATTCATGTTCATCAGTGTAATAAAAATGGTAAGAATAGAAATGTAACAATTTTGCGAAACAAGTTGTTTTGGTGTTCCCTTAACTATAGATCCTTACTGTTCGGTGTAATATTTACGAATCGCAGGAAAAATCTTGATCCTGATTGTTCTCATTTCCTCACACAGAAGAAGCAACATTGTCACTTATCAAAGTGGAGCTGGACAATTTTTAGACATGACGAAATAACCAAAAGAATGGTATGTAAAAATTGTTTGATGTCATGTATGAACATTGACGAAATATTTGAAGAGTATTCGGTTTATTGTGAGGCTGGGGACTGAAGTGCATGAAACAACTAAAAATGTATTTTAATTTTTTTAGTTACTTCTAACGAGTCTTATCGTCGTTCAACTCACTTTTAGATCGCAGCAGAGTCCAAAAAAAGTTCAAAAATTCCTCTGGATACTAATTTTTTTGTAAATCTTCCTCATTTTACCATTTCATAAAGTCAAAATAACAAGGTTTTTGAAACTCCTCGCGTTGCACATAGCTATAAATTATGACATTGTAGCTGATAAATTTATGAAATTTGCCAAGATAACGCTACATATTCCATCATTCCTTACAAGAATTACTAAACCTTCCTCAAATATGACAGTAAAAAGCACAACTTTTCTTCTGCCCACAGCCGGGGAGCCATGAGTTTTTCTGGACTCTGGATCGCGGATCAAACGACGAAAATTGTTCTGTTTTTAAGCTCTACTGATCCTCAAAACAAACATTGCTATGATGAAAAATATCTGGGAATTTTCAAAATTACCAGAAGGACCTCAGACATGACTGGTTTCCTTAATACAAGATTTGATGATGATTGAACCAAAGCACAATCTCTCGTCTTGGCAGGCGTATGAGAAAATCCTTCAAGTGTTTCTATGGCAACTTATGAATTTGACCGCCTGCAGAGGTCACTGTGCCAAGACTAAATTTTTGACGTCGCATTACGTCATCGTTTATCAATCATCAATATATCAAATATCTCTGTGAAAACTCACAAGAGTTTTATTTTGCTGGAGATCTTAGAAATTATTTTGGTGCATTTGTGTCCATGTTTGAATTAACTTAATAGACATTACAAACTCTATTTGTAATCTGGTGCTTTTGGAAATTCCTACACTTGAGAGCTACCTGGTTTCGATGCATGCCTTCAAACTGCAGAAGTTTTTGTTCATAAATTGCATTTTGATACATCTAGCCACTCAGTTTGCTCAACCATGCCTGCTATTAAGCCCCTTTATAATTTAGGACTCAAAAATTCAAATGATATCGCAAAAGACTGGCTATATTGTCGAAATTGATGGCTTTCTGCAATAATGTTGGGCAAAAGGCAGTTTTCAAGCATTGATCTCATTGCCTTGTTTCCTTGGGAATAAATTAAAGGTAATTCCAGGAGCTACTTTGATCTTTGATTCAAAAGACAAAAAGAAATTTTGATCAATTCTTGTTGAGCTCTGAAAAGAGTTTATTTTATCATTGGGTCACCTGGTGGTTGAACGTAGTCAACAAGCACTCTCTAAAAATGCTCTGGAAGATAATCCGTCCAAAAACAGACGAACATTACTTGAACACGAGGAATAATTCTTGCATCGGAATAAAATCAACTTAACTTCTTTCAAAATCTTTCTTATGAATGCAGACCCAAGTCATTGGTCTTGAAACGAAACAAAAGTTTAAGTGATCACAAAAACAAGAAACCTCCAGTAATATATGCAAAATTTTTCAAAAATGTTTACAGTGGTGTATACTTTTTTCGTGATACGTTATGCGTTATACGCTATTTAGCACATATGTCCTTTTCAGTATGTAGTAACTTGTTCATAAAATCACGGTTGTTCCTTGTAGAAAACCATAATGTAGATTAAGGAATGTTTCTCATATTTGTAGCTTGCAATATATTCAACAGTTCAACAGGTAAGACAATGTTTACTAAGGTGCATTTCAGCACTTTGTTTGCCAAGAAATACAAAGCAAAATAGTAGAAGGGAATGTAAATATGAGGAACTTTGGCCGCAAAACTGTAAAACGATTTGAACGTCGCATGTATTTTCTTGATGTAAGATATCATGCCATTTTCAAAAACAGTTTTTCTTTTTTCTTTTTGCAACTATTTCTACTTGATATTTATATTGATGCTTCACCACAATATTTGGATCTTAAGTTTAGAGTCTTCATAAATTTGCTATTATTTCGTTGCAAGCTATCTTGACTTACTGTTTGCATGTTGTTCTTACGTTATCCTCGTTTTGTTTCATATAATGGCCTTATTGGTAATCGTGTCATTTCGCTCCTCGTGATATCGTCCATGTAGTGTCGTATAGTTGTCATTAGAAAGTATATTAGGATGTAGCATACATTGTAGATTTTCATCTGAATGAAAAATATTGATGCTTTAATGTTATCTAATTAAAATTAGAAACCAAAAATTCCTTATCATTCATCTTTTTTCAGACTATTTCCAAAACACGGCGTTGTGACGTACGAACATGTGAATTTGGCAGCAAAGCTTTGTCAGCGATAGGAAGGCTTATCCGTGTTTACGGAAACCAGAAAATTGCTAAATGAAGAAAATATTGCAAATTTTCATTTTGGTAAGTTCAAGTAAATAATTTAATTATTTTATTTTAAACTGTATATGATAAGCAAGATGATCTGATCACCAAAACAGTCAAGATTTCTTCAACAATATGATCGACGTCAGGAAAGTTTTCTTGTGCAGTTGACTATCACTGATGGTGAGCTCAGTTGTGTCCCATGTACAATGTTTATCTCTTTCTCATGAAAAGGAATAATAATATTTGTTGTGACGTATAGATATGGCTACAAGGGCACCAAATACATTTGTGCACATTCGAATGAACTTCATATGAATACCGTTCGTACCGTATTCTTTTAAAACATAGCTAAAAAGTCATGTAACAAACCGAACTTCAATGTGTTATCAAAAACCTCTGATGATCAAAATTCTTTGCTTTTGCTCTTACTCTGGTGGAAGGAATTTTGCCAGGGCAACAAAATGCACCCGACTGTGCGACATGTAGGAACAGGAAATTCTCAAAAATATCAGTTTTGCAAATGCAATTCTTTGTCTATTTTCAGATTTGCAAACAGACTTTAAAATGCCTATTTTTGTCTCGTGATGTAAATCAGTTTTCATTCCATACATTTTGTTTTGCAAAATTTGATGATTTTGAAAAATTATGCGGATTGAATTGGCTCTCGACAGAATGCTGCGCTGACTGTTTGAAATATGTAGCTAGAAGAAATACCATTTGTCCAAAAATAGTTTGTCTATACTTGTAGCTATTCACTATATGCTCTTGACTTTTCTGAATTTGATATTTTGCTAGATTTTGGTAGCAGATGGAAAAAATGCTGTTAGCTAATGTAAAGATTTGGTGTATGTGCTGAATTTAGTCTTATGACGACTTCGCCATCAGAACGAGAAATTAAAAGATGTTATAAAGAAAGAGTTCAGTTTGCAAGATTCGACGGTGAGTAAACTGACTCTTTTCATCATTTCAATGTCACCAGTGCTAGTTCTTCAACCGTTGTCTTTATGGTGTTATGGAAAGCTATGGAAGGCCGTAGAGTTAAGAAGGTTTCAAATTTAGAAGGCTCCAGAAGTGAGATCAACAATTAGACTGATGCCTTTTCGTCCCTTGTTTCCCTGCGTTCCTTGGTCAAGAGGGACTAATAACATTACTCTGAAATAGTGGGCCCACTTTAGGCCCGCGTAGGGTGGCTCCGTATTCACCAATCAAATCGCTAGAATTCAGTTTTTAACCAATCAGGGGCCGCTATTCAGGATGTTGTTGTTGTTGCTCTTAAAGAACGGTTGAAGAAGCCTGGAGTTCTCGCAGCTTCGATGGATCTATTTTGCTCCTACAGAGGAAGATCACAGTCTGAAAGATAGGCATTTTGTGTTTTGTACGTCAAGACAACATCATTCTTTGTACTAAAAGTTTCCTTTTCAATGTTCGAGCTTTTTAAACCAGATTTTGAAGCGATTTTGTTGAGTGTACGAGAACTCCCACCTCATTATGCCACTTTGAAAAAGTGGGCCCATTATATAAGCGTAATATTATGAGTCCCTATTGACCAAGTGATATCAGCAAATCAAAGAACGCAGGGAAACAAGGGACGAAAAGGCATAAGTCTAATCAACAATTAGAAACATACGATAGAGGGTCACACTGTTGCAGTGATTGAGCTTATGACCCGGGATGGCAAAACGGCGAGTTTACACAATAGATTTATTTCATAAGTTTCAGATGTGTGGGAAGATAAAACATGGAAAATACTGTAGTTCTGATATGGTCAATGGGAATAAGAAATTGGCTTACTGAGGGATCACTGTCACGGGATTTTCCGGCAGTCTGTAAATCACGGAATCGCGGAGCGACGGAACGAAGTGGTGAAGCAACGGAATCAAATGACGGAATCATATAAGGGTGTAACATATCCATTTGGTAAGCAAGTAAACGCCATACGAATGCCCTAAGTTTCCTTTTTTTCTCAATGGAAAACTAAGACTTTGATAGCACCTAAGGGGTCAATTTCTTCTAACTTAATTTCTTCGTTTTCTCCCGAATGTTAATGAAACTTCATCCTCACCAAACATTGATGTGTAAATTGTTAAAGTTCTTCAGCTTATCTCCGCAAATAGATGGTGGGGGGGGGGGGCGGGTGCTTTATCCACTACTAGAGTCTAGATACCCTTATTATCGCATTTTCAACGAACCATACTGCACGAAATAGCCTTTGATCACGAATTCAGGAGTGGATAGTATCAAAATCATAATATTACGTGGATAAATTAGTGAAATAACGCTTCACATACTAATACAAGGACGCGGCACTTTACACTTTGCCACATGCGCCAGAATTACCCAAGAACTTGCCTTGTTTTGTAAAGCCGCGTTACCAAAGTTATTAGTTTTTCATTGAGAAAGAAGAAAAGTTAGGATATTCTTAAGGTGTTTACTTGCCTACCAAACAGATATATTAGCACAGGTTCCAAATCTTTAAATCGACGTGAAAAGCTGGGTGTAAAATTTTGTGATCTATGTCTTCCAAGTGAATTTCATAAGAGAAACTTCAGCTACTTATCCATAATTCTGCTCTTGGACTTCTGAAAAATTTAAATGATAGCGTATTTATATTTCAGCTCATTTGAGGATGTTACGTCATCAAATTTCTGCATCATAAACCAACCAGAAAAGTTGCTTGATACCATATTGTAAACATCGATAAACTCTGGTTTTCTTGGAAATTATTTCATGTTGTGTCAAGCAGTTTAGAAATTACGATACTTTTAATTTTTACGAAAAATTTTCTTGAATTCTCGAAGAAGGCAAAAATTAATATTGTTCTGGAAATATTGAAGATTTCAGAAAAGTCCAACGGCAGAATTACACCAAAATAGCTACCATTCAGTGCAAAGAAATAGGTCATTGAATTTTACCCCCATGTTTTTAAAGATTTGGAACCTAAGCTAGACATATTAAACTCACATGATTCCGGCATTTGACTTCGTTATTTCGTCATTTCGTTCCGTCGTTTCGTGATTCCGTGTTTTACAGACTGCTGGATTTCATCATTGCTCTCTTACAGTATCCATGAGCTTTTGTGCCGCTTCGTCTCAACGGATTTTCATAACGGGAATAATTGAATAAGCAGAATAGTTTATCAAGATAACAACATATAACGGTCCTTTCTTTATTCAATGCAATCCCCTTTCATGTAATTAAGCCGAAGGTTCCTCAACGGCGCTGTTAATCGAGTACCGAATTCTTGAATGATAACAGACCCGATAATCATTTCCGAATAATCTGGCATCGCCACCACCAAAAACAAGCCGCCAGATGAGGGCACCAATGTCGCAAATGATCTTCACCTGTATACCCTGAGAGATAACTATCCGCCTCTTTCAAATCCAATACGGACTTCCCATCACCATAATAACTGGCTCAATCGGTTCAGAAAATGGTTGCCAAATCTTGCTGAGCCTAAAGGTCACATAGGATTAGACACTGGGTTGCCAGGAAGAGAGATTTTTACACTAATAAATCTGATATAAGCGTACTGTATCCATGCAGTTTTGCATAAGCCCGGATGCTTCTGTGTTGTCTGACTCCACCTTCATTCTCTAAACCTCAGGATTTTCGATTAAGATCACGCCATCTGTATGTGTTGACCTGTTGCTTGATTTTGTTTGATCTCATGTGGTTTTTGAGTTAGGCTTGTATGCACGACAATCGTATCATTGTATCTTCCCTTTATTCTGTATCCATGTCATGTTAAAATTTTTCTAGTCTCACTCTAGCACCGTCATCCCGTTAAGTTCTCTCCACTAAAACTGGCTCTTCGTTCTCCTGTTTGTCTTCCGCTGTAGCTTCTGAGGTGCAGTGGTGCAAATCTTTGACTTTGCAGCCAGAACAGTGAAGCAGACAGGGTTCGGTCCCGGATAGGGCCCTGTCAGTGAAGTGGTACCTTGAAAAGTGGTGGCGGACTCGATTAGACCTTTTCTACTTTTGCCATGTCAGCGCTTGACAGTAACACTGCAACTTCATTTCACTCTGACCGGCTTCATGTTCAGTCCCCCCTTTTCCTTAATTTACAGGCCTTTGGAAATTCAATGTTCTTTGCATCTTCTCTCTGTTAACTCTTCTCTTATTCCAGGCTCAGGCTGGATGAACTGGATGTACTCTCCTGGTCATAAAAACTTAATAAAAGTCTCACTCCAAGCGTTCAAATAATTAGGTCACTGGCTTTATTTTTAGGCACAACTGGGCACAACGTTGATTTTGTTTGTCATCTTATTTAACATCGATAATTATTATTTAGATCTCTATATACATATGTACATATCGATCTAATCTAAATCGATAAATTAAAGTGAAAAATAAATAATACAGGTATGTACATAAAGATGTTTACATGATACAAAGAGAGATTAGTTTTCTGTCATATGCTGGCAAGCATTGCATTTACAATTGGGGCCATCCCACTTTTTTAGTAGGCGTTTAAAACTATTCAAATTTTCGGCAGATTTTATTTCATTTGGCAGTCCATTCCATATTTGAGGTCCTAAAGATCGAAGGCTATTAGATCCAAAGGTGACTTGGTTTGGTCTGTAATGCTGTAAATCATTTGGATTTCGTGATGAGTAAGTGGAAGATTTGATTTTGAAAATGTCATGCATGAAAGATGGGTTTAAGTTTTTCAATGTCTTGAAAACCTCTATGCAAAGAACTCTCAGACGAGAAACCTGCATAGTGCACCTTTCTGACTTCAAAAATAAGTCACTGTAAGAGGAAAGGTGATCATTATATAAAAATCTAAGGGCACGTTCTTGAATCTTTTCAATTTTTTGTAAAGCCTTAGCTGATGAGAAGTACCACACAAGAGGGCAATAATCAAAATTTGAATAAACAAAACTCTGGACAAGGATTTTTCTTTCATTAAAACCAATAAAGTGTTTGAGTCTTTTCAAGACATTGAGTTGGGATGCAGCTTTTCTACAAAGTTCAGAGATATGCTGTTCAAAATTTAGCCTGTAATCTAGCTGAATACCCAGCAATTTGACAGTTTCTTCTGATTTGATCATTTTGCCTTGGATGTTAAAATTCTCTCCACTAGTATTTGTTTGATCCTTTCTAATGAGGAGTGCATGAAATTTCTCTGGATTGGCTATCATTTGATTATGTTTTAGCCAAGTTAAAGCAACTCCAGCTTCTTCTTCCAGTACTTCGATCAAATTTGATAGGGTCTTGAACAAATAAGCTAGAGTGTTATCGTCAGCATAATTATGTAACGTTGCTCGGTTAATGAACAAAAATAGATCGTTTATGTAAATATTGAAAAGAATAGGACCCAAAACAGAGCCTTGAGGTACCCCTGATAAAATTGTTTGGAAAGAGCTATATGTATTATTGATTCTAACAGACAGTTTCCGCCGTTTCAAGTAAGAGTAGATAAGGACCAGGGCATTTTCATGAAAACCATAGGCATGTAATTTGGCTATAAGTAAATCGTGTGGAATACAATCGAAAGCTTTCGATAAATCCATAAGGATAGCTCCCACAATATTATCATTATCGAGTTTAACCCTCCATTCTTCTATCATTCTTATCAAGACATGTTGTGTGCCGTATGCTTTTCTATAGGCAGCTATGAAAAGTGAAAGGGTTTCATCTAAGTATGGGACCAGTTGGTTTTTCAAAATCTTTTCATAGATTTTTGAGAATATATTTAGAATACTGACAGGTCGAAAGTTTCGCTCAACCGTACGATTGGCCTCCCCTTTATCCAAGGGACATACCGCAGCTCGCTTTCCATTATCTGGAAACCTATAGTTTCGTATGCTGCTGTTAATGGCATCTGTTAAAGGGGCTGCAAGATCGTCTGCAGCCAACAGCACAAGTTTTGGTGGTATTTGATCTTCCCCCGTTGATTTCCTACCGTCCAAAGACCTTAGTTGTTCCCTAACCTGACAGACTTGTACCTCATGAAAGGAAAATGAATTGAAATTGTTTTCAGGATTTTGAATGATAGCTAAAATACTTGGATGGTTTTTGTATTTTTCAAGAATCAGCCTAATGATTTGCCGATAATCAGCGGTTGCAACCGTATCTGCAATGTTGCAAGGTTTTACACCGCTAGATTTTTCTACTATGTTGATGTAATGATCGTTAAATATTTCGGTTAGTTGCTGGTCGTCAGTTACGATTTCATTATTTTTAACTAAGGAAATATCACTACCAGCTAAGCCTCCTTTGTTGGAGAGAAAAGGTTTGACAAGGTTCCAGAAAGCTCGATTCGATACAAGTCCATTTTCTGTTACTTGTTTGAAATGCTGTTTAATTGCCTTTTTTCTCAAGGAAACACATTTATTTCTTTGTCGTTTAAATTTTAATTCATTTTCTTTCGTAGGATTTTTCTTGTATCTCTTTTGTAGCCTCGTTCTGGCATAAATTCCCTTTTTTAATTCCCTGGTCATGAAAGGAGCAGTGTTTCCTCGTAGTACTTTCGTTTTTAGGGGGGCATGTTTGTCAACCAATTTTCGAAAAGTGCAGACAAGATCATTGTAAGCTTGATCAGGATCGTCAGGAGCACCAAAATTCGCCAGCTTTATATCTGACAAAAAATTTTCGGCGTCAAACTTTTTGTAGCTGCGATACTTGATTATCTTAGGCTTAAGTCTCGGGAGATGAGATTTCATAACCGTTATGACAAGACTGTGGTAGTCACTTAAGCCAGTTTCAAACAAAGAAGTTTTTTGGAATGATCTCGGCCGATTTGTAAGGATAACATCAATGGAAGAACTGCTGTTCTTGGTGAAACATGTTTTAGCAGTCACCAAATTTGATAGCCCAAAGACATCACAAAAGGACATTAGTTTAGAGTGTCCAGTGTCCTGCCGGTTTAGGGTATCAATGTTGATATCCCCCATTACAATTACGTTGTCGTATTTGTCTAAAGCAGAATTTAAGGTAGTAGAAAGATCGTTAAAGAATGAATCAATGTTGTTGGATTCAGGGGGCCGGTAAATACTGTAGACAATCCATTTCTTTTTGCTTACTATTAGTTCGGAGCAAAGGAGTTCAAGAGAAGGAGTCTCTAATACTGGGACACGGTTACATGCTACACCTTTCCTGACATACAGCATAATACCCCCACCGAATTCGTTCCTATCACGACGCATCGGTTTTTGATAATTATTCACAAGAAAAGTCTCAGTTTTGAAATCGGAACTTATTTTGGTTGACAGCTACTGCTTATGGTTGCAGCCAAGGACTTTCTGGGTAGCTGAAGTAGACTGATGCCTTTTCGTCCCTTGTTTCCCTGCGTTCCTTGGTCAAGAGGGACTAATAACATTACTCTTAAAAAGTGGGCCCACTTTAGGCCCGCGTAGGGTGGTTCCGTATTCACCAATCAAATCGCTAGAATTCAGTTTTTAACCAATCAGGGGCCGCTATTCAGAATGTTGTTGTTGTTGCTCTTAAAGAACGGTTGAAGAAGCCTGGAGTTCTCGCAGCTTCGATGGATCTATTTTGCTCCTACAGAGGAAGATTACTGTCTGAAAGGTAGGCATTTTGCGTTTTATACGTCAAGACAACATCATTCTTTGTACTAAAAGTTTCCTTTTCAATGTTCGAGCTCTTTAAACCAGATTTTGAAGCGATTTTGTTGAGTGTACGAAAACTCCCACCTGTATAGGCCATTTTGACAAAGTGGGCCCATTATATAAGCGTAATATTATGAGTCCCTATTGACCAAGTGATATCAGCAAATCAAAGAACGCAGGGAAACAAGGGACGAAAAGGCATCAGTCTACTGTGCGGCATGAATCATATCATAAACATCTCCATGTTTACTAAAATGTTCACTCGTTACTAATCAACGAAGTTTCATGAAACAGATAATTTTGGAATGGAATGGCGAACTTAGATGTGAAAATTTATTTCATTAAAGTCGGTTAAACCATTCACAAGATATGGACGATTTAGCTTGGAAGCTGTTGCAGAAAATTCATGAAATTCATCCCCCTATCGTAAGGCCTGTAATTCGACTAAATTCATCCACCTATCGCATCAACTTATCAAATTTCGACCAACTATCGATTTCTTATTCAGGGTGCTGACTGTTGCCAAAGCACTAGACCACCACCTATAGCTAGGTTATCTAAGATGAACAGTCCTAGCGTTCCAGAAGAACATCTAGACAAAATGTTGAGTCTGGAAACGATGCCAAGGTCATATTTGAGACCTCCCGTAGTTGAGTCTAGATCCCTGGTTTTCCTGTCACTCGGACCCAGCCGCTAGACTAGTTACGACGAGTCCCATTAATCACTCTTCGAAACAAGACTTGTACCAGTCTCTTTAAATCGAGGACTTCAAAATAAGGAGCTAAGATGGCAGATATTAAATCGAGAATACTCAAGCATTTTGCATTCGCAGATAACGTACGAATTGCAGCGCTTGGGCATTCAGTGATTCTGTTGTACACTGAGGGTTATGAAATTATGATATTTCATATTTCAATTTATTGGGAACCAATGATACTCAAATGACTGTGCTATAGTCAGAGGTTGCTGTTGTTAATACTAACTATTGGAGATGAAGGTGTTCTGGCGCAGTGGTGTAATCCTCTGATTTTGCAGTTTGACCAATCAGGCCCACAGATTTTGATCCTAGGCAGAGAGTCCCACCATTTGAGTGCCATGACAAGAAGTTACAGACTCTATTAGCGCTTTGTGTATCCAACTACTATTCTGTTTGCCTAGTTTTAATTGGCCAGTATCTTGAACCTGACTTAATTTTCTAATAGAACATCAAGATCCATAAGAATAGCCACAGGGAAACCAGATTAGATATTAGCTTTTGCAGTATTTGTTATTTGATGATCTATTTCATTTCTCATTAATTTTGTTATTTGGTAATTTCTTCTATTTTCTATTCCGTTATTTGGTAATTGATTCCAGTTCATATTCACTTTCCGTGACTTCTACTGTGCAGCGCAGCGAATGGGGACGTTCACAATGGGTCTTTAAAGGCAACGCGGTGAAACCGTTTCACGATGAAACTAATATCATGACATGATTGTGTCCGTTCATTTTTTTCTCGCAAAGGGTCATGATAGGAAAATAGGTCTTTAAACAGAGCGCATGGTAAAACCTTTTGATAATGAAACTAACGTCATGACATGATTGTGTCGAGTCATCTTACGCGCACAGCATCATAGTTAGAAATAGCTCTTTAAATGTAAGGTGGTGAAACTATTTGACATCAATCTTGATGCGAGATAGGACTACTTGACAATAAAACTAGCTTCATGATATCATGGTACTGATTCACTTCTCGCGCAAAGGATCACGTTTAGTAATGGCGCCTGAAGTGTAACACTATGAAACTATCGGAAATTTATCGTGACGCGAGATAGGACTGTTTGACAATAAGAAGAACGTCATGACATGATGGTGTAGGGTCACCTATCTCGCAAAGGATCGCGGTTAGCAACGGCTCCTTAGAAGTAACACTTTGAAATTGCTGGACATAAATCTTGATCTGAGAAAGGACTGTCTGGACAATGATACCAACGTCATGACATGATGGTGTAGGGTCACTTTTCTCGCAAAGGATCACGGTTAGCAATGGCTCCTTAAATGTAACACTGTGAAACTATTGGACATTAATCTTGATCTGAGATAGGACTATTTGCCAATGAAACTAACGGCATGACATTTTGATGTCGTGTCACCTTTCTCGCAAAGGATCACGGTTAGCAACGGCTCCTTAAATGTAACACTGTGTAACTATTGGACATTAATCTTGATCTGAGATAGGACTATTTGCCAATGAAACTAACGTCATGACATTTTAATGTCGGGTCACCTTTCTCGCAAAGGATCACGGTTAGCAACAGCTCCTTAAATGTAAAACTGTGAAACTATTGGACATTAATCTTGATCTGAGATCGGGCTATTTGCCAATGAAACAAACGTCATGACATTTTGATGTCGGGTCACCTTTTTCGCAAAGGATCACGGTTGACAACAGCTCCTTAAATGTAAAACTGTGAAACTATTGGACATTAATCTTGATCTGAGATAGGACTATTTGCCAATGAAACAAACGTCATGACATTTTGATGTCGGGTCATTTCTCAGCTATCAAATTCAAATCGCCGTTGGTTTTCGCGATCTTTATCATAATTGAATCAAGAGGTAGCTAGACATTGGAATGAGAAAGGAATCAAATGATTCTAGTTAGGTTTCTGAAATGATTGGTTTGTGTAACAGTATTGACGTTAGTAGTTAAATTGCTTTGTGTTGTGTTGGTTTCCAACGTTTTTCAGCAGATATGCTGTGATACTGCTTATAACTGAGAGAAACGTTATCTTCCTTCTACGTAAAAACGTATGTGGACTTAGCTTCTTGTTCCAAGATATTGTCTTCTTTGCGTTAGCGGAGCCAATTTTGAGACAATTTGAAGATTATAACACAGAATAACTAGCTATGGTTTAACTTTTGGCAGCATTTTTGTGTGGATATGTAACAGTACTATTCGAAAGACCGCAATAGAAGTATCCGCATACTGACTTTACAATATATACTATATTCTACTATACTCTAACTACTATGCAACACTACAAGGACGATACTATGAGGAGCAAAAGACAATGTCTACCCCATGGCCAACGCATAAAAGTATACAACTAAATAGGCAACTAAATAAACACCTACAAATTGGTACACATACGATACGATACTGATAGATGATGGGATCTGTTTCACATTGGCTGCCAGGTAAGCGACAAAGGCGCCTGATGCCGAACAATAGAAACCCTGGCTAGAGAACATCCAAGAACAGCAACAATTGTTGCCGTTGCTGACTCCCTCCCGGGTCACGGCATATGTTTTACGGGGTGAGTGGCCGAGTGGCTTAAACAGTCTTCGTCAGGTGACTGAAGTTAAGCTTGGTCGAGTGAGGTCAGACTCTGGATGGGTGACCTCGGAGGTCTGACCTTACAACTCACCTCGTCGTCCTTCGGAAGGGACGTTAAACTAGGGGTCCCATGCCTGGATGCGGCGTGCACAGTGGTTCTAAATTAGCTTTCAGTAGCTAGAAATCCTGACAAGCCCACTCAAAACAAATTGAAAACAAACAAACAAACAAACAAGTCTCCATTGATCAAGACATTGCGCCTTTAAGTGGAGGTCATCAGAGTTTGAGGAACATCAGAATTTGAAGGAAAATTGTGGCTTAATTCTCTAGGCTTAATAACGAAGTGGTGGGACGCGGAACTTTAGCTAAAAGTGACCGGAACGGTGGATTTTAACTGACAATCATGCGGAACGGGGGATTTCCACCCCCCTTGATGACCCCCACCTTTAAGTTTTCAAGGTTTATAGATCACAATAACGTAGATGAATTTGTGCAGATGAATTTCAAACCTTACGTCCAATGTGAAACAGAATGTGAACCTTCTGTGGTAGAAAATCTTTCAGAATCCTTCGTGGTAGAATATTTTCTCAGTCTTTAGTTTAGATGAAACCTTCAGAGGTCAGTTTCACATTTGCATAAACGGTTTGTACATGGTTGATTATTTTAGGTTTCAATTAATATCTGGGGGACTTTTTTCAATCAAATGACAGGGTGGTCTGACCCCTTGCTGTTGCAGACAAAAAGTTTAATAATAAAACTAGAAAATGCTGTGTAAGATATTAATGCGCAGCTCATGTTTTCTTTCGAATTAAGGTGATAGGCCTCTAGCCCATCTACCCCCAACAGAGCTGGTTTAGGACCTTTACAACTGGTTAAACCAACAGACTGTTAACTGACGTCAGAAGGAGTGCACAAGATAGAAGCTACGATAGTCTCAACGCGTGTTTGTAATAGGTGAGATTCTTGAAAATACTGCAAAATAAAACAAATTATTTACTTTTTAATAAGGACGATCAGAACGAGCCAATGTTTGTTTTGTTTTTATGTTTTTCAATTTGTGTTGAGTGGGCTTGTCAGGATTTCTAGGTACTGGAAGCTAATTTAGGCTCACTGTGCATGTCGCATCCAGGCATGGGACCCCTAGTTTAACGTCCCTTCCGAAGGACGACGAGGTGAGTTGTTAGGTCAGGCCCGAGGTCACCCATCCGGAGTTTGATCGCTTTCGACCAAGCGTAACTTCTCAGTCACCTGACGAAGACTGTATAAGCCACTCGGCCACTCACCCCGAGGTATCTAATTGAAAGACTGAAACTGGTGTCATCTGTAATTCAAGGAAAGCAACGATAATCGTAGCTTGTGCATGAATCGTTTGAAATTTTCAAATCACACCAGTGGCGATCCTACCTTTTTTAGTGAATCTGTATACGGCGCAATTTCGAGCACTCAGGTTGGGCTCCTTTGTATACGGCGCAATTCAGACCATGTACAACGAACGTATTTGCCCTCAATTCCGTATACCATGGACGTATAATACTCAAACGTCCACTCAAACGTACAATACTAAATTGTGATACTCAAATGTCTTTTGTTGTGTTTGGTATAAAACAGCTCGGTCGTGTTATTTATCTGTTTTCCGCATGAACTACACTGAAGAGTGTGCGACGAAACGCGTATTTGGTGTAATATTTTGGTATAATAACGTTGTTGGTAAGTGATTACTTGATTTTCTTACAAGTTTAACAGTTTTTCTTTAGTTACAGGTTTCTCTCTTATTTTGATTATTATTCTTTACGGGAGATGATAATGTTTCCCTACAGGTTACATGTTTATTGTACCTCCATGGGTTATTATGATGAGTGCGCTATTTAAGTTTATTCTAAAATTTTGTACTAAAAATCATTTGATTGTTTTTTCATACTCACCCTGTACAACGAACGTATTTACTCTCAGCTTAGATTTCCTGCTCTGTTGAACAAATGGGACGTTTGTTGGGAAACCCCAAGTGCGCCCACACAGCTACCTATGAGTAATCATTAGAGCACAGACATTGTATTTCAGTAAAGTTGTTCATTGAGTTTAGAAGTAGAAAGTATTATGTTAGGTCCATTCATTCCCACAGGCAAGGAAGCGGTATACCTTGCAACTTTATTTCAGGGAACACGCAGCCAGCCAAGTATGTAGCTTATGTCGGTATCCTAAGTGCTATAAGTCATGTATTGCGGCTCGGAAACTGACTAACATTTTATGGGCAATAAATAGTGGGCTTGATGTAAGACTTTTGACATCAGTTAAGTTTTATTTTCCTGTTATTCTTTACGTTCATTGGTTGATTTTGAACTATTGTTATAACCAATTTGAAATGATCCAAGTATTGTGATGTAAGTCAGTACGTATTGAGAATTGACAGAGTGCACACGTATTCGTTAGAGTGAGAATGAGATTGCGGAATACAATGGATTCAGAAAATGTTAAGTTGAGTTGTTTTCTCTGAGAGTGAGATCTTCGATGGTTGGCTATTGTAGAACTAGCGAGTCTGAGATACTATTCTCAACATTTGGTCCACCGTTGCCCGATAGTCTTCATCGAAATGGAAGCAGTTGAAAAATTACGAAAAAAGAGAAAACCGATTCGAGGAGTGATCACGAAGTTATTGAATAAAGTTGACGACGCCTTGAAGGAAGATCCAGACCAGATCGACGAGAGAAAGTTGAAACAATACGAGACGAATCTCAAAGATAACTTTGAACTCTTGAAGCAGCTCGACAACGAAATATTCGATGGATTGCTCGAAATTGACGCCGAGGACGATGTTTGTGAGAAAGAAGTGCTCGATGCCAGCGAAATCAAAGAAAGAATAACGTATGGTCTGATTTGTCTTGAGGAGCCCTTGAAAGCAGGAAAAGAAATTGAAAAGCAAGAAGAACAGTTATCGCGAAGTTCATCAAAAGAGAGTTTAAATTCCGTTCATTCAGCCACGGGTTCTGTAGCCTCACACGCGTCGAACGCAAGCGCAGTTTATCGTCGAAGAGTGAAAGCAAAACTTCCGAAACTCGAACTTTCGAAATTCAGCGGAAAAGTTTCAGAGTGGCAGGAGTTTTGGGACGGCTTCAAAAGCGCGATTCATGATGACGAGGAAATGGCGAAAGTTGACAAATTTAAATACCTTCGAAGCTTTTTACAAGAGCCAGCAAAAAGCGTTGTAGCAGGATTGCCATTGACCGACGCAGATTACGACGCCGCCGTGGAACTACTGCAAAAAAGATTCGCCAGACCATCCGTGATCAAAGGGACACACATACATGAAATGATTCATTTACCAACAGTTTACAGCGAGAGAAATGTAACCAAGCTCAGGAATTTGCACGATCAGATCGAGACTCATTTCCGTGGACTCGAGGCTCTTGGAGCAGACAAAGAATCGTACTCGAGCGTGGTTGTTCCTTGGTTACTGGAGAAGATTCCTGACAGCATCTATGATTCGGTTTACACCGACAAACCATCTCGAATGGACAGTCGAAGAGTTCATCCAGGCGTTAGCTGCTGAGTTGGAGGTCAGGGAGAGCCATTTTCCCGTAACAAAGATGCCCCAGCAGGATCGAAATTTTGGACGGCCTAACAACAACAAGCCAGATCGTAACACCGGTAACACAAGCACTGGAACTGCAGCAGCACTGTTCACAGGTCGAGATGGAGAAAAATGCGTCTACTGTTTGGAGACGAATCATAAAGCTGAGGACTGCGAGAAGGTGAAAAACGTCGAAGACCGTAAGAAACTTCTCTTGAAATTTGCCAAGTGTTTTAATTGCTTAAAAGGAGGACACAGGGCCTATAAATGTAGGGCAAATTCTGCATGCAAACTGTGTAAAGGTAAACATCATAGCTCAATTTGTAGTGAAGGCAGCGCAAGTAAGTCCCCATTAGCTAAGGAAACGCAACCCAAACCTAGTGCACCCGTCCTAAATCCCACTGCAACCTCCTGGACAGGGACAACCGGTTCTCCAGGTGAAAGAGTAGCACTCCAAACAGCCTTGGCAAATGTGAATGGTAAAAAAGAGTGCAGAGTACGGGTTTTATTTGATACTGGTAGCCAAAGAACATTTATAACTGCCAAGGCTGTAGGTAGGTTAGGCCTAAAACCGGTAAGAGAGGAAAGTTTGGGTATAAAAGCATTTGGAAGCAATGAAACGAATGTAGCCATGAGAGAAATATGTGAGCTTTCTCTTTCTTCAGTTGGTGGTGGTAGTAATACTGTCATTGAGGCTTTTGTTGTCAGTGATATTTCTACAATTGCAAATGAGCATATAGAAATAGTTAAACAGAATTATTGCCACTTGAGTGATGTATTTTTCTCAGATGTTTGCAGGTACCAGGACACCCTTGAGATAGACGTTTTGATTGGAGCAGATTATATTTGGGAATTTCAGAATGGAGAGACAATACGAGGGGGGCAACATGAGCCTATTGCAGTGAAAACTACTTTAGGCTGGGTACTCTCAGGACCGCTAACAGGTGAGAAATTGCATTCTTCTGATTGTTCTCATGTTGTTGTTAATCATGTGACAGATTCATTGCCAGCAACAAACCCCAAGCAAGACCTTGATGAGACTGTTCACAAGTTGTGGGATTTAGATAGCCTTGGTATCAGAGTGGAAGATGAAGTGCATGAAGGGGTTATTGATGATATTTTGTTTACAGGAGAACGTTACTCAGTTGGATTGCCATGGAAAGTTGGCCATGCACCCTTGCCAACTAATTACAATAACAGCTTGAGTAGATTGAAGAGCCAATTGAAAAAACTTCGTCTTTACCCTGACATTCTTGAAATGTATAACAATGTTATTTCCGAACAGGTTGAAATGGGTGTGATTGAGCAAGTATCATTGTTGGAACAAGCGCAACAAATTCATTATATTCCCCACCAGGCTGTCTGTCGTGAGAATGCTGAGACAACCAAATTAAGGGTTGTTTATGATGCGTCTTGCAAGGACAGAAAATCTGGGGTGTCACTCAATGATTGTTTACATGCTGGTCCAGCCCTTACCCCATTGATTTTTGACATTCTTTTGCGTTTCAGGTCAAGCAGGGTAGCCTTAGTGGGTGACATTGAGAAGGCTTTCCTTAACATAGAGGTTCACCCAGAAGACAGAGATTGCCTTAGATTTTTGTGGGTGGATGATATTCACAAGGCAGACCCCCAGATTGTTGTCTATAAATTTAGCAGGGTCCCATTTGGGGCAAAATCTTCGCCATTCCTGTTAAATGCAGTATTACAACATCACATAGAGAAATACAATGAGAATGACCCAGAGTTTGTAGTGAAAATGAAAGAAGGATTCTTTGTTGATGATCTTGTCACAGGGTGTAGCAATACAGAAGACGCATTTGAGCTGTATGAGAAAGCAAAGTCAAGAATGTCAGAAGGGGGCTTTAAATTAAGAAAATGGAAGACAAATGACAGAATATTAGCTGGAAAGATTGCAGAGAATGAGAATGAAAAAATTAAAGAAGCGCTGAATGAAGAAAGTACATATGCAAAAGAGACCTTAGGCCTCTCCAAGGAAACTGGGGGAATGACCAAAGTACTAGGGATTCCTTGGGATAGCAAACAAGACACCCTTACATTTGACTTAGAAAAGGTAGGGCAAGTCGCTAATTCTAGGCCAACCAAGAGAGGGATATTGAGCACACTTGCAACCCTCTTTGACCCCCAAGGGTTGGTTAGCCCCATCTTGGTTTTGGGCAAAGTTCTTTTCCAGGAATTGTGCTTAGAAAAACTGAACTGGGATGACCCATTGCCTGAAGATAAGGTAGCTATATGGGAGGCATGGCTCAAGGATTTGAATGAGGTGAAGACAATTTCTGTCCCTAGATGTGTGCTTGAAGGAATGAAGGGTGAAATTATTAGGACAACACTGCATGGTTTTGCTGATGCCAGTAAAAAATGTTACTGCGCAATGATCTACCTTGTGTGTGAGACAACCACAGGAGTGCATACAAGTTTATTATGTGCTAAGACAAGAGTCGCGCCCCTGAAGAGCCTAACAATCCCTAGGTTAGAGTTAATGTCTGCAAAAGTTCTAGCCACTTTGATGGACACAGTAGTGAAAGCATTAAGTTCTCAAATGAAGATTGACAGTGTGAAGTTTTGGCTAGACAGTAAGACCGCATTATTCTGGATTGCAAATAATGGAGAGTGGAAGAATTTTGTAAGACATCGAGTGAATGAGATTTTGAGGCTTACTAAGAAAGAAGATTGGGGACATGTCCCAGGGGTAGAAAATCCAGCAGACATTGGATCTAGAGGAGTGAATGCAAGTGAGCTAAAGGATGCTAGATTGTGGTGGGAAGGTCCAGAATGGTTGAAGGAAGGAAAAGAGGCATGGCCTAACAGTGAACCACTGGATGATTCCAATGAAGTGTGTGAAGAGAGAAGGAAAGTCAATGTTTTGATTGCTAGTATTGCTGAAAAAGAAAGTGCAGGAGTGAGCAAAGTTATTGACATCAACAGATTCAGCAAACTTGGAAAATTGCTGAGAGTCACTGCATATGTGAAACGCTTTATTGAGAACCTGAAGAAGAAAAAAGCAGGGAATGATTTGAATGTAGGAAAGGTGTGTGTGGAGGAGTTAAGGAGTGCAGAAAAAGATTGGGTCAAAGATGTGCAGACTAAATTGCAAGAAAAGAATGATTTTGACAAGACAAAGGTGCAACTAGGTATTGTCACACAGAATGAGATAATGGTCTGCAAAGGAAGGTTAGAGCATTCGGATTTAGGGGAAGAGTCAAAACAGCCCATTATCCTCCCAAGAGACCACAGATTTACTGAGCTTTTGATCCTAGATTGCCACCAAAGAGTGCACCATTGCAAGGTAAAGGGAACTCTAGCTGAGCTCAGATCTAGGTTCTGGGTCACTAAGGGAAGGCAGGTGGTGAAGAAGGTAATTAATGGTTGTTTTCTTTGCAGGAAACTGGAAGGTAAGCCTTATAGTTCTCCCCCTGAAGCCCCTCTTCCTGATTTTAGAGTGACACAAGCACCACCCTTCAGCAATGTTGGGGTGGATTTTGCAGGGCCCTTGTATGTCAAAGGAACAAAAGGACACATGAACAAGGCTTATATTACTCTTTTTACATGTTGTGTGACCAGAGCAGTACACCTTGAATTAATTGAGAATCTGCAGACCCCAACATTTGTCAATTGTCTGAGACGCTTTGCTTCTAGGAGAGGCACGCCTGCCTTAGTAGTTTCAGATAACGCAAAAACATTCAAAGCTGCAGCCAAACTTTTGCGTAAACTCCCCAAGGATGAGCCTTTCCAGGAATTCTTAACATCCAGAAGGATAGAGTGGAGATTCAATGTGGAACGCTCTCCGTGGATGGGCGGGGTATTTGAGCGGATGATTGGGAGTGTCAAAAGGTGCTTGAGAAAGGTTCTAGGAAATGCCAAGTTAAGCTTTGATGAACTGAACACAGTTCTGGTGGAGATTGAAGGTACATTAAATTCAAGGCCATTGACATATCTCTATGATGAACTTGAAGAAGCCTTGACACCTTCACATCTTTTGTTTGGTTACAGATTGTCACCTCTATCTGAGAATGTTGATGTTCATGCAAACCTTGATAATGTTGATAATGACAAGATCCTTAAACGTTTTCTTTACCTCACCAGGAAGCTGAATCACTTTTGGAACAGGTGGAGAAAGGAATATGTGACAGACCTCAGAGAATTCCATAAATTGAAAGGCGCAATCCCAGCACAAATTTCAAGTGGAGATGTGGTACTAATTTTTGAGGAGAATGCAAAGAGAGGATTTTGGAAGACAGGCATTGTGCAAGAGATCATTGTTGGCAAAGATGGAGTGGTAAGAGGTGCATCAGTTCGCAAAATTGGGAGTGGTAAGCCAGAAATTTTAAATCGTCCTTTGCAGAAACTTTTTCCTCTTGAAATTGCTTGTAGAGACCATCAAATAAGAGGGGGGAAAGATGAAAGCCACGCAAAAAAGGATGGAATGCATGAGAAGAGTAATGAGAATAATGAGAAAAGTCAGAAAACCAGTTTGAAAAGTGTGAATGGGGGCAGGAACCGGACCCCAAGGGTGGCAGCCATAGACGCGCGCTGGAAAACACAGGTTATGCTTGATCCCTAGGTTATGGATCAAGGAGGGGGGTATGTTGGGAAACCCCAAGTGCGCCCACACAGCTACCTATGAGTAATCATTAGAGCACAGACATTGTATTTCAGTAAAGTTGTTCATTGAGTTTAGAAGTAGAAAGTATTATGTTAGGTCCATTCATTCCCACAGGCAAGGAAGCGGTATACCTTGCAACTTTATTTCAGGGAACACGCAGCCAGCCAAGTATGTAGCTTATGTCGGTATCCTAAGTGCTATAAGTCATGTATTGCGGCTCGGAAACTGACTAACATTTTATGGGCAATAAATAGTGGGCTTGATGTAAGACTTTTGACATCAGTTAAGTTTTATTTTCCTGTTATTCTTTACGTTCATTGGTTGATTTTGAACTATTGTTATAACCAATTTGAAATGATCCAAGTATTGTGATGTAAGTCAGTACGTATTGAGAATTGACAGAGTGCACACGTATTCGTTAGAGTGAGAATGAGATTGCGGAATACAATGGATTCAGAAAATGTTAAGTTGAGTTGTTTTCTCTGAGAGTGAGATCTTCGATGGTTGGCTATTGTAGAACTAGCGAGTCTGAGATACTATTCTCAACAACGTTATATGTATCCATATCTAATATAACTGTCTCAGCAAAGTCGATCAGATTTCTACCAATTAGGCTTCAACAAAATTTGATTATTCAAAAATCTTGTTACATTCAAACGAGTCTATTCTAATTTTCAAAGTGACATTTGCTGTGGTTTCGAAACATAATTAATCTACTCGACTTTATAATCTTTCATTTTTTGGACCAATATCTCATACACAAATGTAAAAACAGCTCCAAAACAAGAAATGAGAGAGAGAATTAACCATTGTCGAAAGTTGTTTAGGATTTTCATGTAGCACGAGAACACATGTAAGATAAGAGAAAGGAACAAGGCAGTCGAAGTGGAAGTATTAACAAGGAGCAGCGAACACGCAACAGGAGAGACACCTTTTCTTTACTTTTAAGGAACATTGAGATTGCTTTGAGAGAGAAAGCAGAAACAACCCTCATTGTCGTTTCGAATCCCTTCTCTGCCCTTCTTTGCAACAACCTTTTATCGAGAGGAAGACAATCACCGAGTTTCTGTAATTCCAAGCTAAAGGAACCACGAGGAATGATCATTTCGAGAAGAAGGAAAATCTCTGTGACTAGGAAACAGCTTTGATATAGGCATGGCTTCTCGGTAATCCTTAGCGCTACCTTTGGATGCAAGTTGGGACAGACAAGCGTTCTTTATAGAAGGTTGTCTCGTAGTAAAGTGACAATTAGTTGACGGAGGTACATTGCGAAACTCGAGAGCTTTAGGGCTGCATATGCAGGTCTAAATATAGCCTACTCCATTTCACGATTTAAACAACGTACATGGACATTGTTCAGCCAGTGGAATAATGGCATGTGTTAGCATTTTCTTTGTCCTATTTATAATTTAGATTAACTCCACTGAGCTCCGTTCATTCACTTAGAGCTATTTAGTAGGCGGCAGAGGATTCGCTAAGTTTCATACTTTTTCTTCATGCGAGTCATGCTAACCGGAATGGCAGTCTCATGTCAGTACTGCTGCAGCAAAGCTAAAACAGGTACAATTATTCAAAGGTCTGTCAGTTTGAAAGTTCCTTAAGCTGCTGGAACAAATGATACTAATGAACGGAGCTAAGTAAAGGTTATGCATAAAAGGACAAAGGAGAAGCCTAAGCACCCTTTGAGGCAAGTGTTTCTTCATATTTGGATTGAAATCCTTGTAGCATTGTTTAAACCAGCTTAACCCAGGGCGTTTGTCTCCATGTCCCTCAGCCGTTGGAACAAACGGTAACCATATTTGACTAATTAGATTTCTTAGTAGAAATTAGGCCTATTATTATTGCGGATAACGGTTCGGTTAAGTATTATGCAACAAATCTTAGCCCCTGATTAAGCCAAACTAATTTGAGGCCAGGTGATATTTCCAAGATATCAAAGAACCGATTCAGCAATGGCGACTCCTTCTAACCATCAGCCACTAGGATTTTAGATATGAATAATTTGATTATATTGCAAAGATTATAACAGACCTCCATTGAAATCGAACTCGATTCATTCGTATTGGAAGGTTTCAATATGGGGATAAATTTGATGAATTTAAACGGGTACAAATCGTGGTTCAGAGATACTGACCTGAAGAGAGCCTCGGAGTGAACTTGAGGTTATGAATCGCTAGGTTGCATTTCTGGATTTTTTGTTGGGTCGCTGATTTGATAGGGATCCCTTGACCTTCCCAAGTCATCTTGAAATGAATGGAAAGGAAATGACTACTTGTTCCAAAAACTGTTGTAAACCATGATTTAGAGGTACCAACGTTAATGGAGCCTCAAAGTGACATGGAGGTTGTGAATCATTAGAGTGTGTTAGTATGTTAAGTTGAATTGTTGGGTTGCTGACTGAGGCTGCGTTCACACGATGCCGGCACATTTTGAAAACGATGAAAAATGTGACGGTAGCAAAATTTGAGCTAGCGTTCACACGATGCCGGAACAATTTGAAAACGGTCAGAAATTTGCCGGTAAAAAGCTCGTTGCAAGACTTTGGTGCCTATTAAGTAAACCTAAATCCTAAGAATCGTTTAGTCTCGTTCCAAAAGCGTCTGAAAATGTTCTATTTTCATCATTTTAAAGTGTTTACACGATGCCGTTTCCAAAATGTGCCGATTAGAGTTCCGTTTACAAAATCAGCCGTTTTCAAAATCTGCCGGCAAAAAATGTGCCGTTTTCGTGTGAACAGGAGGCCTATCCGTCGAATTTTTCACCGTTTTCAAAATGTGCCGGCATCGTGTGAACGCAGTCTGAGATAGGGATCCATGGATTTTTCCAAGCGTTCTTGAAAGAAAAGGACGATTCGTTCCAAATTTGGTGTAAACCATGATTCATTAACATCACAGTTAATATAGCCTCAAATTGAAATCGAGGCTGTGAATAATTAGATTTTGTTTCTTAATCAACTTGTTGGATTGCTGACTGACTAGGCATTAACATTTACGTTAATAGTTTCCAGTCAATGAAGTTTTTCGAGCGGGCAGGCGTTTTTACATAATCAAAATTCATTCAGTCATTATTTTATTTCAATTACAAAGTGGCATTTTCGAGCCTAGGAAATGTCACTGACTGGAATCTGGTGTTTAGACTGTAGGAAATTGGGATATAAACTTCCGCAGGGTTTTTCTTGTAGATTTGTGACGTATGCAGTATCGTATATTTAGGTACATTTAGGTCTGTCACGTGATACAGACCGCATGCATTAGAAACCAAGATGGCTACCAGCTAGGCACGTACTTAGGTTATACTTCGGCTACAAAGACGCTATAGTTTGAATTAGACCCTAGGGTGGACAGGCTGTCGGTTTGCTAGCGAAGATGAATGATAATATATCTATTTTAGTCTCAACTGTCTTTACAGTGCTCTCTTTTACAGTACTGTCTATCAAGGAATCTGTACGGAAACACAAGGAATGCTAACGAAGCCGCATGTTAGATGATTCGAATTGAAATCAAATTCCAAGAAGGATAAACGATATAAAGTAGTGGTTACAGACGGACGATAAGACTTATCTTGGTTCAACACTTATTTAAGCACATACAACACGTTTGGGATTCTTGCCAGTTGTCTCAAAAATATTACACTAAAAATGGCGGCAAAAACTTTTCCCGGCATTCTTTGCAGTCATTGTGCACATCATTGACATTAATGCTTCTTCAGACAGAGTTATGCTGTGGAGCGGATCCGTTCAGCTCTGCCGTTTTACGCGTTTTAGTGGGATAGGCTCAACTACAGTAAAGTCCCACCTTTAAGAGACCCATTTTTAATTTTTCTCAGCCTTTTGTTTTCCTTTAATTACTCTATTGTTTTTCCCATTGTTCTTGCCAAAATTTATGGTCTGAGTTTGTATAGCAGTTTTGCTAACGGTGGCATTTACGGGGCATTTACTGATAGGTTAGAGGAACAAAATTTTTTCTTCATTTTACCAGGGTTGATAATGTGTTCTTGTGGGTAATTATAACTCAGCAACCATTTGTCAGACTGCTTCGAACATGGTTTCATATTCAATCATACTAGTATGAGCGAGGGGTGGGTGGGTGGTAGCGATTACTGGGACTCAACGTAATAAATCTAGAAATGGTTTAGCCTCGTACTTATTCTATGTGGCCTAAACAATTGGGCCTATGTCACCTGCTATTCTCGAAGCCGCTGAGCCAAAATTGCCACAAAAAAGCAGGTTTCCAGAACTGCTGTATCATAAAAGCTACCACTACTTAGATGAATGTTTCGTCAGGCCATAATCGCAGACACCGCCTTACTCTAAGCCATATTTTGAATCAACAACAGCAACAACATCAGTGAGATGATGTGAGATGAGATGAGATGAGATGAGATGAGGCGGGCGAAAGTTGACGGTCCTTTTACTGTCTTCATGGAATAATGTTTCCTTGCGTGATTCACTTAATCATATTCCCTTTCGTGTTGCTATGCAGTGTTGCTATGCAAGTCCAAGACTCTAGACAATAGTGCAGTATTTTCTTCAAAAGTTCAACATACTTTCTTTGCCACAAGTTGAACTACGAGTTGTGTAGTCATGCACTTCACGCTATGGCCTAAATAACACGATACCCACACCAAAGATAAGATTCATACGCGATCGTCAAGGTGATCTGCAGGTCGCCATTTTATTCATTCCTTGGTGCATTAGCAACCTTGCTAAGGAACGGCTGATAGCTTGCTTTCTGGTCAAGGGATAATGTCATGCCGCTCCTATTTTTGATTTTGTTCTTGTTTTTCACTGCCAAATCTTCAACTACGACCTAATTCTAGACTAAAATTGCAGGTCGCCAATTCATTCATTGCCTTGAAGCATTAGCAACCTTGCTAAGGAGCGGCTCACTTGTTGCTTTATAGTTTAGCGATAACGTCTGCCCGGTCCTGTTTTTGTTGTTCACTGCCTAATCTTAATATCCTATCAACTACGACCTGATTCCAGACCAAATTTGCAGGTCGCCATTTTATTCATTTCCTTGGTGCATTAGCAACCTTGCTAAGGAGCGGCTCACTTGTTGCTTTATGATTTAGCGATAAAGTCTTCCCGGTCCTGTTTTTTTTTCACTGCCTAACGAGCGGCTTACTCGTTGCTTTATGGTCGAGCGGTAAAGTCAAGCCACTTTGTTTTTTTCTCGCTTTTTACTCCAAATACTTGCATCTCAGCTGCGTTGCCTCTTCCATCCACTTCTGACTAGGTGCAGCACCACCTAGGGACAGCTCCACATGCAAGCATCTTCACGGGCCTTCCATGGTTTTTATTTCTAAGTTGCCAGTAATATATTTCTGTTGTTATTTATTCAAGGGCCAATCCTCAACGGAAAGACTGGAAACTTTCGTAAAACATTAGCATACTTCCTCACAATTTTTTTTAACTTGTGTCCAAAGCACTACATACATAACAAATCTTTTCACAGTTACGTTTCTGCTCGCAGCAAGAAGAGGGGGGGGGGGGGGACGCAAATTCATACTTGACTCAAAACTTCCTGTAGCCTTTTCTTCTGTACAAAACGTTATTTTCATTTTAAGGAGCGTTGGAGCTTCCGTCTCCGTTTTGCACAGTCATATATAGTATGTCAAGTTTCTGCAAAATTTATAAAGAAATAGGTATCGCTCGATGCAGACAACTTCTTTGTGGAATAGCTAAGGAATCGATAACGTGTTATTTGTGCTACATGTTTATTCAATATCTGACCAATAATACTGGTATTCTAAAAGTAAGGCCTCGTTTACACGATACCATCTTCATTTCATATCGGATTAGGGTTATGTTTTTGTTTACACGACATGACACTTTTTCAGGTTTCTACTGCAGTGGCTGCACTGTATGCCTGCAGCATCTACTGCCTATTCGGCGCAGCGCCCCAAATGAATGGGAGGCTCGTAAAATTGATAATGAGGTTCCATATTGAGTTGGTACCGGATTCGACCGTTTACATGATATCAGATTGGTTTCATGCCACTTTCACGGCGTTTTCATTTGAAAACGCAAAAAGGTGAAGCGTATCGGATTGGTGCGTCGTCTCGTGTGAACAAAAGGCCAATGCGATATGAAATGAAAACGGTATCGTGTTAACGGGGCCTACATTTTGTTCATTCAAGATACTGGGCGAGTTAGAAAAATGAATCCACTGTTTGAAAAATCATAAAAAGATGGCTATGAAACCAATTTGTGAAATTTTTTAGTTTCATCACCTTATTGAGGCTTCAACTGAATTTTCAATATTCTTCTCATAATTTCAGGTTCATAATTTCCTCATGAAATCAGGATTTAATCAAAATTCTTATTTCTCAATTTGCCAAAAGGCAGCCAAAAATGGACCGTTCATAGTATTTATATACTCGGCGTTGCAGAGAAGGAGCACGATTACAATTCAACAGTATCCGTATCATTAAAGCCTATCTCAAATTAGATGTCACGTGGAATTTGCGATATCGCAAAATTGCTCACGCAGCTCACTTCATTTATTTTATTCGCAGGCATTTTCACTTGACACCAAAAGTGAAACAAACTTCAAATTTCTTAGGAAATCCTTTGCATGTTCAAAGACATTTGATGTTACTTCTTTTATTGAAATATCATAACTTTTATTAAAGTAAACTACTTGATTTACGCAAATGCGATGCAATGAAAGAAAATAATGAAAACATAACTACGTAACGGTTAGAGGTGGTTGGACCAATTTATTACTCATATTAATTTAAACCAGAGACGGGTTATATTAAATGTATTTTAAGTGCTACTTTGTATCAAAAACAAAAACTAAAGTGGTTGTGGTTGTCTGATGCCATGGCAACAAAATGACATTATAACCATGATGCACTTGCCGACAGACAGCGCATCTTCAAAAGGCAAAATTGAACATTAGCTAATAAATGCTGCCATTCAGTCTTCCTTTTATTGATCATTGATAGTCAAAGTCAAAAGCTTATTTGTTTTCTGTTGCAATATTCTTGTTTATGTTATGTAGGACTTACAACGAGGATTTAGAATTCAAGAATATTTGGGGAGCGTCTCGGCAGCCTGCGCTGAGCATAGAGGTAGGGGGAGCTGGGGACACATGCCCCCAAGTTTGTGCAATAAACGAAGAAGTACCCAAATAATTTTCAGGAAATGCCTCGTGCCTTTGAAGTGTCGTGCTCCCCAAGTTTGAGGTGTTTCCTATAGCCCTGGCGCTGAGGCTGAAGAGAATCAAATGTACCACATTCATGCTTTTCTCTGCAAGTGGCTCATTTTATTGCTGTGCTGCGTTGGAGGTTAAAAAGCATTCGTTTAGGCCTCTGCGAAGGAGACTAGCATAATGTAGCACACTCCTGCTGCACATATGTTACGTTTCGGTCTTCCACATGGTGTGACTACCCATTTCTGCTTCCCACTACTCTCCAATGCAGAAGTTCCTCTATCATTTCGCATTGCAATGCGAAGGAGAGAAGGGAGCCTCTGCGTAGGAGAGTAGCTCTCCACTCCTGCGTTTTAAATCCTCCGTCTACTAAACCACTTTTAATTAATCGAGACACTGGCGTACAAGGTTGAAGTTTTTGTGCCCAAGTTGCCACTGCCCTGAACCTTAGAGATCAGACGATTCTTTTTGCAACTTTTGGTTCTTGAATTTTGGAAATAACAATCTTGAAGAATGTATCATTCATGGACTTGTTACAAGTCTCTCTCCGTTTAGTCCGAATCGTTCGGAAAATGCAAAATCTGAAAAAATGAAGAAAGAAAGAAAGCAAACAAGCAAGCAAAAGGAGAGGGAGGAAACTTATAGCAAGCCCTCTCTCTCGTATTTCTTTCTTTATTTTTTTAGATCTCGTATTTTTCGGGCTATTCGGACTAAAGAGAGAGACTTGCAGTAAGTCCTAGACTTGTAGTAAGGTGTTGTGGCGCAGTGGTGTAATCCTCTGACTTTGCAGCCAGCACAGCCCGTTGGTTCGATACCCGGTAGAGCCCCACTACCAGAGCGTCATGACAAGGGGTCGCGGACTCGATACGGTCTGCGATGCCAACGCTTGGCACTGAAAAACGCAACTTCACCTTCACCATACCATTCAATGATTTAACGCCTGTCTACAATAAAGAAAAAAAGTGCGTTCTGTCTGGGGTCTCTTTTCTGAGGAACTAATTCTGGAATTCATAATGTAAGGAAGATATTGGACTTACCCCATTTCGTCATCTGAACCTGTTTGAAATATATAGGTGCATGCTGTGCGCTACAGCAGGTAAAAAGCAGGTAAAAAGCAGGTAAATGTACCTCAAACATAAGAAAAGATTCTGCTGTCTCTCTAAAAATTTCGTTATCCAAGCAGAAACGGAACCAGTGACGTGAAGGGACGTGAAGGGTTTTGTGACCATATCCTTCCGAACAACGTAGGAAGTTTCCTTACCTTGTCTACACAACAAGCAAATTTGATCTCCTTAGCCTATTCTAAGACTTTTTCCTTTTTTGTGTGAAGCGGAGCGGAGGGAAAATTTTTGTTGGAATCTGAACCAACACCACACCCATTCAACTCCTTGGCTCAACCACTAAAGACAAGTAACCTGTTATTGATAGTAAAACGGACGTATAGTGAGGAGCAATGACCTTCACACACAACCGCTTCTTCGTTTCTCTTATAGAGGTGCAAAACTATGGAATAGCCGGTCCGCCGAGTCAAAGCAGGCAACCTCTCTGTATAGTTTCAAGAAAACTATTTAGAAACTGTTTTCTTTTAATCTTATTGTAAATTTTAAACATTATTGTAAATAGGTTCTGGATATTGTAAATATGGTTTTATTGTTTAATTTAATTAATAGCTTTTTACTTTGTATCTTAGGTTGTAATTAATGTTTTTATCGGAGGGCCCCTTGAAAATCAACTTGTTGAAGGGCAACCCTCCTAAGAATTAAATATGAAAAATATATGAAACCAAACTAGATTCGATGTTTTGTTCTCAAGATTTAAAGGAAACGGTAGAAAACTTTCTTGTGCCTCTTGACTATGCCGTGCACATGAATCGTTGAAATCTCTTCATCTAAACTAAACTACCTGAGTAATCAGTTCAGAGTTTTTAGATTTGCTTGGTTCAAATTAAAGAATGCCTAAAGTTGACAGGGAGATAGCAACATTTCAATGTGCAGTGGAACTGAAAAGCGCTCAGTTTGCTGCTTACCTTAATGCTTACTTTTACTGATTTGCTGCGTACCTACTTTAATGATAACAACAGTACAAATATTGAAATGCTTCCTGCTGTCGCTTTTATCATCAAAGGAACGATGGAATATTCTGCTTAGCTGTAAGTCTGGCCTGGCAGATAGTTGAACAATAATGCAAAAGAAGGCACATTATCGTGAAGATGTCAAAATGCAGTGCAAGCTATTTTGCTTTGTGTATAGTCGTAGATAATCGTATTAAATGCTAGATATGCTAACTCTGCAGCAAGAATTCTTTTAATCCTCCCTTCCGAAAGCAGCAATTTTACCATGAGTAGCAGGAAATATTCTCTACGTTCGATATACCTTTCGTCACCAGTTTTACTTTTTTGACCGATATTCTTTTTTCCCTGTGCTTTGATTTGATGACGGCCCTTCGGTCAACACAGACTCATAATATTATTCTGAAAAACCTGACCCTCTTTAGGCCGAAACTCTGCGATTCCTAAAGTATTAATCAGATTGCGAGATTTGTGAATTACAATCGTTACGGCAAGTGTGATAGAATTTATATTTCGATTGAAGAAGTGAAAACATTCCCATGGCATTGAGATTCGAAATCGTGATTCCATCATAATTCCCTTGATATGAATGCAGAAAATAGGGTCAGCTTTTTCACTGTTTCATTATGAGATTACCGCAGGGATACGAGGGACTCATCATCATAAGTCTACTTCCATACTGCAAATGTTTTGTAGCAGATACTCAACGTGTGATAAATCTATGCAGAAAGTTCTACTCAAGTTCTATTCTATCAAGTAAACCAACTAGTAAGAATTTTTAAGTGCAGTTGATTTTGTTTTGCTGGGAGAAAGTCACCTCTTTCATGACGGAAAAGCATCAGATAAAACCTCAGTAGGTTTGCTGCATCAAATTTAGAATTTGTCAATGGTGGAAGCAGCCTTAGATCTGAGTGTTATGTTTGTAACACAGAAATTTTGTTATGAATGCAACTCTTTGTTGTTCTTCGGTCCGCGGAAGAAGGTTGTACTTTCGTAACAGATATGCAGGGCAGACATATCAAGTATAAAACTTTTGAATGAAACTAAATTATGTCCATTTCGCAATGCTAATATCAACTAAGTTACTAGTGTGAGTTTCGATTGTGTCCTCGGCAAACAAGTCCACAGCTTAACTCTAACATACAAATAGGAATGAAGCCATAAATACCTTAAAAAACTCGATACATTTGTTCAAGAATATCTTTGATGGCTCGTGGCACTCACCAACTTTCTTTCGTTTGTTGACAGTTCTTGTAGGATCACTTTGAAAGCAAACCCTTTTACTTTGTTTGTACGTACCCAGTGTGACGAACGGACAGAGATATCTGAGCTTGCGCATTTAAGTGCAAGTGTCTTTATCAACAAAAGTAGGTGGTCCAACACTCCTTTGTTTTAACCTAACTAATTAATTAGTTATGATCTATGTTATACTTTAAGCTGCCTTTTCAAACCAGGCAGGTTAACTTCACTTCATAATGAGAATAAAGTGTAGTCTATCAATCTCATATCTTTCTACTTCAATATAAACTGACACGCGCTTTTTTGGAAATGACCGTTATCTATAAACACAGGGCGGAAACACGAAAAGAGAACACGTTAGGGCTTGCATGTGAGTAAACAAATCGATGTTTGAAAACTTTTCTTGGAGTAAAAACTCCCAATTCAGGGAGAAATTTGTTTGAAATTCCTTCCTTATAACCAGCTTATAGAATAATCAAGAGAATATGTGTTGCTATGACTAAGTTTTTTTTGTGATATATTTATAAATTCTTTTGATTAACAAGTTTTAATGAATGGAAAATATACTGTAGCAGTAAAATGACACACGTTCAAGTGTAATCTCCTAAAACTGGGTGTTCTCAGCTTATCCCACTAACCGTCTTACTAAGGCGCCGTGAAATGCCGTGCAAAATAGATTATTTTAAGATCAAATCTATATTTGGAAGGAACTGACGAAAATCGAGCAGTTCTTTTTTCTTTTTCGATCTGGTGGGCCTGTTCTCCACTGACTGGCGATTTAAATTGTCAAAGAAATGGGATAACCTGTGGAGAGCAACACCCAGTTGAAAAGCATCAACAATAACAAGGATGGATTTTGTATCAAAATTATAGCAACCTTTGCTTTAAATGACACCTGAATTCAAAGCGATTAGCGGCTGCAGAAAAAGCAAATTCTCTCACTCGGTAAATCAAAACAAACACGGCCGCAAAAGTTGTTTCGAAGCCAGCAGGGCAAACTCTCGTCTTGTGCAAGCGAAATATTGTCTTTAAGAGGAGTTATTTGCTTATAACGAATGAAGACATGTAATTAATAATAATAATAATCTATCAATCTATCTATCAGGATGACCTATCAGTACACTATATACTGTTATCATTAGGGTCCTGAAAATTCTAAACTTCTGTCTCGCAGATAGATTTTGTTTATTTGATTCAGAAGCCGAGCAGAAGGCATTACAATTCTCGGGTATTTAGGGCTTAAATGAAACAACTACCCACAGCTCCTGAATCAAATAAACAAAATCAACGAGACAACTTTAGATTGACCATTCTTCTTTCGTTCGCAGGTTCAGCGTATCAAAAAATTTTATAGTAGAAAGAAGATTCAGAAAAGAGCCTTTTGAATGTAAAAGGTAAGTCATGTTTAAACATGTATCTAACTTTTTTACGAAGAAACAAGACAACCTGCCAACATTGATTACAAGAAATGAGTACAGCACAATCTGATTTAAAACAGTCCATTAAGAGGCAAAATCTTTGCATCAAACTTGACGGAACAGAAAATCAACTAACGATAGTCCGAAAATAATTCATTTATATGTTCAAATATCTTCTGAAAGATTTACTCACCAGATGCTTGATCATTGTTTGGAGAAACAAGCTCACATTTAAAGAAGTTTCAAATTTTTACTAAATTTTTGTAACGACAGTATCACAGATAAAAGTGAAATATCAAAATGTTTACTGTATTTATTAAATTTTCGAAACCATTCTTAGCATAAAAATTGTCGTCAAGTTTGCCTCATTATTAACTTAAGCGAATACTCGGCAAAATTATTTATTAAAACAATACGTATGCAAATAACCACACGACTAACAACTGTTTAATTCTATTTACAGCCATACAACTTGAGTTACCAACAGTTAACCTAATCTGAGTTCAACGTAAGACAAACACCTTGAAGCACCCAATGCGAAATGTGCTCATGTGTCGCCAGGTCAGCTTCGAATACTAATCCAACGCCCATTGCATTTCTTCGCTCTGATGTGACGTATACAGGGGTTCTGAACGTGTTCTGAAAATTAATTTAAATTATTAAAGCTTGTCTCAAGTTATATTTCAGCTGAAAATGTCTGCAAATAAAAACAATCGAAGTGTTTGTATGAGATATTTTGCGTTATCGCTAATGTCATATCTGATGTCAGAATACCAGGAAGTAAAAAGCGCTCGCTTCACTCGTCCTCCAACATCCGTAGCTCCTGCGAAGGGCATATGGAGCAAGCACGTTTTGAAAAGAAAGCGAAAGCATGTCCTGAAGTTAGCTTCTATTCGTTTGGGAAATTATTTCCAACGCTTTCCTATGACAACTGACTGCCCAAGCTGCATTAAATGGTTTTCAGCTATTTTTTGGAATGGTGTGTATCATGGCTAAGGTCATCGACACATGGCCTAGTTTTACTTCTACTGTCGAAGATGTATTGCTTGGTTGAGGAAACGACTGAAAATCATTCATGAGAGTAATAATCAAATATTCACGCTATCTCCGCCGATGTAGTCTGTATCGGCAGGAAATTTTAGGCAGAAAATTTCTGTCTTGACAAATGTCGTAAACATTGACCTTAAAAATTTGATACGCAGAAAGCTCTGTGCCGTCTCCACATTGAAATTTTGTCGAAAATAATTCTTTGCACATAAAAATGCCAGGAAATTTCGTCCAGAATATTTCTGCCTATCTCAAGGTACTGAAAATTTTGGCCTTAAATTTGCAACTTGGTGTGGGTGTGAGCTACTCTTATTTTGCGCTTCTTTCTGGACCAAATCTTTGCTGGACGTTAACATAAGCACAAACTCAGTGGGCTTCAAGTCTTAGTCTCCTTGCCACTCATATGAAAGCTTGGTGTGTGGTTTACCCTAAAGAAGCCCTGGCGCCAGACTTGGAACCAGATCGACCATCAATGATCTTTGCAAATGGGACACGAAGTAAACGGGTTAATAACAATGACAATACGTAGAAACCTTATCAAGACTTTATTAGACAGTCTTTTAAAGTATTTGCTCTTTGAAATCCGTATTTATGCGAGCAGAAAGAATGCAGATTTAGAGAATAACAACATCAAACAACGTCAAACAAAACAGAGAAATTTGAGATCAAAATGCTTGCAGTCGCCGCAACCATCTCAAAATTGAAGACAGCAAAACCAACATGTTTCATGGCGAAAGTCAGACAAACCCTGAATATAGATCTTTCTGTCCATTGCCTACACACCATGAAATGATAGGCGATTTTAGATACTTAGTGTCTGTAAGGTTTGTTTTAGAGAAGATAAGACGTTTTTAAATAGCTAGAGGCATCCTTAAGAAAACAATCAAAGTGGCTATGCTTATCAGCAGTGGGATAAATATAGAGTAAACTCTTTCAGATTAGATTTAAAGAAGGCTGTTTTATAAAGTACATCTTACAGACTCATAAGAAATAATTCTACCCACTAAGTGTCTGCAATTGTTTCAATTGAAAATGATTGATTATTTTAATCACCCTGAGATTATACTTATGGTATATGGGAGCCGAACGATAACCTTCTTGAACACTTACATTTTGTTGAAAAAATCTTAAGATTGAGCAAGCTTGTATGATCCTAAAACTAAGACTGTTTGCAGCATAGCCAGGATAAAGCAGTTAACTAGACGTTCATCTTGCCTTTACGCTACCTTGGGCCACAATGGACTAAAGGGATCTGAAATAAAAGCTTTCAGGGTAATATTTATATCAACGAAATCAAAAGGCATTTTCTACATGGTATGATTTAAAACTATTTTTCCATAACAATAAAATGTTTGCCTTTTCTTATCTTATGAAGAGTAAATCTCACCTGTAACTTCAGCTTATGCGCTTCAATCGGGATAACTTTCAAGATCGGCAACTGCTCGACCAATTGTTTTGGTTTTGGTCTGTCTAAGCAGGAAGAATCAAGATCCCATGATGCACCTTCCAAGTACAGTCCACGAATGAAGCAACCAGTGTGCGCATGCTCAGTCACTTCATCAGGTGTTCTATATTTTGTTACTGAAGTGTACAGTGTCGATCGATCAAGGGGCCAACCATTTTTGCGGCATGCAGCTTGTACAAGAGCAGTCAGATATGATTCAGGGATGTGTAAGCCAGACAACCATAAAACTGGAGGTTCACCATCCTCTACCTGTAAATAAGAGCATATATCATTACATTAAAGTAAATCAACGGAGTTAAAAGTAGTTTAGCTAGGGGGACTGGGTAAGTCTAAACATAGCCTATCTTACTTATGTTCTTCATGGACAAATACGATGTAGGTGGCGCGTGTCATTCTTTGGTGCTATTTTTAAAATTGACCAACAGAAGCTACATCTCCGTCAATTTACTTTAAACAAACAGTTATTCTTTCATGAAGTTTTCGTTAAGGGCCTATATCTGACCGTGATCCTTTGCGCCTCCAATGTCGACGCTCCGGCTGAGGGGCTGGAACTTCCCACAGAGAGGGCTGCAGTGGCTAAAAAATGCTGTTTTCGTATATGATTTTGCCACATTTCCTCCGACAACGACCCAAGATTTCCTCCGACGGGGGCTAGATGTTTAACACTAGACCCAGAACTTAACATCAAATGAATAACGCCACAGAATAACAGCTTTTGCTATTTTTGACAAATCTCTTTTTCATACCAATCAAACTAAAATTCCTTCTTTCCTACATTTTACTGTTAGTAAGGTAACAACTAAGCATGTTTCGATTTCATCAGAAATTCTCGATGACGTTGGATAAACTGTTTGTCACGTTTGAGCTCGGCTTAACGTCAAAGAAACGCCACAAAGTAAGGGCTAGGGATGCTTCTCCTTCAAAATCTCCTTTAAGACCCATCAAAATAAAATTCTTTCGTTCAGTTTTGTTGTCACCGAAGAAAAGTGAAAAGATGACAGGGTAAAGATATCAATGCCTAACTTTTTTCAGATAAACCTGAGAAACATGCAGGGACAAAATAAACAGAATTGAAAATATTTTTGAAAACATTGAAATATTGGGCATTTCTGTTTTCAGACCCAAGCATAAATTCCTTTAATCGTTTCAGACCCCAACAAATGCACCTTAAAAAGTACCAGAATCCCTTATTTGCTTCCAACCTGTCCCTGTTGTAATATATAGCTGCTCCCTTATAGCTCGTCAAAACTTCTCAAAGAAACATATCTTTCTTTAAAGAAGGTATTTCTGGTTTCCAAAGTAGTAATTTTATGCAGATAATCTGGATGAAGTAAAACCGATCTTTATTGCCTATGACACGCCTTCTCGTGTGAAATGATTTTGTACACAACAACTATCTCTTTGTGGTATACTTGATCACGTTATTCGTTGGGTGGCCGTGTCTTAAGTAATTATGCTCTACTCCATCATAATTCTAACGATTCATTCTTTAAAGTATTACACGGGATTTCTAGATTTTTAAAACCACTGAAGTTTCTTCATGGAAAACAACCACACCTTTCAAGACATGCGATTTTCTTTTGCCATTTGCTATCCCAGCATCGCAAAAATATTTACCTGGTGAGGAGAATATGTGACGGCTTTGTCAGGTTATACATTGCTAAAATACCTTCCAAGTTTGGAAGGAGTTGCCAAAGGGCTAGGGAGCTACAGCCCCCCCCCCCTCGGAGGGCTGAATCTTCCACAAGGCTTTCATCAACAATATGAAATATGTGACAAAAATCTTCATTTTACAATCAGACATAACATCTTACCCATTTCGTATATTGCTCGTGCCTATGAAGGAAATGTTCCATCCAGCTTCCAAGCGTTTTCAGTGTGGCAGGTGCTAATTTACGCCAACTTGGTGGCAACTGTCCGTTGAAGAGGGACCGGGAAACTTCATCCAACTCATTGTCCATTCCTACTTCTCCAGCCAGGGCCTAAGCAAATTTAAAAGAAAATATATTTGGTGCATTTTGATAGATGAATTGGTTGGTGCAAGCAACATCGATCACAGCACGCTTGTGAATATGGTAAGCCCCCACAGATAACAACGGTTCTCTATTCTGACATCAAACATTTTAGAAAAAAATACAATGAAGACGGTTTGGGGTACCTAAAAGCCATTAGAGATTGATTGTTTTCAGCCTCCAGCAGCATGTTATGTTTTCTTTCTAGTTTTTATGTTGCAAATTCAAAGTCAGTTTCAGGAGGTATTTCTATAACATTTCTTTTTCGTCAGTAGCATGCTCTGATTGTGGATGCGCTCTCTGCTAAAGGCTACTTTCGTCTTGAATCATTTTGCAGGGGTTCAATCTCTGTAAGCTCATTGGGTTCGTTGAACAGAAACTGAGGAAATGGACCTAATAACTGATGCTAGGGGGAATGCTCCTGAGAAGACGAAAGAGTAATATTATCAGAATACAGAAATACCGTAAGACCAAACATTAGATAAAACTTCAACACTTCAACTTACCCTCTGCAAATTCACCAGCGTTGTTGACATTTTCTTAATGAGCAGATTAAATCGATCCAGCTCTTGCAGCAATACAATTGTAGTCGGAGTTATATCCCCAATTTGCTTTCTGATTTGAGGCACATCATACAACTGTGGTAATTTACTCTGAATATCCGATGCTATCTTGCCAATGAATTCCTCTCGACTAATACCACCAGCATCAACTCCTGTTTGTGGTTGCAAGTCGACAAGATGTGCCCAGATATCTTTCGCTGCATTTGTGTAATACCCAATCTCAGCATTAGCGTGTAAACCAAAGACATTCGGTGTGTTAGATAGAGGTAATGTTTCGATAATTTCCAAGTATACATCTCTATTGCAGTCTGGTCGTATGCCTTCTTTTTTACTGTTGTTTCCTTTTGCTTTCTTGTCTTCAACTTTCTTTGTGTCTTCTTTCACTAACTTTGGTTTCGGAATGAAATAGTCCACTTTTTCATCGACGTAGAAATGGAATGGTTGGAATGTATCGAATATGAAGTCACCCATATATTCATCCATGTAGGTGTTGACAACACGTCTGTCAAAATCATCGATCACTCGTCCGCCGTACATTACCTGAAAAAGAAATTTGTGAAATTTATAAAATAAAATTCGATTGCTCGAAATCTAGTCATTTCCATCAGACTTGATAAAGTTGCAGATGAACGACTTACCTAATGATTGGGTGAAACAGATTAAAAATAATTTTTGAGTACTTTTACCGATAATTCCACTTTTCTGTAATCGACAAAAACTTTGGAAAGATAATCTGCAAAGCATGCATGGATGGTGACATTGCGCGTTGTATATCTTTCCATTGCCAAGACTGGCAAGGATAACATCCTATTTACCGCTTATCGATAGACCGAATGATATTGGAAAAATTAACAAATTTATGGGAAGAGTGGTTCGCCAAAAGGCAATTTGCTTCTTACTGCAGAGAAAAGCAGAGATTCGTTAAGTAGAGCAAACAGGCTTATGAATTTACTTTTTGTTGGATTATGTGAAACACGAATAGTTCGAGGAGAACGAAATATGTGAAGATTGCTGCACTGCTCATAACAGGATCAAAGCAAAGAGGCTAAAAGTATATTTCGAACGACATTTGAATAAAACACCAATTTGCACCATCAGGCACTTTGAGATATAACGCCTGCATATAACCTTACCTCTCCAATCAAATACTTCAAACTTCCCCATGGTATCTTATTCTCAGCCAGATCATGCGCCTTTGTGAGATACGTCCCAAGCAACTGCATCGATACACGGAAATCAGATTCATTGAAGTCATAAGGGATGTTCCATCCTATTTTCCCGTATTTGCGCCTTTCTTGAACAACAGCATGGAAGAAGGCCAAAACGTAAACTAGTGCTGGGTAGGCCTTATGAGGGCATTCAGAGAGAATCGCATTCGTTATCTTGTGGTATGTGCTTCTTAGGTTTAATTTCAGGCCATTCGGTGGCTCTGTTACTACCTGTGACGAAGAAAACGATTCATCAGTATTGAAAATGAGAAGGAATGACTCTAGACTTATAACCTGGAGTCCCTTGTTTCCCTTTGCTCTTTTGAATTGATGACGGCACTTCGGTCAACAGAGACTCATAATATCACTCTGAAGAACCTGACTCTATTTAGGCCCAAACTCTGAGCTTCTTAGATTGCGAGATTTGTGAATCACTATGTTTGCGGCTAATTTGATAGAATTTTCGACTCGATTGAAGAGCTGATAACATTCCCACGGGATTCGAGATTCGAAGCCGTGATTCCATTTCAACAGGCCCTAACTGCGCAATCCCTATCGTCAGAATTAGCCGACTTACCTTAAGCGATCTTTGAAGAATACCAATAGGGAACTCAGGTGTCGGATCGGTAGTGAGCCATAATCTGAAATCTGGATGGGGCTTGGCAATCTTTTCAAGGTCCTTCTCTAGCTCTCTCAACCATTTAACGAGGAGATGACAGTTTTGAAGCATCAGCCAATGACCACGGCTTATGGCTGTTTCAAGTAGTTGTAGAGCAAGCTGTGGAAAGAAAATGAGACAAGAAAATGATGTTTTGTAATGAACCTTGTCACAAATTATTTGCAATTCGAAGCAGAGGTCGCGCAAATCCCAGCAGAGCTTGAAGTCTACACCGTCCCTATGCAATACTGCACATACAAAACCATTCCAGTGCGTTACTGAGAGCAATGTAGACTAACGACGTGATTCCTTGTATTCGCTCGACGTTTTTATTCTGACGTCTTTCTTTTCATCAAGGACTCACAACCAAACGCAATCTAAACTGGGACTAAAATCTTACGAGAAATCTGAAGAAACATCGAGCATTCTCTGTTCTTCGAACGTCGAAAGAAAATTCGCAAGTCGCTTCGAACATCATTTCGCTTAGAGAAGTCGAACTTGGAACTACTCAGCCAATCAAACGCTACGAATAGGCACGTGGGCTGATCATATTACGAAAGCAGCGATCTGATTGGTCGCACCGTAAATGCGGCGACTTGTCCTAAACTAGTCTCCAAGCTGTATTGTCATGAGTCTCAGTTTGAAGCCACAAATAAGATCCAATTCAATGCGAAAAACTGAGACTCGTGTAATCAGTCTAAGAGCAATGCGCGCTTTTGGGATGTAGCTTCACTTCATATCGAAGCACAGGCCGTATTTCGAAACAAATGATGCAACTGATGAAAAAGTCTATTGAGATGAGGTTGCAACTACGCTTATAGTTTGCGAAGTTTGACGCGCCTGTATCGGAAGGAGTAATGCTTGTCAGGTGAAGTGCACGTGGTCCTCAACAAGCCCTCTTTAAAGAGTGAAAAGAAAATTCATATCTAATGGCAAGCCTGATTTCAAATCCATGGAATAAAACTTGCGTACTGCCGTAAAATTGCTTTGGGAAGAGGAAGATCTAGCCCTGCTTGAAGCCGGTATTTGCAGAAGGAGAGCAAGAAATGAAATAAAATTTTGACAACCTGAAATCTTGGAAACAAGTTGGATTTTCTACTAATTGATGCCTGTGTTACAATTTTCGTTATATTCTTTCTACAGCAGACCTTAAAAATTGGGCTAGTGGCATGATTAAGGGCGTACTTCTTTGCAGAAAGGGAGCACCAAGAAAAGTTCCTCCTTGAAGATGGGCAACAGACCTAATTCGCTCCCTTCCAAATCAGCCATTGCTTTGCAAACAGCGCTCTTTGAAAATCTTCACTTTTGAAAGCAATTATCGACTCTTGTTCTACAAATGACAACAAGAAGCTTCTATGTAAAAATTGAATTAGGATAACTAACCTTTTCCTGGCCTTGTCCCATAGCCAAAAACTTCAATTTATTACCACTGAATCCAGTCCTTTCTGCTAACTTCATCAAATCACTCGCAGGATCAGAACCAGGACTCAAAATGAAGATGATAGGGGAAAACGGCGTCGACTGCTCGAAAATTGCTTCGAAGCTAATAACAGGAGGGGTGACAAATTTCTCTCCCATGCTACCAATGACGAAACTGGTAATAGCACGATAAATACGATCAACTCGGAAACAACGTAGTAAAAGAAGTCTTTGGAAGCCAGTCAAGTCCTCTTCATATTTCTCAGGGAATGGTGCAGCTTCCGGTGCATCCAAATCGATCCACTGTGAAGAGAGAAAAGAACTTTAGTGATGAGAACCTCGGAAACGGACCAAGATTTGCACTTCTGTTGCTCTTAAGCAATTTTAAAACAAAGCAATGTTTGAAAGAAAGAGTTTTAGCGTCATCTTCAAATTTTCTCTACAATTGTAAAGGGATGGAAAGTGTCTCTTATAGATAATCCACAGCAGTTATATGAAAAAGGAACGATCTTTGGGACGAGCTGTGCATTAAAAATCCACATCAAGATCATTCTTATAAAAGACTGTACATATTAAATCCAACGGTGTGATTTTCGATCAATGTCATTTCTGAAGATTCTGACGACAGAATATCTCGATTTCAGTCGTAGATTTTGGCTACGAGTTAATATAAACCAATGTTTTCATTCGAAGCGAGTACCTTGTGGAAAAAGAAGTTTTAAAGTCTTACTGTCGTTATTAAACATGCTCATTGCCTCGCTTTTATCAGTTACTTTTGATCACCTCCAGAGACGATTGCGAAACCCCATCGTTTTCGCTGCGATATTTACAAATTTTTATATAAAAAGTTCGATTGGAGAATCCATCACTATTGTGTACATTCGAAAATTCTGTAAAACGTATCAAAATATCACTCGATTCAGATTTAGGACAGCTAAGGCTCAGCCGATGACCTTCCTCTGCACAAAAAACCAAACGAATAAATTATTGGCAGCCAATAATCGCAGCTTTCTTTATATAGCGACAGTAAGACTTTGACCAAGGATACGTTTTAGTTAATGTTTGGGTATCGTAGCTGATTCTAGAATCCATCATTTACAAACTTAAACCACTTTCCGAACCCTCTTTAAGCTAAGTAAATTGGTCTTATGTACAGGGGTCGTTGACAAAACGTTTGCGAAATACATTGAAAAGATACCAGGAAAGATCAATATATTCGAGATACAAAAGATAACATTATTGGGAACGTGCTACGCAGTAAGAAGATTCTTAATGAACTAGTGAAACCATGGAACTAGTGAAGACTGGGACTCAATGCAAACAAACAGTGATACCTTACCCCATTTCAGGGGTGGAAACACTTGAAGACAGAACTCGTTGTAAATAAAAAAGACATGAGAAATAATAATAATACGCCTATAAACCCAAAATACAACGGATAATACACAGTCAGTAAAGTTTTATGGTCTTGACTTCTTTTGTCTCCTTCTCTCTCTGCGACTCTCGTCCTCCTTCATTCTTTTTACGTCATGACTTTCACAGACCGTGCGAATTAGCCTCCTCCATTCTTGTCTATTGTCTACAACAGTCTTCCATAGATCTAATACATGACCGCACTTCAAAGCACTTTTGCAAGTATCTTTAAATCTTAGATAGGGTCGACCAACAGGTCGAGATCCATGAAATAATTCACTGTGTAATAGTGCCTTGACTGGTCTGTTATCATCCATTCTACAAATATGGCCAAGCCAGCGCAAACGATTTCCAACTAGCTTCAATTCAATGTCTTCAACACCCGCCCGCTTTAGAACCTCCTCATTGCTGACGAAGTGATCCCACTTGATCTTCAAAATAAGCCGAAGATGTCGTTGCTGAATTGTACGGAGTTTTCGAACTTGATTTGGTATAAAGTCCATGTTTCGCTTCCATACATTAAAGTTGGCATTAAACATTGGTTGTAGACTTTGATTTTGGTCTTACTACAGACAACTTTCAATTCCATTTCTGACATACAGTTGTCAAAATACCGGTTGTGGCACATGAAAGATACTTTGCTTCATCCATAATGTGCTCATGCTTCCAAAACGTTAAATCGTTGTTTCTTTAATTCAAATCATTTGAAATAATACCAGCAATAACAATTAGTGCGAGCAACATTTTGGGAAATGGGAACAAAATGCACCAACGTATGGAATGGAATAAAAGTAATAGGCGTTTCTCATTCTGTTGACATTAAAAGATGCCTTCGCCCCCTGTCTCGCAACCCCTCATTCTTGCAGTCAGTTCAGTTCTGTTGCCATTGCATCACACAATGACTGCCTTTCACCCCGCCAACTGTTTGAAGACCAAAACGAAGTCAAACAAACACGCATTCATTCCATGGAATAAGAGACAATTAAGATGGCTTTGATGACACAGCCTCTGACGTTTTCGTTATTGTGTGATAAAAATAGGTTATTTAGAGCAAAACAAATTGCAGGATAGCCAGATTTCCACAAGCCGATAAAAAGAGCGATATCGCAGCTTGCCGATTCTTTTGAAATATTTTCAGCTAACGCTGCGACCATTTATGGTATAAGTCTTCAGACACGAAGTGAGTAAAAGTGATCCATTGATCGCATCAAAATTTGACCTGATTCGTCAGGTAATCTTTTTCATTTTTGGCTAGACTTACTAATTTCAAATCCAATTCTGTTCATAGGAGTGCTAAATTAAACCTCTCCAGCCCTAGACAATTATTACATTAGAAAATTACGCACAGGGATTTGAGGGATAAGCTAGTTGTCCACCCTATGCCTGTGGTTTTAAAGACCTGGAAACTATAGCACCACAAATTGGGCCACACAGATTCATATTAGGCCACACATGGGGCTAGAGATCTTAAGATTGACTGGTCTGAGGTTCCAACAAAGGAAGGCGCACCCTGCCACTTTTTACCGCTTTTCATTTTATTCCACTTTTACCGGGCAAAGTGCTTTGGCACAGATGAATTTGACCTGCCAAGTTTTGGCAAACTTTGGGCTGTATATGGTCTGATGAATCTTCATTTTCATACGAAATAACACAATCAGAAACATCGTAACTGAAAGGACAAGTCCTGGGAAACATCGTAACTTAAAGGCGCACAGTCGATTTGGTACTCTCAAAACTCAGCTAGCAACTGGATTTCGAGGTTTTCATTTCGTACTTTGTGTGAGGGCATTTGTACTGAATGTCTTCTATTCTTACGTGATTTTGTCTTTGCTCAATTTGCTTTTTTGCGCACGAATCAGAAATTTTGCTGCACCAAGTTTTAATGACCGAGCGAGAACGAAAAGTTCAAATAGTTTACTTGTTCCACGATCGGTAGGAAACTCTGAATTAGAAATAAAATTTTGTATTATACATCGAGTATTTCTAAATATAGGTATTTCGTTTCTGATATATCAAGTGGCAAGTTTAATCCCAACACATGGCAGATTGATGTACCCTAGGGCTACTATGCCCTTAAAACGGAAACTTCTCCAATACAGCTGAGTGGTATAATGGCTCTAGGTCACCAAAATCTGGAAGGCGCGGAAATGGAATAATCAACAGAAGTGAAACGATTATTTGGGAAGACGTGATGTATCGTACGAAAATCTTATTTTCAATTTAAAGTTTCCTACAATCTGCGTTTGCCCAAAATTTTGGAGTTAGAATCCTACAAGGAAAGTTCCAAGTTTGAATCCGGGGTAGCATAGCTATTGTACTCACTTCTTTCCAAGTCTCCCCATTCTTTTCAATATCATCAGCTAGCGATCCGAATTTATCCGGAACAACGGCAGTTAATTTTTGAATATCTTCCCATCCTTGGTCGGTGAGCCAGACATGTGGTTTTTTCCTGGCTCCTTTCTCTAATGCAATATTTCCTTTGATGAAAAAGTCCAGCACATCATGGTTCATCTTGTTATCTGCTTCCATTATTTTCACCGTCATTTGGAAGGAGAACAGCAATTTGTGTCGCTCGAACAAACCTGAAATGAGATTCATTTGCTTGTCGCTAACATGGGTATGAAACCTTTTAGACTGATGAATTTTGGCTGGTTGCCTTTCCAAGCCCAGTCCTAAACTAACTGTCACGTGATTTGATAAAAAAGAAAACGAAGAGGAAGAGCGGGAAATCTGCGTTGCTTGATCAAACCTAAACAACATTCATTTGTTTGTCATTGAGATAGGTATAGAAGCCTTCAATGAATTTTGGGTGGCTGCCTCTCCAAGGCTAATCCAAAGCCATTCCAAAGATATTGGAGGCATAAAACATATCTGCTTTTAATATTTCAATCTCAGGTAAACTGACATTGCAGTGATAAAACACGGAATAAAATTGCTGTACTTGAGAAAATTGAGTTTTTATAACTACGGTACTTTTTATGTAGCGTTGCAGGCCAAAGGGACCATTCAGACAGTATAGATGACAATATCTATAGTCGGTTGTTTCTTTTCGCTTCCTAAAGGTTGTGAGTCTTGCGCATGAACTAGACTGCCATTTGAAACGATATACATCCATGACAAACATATATGAAACGATAAACATCACAGAGGAACGAAACGCTCCTATCTTTTACATTTGCTCCAATATAATTTTACACGGTCAGTTTTGATAGCTTGGGTGAAGCTACTAGAATGTCTTTTCGTCCCTAGAAGCTACTTATGTATTTTCGTTCCTTGTTTCCCTGCGTTCTTTGATATGCTATGTCACTTGGTCAACAGGGACTCATAATGTCACTATTAGAAATGCGCCCAATTTAGGCCCGCGTAGAGTGTTCCGTATTCACCCATCAAATTGGTAGAATTTTGTTTTCAACCAATCAGAAGGCGCTATAAATACTATTGTTGTTGTCACATACAAAAAGCAATTGATGAGGTCAAGAGTTCTCGCAGGTATGATGGATTTATTATCTTTCTACAGAGGAAGATAACTGCCTGAAAGTTATGCATTTTGCGGTTTGTAGGTCGGGACAGCATCATTCATTGTACTAAAAGTTTCCTTTCAATGTTCAAGCTCTGCAGACCAGACTTTGAAGCGATTTTGTCGAGTGTACGAGAACTCCTGTTAGTTTAGGCCATATTGAAAAAGTGGGCCCACTTTTTAAGAGTGATGTTATAAGTCCATATTGACCAAGAGATATCAGCAAATCAAAGAACGCAGGGAAATAAGGGACGAAAAGGCATACGTGTATGAAGCTGCCAAACACACTCCAGATAATAAATAGACACTAGCCTAAAAAGATGGTTCTAACAGAGTCTGGCGACGGAGCTCCTTTAACGTGTAGCAGAAAAGAAACATCCTTTAAACTTACCAGTGCAAGCGTAATTGTAAAGGTTGACAGTTAATGTGTCCATGATATTTTTCAATCTCTTTGCTAGTATTGAGTCTGGTAAACTTTTCCTCAATGACAAACCAAACACATCCAGGAATGCACTCAAGGAATATTGGTACATAGAGTTGATTTGTGACATTTCAGCCAATACAAAGAATAGGACAGCACCAAGCTTTGCTGCAGGACGGTACCCATCTCTCAGTTTGTCAATATCAATTGCGGTCTTAGCGCCGAGCTTCAGTTTTTCTGCGACCTAAAATAAAGAAATGTATTATTCATAACGAGTGACTTTAAAATGTCTCGCTATTTCAAAACCCAAAAATTTGAAAGCAAGGCCAATCTTTAACTTTCTTCCTCGGCAAGGGTATCAACACCAAATCATTTTCCCGGGTACTGTTGATCTTGTGATTGGCTTAAATTAGCGAATGTGGCTCATTTTAGGGCCGTCAGGTTTTGAAGCATATTGCAAAATAGCACAGATGATCAAAAAAGTAAATTTCGTTGTGTTTATCAAGCTCCAGTGTTGCTTATAATTGTCAAAAGAAATGCATACATGCATTGCTGAATTGATAGATTGTAAAACATCTCAAAATTTCGGCTCTCAGGCAAGATGAGGGTTCTTCAACGTGTCATATCAAACCATATCTAAATACATAAATCAGCTCATAGCGAGGGTTGATGGTCCTCATTTAACGTGGAATATTATACCAAATTTCAAATACCTTAAAATTAATGGTGGTTAAAAACAACTCTCTGAGCCTAAGTAAACAGGGAAACCTAAACTAAAACTGCTTAAATTTGGGGATGTAAGTCTTCAATATCAGTGAATCGTTAATTTACTGACCTCTGTTGCCTTTCCTTTTGTATCTTCGAGAGTTTGAACAAGCTCTATGTTATCTAACATGTTGCCAGTTGATGTTGCTAACTCTCTCAGAAGGGTATCTTCAAGATCTTTCAAAAGTCGCTTGTTATCACTGGAGAAAAAAAACATATTTGTATTCACGAAAACTTGCACTGGAAAACATTCTTAATTTCTGGCTGAAATTGTCCCCCTGCAAAGACAGCAGAGACGTAGGAACAAGGGGCACTGGGGTGTCTCCCAAGTTTTGCAAATTATAGCGAGAAACTGCCTTTCCGTTTCGGGAAGTTCCCCTTTAGCTAAAAGAAAAAACAATCTTCAGTATTATGCCTCCCTCCTTCCATACCTTGTTTCCTGGATCAATCTTTCTCTTTGTTCTTCCAACTCTTTCCTTTCAAAACCAACAATTACACTCAACAACTGATCTTCAAGACCCTGAAAACAGTAAAGAAACAAAAATTGAATTCTCAGCAAAATCTAAAGAAATCACTAGGACTTGAGTGGCAATGCAGAGACATCAGTTAGTAATATGAGGATGCATTCAATCCGTAATTATTTACAACTGCACCATTTGATGTAAAACCAAGTAAAAATATCTGACACCGGCAACACCTCGCCCAACGAACAATCCAGATTCCTTACACTGTACCGGCATAACTTTGAATCTGCAACTAAAGTGCCAGAAATCATCCTCCCGTTTACAATATTCCGGCTAATCCGAACACTGTTTTACTTCTCTCTATATTTATAATAGCTTGTCAAATTATGCCTCGAGGGTATGGTGCTGGTAAAGGAAGTAGATGGGTGCAGCGACAAAGGTGGTGCGATTAAATCAAGCTCCTAAAACTAAAAACTCTGGCGAGAGCAGACTCATGCGAGTGCACGTTCCAGGGTTGGAAAAAGTATCGGACCACGGGACCATTGGTCCCAGAAAATATTTTGGGTTCCAGAAAGAAACACTTAAAACCTAAGAACGTGCAATGTAATATGCTAAGATTCTAGAAAGAAAGAATTAACAACATGAAAGTATGAGACAAAGTATATCAGTGAATGAAATAGGAATGATTAGTGCATCACAGTATTTAATATGTGCAGCAACAGGTACTGTACCAGCCAGTAGCACCTGTTTCTCTTGCCTGAGAATTCTTAGGAATCCTTGAGAAAATAAGTTCTAATCACTATAATGTAACAAATTTTATAAACACTTTGAGATTAATAAGGAGGAATTGCAGGAGTTGCGGAATGTTGACACTTTTAATGATTTTGATACCTGTTCAATTATATTTTGATTATAGTTATATTAATATCATAAACTTGCATATTATATATAAACTAATTCCCCATGAGCCATACTATGGACTATATTCCATTGATGTTGAAAATTTCATTGCTCAAAACCGTACTTTCCTGCTTATAATACCAAATGGTCAGTTTTTTAACTAACAGTTGCCTTTATTTCTTGTTTGACATACAGAAAATTTTTCAATTTCTGACTGTGGTCCCAGAAAGAGAAAAGTATTTTCCACCCCTGGCACGTTCTGCAGCAGGCAGAGATGGTGTCCCAGGATAATCTATAGAAAATTTCTGGAGCAATGTAAACACCCTTGAACTGTGAAGACTTTGTAGATGACCAAATTGTACCGATAAAATGTTAAAAGGTCTTCGATATGCTTGAAAATTAATGTTGGTGAAATAGGCTGCAATCAAGAGAGATTTCCTACCTTCAGAGTGACAGTATAATTCACAACCATACATTTACCAAAGTGAGCAGGAGTATACTTTGGATTTGACAGTTTTGTATTCAAATACAATCGGAATGCTGGGTCATAGTCGATCTCTTTATCTCCAAGTACCACACTTTCCCTACCGGCTTCTCCTAAAAAGAATACACTTTGAATTATACAAAATGTTTTTCTGTAACTCTGCTGTATCAGTTGTTTTGGGTATCTGAAATTGTTTCAGAAGTGTATTGTTAAGCTGTCTTTATAAAAGATTGTTTGATATGGTGACGAAGTACTCTTATGGAACGAAGTACTTTTATGGAAGCACCTTTATGGCAAGTTTAAGTAGGTGGGATACAAAGCAAGTGCCCGCAAGGAAAAGGACGTCGATGACTAAGCAAGCTCTGCTGTCAGCCACAAAAGATAGAGAAGGTTGGAGAGGCCTGATCGCCTACGTCATCAAATGACATGGCAGAAGAACAGACAGACTTTATTCGAGAAATATGAGAATTTTTGACAATGATCCTTTGCGTCCCATGACTAATATACCAATAAACTCATCTACTCTAAGAAATAATGAAGTAGATAACGACTCAATTTCAAATTAAGATTGCACATGATTTAAGATTTTCAATGTTAAATATGAATTTAAGTGGGCTCTTCTACGGCTTCAACGTACCTTTAATATTTTTCTCTAACACATTATCAATGACTGGATCTAAGTATTCATCAACATCTTTGAACAAGACTGGAAATCCGTATTTGATGGCCAGCTCAAGTTGCTTCAAAAAGTCTGGATCGTTGAACGTCAGAACCTGATGAAGAAAACATGGATGCAGGAAAGCGAAAACATCGTTGAAAGCTTTCGTAATACACATCTTTACACAGAACACAGAACTGTTCAAAATAAAAACACACAACATGTTTCATTTTGGGTGCTTAACAATTTGCTTCGTTTTTGAAGCAGAGAACGGTTTGCCGATCTGAAAGAACGTACCCTGTGAGAGTAAGCTGCATTTCGACAAATATAAGTCGAGCTACAAATGAGGCTTATTTGTTATAATATGGCTGCATTTTTTGCAGTGTTAACATCTTCCAGCGCAAATGCAGCTTCAAGGTATTTGTCACAGCTGTGCTTGCAGCATGTTTTTGAACGTCAAGTTGTCAATACTTCGGTAAAATACTTGTTAAATTCAGTAGTAAAGCATCTACACAAAACGTCTCTCGCTTACCTTCAGGTTATTCTTTTCCTCTTTCTTCTTAATCCAATTCAATGCTTGTTGTTGAGGATCGATACAAAGGGGATACCTGCTAGCTTGCGTTGTCAAAATACCGTTCTCGATTGACAGTTCATCAGGAGGAAGACCCTCAGATGTCCATTTGCTAATCTCCACATCACTAGTTAGTAAGGCATCTAGCTTGAATGGCTCGCTTTTTGGTATTTCTCTTTGAATAATGTCTGTTTCCCACTCTTTACGAAGGAGATCGTTTCTGAAATCCCAGCTGAAAGCTCCCAAATAACTCAAGAAAGCAGCACCAAGTAAGCAGTCACCTAATAAACGCTGACGTTGCCTCTTTAGTTCCTCAAGATCTTCTGTCCATCTGCAAATCAAGGATATTTTTATGAGAACATCATTACGAATTATACACCCAATAAAGACATATCAATTAGAAGTCTTATCCTTTGTAGAGATTAATACCATGAAGTGGAACGAAGCAAGCAGACCGTGTTTGAGTGAAAGAACACTGTTTTAGCTCTGAAGATTCGCTACCAACTGCTATCCAAGAAACAAGGATTATTGTCATAGAAATGTCACAAGGAAATTGAAACCGAATTAACAGGCAGAAAAACTGGATCGTGTTGACTGAGGGACACATTTCCAGAATACTCGTTTGAGAGTTGGTGTATCTTTTTGAAATGAAGTGCAAAATATTTTAGTTTCAATATCATGACTAGGAGATAAAGTTGTTTTTACTTCAAAGGAACGTCAACGTACCGTTTTCAATTTGGTTTGATTTGTTTTCAATTATTTTGAGTGGGCTTCTCAGGATTTCTCGCTACTTGAGGCTAATTTAGGCCGACCGTGAAGCGCAAACAAAAGAAATGCCATTTCATCGAAATAACTTCATGTGAAACTCCACCACTCCAAATTACACAATATCTGCATGTGAAACTCCACCAAGAAATTTCTGTGAGTTTAAACCAATGAAATCTTCGAAATTCACAACACAATGCTAATCTAGTTTTACATTTTGCTCAGTGCTTGTTTTAAACTATTGCGAAATACAAGCCATGCTTTATCTTTTACTTTATGCTGTCACCAATATCTGTAGAAACACCTCAACCTTGGGTCACATGCTATTCTTCGCCACGCTTACGGTGCGTCCTTTCGAACCAAAGCAACATGCTAGCCTGTGTTCCAGTTGCTGCCTTTCCTTTTCGAAACTGGGATCTGAGCCACAGGTTACAACATGCTTCTTTGTCGTAGCTTTCTTTGATTTTCGAAGCAGTCAAATCAACAATATTTGCGAAACGAATCAGTCTTTTCAAGCGGTGCCGATTTAACAAAGGGAAAAAAGTTGTTACACAGAAAGGCTGTATTGGTCCATATGAATGCACCGTTAAATTGTCAACTTTGCGTACATAAGTAAAAAAATCCATATTCACAAAGAATCATTCATACCTGATCTTCTCAGAGCCAAGACCAGATATAAGTTTATCAGCAGCAATCAAACGTCGTTCCATGATGTTCGCTTCTTCCTGAAGATTTGCCTTCTCTTTCATTGCCTCTTCATACTTTTCTCCAAGGGATTTAAGAAGAGCCTCGATTGCAGTAACCTCTCTCTCGATCTTCTCGAGTTCTCTTTTACTCAGCATGTAATTTCTTTCGAGTTTTGCAACCTTTTCTCGCTTTGGTTTGATTGTCTTTGCTACGTCACAATAGCCTACGATGGCCCAAACGAACTTCAAAAGTCCGGCACCGGCCTTGCTGATTTCCTTCATTTGTTCTACCGGTGTGTCCATGTCTTTCAGCATTCCTTTGACGTGCTTGACCTAAGGTTTAAATCAACAATATTTGTCACTCGTATTTCATGTCATTTTTCTTGAAAAATTATGCACTTGTGAAAGGTCCAAATCAATTGATATTGAACAGATTGTTGAGATGTCTTTGAACTTATTAGAAATTATCTTTTTCCTGCAAAAAGATTTAAAACCATACTTCGAAATTGTAAGGAAATATTACAATATTCAACCCACAAGTCATCCTAAGATAATCTTTGCTTTGTTAGTAAACTGGATAAGACTCGAACGTTAACATAAGTTCTTCAGGTAAATTTTCTTCTTCATATGAAATAAAACAAAGAAACATGCAACAAATACAGCTACTTTGTCACACATTACAGGAAAAAACACGTAGTTTTGGCCTAAATGATCAGAAAGTTTACTGGCAACCATTGGAAAGCTTAGGATGTGAAACAAAGGTAACAATTCGCGTCAATTGTAGGTAAGTATGTTTTGTGGCAAAGTATACATCTCCTTTAATGACTTCTCCTTTAATGAAGGAATTAAATTTAAAAGAAACACCAACTTGCAGTATTTAGCTAGACTGACGACGTGATTCCTTGTATTCGTTCATTATTTTCCATCTGATATTTATTTATCAAATAAAAAAAAAAAATAGAAAATATAGCGATACTATTGAGACTTATGTCATGAGTATAGTATTTAGCTACAAATTCAAATTTTAATGATTTTGCACAAGGTTTTTGGGTCGTTCATTGAGTTTACTTCAGTCATAAAAATGTAAACTAGCGTTACATTTTGCATAGATACATATTTCACAAAGGTTTATTCACATCCATTTCAAGGCCATTCATGAGACTCTTAATACAACACTTTGTGATTTCTTTGATATTTTTCGTCCCATGAAAACTCGCGTCTTTTATACAAAGATTAGAATGATAATAAAACTTCCCCAGAGGTTGGCCACATGACTTTAACTGTGTGCAAATTCGAGACTGGCAAATTATCATTGGAAATCTGAGATTGTAACTGGCTCAAACCAATGCAGTCATGCCCTAGCCTATCAGATATCCGTGTTCCCTGTTTACGTATATCGATAACACATAACTGGTTCAGCTCTTGCCATGGCCTATTGTTTCAGCGTGGCTATTTTTATCAAAGGTTTATACATGCATAGATTTCCTTTAACTTACCTGTGATTGCGTGATGCCATCCACATCCAACTCTTGAAGAGCTTTTAAAAAGTTGGCTTCTTGCATCATCCCTTTCGCAACTTTCCAGTTTACTTCTTTGACACCTCTGAGAACTACTATCATTTCTGATGTCATTTGCACAGCTTTTGGAGGCTTGGAAAATGACCTAAAAATAACGATGCCGTATGATGCTCAGAAAATCTACGGGGTAAATAACCTTATCTAGCGTAAATTAAGCCCTGAAAAAAGTGAGAATTCATAAACATTGTGAACCAAAATTTCATGTTTTCTCCTCTGCTCCCCTTATGCAACTTTTGTCTTGGATTCTATCAACAAAATAGGCGCCCCCCTCGCCCCTCCTCGGGTATAGAATGACAAAATGTGAATGCTCTGCAAGGATCCAAGGAGACTGCTTTTATAAAACTTCTCAGGTACAAAAATCGCTCAATCGTGTGACCACAACTTTAAGTACTGTTCAAAACCAAATTTATTCTTGTGCAGGGCTAAAAGCTTGCGTTTGCAAAGAGCAAAAATCTCAAGGGTGTCCTATTCAAACTAAAGTTGCACACAAGCCATGAACGATGGACAGACAAAAAATAATGGTGTGCTACAGTGTCCTCTCTGTTCAGTTTATAGACAAGCCTACCCCGCCTTGCCTTTCACTTCTTATTTTGCTCAATAGTTAGCTACTGAACGTTACCTAATTTCAGTGACATCTGATCTATCAAGGTCTTGCAATGCCAATCTTGCTTCTTCTAATGCCGGTAATGCCTCTGCTAATGCATCCTCTGCCTCAGCCTAGAAAAAACCAACGAAACGATTATGAGCAAAAGTCTGCTCACTTAAAGATGATAAATCATCTTTGCAAATATTTCCAAATTATCTGGGAAATTATTGCAAATATAGGTACTTTAACTACTTTTGCTCTTTTTTGGCTCTGTTAGTTCTCTTTCTAGCCATTCACTTGCAGAACGTCCTTCAAAGAAGATTGATTGGTATCGCGAAAAACCCACAGTGACAGGCTGTGCAGATCTTGCTTGAAGATGCTTGCAGCGAAGAATAGAAGGCAGGAACACCGCAAAATAATGCAGAAGCAAAGACAACTATTTTTCGATAAAAAAGACCTTTCCGTCAAATTAACAACCGCAGTGAAATTCACTATTATCGCATCTCATGTTTCTGTAATATTTTGCAAATTGTTTGGACGATGCTGGATACAAAATAAACTCTGAATGAAAAGTTTCTTACCTTCTCTTTGGCAATTTTGACTTTCTCTTCAGCAATTTCTGATTTCTTTCCAACAGCCATTCTTTTCTTTTCGTTAGCTTGATTTGTCTTTGTTGTGATTTCCTCCAACAAAGTTTCACAAGCCTCTGTTTTCTCTGTCACTGCAACCTTTTGAACCTCCAATTTTTCGTTCAGTTCTACCAACTGCTCACTGGCAGCAAGTAGTTTTGACAAGCCTCCATCCAAACGACGACACTGAAAGAAGTTTGATAATCAGATTTTTACAGAATGCCCCTAAGAATCAGCGGACGAGGCAGAGATAAGTCTGCCGAGGCTGATGCAAGAAATTTGCTTTAAGTTCTGGTATATCATTAATATAAACTTCTCGTAGTTCAGTATCTTATTTGCTCTGTTTTGGTGATGCTGATTTCCTAGAAATGACTTTAAATTCACCTACAAGGTGTCCCAAAACAACTTGTGCCCCGTTTGTGTGGCAGCTGTGGAGGAGCGGTAACGTTTTTTAAACAGTTCCATAGGATGGGTTTTAACTTAGAATTTGAGCCTTGGTCTGAATAAATCTGAGCAGTACTTGCCGATTTATGGCAGAGGAAGAGCAAAATAAGTAGTTGCTTCAAAACAGCATTCTGATATTCTCTAGCAATATCAGAATCAAGTGAATTGGGAAATGAAGGATCTAGTGTTGAATTCAAATTTTTCCTGCATTTTTAAAAGGATTCATAGCGTTGTTTGTCAATGAGATTTCCAGCAACTTTCGGAATATTTAAACTTTCAGAATTCTTCTATTCCACTCTCTTTGTTTTGATTAAATTTGGGACTTTCTAGCTTACTTTTTTCACAAGCGCTTTCATTATTTGTAGATTAGATGGTAAAAATTAACGATGAATGTTGTTTGAACAATTAAGGCTTTAAGAACAAATCTGCACGTCTAGTTACTTTGCTAGATAGGAGGAGATCCTATCACAACGCACTAAAATAATGGCCTAGTCCTACTGTTTATGCCTTAATACTACGGATTTCTTTCATAGCATTTGGAATTGCCATTCACAATAATAATTTCATGGACATTTCTCTTTCTTCAATACGATCCACCTTGTCAAAGCTTTCAAAAGTTATCATATCCGTCTCGTTAAGCCGTTAAGCCTGATCTCATAGATCTTAAGTAATAACTCTTTAACCCATTGCAATATGACACAAACAACTAACCTGCTCAAGCACAAACTGATCTTTTTCCTCAAGAAGACGCATATATGTTTTGATGAAATCAAGATAATTCTTGGGAGTGACATAATTGACACGTCGAAGCTTTCTAAGAAACATTTTGCTGTAAACACCAACTGAGCCATGGACCTTGACAACATGTTCTATCACATCATCTTTGTGGTCTTCTGGGATCTTCTTTTGCTGTGAAAGGAAAGTTACAACCGAATAAAATGTCATGAGAAGCATATCCAAACAAGCATAGGTTCCAAGTCTTCAAAACTACGAAAAAAGGCGGGTGTAAAATTCAGTGACCCATTTCTTTAAACTGAATGAGTTGAAAGAAACTTTAGCCACTTTTCTATGATTCTACCGTTGGACTTTTCAGAAATCTTGAAGATTTGTCGAAATTACAACCTATTTTAAATTTCAGCTAATTTTATGATGTGACGTCATCAAATTTCTAAATCACAAACCAGAAGATTGAAAGAGGTTTGCTTGATACCATACTTAGACATTCATAAACTATTGTATTCTTGAAAATTATTTGATCTTTCGTCAACGGGTTTAGAAATTACAATAGTTTTAAGTTTTTTTCGAAAATTTTCTTGAATTCTTAAGAAAGAAGAAAAACACTGTAATTCTGAAAATATTGAAGACTTCAGAAAAGTCCAACGGCAGATTTACTGTAAAATAGTTCAAGTTTCTTTGAGGCCATTCAGTGCATACAAATAATTCATTGAATTGTACACCCAGCTTGTCAAAGATTTGAAACCTATGCTATCCAAACAAAATAACCTAAAATTTTTTTCAAAAAAATGGATTCCACGGAGGAAGGATTATGTGAATACAGGTCGGAAGGAGGGACATTTCGCTCCCAAAAATCTGGTACACCTTTGGCAATATCCTTTTGTTTACAAATTCTGTTATTTACAAAAGAAAACGTCGCTTTATAAAGACGATTACGCTAAAGATGGCGGCGAGGAAGGTTTTACCAATATGCATTGCATTCGAATTACAGAGATTAACGATTCTATAGGAATTCGATTAAAGAATGCAATGCATCTTGGTAAAAGTTCCTCACCGCCATCTATATTGAATAATCGTATATTGAATAGAACCTTAGGATCAAATTGCCTTTGATCGTTAACAATTCCCACTGGCTTGGAGAATCCTACTAACTGGAAACTAATCTTAAGCCTTGAACGCAACGTCATACCATAAGCAGCCACAAATCAACTTTCGGCACGTTAGGGAGAAAATTTTATGCAGTATGCAACTCACCACTTCAAGGAATCTAGACGCAACTGCAAAGAGTGCCTGCTGCGGCCACTCCATAAACCAATCAATACTTGTATTGTTGACCAAACCAGGGAAATTTCTGCACCTTGTCTTCAATGTATCTCCAACTGGTGACATTGCCAATACGATATGCAGATTGTTTGCACATTTGCTTACGAAGTATTGCCATACACCTTCCCGGCTAGGCCCAAGACCGACTTTCTCCGCTTCAGGACGCATCTATAGACGAAGTATCATGTCATTATTGCAATTTACCATTCGCGATGGGAGCAAGATAACCCTGAGTTCTCTCCCGTTACGAATGGTACATAGTAATGTAAATGATTTTTCTGTTGTAATTTGTCGATTTTATGGTCACAAAACAGTATCTTGTTAAAAGGTCTGTTTCAGTTAGCATGCCTTGCAAGTACAATTCCTTGGCTGGCCTTTCTTGTCACCATATAAATGGGCCATGCAAATGGCGACAACAAATGCCAAGCAAGAGATGGCATGTGCAAGGCATGCTGGGTGAAATAGCATGCGTAAAATAACAATTCTGAGAAATTTGCTTTTTGGGAAGTATATGTTTTGAAGAATATGAATTTACCTTGATTCTCTTTTGGTCAGAAATAGCTAAATTCACACTAGATCGACTTGCGTCAAAGTTTAGCATAACAATCAACGTGTATGAGCAAAATTGTCCTTACCTGAGATATAATGGCATCTTTTTCGTCATCAGGGAATAAAGCAGGAACCATTCCAGATGTCAGCATGTTATTAACCAACTCCAAGAAACCTGTGTAAAGACAATGGTGTGGTTAATGTTGGTGAAAACATTTGATGTTACCAAGAGAATATACCAAGTAAGAACAATATTTTTCTAGCATAGGCATCAGATCCTTGAAAAGATTGCACTCATATAGGGAGTCCCAAAACAATTGTAACTCGTTTGTGTGCCTACTGTTGAGGAGCTGCATATTCAGTTATCTCGGTTATTACACAGTTGCATAGATCAAGCTTCAACTTTGAGTTTGAGACCTTGTTTGAGTCAATCTGATAAGTGATTGCTGGCTAATGGCAAAGTAAGTGGCTTCTTCAAAAACAGCATGTCTTTTGTTCTCCGGTAAAGCCTTAACAAGCATGTTTTTCACGAAAGGGCTCTGGTATCGTATTAATTTTTACTACATTTTAAAAAAAGTAGAAAGTACTCTCTTACTGTAAGTTAAAAGCCTGACCTATGCAACTGTGTAAAAACCGAGATGATTCAATCTACAGTTCCTCGACAGCAGCCACACAAACGGGGCACAATTTTTTTTTATTTAATAACTTGAAAGCAACTTCAGGAACGTCGCTGTATAATTTCATTTTGGCGATTTTGATCCTAGGAAGAATTGATGACAAGTATAGAACAAACTGAAGCCATTTTTGTAAAATTTTAGATCGATGTATAAAAAATTGAAACCATCGTAAATTCTAAATTGATAGAGAATGCACGGTAGAATTTTCAAGAAAACCATAGTTCATGAATGTCCACAATATCACGGTAAGTATAAATTTGTACCATTTCTGGGGTACAGTTTAGCAATGTCACAACCCAAAACTGGTTTGAGCTCAGAAGGTGCAGTAATCCAAAAACAATCAAGATTTTAACGTAATGCAGAATTATAGCAAAGTACGTCAATTCTCTTTCACGTTACTTTGCTTTAGCTGTTGTTCAAGTCTGGGTACTCAAATGGTGCTGTGTAAAGTTTTACCTTCAAGAGAAATGTGGCATTTGGCATAATCTTTGCACATCCTGACGCTTCAGAGCAAAATCGTTATCTTAACTCAGCACTACCTCTCAAACAACTTTACACATCTCGCCTGTGAAAAGGCTAACACCTACCTTCTTGTGCAACATGAGCATCAGTAAACAAAAACACCATTTTCTTATTTTCCATTCCGAGTTTCTGATAAAGTCCTTTCAAATCTTCCCTGAAGTCATTCTCTGAATATCCCCTGCTCAATGTGATCTCAAACACCTCACATCCCGCAGTAAACGCAGCCAACCGCGTTAAGCTCTGTTTTCCACTGCCACCAACACCGACTAGAAGGGCATGTCCTTGATCCATCCGAATAACACGATGTATGCGAGTAAGATGTTCGAGTGCATCGTCAAACAGAACGAGGTTCATTGGGGTGTTCTCTGCGTTATATTCCTCCAAGATCTAGAAGGAAGGAATCGATGCATATTACAACAGAGCACGACGAAACAATAGAAATAATATGTACATTCATGATCGAAAGTAGCATGATAAAGCCAAAAACTATGAAAAAGGGCAAAAAGTAATTTATTTCTTTTATAGAGGTGAGAACTATGGAACACCCTCATAGCTGAATCTAAGCAGACACCTTCCCTGTGTGGTTTTAATAGACCTGTCCAGCTATGAGGATCTTTTCTTTTGATTTTAAATTTTGAACATCATCTTGTATAAGTTTTATGGGATGGGCCCTTGAAAACGATCTCCAGCTGCAGGGCAACCCTCCTTAGAAGAATGAAATATGACAAAGTTGAGCATGTCAACATAGTGGAAATTGGTAAAACTACAAACCTCCTCAAAAATAGCTTTAGTTGCATTATAATCAATGACATCTTCATAAAGTCTTGGTTCTTCAGGAACCAAACAATTGCGATAATCTCCATATAAGATTGGATCCCTCAAAGCAACTGCCTTGTGTTCTGCAAACTTGTCGTCTATCAGCTCCTTCAAATACCCCTGAAAGGAGAATATCAATTTTTATTCCTCATTTTATGTACATGGTGATTAAAAAAGATGTCCTTATGTTTGAAAAATCATCATAGCAAATGTACTTGCGCAATGATGATCAAATTGATTCTTCTGATAACCAAACGACCAAGGTATTTTTTGTAATTCTTTGATCATTGTCAAAATAAAAGTCTCTTACTAAGTTAAAAACCTCAATCTTGCAGAACAGCTGGGAAATGGCCTCAAACGCATGATCGCAATATTTCGAAACAAAACTTGTTAGTTTCACGCGTTTTGATAATCCATAATAATCCTATAGCATTGTACTGGAATCTTAAAACTGTCTTATTTATTCAGCAAAAAATCAATATTTGAAAGCTGGAAGGCTGTTCAAATCATTTGAGAATCTTCGTGGATGTATAGTCAAGCGTTAGAAAGGAACGTAGCGTTTGAAAGCGTTACGAGCAACTTACAACTGATGGTGTGTTTGTGGCACTGATAAAAACTTGTCTTCCGAACAAAAGGCATGTTTCTTGCAGCTTTCTTGGACTACACTTCTATTTTGCGTTTAAGGACACTCTGTTCGTCGAATGCTCATTAACTGACAATTGCTACCTATTTTTCCCTTCTCAATGTCGTAAGGTAGATATAAGTAATTTTTGTAACTCTGCAAATTGCCTCTAGAAATCTGCAAAAATTTTCCGTAAAATTTAGCTCTAAAACAAGACGGCGTCGTTTATTTTGTGCAGTTGTGACGTCCTGCCGTCTGGATGAGGATTAGCTTTACACTTATTCAATGAACGCTCCCTAGGAGATATACAAGAAATGGTTTTCGGGTGCGTTTCGTTTTAGATAACGACTTAGAAGAAAGTATAGTGAAGGAAATAAACGAAGAAATCGTGCACTTTGATACCTGTACAAGTTCTTTGTCCTTGTCATTTATCAATCGATCATAAAACACTCTTGAGCATTCATTTCTCCAAACACGAACAAACTGCGATACATCATCGAACCGATCAGGCGTGCTCAGGCATAGTCCATGATATATTCTGGAGAGATCTCTCAAGTTGAAGATGTAATGAAACTTTGATGGCGTGGGAGGCAAACTGTGAACAATCTTCGAGTAAAGTTCCATTGTGCAGTCCGTCAACGTGTTTGCCAAACTTCGAACTTCCTTTTTGAATGGAGACAAATGTCCATCGAGTATTGACAAGTAAATCTTCTTCAGTGATTCTTGAGATGGGAATGTCATGTTAAAAACACTGAATAATGAAATGAACCGAGGATCGACTTCATTTCTGCCACCGCCAGCCTGAAAAAGTATATAAAATAATGAGCCTTTTCACAACCGGTACGTGAGCCAAGAGTTCAATTCACAAAAGATTATAATCGTTTTATCTTTAAACCATAGCCTTATGTATGTCAAAAAGACACAGATTGCATCTCAGAAATGTAGTGGCACATATATCCATTAAGAATACTGTATATCAGTTATTATCACATCACCTACAACGCTGCAGCTGACAACAAGCTCAATACATTGATGTTTGACATAAAATGCCCCTTTTCGCTAAAGTCTCAGCATCCAGGTGTTTGCCCTTGAACAGAAAATGTTTAAAGACAAACATCCTGCACATATGAAAAACTATACCCATAATAGATCAGTTAGTCATATTACTATGCATTTTACACAAACATTTTTGATGCTGGTTCGGTTGAGTAGCGTTTTTGTACACATAAAATAATTCCTTTTTGTTCTGATTGGAAAATAATTCATCTTCTTTCATTTCTGTACACATAAAATAATTCTTCAGTTTCTACAAAATGTGTATAAATCTTGTTCGATTCCAACTCTCCAGTAAAGGTGTTCATATGCAACCATTACATACAAAAAAATTTCATAATCTGAGATATTCGTTCCATCTTGAAAAGAAAAACATAATCTCATTTTCCCTACCTTTCCCATGGCTGCCAAAAATCCAATGTCTCTGAAATGCTTGAATGTCAACTCTTTGCCCCTGTCGTACATTCCTCCTTTCTCCAGCAATAGCTTCATGAGTGCAATCGGCTGTTGTGTTCCGTATGTGTCGACCTAGGCAAAAGACATAACTGAAGCAATTCTCTTATAGAAAATAGAATGAGATCCTTGGGCATATATTTGTTTACAATCTAGAGCTTTGCCCGCTTCGTTATGAGCTGAATATTCGTATTGAATCGCCCTACCAGATATTTAAAAGTAATCTCTCAGTTACAGCAAAAATGCGCCAGTAAGAGCTGACTAGCAAGAAATGAAGGACAGGATTTTCAAGGAATTCCCTAGACTCATTATGTAAGTCTCAGTATCGCTCATTGCATTGAATGGGTTTTCCTCATACATAACAAAGTGTTGTGGCGCCGTGGTGTAATCCTCTGACATTGCAGCCATAACAGTCAGGCGGAGTGGGTTCGATACCCGGTAGGACCCCACCACTTGAGCGTCATGAAAAGGGGCCGCAGACTGGATTAGGTCTACTCCATTTCTGCGATCCCAGCGCTTGGTGCTAAAAAACGCAACTTCACCTTCGTTAGAAAAATACAATATCGGATTAAAAATAATGAACGAAGACAAGGAATCATGTCTTAAGTCTAGGAATTCCTTGAAAATATTAAATCAGAAAAATGCTTGAAACAGTTGATTTGATTCAGTAACTTCATTTACATAAAACAGCTGGATTGGAGCATCCTGTTGCATTATTGGCAACTTAAATTTTCCGATGCTGCAAATTCGATAAATCACAGACAATATGCTTCTAATGAAAAAATTGTTTACCTGTGGCATATTCATGTCATCCATGAAAACAAGCAATTTCTTTCCCATAGGTGGACCATATGTATCTTTCGTTCTCTTCTCGAAATTGGCTTCCAAGTTTCTTTGGACATCCATTGAAGTGGTTCGGGATGAGAAATTGATGTTTAACTGAAGCTGTTGAAATAGATGAAATATACCTCATTGATCAAGAACTTTCAAAAGAACTTTCCGGGTGCATGTTTTATACGATATGACAAAGTATAGACGATCTAATAAAACGTTTGCAAATGTTCTAAGGACTGACTTTGCTTTTGATTTGTTTTTGGAGGTTATATAATATATAATATCTATCAAGTAAATGTTCGAAATGTAATATAAAAAATGAAGAGACCTAGTTTAGCAATCAGTTTCGCTCTACACACATACATACATACATACATGGATTTATGTTAAGGCAGGTCAGGTCTGTGGCAACCAATTGGCTGGTGGGGACCTGCCGTAATTAAAATTACAACTCTAATTAAAAGAAGTAAAGATGCATTGTTACATATCTAAGAAAGAAATAAATAAAATTTTTCAGTAAAACTAAGTGTTCAATTATGTGTTCAGAAATATAAATAATCCTGTCTCCTAAAAGTTGTTGTACTCTGGCCTTTTTCGAACTGAATGTTGAAAGTTTTCTAATTAAACTTCGTATGCCGAGGCGAAATAGCAGCTCGTATCTAAATCAATATCTAATGAAAATATTTGTCGTCTTTTCTTTCACATTATTTTGCGTTGTTCCTTCTTTAAATACTTTATATCACACTTTGCTGTAACCATCTTTATTCAAGCAAGATCCGACACACAGCCTACAATCGTGGCTTCTTCTCAATTCAATTCATTTTATCAAATAAATACTGGAGATGTACCAAAAATATGCTAAAAATTTGCAAAGAAATTACTGGTTGCACTTAAACCCTACAGAAATTAAAATACTTGAAATAATTTCAAACTGTATTTCATTGATTTTCGGTATCACTTAGGAGCGCACAACACAGTTTAATAAAGAACTGAATGACGACTGAGCCTTGGAAAATGAACTTTTGCCACACCCACCACTCGTATTTTCATACACTCTTTCTACCTACATAACAATGCGACCATTTGTACATGTTGGAGACTCAATTTTCTTAAAAATTTTTGGAAAAGAGAGCAATGAGATCATCTTGCAAATTTTTTTTTCAAATCTGTTTCTGTCTGAGTTTGGTTTCAGTACAATTGCATGTCAACAGTTCAGTTACCCTTTACCTACTTACATATACTTCACTATCCAGCTTTCTTAGAAAACTTTGCACCGTTGCTGTCTTTGATGTTCCAGTCTCTCCGACCAGCACAACTGGCCTATGAATACCAACCATCAGTTCAACCAACCATTTACTCCTCACGGTATCAACTGTCGGAACGAGAATCTCATTGAACTTTACTGCCGGATCATGGACATAGTCCGGAACGACTTTCATCCATGGGATCCACTTTGCCTGTGCGGAATCAAAATAATACTCGTACAGCGTCGGTTGTGCGGTCGGAAGCTCGCCCGGACCAACTGATATTCCTTCAGCCGGGTTGGTGGAAAGTGCAGAAAGTCGTTTAACATAGCGATCGAATTTAACACGGCCGTCTTCGAGTAAACCGGCTCCTACTGACCAGATGAGGGATGTGATGAAGATACCCTCTGTAATGTCCGGTCCATGGTATGTAGCGCTTTCAAGTGATGGTAGTAAAGCATTCAGCATCATCGCTAATTGTGTGACCTGTTAGAGATAAAGATAAAGCATATTAATTTATTTCACAAGAGGTACAATAACAGCTGATACTTTACCAGATATTGGGAGGTTGAAGGCCTTGTTTAGTTAAAAAGCATCGTTCTGCCTACAATTTGGAAGCTAAAAGCAACGGAAGGCACACTCATCTGAACCAAAAAAAGCAACAACCAAGAAGCAAAAGCGAGAAAGAGCACTTTCAAGACGACCAACAAAAACCAAAACGACCAATGAAGATTTGCAAAAGTTCAAATATAAACCAGGCTATTTGGTTCGTTCTTCAACTTCCAAATGTTGATTTCTAAGGGAAGGGGTCACATAAAACAACCCGTGCGGGATGTGCCATTTGTGGGGGTGCCTTTTCAGGCAATAAATTTTAGGATTTCATGTTTGTTCAAATCATGAATATCCATAAATTTTGGGTTACCATTTTTTGTATGATCATGACTTCTTGGGCATTAAATATGATCTAATTCTATATACGTTATTAAATTTGTAGATATTTGTTACAAATTTCGGGTAAGTACTTTTTATGGCCTGTAAATCTTGGGTAATGGTCTTCAGAAAATTGATAAATGTTAAGAATGTGATTGTACGTGTCAAAATGGCACACTTTGTCGTGTACATGAAGACTATCTAAAAGAATGAAATATTCGTAAATACAATACATATCAAGCGATATTGAATCGAAAGCTCGTGCAGCAAGAAAACCTAAGAATCTCACCATATTCAGATTTGTCTGTGGCACAATGGTCTTTAACTTCTGTCCTTGTCTGCCGTCCATGATTCCGTCTAATACCAAATCGATGCACTGAGGAACATATTTCTCGAATAAGTCCAACAATACTTTCTGTTCATTCGTGTTTACTCTTGCATTACACCACTTTTCCCAGAATGGCCGATATCCAAGATTCTTTGGGTCAACATATACCATTCCGCAACGGGAAACTGTAGCTGGGGAGGCGTATCTCAGATCTGCAACCTTGACAGAAAAGATTTATTTGGTTACATTTTGATTTGCTCCAAGTCTCGCTCTTGATCAATAAACAAACGGGAGGGAAGAAGAAGAACAGGGGAAGGAGAGCGATTAGTCTCGCTCTCCTTCCCCTTTCCCTTTTCTTCTTCTTCTTCCCTCCTGTTTGTTTATTGATCAAGAGCGAGACTTGGAGCAAGTCCAGGTTACACTACGCAGATGAAAAAAGATTCAGTTGAAACCGAATGCGCATTCTTATTCATGTCATCAAAGATTTCAAATTTATAGGCAAACGTTGTGTTAAAAATTAGTCTGTGTGTACAGTAACAAGAAAAAATGCATACGAATCATAAATTGCCACCAGCTGTACGATATTATGACATCCAGCCTATAGGGTGAAGCCAAAAATAACATGTTCAGAATTTGAGTGTTTTTGTTGTGTTTTAGAGCTCAAGAAAAATTTTGAAAAAATCTAGTATGCAATTTAGAAATTTGATGCCATCACATCCTGCAAAGAGTTTAAAGATATAAGGTTGAGGTATAAAGTACCCTGTAATTTTGAAAAAATTCAAGATTTCTGTAGAGCCCGATGGGAAGAATAAATACAAGTAGCTAAAATTTCTTTCAAGCCAATTAATCAAAATAACGGGTCACAGGATTTAAAAACTACCTTATAAAGACCCAATGCTAACCATAAGCCTTTGTGGCGCCATAATCGAGTTTCTTATACAATCTGAAAGTCGCTTCTGGCCTAGGTTCTCTTGTCTTGCTTCTCTTTCGGCACACAAGGATCATGATCGGCAATGGGTCGATAACACTAATTTAAACATTTAAAAACTTGTGCTATGAAGACAGCATACCTCAAAAAGTAAAGCGCAATGTTTCTGCAGTCGAATCCTTTCTCCATTTGCCAGTGTTAGAAGCTTGTTATCATCCATGACAGAGTTCATGTTTTCAACCCACAAGGCATCCACATCTCCATCGAAAAGAATATATTTTCTTTCGTTTTTGTCAGTTGGTTTGTTCATCTCTCTGAATATATTTGACAACAAGCCATCGGTCCAGTCACGTGTTACTGGATCAAGTGTTCCATACAGTTCGATGACAGAGCATGCTTTAGCGTTCATTATGTACGATTTTGTTGGAACGCCAAGTCTGAAAAAAGGAAAATGTTCATTTTCTTGTGTCATCGTTTTCATTAACGAAACTCTATTCAGTATTTATAATTAAAGATAAAAATAATACAGTAAATCCCCGCGTATAAGAACCTACTTTTTCGAGAGCCAGGCTAAAATTGGTTCTTATTTCAAAGACTAATCTCAACGTGTAAAGGTCCTTATTTGAAGGATGCCTTGTGTAGTCCCCTTGAGAGTCTCACAAAGATGTTTAGCCCTATTATTTGTTTTGGAAGCGTTCTTATTGACCTAATAAGTAATTGGGGAGGAGAATAAAACTTTCAAAGCCAATTGGGACCACAAAAACCTTGATAACAGCAATCAAATATCAACTTTACAACCTCTGCAATAAGAACCTATGTTTCATCAGACTGAAACAGGTTCTTAATTGCAAGGCACATAATTTAGGAAAAACAGTTCTAGGTTCTTATTTTGGTAGGTTCTTATATGCGGGGATTTACTGTAGCTCGTAATCTTCTGTCGAAGAATCTCGCAAATCAGCACTGTTCTAACATAGATTCGTGAATTGTTGCCGCAGTACTGTACTGGGGTTTACTTATTCAAATGATACAAAGGAAAACTCCAACAAAGAATAAGTCCAAACTTCATTGAGTGTAATAACGAACAGCATGATTCTTATGAGCAATAAGCAGATTTTTTCTCCGCTTTATTTCGTTTTTAGAGGATGTTTTATGTGCTCACCGTCGATACAAAAAGAAGGCAATCTTTGCATCGCAAAATATTGAAGCAATACGTCGCATTTCGTCTGGTTTTTGCTACTTTTAAGGGGGCTCCCAGTGGCTGAAGCATTGAATGAAGTCGTAGGGGAACAAATATATAATAACAAAGACACGGGAAACTTGGAAAAGGAATGTTCTTCAACAATATTTGATAACGAACCTTGTTTGGGCCTGGCACAGAGTGTTGATGACAACAGATTTTCCACCACCGGTTGGACCAACGATCATTGTAGTGTGCCTTGTCAGCATTGTCTCGTACATTTGTACCACTTTGTCAACCTAAAATACAATCCACTTTGTCACCCAGTTTGAAAAGAAGCGAGAAATAAGTGTCTCTTAACTATAACATGTTTGTTTAGAGAGGAATGACGGGTGAGTTGACCAGATATTTAGTCTGAAACAGGTTAATGAAATTGTGTCTTATAGCATCCGAATAAGCAGAAAAAAGCATAACTACGCACATACTTTAGATAAATGCTCGGGGGGGGGGGGGGTAACTCAACCTATTATGTGACGGGGACGTGCCATTTTGCCCGAAAAATTGGTACCCATAATTCCGTAAATTCTGGTGGATTTTTAGGGCCATAATTCCACAAATTGAATAAATATCTGGGCCATAATTCCGGAAATTATGAAAAATCCCCTGAAAAGGACACCCATAATTCCGTGAAATGTCAAAAAATTGTGAAAATGATACCCATAATTCCGTAATGGTTTGAAAAAAGTACCCCCAAAAAAATGGCACGTCCCCGTACCACGAACAGTACTAAGGTACCCCCCGAGGATAAATGACGCAGAGTGGCTGCTCGCAAAAATGGCTGATCAGTTGCCAGTCCGACAAAGATTGGATTTTAGGTAAACGAACTATCCAATTGATAATTTGAACTCAACCAAGGAAAACAATTCCTTTTTGGATTGGCAATCGATCAATAATTCCCATGTGTGTGTCATTAGATGGCAAATATCGAACGTGTCCCTTCTCTTGTGATAATTCCGTAGTTAATCCTGATGAAATGATATCATTAATTCAACATCCATGTCATGGAGCTCACAATCGTCATTAAAATAAACAGAAGTTTAGCTCTAAACCAATAAGTGTTAAAGTTTCAGAGTTAGTCCCTACCTGTTCTGGCAATAAGATATACTTATTGTCCTTCAAACAATCTTCTACTGCATCATTGAAATTTGGATATCGCACACGTGGACAGTCTAGTCCGGGAAACAAATCAGCTATCAGTCCAAGGAACAATGGAACATCTTCAAAGACAAATTTTGGCAGATTCATGTCACGCAGTGCACGCATCAGCACAACATCCTACGGAAAGAAAAAGACAATGAATAAATTTATATACCGTAAAAGCTCTATTAAGCCCCCCCTCTCTATTAAGCCCCCCTCTCTAATAAGCCCCTCCCCTGTGAGTCAAAATTTGAAATAAGCCCCCCCCTCTCTTTTAAGCCCCCCCCTTATACAAAATTCTAGAATTTACCAAATATTTTCCATTCATTAAGCTACACTACCTTCCATGTTAATTTTGGCACGTTTTGGAATAAAAACTGTGTCGAATTTACGTATTTCAGCCGTAAAATTGTACCTTGATTCCGCAAACTATGGGATAAAAGAACTGAAAAGCTACCAAATATATCCTTGTCACTTGATTTTGTGAATAAGCCCCCCTCTCTAATAAGCCCCCCTCTCTATTAAGCCCCCCCCTCTGGAAGGTCCGAAATTAAATAAGCCCCCCGGGGGCTTAATAGAGCTTTTACGGTAATATGTAACAATAATAATAAATAATCTATTTAAAGTCGGCGAATAGCAGTAGCAATGAGAGAATTAAGCAAGCCACACAAAATATCCAAGTACTACAAACTGATACTATAAGAAACCTAGATATGAAACAATATATTTACATCATTACAGCTACAATCATACATTTTGATTGTTTAATATTTCTTTTAAAAATCTCCAATGATTGGGATCCTTTAATTTCAACTGGCAGAGTCTGCCATACCTTTAGACTATACAATCTAGTCCTGGCTTTAGGTAAACAAGATTGTTATTAAAAAGACGGTTATACAGCACATTTAAAAGTAGCATCTCATACAACTGACTGCTTGACAGAATTTGTAAATTCTACATTCCATTGAATTTGTCTATAATTTTGCCGAAAGGACAGAGATGTCTTACACATTACCTCAGGGCAGCCATTTAATGCAGAGCTCCTCTCTCTTAGGATCTTTAAAGAACAAATGTCAATGCAAGTCACCTGACCGTCAAAATTTTGTCACAGATATCGCAATTTTTCATATTTTCATCCCTTATACGCAGATGCCATGGCTAAACGTGTGAATGTGTCCAGTAGACATCACTCGCTTGGATACGAAAATCTTATGACTTAGAAATCAGAAAAAATAAAAGTAAAAACAACAGATTTTTTAAAAGTTGTTTCGATTGGGCTTGTCAGGATTTCTATCTACTGAAAGCTAGTTTAGGCCCAGTGTGCTGTGCATGCTGCATCCAGGCATGGGACCCCTAATTTAACGCCCCTTTCGAAGGACGACGAGGTGAGTTGTGAGGTCAGGCCTCCAAGGTCACCAATCCGGAGTCTGACCTCACTCGACCGAGCTTAACTTCAGTTACCTGACAAAAACTGTTTAAGCCACTCGGCCATTCACCCTGTAGACTCACCAGGTGCAAAAATTGAACCAAGGAGTATTTTACCAACCTCGGGCAGATCAGGAGATCCTCTTTTCAATTCACCAGCCATGACTAAGACTGCTTTCAATGCTCTCAAACCAAAATCATAATGAGATTGTTTTGATAACTGACCAGCAGCTAATTTGTACAAGACTGTCATCTTTTTTGCTAGGACCTTGAATGATAAGAATTTTAATATACTGTAGTTTAATTCTAAGCATCCATTTCAATATCATACAGGTTTCTATTACAGAAACGAAATCATCTCCAAAGCTGAATCGTCCAGTTCATATTTCCTCATTGTAATCAGTCCAAGGTCCTCATTGTAATCAGTCCAAGGTCCTCATGGTCCTCGGTACTTGCAACAAAGTTCACGGTTTCTTACTATATCAACGGCCTGCGTCTTTCCCACCTTGAGGACCTTGAAATTTTTAATATCTGACCTTAAAGGGTCCTTGTCATCCTGAGCCATTTGCATGCAACATTTACAATTTCATCTTTTTATTCTTATTTTTCAAAATTTACTAAGGCAGATAAGCATGCCTTACTTGTATCGCGCAGAATACAAGAACTTTTTTAAAGATTTATTGTACATTGTAACAACTTGCATTTTACGAATAAAATTGAATTAAGTTGCCTGCAAAGGATCTTGGGTGAGAATAGCTCTTTAAGTGTAATCCATCGTAAAATCACCAAAATCTATATGAACTGATGTAATTCGACGAATTAGTAAATTACCTTTGCCATGAGGAAACCTTCTGAGAAGAGCATAATTTCACAAATTTGTTGAAGATCTGGTACAATACAGACAACGGGTCTGAATAATGCTTTTACGCTTTCTGGCAGCTCCGTTCGACCAGCATAACCTGGATTCATGGTAATAAAGATTCCCATCCGGTGATCCAAATTGATCTCGGTACCTTCAAACTAGAACATGACAATATAGGGTTAAGATGAATTCTAATGAATACTATACAGCTGTGTATGATGATATGAATCAAGATATTTAATAACTTATGAAAGGGAAAGCAAAGCTGCTAGAAATATTGATGCACGTGTAAAAGAACATTAGCAGAATTTATATATTTTCATATCTAAATTTAAAGGGAGTACAAAGACCAGCGTGCGTTGCGCGAAGTCAACGATCTGCTCTGCACAGCTTCCAGAATAACTGACTGTACGAAATTCACAAAAACAAAGACAAACGATGGCAAAGGCTGCTGGTCTTTGTACTCCCTTTAACTATCTGTTGTAAGGAATTTTGTGTAAATTATTTACTAATTCAAGAACTTGTATCTTAGCTATAAACTAAGTATATTTTTATCAACTAGGTATTCCTTGGCAAAGCATAGGGCTCATGTCTTTCAAATTTTTGAAAAGGTGGGTGTAAAATTCAATTGCTTTGTCTTTGAGCAGCATTGCTTGAAAGAAAATGAGGGTACTAATTTTGTTGAGAAAATTAATGGTAAATTTTGAACAAATTAAAATCATCATAAATGCCAATGTGATAGAGGGAAAATGATACAATCTTCAAGAAGCCACAGTTTCTGAAGGCCCACAATATGATGGCTAGCTAAAAGTCTTTTACTCTGTGGGTCTCGAATTTACAGTTGATTTGTGTAGCATAGGGATCAAATCTTTAAAAAGGCGGGTGTAAAATCCCTTTGCATTTTTCTTTGAATTGAAGTGGTTGAAAGGAACTTTGGGCAATTTATTGTAAATCTGCCGAGGCAATTTTTTGATAATATGATTATTCTCAAAATGGCGGCATTTCGATTATTCAATACCGCCATTTTGGAACTAATTAAGATGTCCAAACAGTTTCCATGTCAGATTGACAGCAAAGTACGGCAACTTCCTTTCAAGCAGTTTAATTCAAAGAAAAGCTGTAACAGAATTTTACAACCACCATTCTAAACTCCTGATTTGTTTCACCTCAAGAGTGAAAGACACACTTCATCATAAGGCCTTACTTGCAGTCTTTTTAGATTGGTTGCAATAGCGTTTTGCAATGTTTTGATTTGTGTTGAGATGACAGACAAGACTGAGACATCGATTCTGTTGAATTCATCGAAGCATCCCCAAGCACCACATTGTGCAAGACCAGAGAAGATTTTGCCAATTGACTGAAAATTAGAAAAGATTTTAATAATTATTTTGCCAATTGACTGAAAATTAGAAAAGATTTTAATAACTATATTATATACAGCTGTAACACAAAATGTATTGGAAACTGGTAAATATAAACAGTATATGCCTTGAGCACATTAACATGGCTTTCCTGCCTAAAAATTCTTGCTTCGAAAAATTGTCAGCTTTAGCTCAAGAATTCAAATCATATTGGAAAGAATTCTTGTCATCTTCTGTACTGTAGGGATGGAATAGGGATGCACAAAGATAGATAGATATCGCGCTTCCCAATTCTGTAGAATGGAATAAAGCAACAAATCTCTTGTAACTCAAATGCTGCTGCTTTGCAGACCATCAATGTCGAGTCTACAGCAAATCAAACGATACTCAAGGCAGAGCAACCAGTGACTGGAAAAATTGGCACAAATTATCGTCCCCCATTCATGTATCGCATCGCAAAACTTCACAATACCGCTTATTAATCTATGTCATTCAAAACAGAACACCAGCAGCCCAACGACCGTGTTGGCAAACTGAATTTATACCCCAAATCTAACGCAAGGTACCATAAAAGTATATTTTGACTGAATTTCTTAGCAAATTATTGTTATGTAAAGGACACTGTTCTAGCAGCCTGAGGCAAAAAATTCAATTTATAGACAAAACTGTCACATATAATATTCACTGTACTCACCTTAAAATCCATTCCTTCTCCACAATTTGTAACAACGCAGAGTAATCCAAGCGCCTTTGCTAAATCCTTTGTTGTTTCCGTTTTGCCAGTTCCTGCAGGACCAGCCGGTGCACCTCCAAGGTACATTGACAATGCCTATAGCAAATGGAGGACAAAACTGTGTGAGCAACGGACAACAGGGACCTGTCTCCGTCATTCATTTAAAATGATAATTATGTGACATGAAGATTTTTCTGCAAATATTTTGGGGACTTTTTTGTGAAATTTGGAAAATTTCAATGAAAATTTTAAGCCATTTCTTAGAACAGTGCAGAGTGAATAAATATTTCAATTTCCAGTGGCAAATGACATTTTGTGGAATTTCAGCTATCTTTTGAAATTAGGTATTTAACTGTAACAAAATTCATCGTCGAAAAAGAACTTTTGGTCAAGTAAAGGGAAAGTAGACCATCTCGCAAAAACATACGACATTTTGCTCAAGAGGTTAGGTTCTGGCCAGTACCTACTGTACCAATCGAGAGGATATGATATGATATGATAATAAACACAATTCCATTTACATGGTTTTTCGTTGTGCGTGAAAGGAAAAATTTAACAAATTTACAAAAATTAATGGTAAAACCCTAAGAGAGTTTCTCTATGCGACCTAAGAGAGTTTCTCTATGCGAAATATGAACCACGTGAAAAAAGAATTTATATAACCTTCCCAAGAGAAAAGTGATACAATTTATTTCTGTCCATTTTAGAACAAAAGATTCTGGCAAAATTTCGATTCATATTAATCCCAGCTTGTGAAGGGAAACCAAACGGATACAGGAATAATATTAGTCTGTAACTTTATTCTTAACATATCATTTATAATAGTTCGTTTTGACTTTTTAATGAACAGAAGAAATTTTAACAAATGTATACCTGTGTTATGGTCAGGTAAATCCTGTCCGTAAGGGGTGTAATAACAAGTCGTCCATTCAAACCCATATATTCGTATCCATAACCAAATTCTCCAGTGCACTGCATAACAATCAGTTCATCAGGCTCCTTCTTCCAGTAAAATCGAAGCTGACTCTCCCATTCAAACTCTCTTGAATCCATGATACTACAAATAGAAAGAAGGGTCAGAGGCCCATGAAAAAGCTCTCGTTTAACCACTTATTTAACAGTTTGGGAATACAAATATCTGTAAAAAGTACCATTACAACTTCCTGACGAAGAAGAAAGTACGTACGCCTATCATTCGCTAATCTTCTAAAGGAGCACTACAGTTGTTGCATGCGACTATTCCTGGTTCAGATCCCACAGTCGGTGTTGCTTTTCAGGGCCATGATACAATGTGGGAGAGCATACAAAACCCCAATCTGTGTAGAAAAGTAAGTGTTTTCTGTTTGTACAGCATTCAATGGGCGAGAATAAATCTTGGGAAAGTTTATCTTCACATATCATTGATGATTAGTAACTTCCCAGCACCTAAGCATGCCATTTGACCGACACAAATCCCAATAAAGTTTGTGCAAATTTTATATTGCAATGTAATACATCAAATTCTCGTACCTGTCGCGAACGAATCGATCGATGATGTCTCTAGCATGTACTTCAATGATCAAGACTGTATTGTATTTCTTCCTGTCGTTGCTTGACAAATTGGATCGAATCTAAACGATCAAGACAGAAAGAATAGCTCGGATAACTGTAAGCATCTTAGGGAGACGGTTGATCAACCAATTCGTGTCTACTGTACGGCAGTCTATTTGCAGTTGAGGCTGATTTTGCAATTGGTATTCTATGACACAAATAGTAGGTGTCTACGTTTTGTTTTGACCTGTTATGCCCCATTCACACAGAAAAGTTAAACCTGGTTAAACTAAACCAGGTTATCGAATTGAGCCTTCTAATTGGTCAGTCCAGCAAATCGAATGCATTTGATTGGTTGAAATCTAACTTGCCAGGGAGTAGTCATGATATCTTGCTCCTCCTGGTATCGTCCTTGTAGTGTGGTACAGTAGTTCATAGTTAGTGTCTTAGGTAATTTCGTTACTGTAAACTTTTTAAATTGAATATATAAAGAAAAATCTAACTTCGCCTTGGTAAAGCTGGTTTAGCTTGCCAGTGTGAATAGGGTATAGCTGTCTTATGAAAACGTCGTTATCTACATAGGAGTTTTTGTCCATACTGCAGCAAATTTTGCCGGTTCACCCTTTGGGAAACGTCTCTTAAAAACTTTACCAATTGATGGTAAAACTTTAGGATGACCATCGTAATTCAATTCAGCTTTCTTAACAGAACACAAAAACCTAACGCAGAACATAACATAACAATGCTGCGAAACAGGCATAACAAATTCCCCATTCACATTTGCAAATTAAACCAGCTTCACCCAGGCTGGGTTATGGAATGTGGCTTTCTAACTGGTCAATCCAGCAAATCGAATGGATTTGATTGGTTGAAATATAACCTGGTTTAGATACAGCTCCTTAAATTTAGTCAGTTTTGAATGAAGTAAAAGATTACAAACCTTCACGACAAGATCATCAATTTGCGAATGCATCTTATTGGCAAAATTCTTCATTCCCATTTTGTCTCCTTTTCGAACTTTTTCAAAAACATCTTCAACTTCCCAAGTCCACCAAACTTGACTGCCAGCTAATACAACCATTCCTTGGTACTGTAACATCCAATCAGGCCTAGAATGACATTTTAACTTCATTAAAGGGAATGTGCAATGGTAAATACTCTCCGGGGAAGAAACTTTGGCAGGAAGAAATTTTGGCGTTTTGCACGATTCGGCCGGAATTTGTGAAAGTTTATTCCGCGAAAATTCCAAAAATTTGAAATTCGCGAAAGTTTATTCCCGCAAAATTTGCAAAAGTAAAGAATCAAACATTTATGTACTTAAATGGAATCGACATGGTTAAAAGCTGGCCCGGGCCAGGTTAAAAATATAATATCTTGAATTTGATAACTTACGAAGTGTCGCTTCATTGTGGAGCCAAAGAAACGATGAATATTTTGGCGTTTTCTATAGCCTATTTATAGCGACTACGAGATATAGCTATGTCTATTCCCTTTAAAGATAAATGACGGATACATAGCGTCAAGTTTAAAAATAGAACAAAAGATGGCCGCCTGCCATCATTTATCCAATTGATTTGATAATCTCTCGATATCATCAAATACAATCGAATACAATAGACTATATTTAGATTGCCCAGACCCATGCTTTAAGTTGCCTTATATCTTCCGGTATTTGTCTTTAATCAGATATTCATCTTCCTATCTTTTAACAACAACCCTAGGGCTCTCAAGCATAGTGACACGAGTTTCACAAGGGGTGAAATCCAAATACATTAATTAATTTTGATGTTGCAAGCCATTATCTGTGTAGAAACAAGCTCTACTTTTGGTGAAATTGCCTCGCAGCTCTCGCAGTAGAAAATCTGATGAGTCGTCGTTCAGTGTCGGGGTGTTAATAAGACGTAACGTTTGTTAAAACTTGCCCCGCAACGCCATTGCACGTTAGCTTCGTGTAAAGTTCCTCGTGTAACAGGGCCTTGAGTCCTACGTTTTGCAGCATGCCCCCCCCCCCCCACTCTTTACCAGATTTGAATACTTCATAGTCATATTTCTGTCTAGTCATGCTGATTTCGATTATTTCATTGCACTATCTGGGCACATGGCTAATTACCAGGGCTCAAAAAATTCTTGTCGTTCCTGGTAGCAAGCTGAGCAGCTTTGTTTCTTCTTGCGTGCTCTCTCCTTCTTTCTCAATATACAGCCCGTTTTCTCCCTGATCCTTTTTCCCGTCCTTTCGATCCCTTCCCTCCTTTCTTTCTTCTCTCTTCCCTTCCTTTCTGCTTCTTTTTCCTTGCTCCCCTACTTTCTTCCTGGGAAATTTGAGCATATCGGCTACCTTCCTGATAGCGCCGCTATCACGCTATTTCGTTTTTTTAGCCCTGCTAATCACATGCGTCGATTTCCTTTCAAACCGAAATTAAACTATGATTCACCTTGTAACTTCATGGCAATAGTGAAAGATTGCTTCTTTAGTAATCAATCTGTTTGTTCTTCTCATTTCTTCTAGAACTTTCGTCATCCAATCTTCAACTCTGCCTTCAGCAGGGACTGCTTGTCTGAACTCCATCACTTCACCTTCACTTGAAATCATCGCTGTTGCTACCTTTTCATTTCCGTTCCCATCTTGGAAGCGAAGTTTTGCAATGTTGTCGAACATCTGTACGTAAAAAAGGAGTATGTCTTTACAAATCTATAGAGGGGATTTGCTCCATTGTGCCATGCTATTTGGAATTGTAAAATACCAAAGGAGAGCTGTGCTTTTGCGGGCTATTTTGAGACCTGTAAATGTTTGATCACCCAAAAGCCTTGCATTAAGAAGAATAGGCATCGAGTCTCTACAAAACTTTGAAATTAGTCATGTAAAAATGATGATGAATCCGGAAAACGTAGCTTTGCTATAAATCTTAGACTTAGAATAAGAACGAAGACGAGGAAAGACGTTTCTTGCTTTTTGCTTTCGTGATGAAAATAAAATTCAGTTACATGATGATGAAAAACTTTGACAATCCAGTTCAGATGATGAAAAAAAAAATTTGACAGTCCAGTTGAAAATGAGATTGTAAGCCTCCGCTCGCTACGTTTTTCAGTACGAACCACAAAAACCTTACTCCAGGGTTTAGTAAAACATGACTGCTTACCTTTATCATGTGCTCCTGTACACAGGTTGGTTCATGACTTCCCAAAATTGACAAAAGTTCGTCATCAGAGATGAAGAAAAATCTTGGAAAAGCGTTTCGCTTGCTATCCAAATAATCGTTCAAACTTTTCTGGCATTTTTCCAATCCAGTTGCCAAGGATTGCATTGTTTCAAGTCGATCTGGTGCATGGCAAGATTCCAATACTTTCGAATTTTTGGCTGTTTCGTTCATGATCTAAGAGCAAATGAGACGTTTTAAAATACGAGTATTTTGCTGACGCTGATTCATCGTGGTACGTTAGGTTAGTGGTTGGTGCGCTTGCTTTCTTTGCAAAAGGTTGAGGGTTCAAGTCCTGGGCTGACTGTCTGCGTGTGGGGGGGCATCACCACTGATCCTAGAAAATTATGTGTGCTTCTCTCCTTAGAGAATAACCTCTCCTTGGAGCTTCTTTCCTTGAAGAATAATACGTCTTTGGAATGATGTGCCAATGGGAAATGGTCGTGCTTGGCTTCGGCATCGGGCCTCTGTACATAAAAAAGACCTTTGAAAAAAGGGCTTGATGTTGACAGCAATAAAACATATTACAGTGCATCTGTTAGAAACATGCTTTTAACGATTCATAAAACTACATTTAAATCATTTTCTCCTATCCCTTGCAAACTTTCGAGATCTCGAAGCGATTAAGTTTGTTGAACATGATTCTTTAAGTCGAAATTGAAAGATCATAAAACGCAACTTAATGCATACTTTCGTGATGTCTTTTGCAAGTCTAGCATTTTACGAACAGAGAAATAACAATCCCTAATCTCTTCAGGAAAGTAGGAAGCATCTTAAACTTGGGGTGGCACGACACTTCGAGGGCACTTTTTTCCTTAAGAAAAAGTGGGCATTTTCTAAAACAGGGCACTTCTTTGTTTATTGCAAAATCTTGGGGGCACGTGCCCCCAGTGCCCCCAGTGCCCCCCGGTTCCTACGTCTATGTCTCTTGTACCGTGGCTGTTTAACGTAGGATATTACTGTAAAGACAAAATTTAGGGCTAAAACCACGTACCTTTTTGAAGACCTTGTCGATATCGTCAAATTTCTTTGCCTCCTCAGGCAACTGTGACCTGATATCACCGCCAATGAAGATACTTTCAAGATACATCCATTTTCGTTGCACTACCATCCATACCTAATGAAATTACCCAAAACAATTACATTGAAATATGTCGATGCAACCTTCAAAATCACAAAAAACTCTCTTTTATTGTCCATCTGAATGTCAAGAGAAACACCTTTATACTGTGATAAGAAAATGTGAAAGATAAAATATCGCATGATGGACTGATACAACATGGACTAAATTCGAATCCCCTAATAGCCTCCCTAAAACTGAAACAGACTTAAGGCCAATAGAAAATGGTCGTGCCAACCAGCAAATGGCCTGAAATGACTTTCTTACAGAGGAGCAAAGTCATGGAATATTTCATTTGTAAGTTTATTTCACTACCCTTCCCACTTAAAAATCGAAACATGAAACATATGTAAAGTTATGAAACACATCATTCTTTGCCATTTAGGCTGGCTCACAGACACCTTAGTTATCCAGCCAAAGATTCTCTTCAGTGTTCAGTCTCTGAATACTGCTTTCCCTTGGCAGTGAACGAGATTCCTTTGAACAAAGAATCTGAATTGATTTCTTACCTCAACAACTTCACTGATATGTGATAAACTCTTCTCCCAATCATTCACGCTTTTAAGGAATGGTCCAACGAACCGTGATGCTGTCATACTTTGTAAGTTCATTGCGTTATCATCAAGAATTTGAGTGATCTCGTCAACAGCACCAAGAATATAGCCTAAAATTAATGAAAAGCCGTTGAGAATGATTAGGAATGCTTATAAAGCTAAATCAAATGTTCAGTAAAGACCTGTTGGTAACCAGAATCCTTTGTGGCACCAAAGTCGACGTTCACATCATCGAGAGGTCTTTTTCTGGCCTAGGGTTCTCTTTGTCTTGCTGGTCATTCGGTGCAGAAAGAATCACACTTGACAATGGGAAATTTTTCAGAAAACTTTTCAAAAGCGTCGTCTGATACTGATCACAACATTCAGTACCAATTTGACGATTTTTTACATAACTCAGAAGATCAAAACAGATTTTAATAGGAGTTCTCGGGTGGACATTGTGATGCATCCAGCCCATTTAAGGATTAGGAGTTAAACAAGCATTGATGGTTTTTAAATATAGATACCGTAAAAGCTCTATTAAGCCCCCGGGGGGGGGGGCTTATTTAATCTCGGACCTTCCAGAGGGGGGCTTATTAGAGAGAGGGGGGCTTATTCACAAAATCAAGGGACAAGGATATATTTGGTAACTTTTCAGTTCTTTTATCCTATCATTGGCAGAATCAACATACAATTTTACGGCTCAAATACATAAAATCGACAAAGTTTTTATCCCAAACCATACTAAAGTTAACATGCAAGGTTGTGTAGCTAAATAACTGGAAAATATTTGGTAAATTCTAGAACTTTGTGCAAGTGGGGGGGGGGGCTTAATAGAGAGGGGGGCTTATTTCAAATTCTGACTCAGAGGGGAGGGGCTTATAAGAGAGGGGGGCTTAATAGAGCTTTTACGGTATATATAAACCAAAGCGAAGGATACCTCTTTCCTGCGTTCCTTTCATGTATTTTGAAACTGAAAATTTCATATTGTTCCATGTTTCAGCAACTTCATTGATGCCTTTCTCAACACTCAGCTCCTTCGCAGCACTAGCTGTGATATCTGCAATGATGTCATGGAAACGATGCAGTTCCATTGCGAACATGTTTTCCAGTGTGAATGTTTCTGGATTCAGATCAAAGTCCATCTGCGTCAGTTCCATCAGTTTACGCCAATGCCTTGAAAAGAACAATAAATAATCCTGAATCAGTTGGTAGAATGGGGTTTTTTATATTACCAACAAATAACTTAATACCAAAAAAGGCGAAATTCTACTGTACCACTCACAGCAGGAAAAGACATATGGTCATCTGGTCGTCAATGTGAATGAAAACTTGCGATAGCAACACTTAAACCAATTAAAATATATAATTTAGTTAGCTTGGTACCAAATAACCACAAATACTTATATTGTTTCAAGATGGAATCCAAGCTAGTTTAGGAAAACATCTCAATCGTTTTCAAAATTGATTATTTGGTATCGAGTAGACTTGCCCCAAGTCTATTTCGTCATTCGTCACTGTTTCAGGCAGACTTCTTACAGATGACAAAATAGACTTGGGGCAAGTCTAGGTACCAAGTTGCCCTAATGTAACTAATGATGAGCTGAGAGCGAGAGGGGTTGTTGCTGTTAGACATTAAACCAAAAATACTGTGTTGCTTCGATGAATGCAATTGTTGCTTCGATGAATGCAATCGTTGCTTCCATAATGGCTCTGTTTGCTACTATTTTTCAAATCATGGAGGGCTCCCAAACAGAAGCAAACTGTACAGCACCTTTGAATCCAACTCAACTAAGTTTATGCCAGATATTTGTTTGGATCGAAAGATATGAATGGAACTTCAGGTAATTATACTTTTTGAATTTTTAGAAATATCATTTATTTTTAAAAATTATAGTCCTGAAATCCTAATACAATCTGCAGTAACATGGAAAATCGTAAACAGTAAACTAACATTACCTTTCTCGCAGGGCTTCACTCTTGAGATCAGAAAACAGTGGAATCGAGTTCTTGAATTCTTTCATCCTTTCTTCGATAATATGACCGATGGGTAATGCTTTTATTTCACGTGGCAATTTCCTCAATTGTTTGATGAACCCATCAATGCCATCGGATAGGATATTCACATCAAGATTCGCCCATAATGTGTTTGCCCATTCATCTCTTGCAGCCTAGATCAACAGAATAGAAATTCTGAATCTAATGAGAAACACGCTGTTCTCTATATTTCTACCTAGCATGCGAAGGTAGATACTAGGGCATTCAGAAGCTAAGTTAATTGAAGCAGTGTCTTGGTCTTTATCCTCTCGACGTGACCACAACTCGTGATTTCTTTAGCCTGGAATTGCAGAGAGCTGGTGACTCTCCTCACTTTGTGTAGCAGGGTCGGCAGGGCGGGGACTCGAACCACCAACCTTCAGATAGGTAGTCGAGCTCGCTAGCACTGAGCTATCCCTGCCCACAAGAAACATAATTTAAGACAAGAATATTTAGCATTAAAGTGGAAAAAATCTCTATGAAATGGAAAGTTGAGGGAAATTGTTTTTTTCTGCAGCAAACAGATGAGCTAGCAGTCATAAGAATATGAATCTGGGGTGACGCCACAATTTGACCAACACGGGGGCTAGGCTCCCGAACAGGGGGGCTAAACTTTCAAATCTAAAACAGATTATATTATGATTCAAATCAGATCCTCTATTTGATATCCCAAAAAACTTGTTGCTTCTTACCGAACGGCGAAAGGGCTAGAGCTCCTCGGCGGAATGGCTGTAACCTCCAAGCACCCCACCTGCATACAACTCTCAATGTAAAGGGCGGACGGGCAGTTTCTGACCCGCATGAATGTTTAATGGTACTTTCACAAACCAAATTAAATTCGTGAATTCAAAATATCCTTTAGGAGAAGTCATATTTATTTGGAAACTATCAAACCATGTTCATGGTGTTCTTGGTTTCAATTAAATCTGATATCAAAATTCACTCGACTTGAGATTGGCTTTATGTAATTTTTGTTGGTAAACTGGATAGCTTAAAAAGGCAACACAATCGCTCTAACCTTTTGTTTTTCATAAATTGCATATATTTGCTCCATTCCTCTGATTTCTCGTTCTGTTTGTTGCATATCTTGATACATTGTAATGTCCAGGCCGAACAGTCTTTCAGCATTGGTCAATTCTTGTCTTTCTTTCTCATATTTCTTGAATTCATCTCTGTATTGCTTCAGCAACTCAACGCCTACAAAAATTCAAGTGATATTGGGTGAGTCAAAAGAACGAACGATGTTTGAAAAAAAGCTGTTCCGTGAATACCAAACCAATCATATTGACAAATGTCTTGCACTATAGCTGTTTAACGTAGAAGATTAAGTATCTTGTATCTTGAAAGTATCTTGAAAATTAAAAGAACTTAGGGCATGATTAACCCTTGTAAATATTAGGCCAGCCCTCTTCCATGGTTTATTCCACGTGAAATGTCAGTTGCTATAAGATGGAAGTGGGCAAGCCCGGTGAGCGAGCTGCCTGCTCTGATGCGAGCGGGCTGCTTTGCCAAACGGGCTGGCTCACGTCCATCTAATCGAATCAAACCAAACCAGCCCGGTAAGCGGGCTTAAAAAGCACGCAGGAACATGCGCAGTTTCCCTACATCAATCCGTGCAGCTCTTTCCTCATATGATACCAATCGAAATTCCATTCGGCAAACGAGTCAGCATGTCTACCAGGCCAGCTACTTCCACATAATCAGGCCCTTCGATATGGAAATTTACCTGGCTTAACGAAGCCTCCCCTTTCCGGCATTATGCGCTCCAAATATGGGCTCCCCTCCAGAGTTAAGTGCTCAACATTTATTTGCTAAATTTTGATTATAGAAGCTAACTTAGTGACATACCTTCATCCAAATTAGTTCCGACTGCACCAGGACCTTCAGTCATAAAGCTTTTCCTGAATTTGCTTACTTCTGCGGTGAACTCTTTAACTTGCTCCTTTGTCAACTATTATTGAGAAATCGATACATACAATAAAGCCAAGGGTGATATGAAATGCACAGTTCTTACCTTCCAAGCCCCTTCAAAATCACGAGAAAACTCAGAGTAAACTGTGCTAAAGAAAGCTGCAAGGGGAAACAGTCTGCAGAGGCAAAATTTAGGTTATAATAAAAGGGGAAAAGGTGATGTTTACAGAGATGTGAAGACAATGAATGCCATTGAAAGTTGGAGGGCACGCACTGCCAGTAACGTACGAACAATTTCTCGTAGAAAACAGACACCAATACATAGTAGAAACTTGCACCTAGTAATGTACAAATCCTCCTCCATTGGATCTTGATTAAGATTTTTTCATATTACCTTTCATACAGGAAGCACGGAAAGTTATGACGATTTCAGTTGCTTCATTTTCTCAAAAAGGGCATTCAGGAGTTTTTATTACACGGATAGTTTTGCAAGCTTTTACATTTTTTCCTGCAACGTATTCTTACCTGTCGATTATCTTTTGGTTGTTATCTGATAAATCGTTTACTGCGTTAATATAAACTTTCAGGGGAAAGATTTCGGACAATAATCTTCGGACAAAAAAGCTGCGGACAATTTTTGGAAAATCGAGAATCAAATTATTTTTTCAGATCACTGCACTGGTAAGATCTTTCGCTTAACATGAGTTATGTTTCCATAGAATTAACCTAATTTCTACCAAAGACTGCCCCTGAATTATTATTATCAATTTCTTTTTCGTTGGCTAAAATAACTGATAGCTAAGAATATTCAGCTAATTAATGAATGATTCAAATCAAACGTGAATGATTCGAATCATCAGCAACAAATATAACAAAAGCCTAGAACCTAATCGTTGACCGCCGAAACCTTTAGATCTTGGCCTCTTGGAAAATGCTTGAAAACTGTGTTCCTTGAAGTAGTCTTTGAAGAAATCGCTGTCTTTGAAGTCCAAGAAAAGTGGCGGACATTGTTATTTCTTACAAGCAAAACTTTCGTCAAAGAAAACATTTCAGTTGCGGCATATGGTTTATGAGCCACAAATCTAATTATAAAAACCAAGCAGATGTACCTCTGTGAATTTTGTTTTCACTGATATGAGGCTATGATCGACGTCTCTGCCTTGTTGGTATAGTGCTTCCCAGATGTTTGAAATATTGTTTGATAACTCCAATTCAGCTTCAGGTATCTACAGAAACAAAACAGATATGCTCGTAATGTAAGATATGAAATTTGCGGAAATATCTATGCGAAGCTGGATGCGCTGGACTGCTTGAAGCTTCTACGGTTTTCATGGAGCCAAATAAGGCTCTCTTTGACTGTACTTTAACGTAAGTGGAAATCTTTCCTTTGCTTCAACATTCCATTAATTTGCAATTCAAAGTAGCTTGATCTATTTGACAAAATTCATTGGCTTGCTATGGAATCAACTTTTGATAATTTTTCAAAAAGGAGTACTTTTTTGGGACATCCAGTGCGTAACTGCCTTCGTATGGTGAGCCGTTTCGACTGGGAAAAAGGAAGAAAGCTTGGAAATATTCACCTCAATATCGTACATCCTCAATGTGCGATACCTTTCTTGAATATCAAATATCCGGAATTCAACATTCAGTTGTATGTCTTTGATTTTGGCGATGATGCTGAGGACGAATTTCAGATCCTCAAGAGTGTCAGGAGCACGAACGAGGTCGTTTGACAGCGCCTACAATATAATGATCAGGTTGAAAAATTTTGTCGACACACATAAAGCTTATTAATCAAATAGTTCTACCTTTGCTGAAGGTGAAGTTGCGGTTTTTAGCGCCAAGCACTGGGATCGCAGAAGTAGCTTAGCGCTAATCGAGTCCGCGACCCCTTGTCATGACGCCCAAGTGATTGGGCTCTACCAGGAATCAAACCCACTCCGCCTGACTGTTCTGGCTGCAAAGTCACAGGGTTACACCACTGCACCACAACACCTTCAATACCTAAGCTGGCATGCTAAGTAACAGTAATCATCAGTCTGTTGGAATTACTGAATTCTTCAGAAGCCACAAGCTTTCAAACGTGTGAACAATATTCTGATTCACTTTGCATAGTCTTATAATATAAATCATAAAGACTTCCATCTACGTTATTTTTTATATCATAGACCTTTGAAACTTACCTCAAGCTCCGATTTCAATCCAAGCAAATTCTCTTTTGCACTTTCATTTAACAGTTTACCAAATTCCTTTGTCCATTCTCGAGCAGAATTCTGAATGCTGATTGCCAATGGTTCAAGGTTTAGATGGATGAAATCGAGGTCTTTTGTCATGCCTTGAGCTCCAATCTAATAACATTAAAGATAAAAGAAAATGATCAAGTTTCTAAAAACAAAACAGAGTTTCCACTGGCCTGCCTACGTCATCTAAAAACACGAAACAATGGCAGATCCTAGAAACTGAACAGTTACTTTTTTATATTTAACATGAAGTTCTACAAAGACGAAGTACCTAAGGCCAAGCGTGCACAAATTTCAAACCTGCCTTGGAACGGTAGAATTCTCTGAAAACCTGCCTCCGTAGCAATTTTGTACAACTAGGGTAGAGAAGCCTGTTACCAGAAGTAGCAAGCATGCAGGCATCAAATAGTAAGTTTTTAAAACATGCAGCAACGAAACGATTAATCATACTATATTCAACAACAGAACATGCTAGATAGCAAATGGACAGCAACAATGTCTTAAATGATTGAATTAACAATTAACAGAAACTTTATCAAAACAATATACAGTAATGCAGTGAACAGAATATAAACTGGGTGAGTTAAAAAAAAACTTAGGCGTTTGGCAGACTGTGATATCGCATTTAGCCACCTGATTGTCACGAACTATATTTTTGCACCCAGCCAAGAGTCTAACTTGGATCATAAACCTTTTCCCATCGAAATCGGTCATTTGATGAATTTGTCAAAAACAGATTTTCTTCATAAGACCTTGCAAGCCTTGCCAACTGGTGAAATCCTTTGCCAAGCCCCTTCTGCATTTTATCATGAAAAAAGCAATGTGCCAAAATTTTTGTGCTATTATTCATCAACTAACTGCAATTACATTTGATAAAAAAAAAATGGGAAAAAACTGCCTGCAAAGTATTTTTTTGTTTATTTTTTATTCATTTAAAAACAACAAGATATACAAACAACAAAATTAATTAACTACGTGCCATCCATAGTGGGAAAGGACTTATAGTCAGCGAGTCCCAACTATGTATGACACTTACAATTTAATATAAACTATTCTAATCATAGCCGTAGGAGAGGGACACCCCAGGAGCAAACATTTCGCCGCCACTGCAAAGTATTGGTTTGGAAACTTATTACAATTGCATTTCATAAAGAACTATTTAAGAAAAACTGCCTGCAAAATATCGCTTTGGAAAAAGCTGCCTGGGAATTTTGTTCCCATGTTCCCATGTTTATGCACGCCTGAAGGCACTACGTACGAACTACTTAATGACACTAAAGGGACGATACCCTGAGGAGTAAAAGAAAAGACTACCCCCGAGACCACAAACTCAGAATATACAACAAACTCAGTTGGATATAGATACGACATACAATCAGACCGTACAAAAGAACTATTGTACGTGAATATTTATAACATTAGTTGAGGGTCAGGGTTGTGACAGCTCAAAATAATATCACGAACGATACTCTTCGTTGTTTGGTCTTAGTTGTTTGAACAAAACTCTTGGTTGTATGGAAATAGATACTCTCAATGTCCGTGCCGTGTAACTGAAGTACGTCAAATGGGAAGAAATAAGTTTAAATCCCTTTTCTTGTTAATGAAATGAAACTCTATCAACAAAGGTCTTTGCTGATTTGTTAGAAAGACTTACCTCCGTAACGAGATTTGTGTAAAATTGGAGTTTATCATCGAACTGTACACACGTTGGTTTCTTCGCTGCAAATTTTTCCATCAGAGATCCCTGCAGGAAACAAAGTCCAGGGTTTAAATAGGACAGGCTAGCAAGGGGAATTGTCAACAATCTTAACTGGTTCTTCCTGGGCAGGTTTATTTTGGTCACAAACATGACACATCAATTATTCAATTCAATTCAATTCAATTCAATTTTATTCGTAGAATATAAAAACTCTGCCCCCCCCCCCCCCCCGTTTACACAATGCCGTTTTCAATTCATACCGGTCTAGGGATGGCAATCCGATATGAAAATTTGTTCAGTTTACACGATACCGTTTTCATATCGCATTGGGGTTCTGTTTACACGAGAACGCTTCGCTGTACTCTGCAATGCTTTCACTGTATGCTTTTCGCATCTACTGTGCATTCTGTGCAGCATCCCAGATGAATTGGGAGCTCCTAGAAGTGATAATGAGGATCCGTATTGAGTAAATATCGGATTCGACCGTTTTCACGATATCGGATTGGTTTCATGCCACTTTAAGAGCGTTTTCATTTGAAATCGCAAAAGCGTTGGTGCATTCTCGTGTAAACAGAAGGCCGATCCGATATGAAATGAAAACGCTCTTGTGTAAACAGGAGGCCCCCTCCGCCAATTATTGCTATCATTTGCTAGAGAGAAAAAATCACCCTATTCGTGTACTGCATAAATTACCTTATCACGACTCCAAAGCAGCCTGTATCTTTTCCATCTGGCTAGATATTTGTTAACTCCACCAAGCGCTGTTTGAATCGTTTTGGGGATTGTGATGCACAAATCAATAACACTGGGCGTTAAAGAAATATCACTGAAGAAACTGAAGACAACGGGTTCATCCTCTCCTTCTGCTTTCTGCGGCGCTGTCTCCACACAAGTTCCATTCATCCACCGTACAAACAGTTTTGTGCTACAATAAACATAGATATGATGATGTTATTGAACAACAGTGAGTTGTGAACTATTTCAGTACTCTACAGCATAGCTGAGAAGCATTCTGGGTACGCACAGACATACAAGAAGCAACACTATCTTAAGGTGTCTGTTTCAACCAGCTTGCCTTGCGCGTACCATCTCTTGATTGGCCTCTATTGTCACCATTTGCAGGCGACTATGAAAATGGCGACAACCGAGGCCAATCAAGAAACGGCCGGTGCAAGCACCCAGTTGTGAACATTTTCATAGGCCCATGAAAATGGCGACAACAGAGGCCAATCACGAAATAGCACGTGCAATGCATGCTGGTAAAAAAGTCCAATCTGAGAACACACAGTACAATATACGAAAAAGCAAACTTTGCCATGTTCTTTTTCTGTCGGAGAATTGTTTCTAAAAGTTGCAGAGAAAAAAAGCAAACGAAGAATTTGAAAGAAGGGAAGTCATTTATAAAAATGAACTCATCTAAACGATAACTCTGTGATCTTTCAATAAGCAGCAGAAAGTTTCTAACAGAAAATTATCTTCCGCCATTTAACTTCTGTCAACTTGCTCAGATTCTTACAGTTGGCAAAAAGGTATCCGACCCTATATTTTACAACATTTTCCTACTTTGAAATGGCCCCCTCTTGTTTGACCTTCGATTAAATAGATATTCAACGAAGATCATTATCATCATCATCATCATCATCATCATCATCATCATTATCATCATCATCATCATCATCATCATCATCATCATCATCATCATCATAGTCATCATAATCATCATCATGTTCATCATCATCAATTTATTTGCAATACGCTAAATAAAGAATAGCTATTCTGCTCTGCTAGGAAACCAGTTTCTGGAATGTATGTTTTGCAGAGTCTACGGCTGCAACTATCGCCATTCTCATATGAAAATAATGTTGTAATAGAAAAATAAAATAAAATGAAAGACACTATCCACTGACCTCTCAACTGTGTCCCTCATTGACTGTACCATCATTTTGAACAAATCACCAGCAGGGGGTGAAAGACCAATCTCAGGAGCTGATAACACAGTTTCCAATTTGAACAAAGGTTCTTTCGATTGCAGCTGATTCAGGAATAGCTGCAAATTTCTCGTGATCAACTGGAATGGGAAACAAAGCACTTGAATGTCTAATAAGGCTTTCCACAGCTTCTCTCAAAACTAGTTTGGCGTTTTTGGCGCTAAGAAAATACATGACTGCTTTGCCAGAGCAAAGTTCGTCACCTAGGCAAAACCTGTCATAAAATAGAATCTAAAATACAATCAATTAAGATAAGGATCTCAGATAGACAGGCCCTATGAAGATTCCCAAAGCCTAACGTACCTTCAAAAGTGCATCATAAATCCGTGTCTCCCAGTAGGCATAATACGCATGCATTTTGGGTGATTTGCCAGTATTTGTGTGTGCAATAAGTCCTTCCATTTTCGTGAGAAGTGGTCCAATAGCGCGATACTTTCGAGCAAGGCTCTCCATCTCTTTGCTCCGGTTTTTATGAATAAATTCAAAGTAGTCCTTCGAAGAAAAAGAGGAAACAAGCCTTTGAAACAACGATGGCGTCAGAAACCAACACACCTAAGATAATGAATCCATTTCACTTTTTTACATCTAACCGTGAATTTAGAAAACTATACAGTTCTCTTCATTAAAAATAATTTCTGAACTAACTGCTATTGAGATCCAGAAACGCATGGAGTTAATAATTTTCATTGTACTCTATGTACTCTAAATTTTTAATAGTGCTAAGTATCAACGCAAAATCTCACAATCTAGTTGCCAAAGTAATTTTACCCGAAACATAACGAGAAATTTCTTTTTGCTACAATTTTGTCCATAACGTGATTAGAAATGAAGACTTCTCTGGTGTTTCTGTGGCACAACCACTGTAGATCAGCAGTGGGGATCGTTCTTTCTGCATTGAGAAGTTTACTAAATAAGTCAGTAATGACTAAATTGCAGTGAAACATCGGGACCCTAGGCATCTATAGCTACCACAGTCACCAACAATGCTTTAATAACATTTATATTTGTGTCTATTAATCCAATTCAATTTATTATAAAATCCTGTAATAAATCCATTACCTTCGCATCAGGGTACAGAATTCCATTTTTCTTCGGGGGTCTCTTGAAAAGAACTGTTTTTTCGATGGCTGACAATCGATTGTTGATATCTTTGGCATTTTTCTGTACTTGGTTCATCAATGATTCAAATTTGCTGATTGCCTGTAAGGGAATCATACATATTGTTCCTTCGTTGAAAATTTGAGGTAGAAATACTCCCGCAGGGACAGGACCATGATTAGAAATCTTGAACACAATGGCTAGCAAGGAATTTAAAATTTGACAAAAAGTATCAACGCCTTTTAAGAACCTTGAAGGCCAATTCCAAAGCAAAGAGTTTTTGCATCATAACGCCTGCAGCATGATCTCCATTTTATCGCTTGGATCGCCATAAAATGTGTTTTCACTGGGTCATTTGAGTCATTTTGCCAAGCGATTAGATATGAATTCATTTTTGCACCTTGCACCGTTAGATTTGTTCTGGAAGTAAACAAGTGATTCTTTTCATTGTACCTCTCCACCAAAACCTAAACACATTCATGACATCCGTATTGAAAATGTCCGAATTTGTTTAACTAATCTTATTTCAAGTGATATACATATTTCGTTTGTAGAGTCTTGGAAGAAGGGAACTGAGGGACTGAAAGACGTTGAGGTGAAAATGAGTAAGTACAGTGCGTCTAAAGTTGACTTCCCGCATTGGCAATAGTTGAAACGAATAAGTCTCAGATAAATAGGCCTTATCATAGACAAACCTGTTTCCTTTTGCGTGGAAATAACAAACCCTAAAAGTGGACAACACATACTTCATATGATAGAGAGAAAAGACAAAAGGTCATCGAGTTCCTTCGATAGTGGCACTTAAAATATATTCAACAGCACTGCCACACTAGCAAAGGGAAACACGAGAAACAAAGAAAACAACAGATAAACAAAACAATGAAGAAACAAATGATAAAACGAATAAGCAAATGACGAAAATAAACTTAATGAAAACAAGGTAAGGGGGAAGCTGATTTTGTTGTGTATCATTCAATCAGCCGTTTAGTTGCTTTGATAAATGATATTGTAGCCTCTATGGTTATCCTGTTAGCCAAATACGATTGCCGAGAAGATGGCGGCGGGGGTATTAGACCAGGGTGCACTGCATTCATTGATCGAATTTCCATAAAATTCATTAATGAAGATCATAACAAAAGCAATGTGCCTAAAGATGAGACAAACCTGTTCGCATTTGGTGATGTAATCCAATATTCCAAGAGAATTCCAATTCAGTCTCTTTGCACCTGGTTTCAAAACCCGTTGAAGCTCTTTGATATGGTCGTCCAGTAACTGCACCTAGAAGTAAAGAAAAGACAAAATTTCTGAAAAGTTCCACAGCAAAATGAGACGTTCATGTTAATCAAAGGACAAGCTTCAAGTACAAAGGTCCCTTATCCCAGACTACCAGGCTGTCCACTGTGTTTGAGGAAACTCCTCTAGACAATGCGTTTGCCGTTTAGGCAAAACGCTACAGCTCTGGTTTGGAGGTAAAGTTAAACTTTCAATGTGATTGTTTTAACACTCAATGCACCAATATCAACAAACAAGGCATTTCTATTTAAGCCAACTATCAAGGATCATTTTGAAAATCATTTCGGTTTGATTCGAGCTTAATCCTCACCACCAGTCCTGATCACATCGGTTACTTTTCTGGGACACCCGATTTTAATGCTGCTTCGCCGCAATAAAGGAAACTTTCATTCAGAAAGTATTGAAACCGACAACGATGAGAGTTACATCATTTAGTTAAACGTAGACTGTCAAGTTTATAAGATATAAGTAAGGGTATTAGGGCACGGATATATTGTTTGATTATTCCTTTACCTTGTTTGATCCCTGCGTCTTGTTTCCTTGTCTTGTTTTCTGCTCTGTTTCGTCTTCAAAATGGTGTGTGCAATTGAACGTGGGTTTAAGCCTAAACGCTCTCAAATTGTTTGAATATTACTCCCTTGTATTTCTGTGTCTCAGTGCTGCTTCGCACAAGAAAGGTTTCAAACCGCAAAGCCATACGGTTTGAAACCTTTCTTATGCAAAGGCGCATTAAGACAAAGAGATACAAGGAAGAAATATTTAGACAATTTGAGAGCGTTTGGGCCTAAACCCACGTTCAGTTACACACATCAGTTTGAAGACGAAAAAGAGCAGAAACAAGACAACAAAACAAAACATAAGGATCAAAACAGGGTGAATAAATAATCAATCAACACATCCGTGTCTTAATACCCTTGACATAAGCAGAGTCTATTGAAAAAGAACTTTTTCAATAGACTCTGATATAAGTTGTTTGTTTATACGTGCGGCTATAATAAGCGATGAATAAATTTAAGATAACTTTAAAACAGTCTACAGCCTAGAGTTTAAAAGACTAAACATTTCGGACTTAATCCTTCATCAGTGGTGAAATATGTCAAGTTTATAATCTGTCTCGAATAAGACGTCACGTGAAAATTTCCGCAAATTTGAAATTTTCTGGACATTGGTAGACAAGGTGTACAAGGTTTTGCCTGCTGGTCATTCCTGTTTCATACCTCGGCATGATTCATTGAGCTCAGACACTCGTGATATCTGTTCAGCATGCGCTTAAGATGGTCAACATATCTGTTGTATTTCTCTTCCTAAAAATAAGAGAAGAACTGATCAGATGATATTCTACAATATTGGGTTTCCAGTTAATTCAGCTTGAATCTTTGGAAAGTGTGATAATCAACAAATACCGTTAGCTATTGTAAACCCCGCGCATGAGAACCATAGTTTCTCAGATTAGCCTCTTTGGCTTTCAGCTATGTGGAGGTATTGCCAAAATCAGGGTGTAGGTTCTAAAAACACCTGTGACAATCAGTTCAATATCTGAAGATAGTGCCCTGTTAAGACCATCACTACGTACTGTCAAACATCGCGACAAATCTGTACAAGGAGACAAAAATGCAATGACTGTTTCAATCTGCTGTACGTAAACATTAACGGCGTTACCTGTAAGGCCACATTTCTTGCTAATTCAGGAATGGAGTAGCCAAGCTGTTCCAAGTATTTGGACTCTGTTATGATCTCAGCTAACTCGGGAACAAAGTCAACAGCATAACGAGTAAACAGCAAACCTAGAATGAAATGATTTCGAAATTGTCACTCTCCAATTGATCGCAACTTACAGGCATAATAAATATGCAGCTTCCAAAAAAACAGTGAGAAAGATCGGGAAGGGTGATGAAAATCATTGATTGATTGATTGATTGATTGATTGATTGATTGATCGGTTGATTGATTGATTGGTTGATTGACTGACTGATTCATCCACGGATTGATTGGTTCACCTATTCATTGATTCAAAATTACCTTTATATGTGCGAAGAATGAGCACATTACGTGATGGGGCAGATTTTGTATAGGAAGGAAGAGAGAGAGAGGAAGGTAGGTAGGTAGGTAGGTAGGTATCAGAATGCTATGTACCTCAAATGAATCATAAGAAATTCGAAAATGGAGCCTGTTCCTGCAGGCTCTCTATTCTTTTCCTTTTCCTCCTCTGCAGCTCGTAGATACAAGGCCTGTTCATAGGCTATGCCTACGATTGTTTCCAGAATATGTCCCAGTTTGTGAATCAATACATCACATGTTGCAAATGCAAATTGTGCCTGTTAAAATCACAAATATTTTAGATCCTTTTAACAACATTTCTCGCTTCATTCTCATGTTCGTACCATTAGAATATTTTGTAAAGCATTCTCTACCTGATCCAAGTGTTGTATTCGAAGCTGTTACATTTCCATCATCAACACTAGGCCTTTTTTCTTCATCCTTCAAACTATTTGTCTTTGAGGAAGGAAGACTTGCTACAACTAGCAGGTTCTTTTTCAAATAAGTCATCAACGTAGTTTCAAGGTCTTCCCTCCACACTGCATATTTCCTTTCTTCGTATTCCTTCATGACTCGGGCAACAGATACGTATTTCCGTATAACCTAGTGAGATGCAAGGAATTCATGTCATTTTTAAAACTGCAGAATTGTGGATTAGTGTTTCCAATTTATTGCCAAACATTCTTTCGTGTGAACAAAATATGGGGTGATAAAATAATATGTAATAAAGGAGCATAGTTGTGGGATGAATTTCCCTCTCCCATAAAAGGAATCTCAAGCCCTTATACCTACACTAAGAAGTTAAAAATGAGCTTCATTGACAAATACTAAACTACAGAAGAGTACTATATTGCTAATAATACAATCCATTTCCCTACATATGAATGTAGATATCTTCATATAGCCTCATATCTCATCGTTGTAAATTTGTTTCAATAGCATCATTAAACATTTTTTTCTTATCTTGATTTGCATCGCTTTATTTTATATTATTTGTCAAAATTTCGGAGTTTGTGACACTACCCAAAATGATTTCTCGGTGTTTAAAAGTGTTCTTCGTGCCTCTACACAACTAAAATATCTGAAATCAAAAGAAAAAATTGAAATAACATTTGATTGGTCCAGACCTGCTTTCCAATTTCTGTATTTAGCATCTCATCCATTGTCTGAAACTTCAAAACTGTTCTTTTGATTCGATGAAACAATGATCGTTCCCACATGATTGCCCCAGCCACTGGTGGTTGATTCTTTGATATTGGTGGCGAATCTTCGTGTTCTTTAAACATCTCGAATGCTTGATCAACCTGATTGATTAATATATCCATACGATGATACAAATATACAGGTGAGAGGCCAAGTGGCTTTTACAGTCTTCTTCAGGTGACTGAAGTTAAGCTTGGTCGAGTGAGGTTACACTCCGTATGGGTGACCTCGAATGCCTGACTTCACAACTCACCTCGTCACGTCGTCCTTCGGAAGGAGCGTTTAACTAGGGGTCCCATGCCTGGATACGGCAAGCACAGTGGGCGTAAATTCGCTGTCAGTAGCTAGAAATCCTGACAATCCCACTCAAACAAATTGGAAAACAAACAAACAAACAAACAAACAAACAGGTTTTTCAGAAAAAGAGCAACACAACTATAACTGACAATCTTTTAAAATGACAAAACTTGAGTAGATATAATGTGTACCGTCTGAAAGTACAATCTTTATTCTTTCTAATGATATACATATGATATGTTTGGATACAATAATGGAATTATTTATCATTTTGGTATTTTAGTAAGTATGGTCTATTTCACATGCATCCTATTGAAAGTGCACAATTACCATCTTCTTTATTGTAAAATATCACGAAACAGATTTTGTCAAAAGATTTCAGGCCAGAAGCATTTGAGGTAATGCTATTTAAAGAAATACCACTTGCTTTTTATTAACTAACGAGCATAATACAAATTGCAACCCAAAAATTTGACAAGTAAATTGCTTTTTGCCTCATATACATTGCATTCTTACAAACTCAGTTACATTATCGTGTTTAAATTTTTGTATGTTAGAACTTAATATGTATTCTCCTTTGTTTATTATTGTTTTGTTAACAGCTCAAGCTAGATAAGCTCTGCTTTTCTTGAGTCGTCGTGTAGAATACAGCTTTGTTATGTTATGCTCAGTATAGGGAATTGTGTTCTACAAAGAAAATTTAATTGAATTGTAAATGTCCTATCACTTTCCGGCATTTGAAATAAGTCATACTTCCCTCAATCAAGGGATGACTCATTTAATCATTAGACCCAACATGGAAATCATTTGCAAAGAAAATAGATTGTGCTTTCAGATGGTATGCGTCAAATTGATTCAAACACAATAAAATTCGGCAGAATCTCGAATAAAGTTGGGCTGCGTTTCTTTCTGAAACACCCGGACTATCTATAATAGACCTTTACACAAAGTAAAGTTCAATTCGAGGTGAAGCCTGCATTCCCAAAAGGAAGTAAATTTCATTGCTGCAAACAGGCACTCTATTTCCGAAACTAAACACTGCTAATAAATTTCGTGGGTTGCCTTTAGAGACGCACGCCGTTGGATGACTCCAAAGCGAGGCGAAACCGGCAACTCAGTATTTCAATAGAATGCTACGGTTTTGTGTAAAGGTCTTTATCTTGACTTGGAGATAGATGCCTGGGGAAAATGACATCGAAATTCTTAGAATATCGAAACGACACTTTATTCAAAAATGAACCCTCGAGCAAAGGAACCCCTAATGACCGATGTTGATAAAAATTTCCCTGTCTAAAGTTAGGCTTTCTGTGACAAAATGATGATAACTAATTCATTCAGATTGATGCCAGAGTCATGATAATTCATTTGGGCACCCTGGTACATTATTTTGGGACAAACGGTATTTTAACCTCAATCACCCAAAATAAATTGCTGAGATGAGCAGCGACTTGCAAAAGTGATCATTTCCTTCGGGCACAGTATGTCATTAACGGATAGGGTTCCCACCCGTCCAAGATAGATAGAGACTAATGCTTGGCATACCTCTTTGCCATATTGAAGCAAAATATCAGTGAATTTCCTCATCATTTGAGAATTGATTGCTTCTCTTGAACGAATGTGCCTGAAGTTCAGCAACATGTCAAAAGCTCCTTCAGCTGACCTCAGTGTCTTGAAAGAATCATCAATAAAATGCTTTGCTTCATTTTCAATCGCAACAACTTGCTTTCTAAACCAACCCATCACATTGTTCCAGCTACTGGAATGACGAATGCTGAATGGATCGAATGCGACCTAAATCGAAAATAGTGTTGATAACTCTCGAATGCTTTGACGTTCAAATCGAACTTGGACTGCGTTCACATGATACCGGCACAATTTAAAACGGTAAAAACTTGACGGACAGACCTCAGGTTCACACGGAAACGGCACATCTTTGCCGGCAGATTCTGTAACAGGCACATTTTAAACACGCCACCGTGTAACAAAATCGAAAACGATAAGAATGGAACAGTTCTCGATGAACTAAAAACAGCGCTGATCGACTCTTAAGGCGTATTTCTTTGAGTTCGTTACTTTCAAGTTTCCTACCATTCTCAAATTGCTCCCGCATCGTGTGATTTGCCACAGTCACATTTTCCCGATTTTAAACTTGTGCCGGCACCGTGTGAACGTATAAACTACATCAAAAGTAGCAATATTCAAGAAAAGATTAGCGAATGCCCTAAATATATCTTTGATATAAAATTCGGTGATCTCAAACTTCCACATCAAACTGCTAATAAAGCTTTTCACAACAAACATGTTTTAGAATAATTTAGGTCAAATTAAGAGTTTCTATATCTATGATTTAAATCTATCTCCTACCAGTCGGTATGCAATAAAAATCATCTCTGATGTAGATTTTGTACTTACAGATTCAATAGGCACGATCAAAGCATCAACTCGTTTCAAGACATCTTCTATCCTCTTTGGGTCTCCAGTTACAGCTTTCAACTCCGGTCCAAAAATGTTGTAAAATTCTTCCATGACCTGAAAAAATTAGTGATCTTTGTTATAGAACTGGATTGGTTAGCCCATAGTCACTGGTTTGCATTACTCCATAAGGGCCCTCAAGTTATGGTCATCTCATTGAGTTGAATTGTCGCCGTTTTTGTCGCTTCACTGAGGGCCGTATTTCCTTAGACCTGTAAAAACAGCAAAAAATATCAATCGGCGACGAGTTTCTGTCGCCCCGTCGTCTACTGGGCAGAATGTGTCTTACAGGAAGGCGAATTTTCTATTATGGCAAGAATGAACCTCTACCGACGTAATGATACCTAGTTTTATGGTAGAGCAGTTCTTGAAAACTGATTTTAAGGCAATTTAGACCCAGTTGTTGTGAGAAAAAAGCAGCTGGCTATTTAGGTCCAATTGATCTTTCAGATGCATATTATGCACAATATTTTTGTTTACTGATACAAGCTGATTCTTTCAACAAAGCAACCCAAATATGAACCATTTTACCTGTGCGACGAAATAAATAAGTTAAGCAGATATCGAAGTGCAAATCTTTATTTAGTTGTATACTGCTGCACTTCACGTAGCCAGAAGAATGTTTACCTGTGCAACTTCATACAGGTCTTCGCAAATCTTGGCCATGTAATCTGTCCTTTCAAATAATCTTTTCCGATCAAATTCCCATCTAGCATCTCTGCCTGATGCTTCAATTTTTGATCGAATTTCAAAATATGAATCCTTCCAAACGGTCAGGGACTGTTTTGCTTCAGATGTTTTCTTTTTCACGACCATTGGAGGCTCCCTGAAAAATCAAAATTTGCGAATCATCCTTAATATGATCTCAAGACCCCTTTTACATTGTACCTGTACACCTTTGGATTCATTACGATCAAACGATTACTTTTATTGAAATCTGCAATAATTAGAATAATTTTTTCCCGGGGGGGGGGGGGTACATAACATGTTGAGGGGACGGGTATGTGCCGCCCACATGGGTGGGTTTTTGGGCCCCAAATTCTCTAAACAAGGGTCCCTTTTTCGGCAGATTTTCCTTAAACAAGGGTGGGTTATCCAGAAATTGGCGAAAAATAGCAAAACATGGGTGGTTTTCCGCCAAATTTCATCATAAAAGTGGGTATGACCGCAAGTTTCGGTAAGTAGAAGAGGGTACCTTTCTGAAAACCGGGCGGCAGACCCCCGTCCATCCGCAAGTCATGTACCCCCCCCCGCCGGGAATTTTTTATATATTTTCCAGTATTTTTGGTGGCTTCAGGTTGTAAAGCTCAAAATCAGCAAAATCGGTTTAGTATTTGCAACTTGGGATAACTTGGGATTATTATCGTTATAGCTATGAAACATGGTTGGTTGCAACTATACCTTCATATTGTGCATTGAAAGTGAAATGAAACTTTATGTCTAGGATGTTCAACAGGCGTTGTCTCCCAAAAATCCATAAAAATTGATATGGAAATTGACCAAAAATCCTTAAACATGGGTCTTCCCCTAAAATGCTGGGAGGCATGTCCCTGTCATCCTAAGACTCGAGTTACCCCTCAGGGGTTCTAAACCCTGACATTCACAAGAATACTGTAAAATTCTTGGAGCTGACTTTCTGTTTATAATATTACTTTTTGTCAATAAAAAGACTTCGTTTCCTGTACAAGTTTAATGTTAAAGCCTGCTATGTTTTGTAGCATGCTATGTTTGGTATGTTTTGTTTTGTTATGTGTTGTCAAGGTGCAAAGCAACAAGAAATTATTCACTATCTTACTTCAAGATTCGTCTGACATTGATGACTCTAGTCACTCTCTCAGCAACTTCCCAAGCGATTCTTTCCATGAGGGGTACCATTCTTTCATCTTTGTTATAATGGCGTGATATGATCCACACCATATGAAGTGCTGTCATCAAAGGTGGTATTGTATCAAGTACAATCTGGAAGCTATTTCCTTGTGATAGATTCTTGAAATGCCTTTCCAAGGTGGACAGAAATCGGACATTGTCTTTTGCTTCAACGTAGTACTTTGTCAACTCAGCTCTATAAACAGGAGATCAAAATTTCTGAAAGTCCTAAACTCTATCCAGAATAAAACAATATTTGCAAAAATATAGTAGAACCAAAATTATTCATCAAAAAGCAAGCATTCACCTATATATTTTTGTTACAAGCCTTCCAGCTGTACTTGCTGAACATTTACCCACTTGAGCTCTGATCTTTATATTTCAATTCTATTTATTGATGAAAAATGACATTTTAGATGTTACACAAAGGTGGAGAAAAGGCTGCAAACAATGCCTGAAGTTCTGGCAGTAAATGTTGTGAATAAGATGAGAAGAATAAATTGAGATCAACAATCCAAAAAAGCCAACTTGTGTTTTGCTGAGAACTAAATTCCTATAAATAAACTGTTGCTAAAGGAACCATTTTTCATGATCAGAAATGTGCAATTACTCTAGGTCTGCAAAGTTACAAAACATTCTGGTGAAAATTTGCAAACCTTTTGTCATAATTTGCAAAAATTTGCAAATACTTCTGTAAATATTAACAGAAACTTGCTATCATTTACAAAAAGTTTTTGCAAAAATTTTTTCACCAAACAGCACCATTCTTGGCAAAAATCTTTTTGCTGATATTCTCCCGCTGAACTTTTATCTGAAGAAGTTTCTGTTGTCATTAAAATTTTTTACTGACAATTGTTTTTAATATATATACTTTAATTTATATGCTATATATCATAACACTTACTTGTGGTAATCATATCCAGCCAAACTATCAGACTGTGCATCTGTCAGGATATCAACAACCTTTTTAACAACTGGCAAATTGAGTTGCTCATACAACGCACTGAGAGTGGCATTTCTTTCTCTCCAGAAATCCACCTCTCCAAGTGGCCCATTGCCTTGAGCTGTGCGCCGCAAAACATGCTCACTAGCAGATGCTACAGTCTTTTCCCAGCTGTACAAAATTTCTTCAAGTTTCATAACCACACTTCTGTCTTTTGCATAATATTTTGAACTTTCTGTTAAATTCATGACCATAGGTGCAATGTCAAGTTTGATGTCTCCTTCAATTTGCTTTATTGTTCGATTTATTGTCACACCGAACTTTTGCAGGCTAATCAAGAAATCATCTCTCACAAACAACTTATTTTGTTTCTCCAATGCCTTTTGCTGTGTGATAATATCAGTTTCAGACATCCCTTCGTAGCTCTCATTTTTATGGCTGTTATAACTCAAAAGCAGGTTATACACATTACCAAGAACCTCTTCTAGTGTAAAAAGCGGAGGTGCATCAAGAATACCAAACTCGAACACCAATGGGAGAGTCTGTTCTGCTTCTTCTGGGGTAGAGGGGACTGGAACAGGAGTTTCAGTGTTATGAAGGAAGAAAAATATTTCACTGTCAACCCAGTCAGGTGAAGATCCCAAATGCATGTGGAGGTACGTCCTTTTCACCTTCTGCATGATAATTTTCTGAAGAAAGAAAACATAAAAATGTGACTGAGGATGAATAGATCTAATTGGCTGAGATATATCTAGACCTGATTCAACTTAAGTAATCAATCTCTGACTATCTTGTTTTGTGCCATGAAAACTTGTGTCATGCGCATGATGGAAAAACAAGCTATTGGCCAGCTCTAGGCAAACTATCCAAATTCACTAGCTGAGATTGAGCTACTGTATGTACTGTATCACCCTTTCATCAGGACTTTTTAAAGTAATGGAATCTTTAGGGATTGTGTAAGGCACCAAACTAGTTTGCTCCACATCTCCGTTCTGTGTGACGCGCAATGCAGTTGATTCATTCTTTGCTCGTTCCACCTTTTATTTTGTACTATAATTCTCGGAAGTGGGACTAAACTCTGCTTGGTAATTGGCCTTTCCAAACGTTATGGGAAAAAGCATCAGGATGATAAAAGGATCAAGAACTGGAGCTAAGTTTCCAGTAAAGAAATACTGTCTCCCTTGTGTCAGAAACTTTTGATGTGAAAAACAGCTAGATGAAAGAACAGAGGTGAAGATATGTGGATCTCTAGAGAAACAATCACATTTAACCTCTCATTGAAGCTATCACACCTCAGTTTTCAAACAAGCAATCATTGCTGACACAAAGGGCACAATTATTGAAGGCCTCAATTAGATTCTTCAACTGAACCATTCCTCAAGCATCATAACACCTCTTTCAGTCCCAAATTAATCTGGAACCCATGCAATGGAGCTCCTAACCTCTCATTGAATCATAGGTGTTAATAGTGCCATGGGAAAGATATATAAAAAGTTGGAAACAGGGCGATTCTATTGGCTGCTGGACATAACTGCTGCCCTTTTTTGTTATTGGGGCAGCACATAAAAGCAAGGGGCAGCAGCTGTCCATCTGCACATTAGAAATCCTGTCTGCTCATTATATTGCACTTTTGTTGTAAACAACTTAGCTCAGATAAGAATAACTGAGGGTTACCGTTTTTGGGATATATTTAGTTTCATCTTCAAGCTCGTCTGTTTCCCCTTCAACAACAGCACCATCTCCTGCAGCATCTATGATATTACTGGTTGTTACCGGAACATCACCTGGATTACTGGACTTCCTTCCATCTTCAGTTCCCTTCATATCAGCGGAGGGTTTCTTTGCTTCCTTGACATCAGTGGGCTGACTGGGTTTTCTTGCTTCTTCAGGCTTTTCAACAACAGATTGAGTTTTTGAGCTAGCTTCTTCATTTGCCTGCATTTCAATCATAGAATTTGTCTTTGAGCCTGCTTCATCATCAGGTGAGGAAATGTCATCCACTGGAATTTCGGGCTCTGCAAAACATTCAGCGCACTGTTTACATACAAATACACTACAGAAGGTTCTTAAGTAATTACATGATGAACACTCTACTGTATAAAGCCCCTGGGATCTGTCTAATTTTTTGAAGACTCCAGGGGGGGGCTCAATAGAGATGGGAATTTAATCAGGTCTTAGTCAAATAGCAAAGACATGAATGATACCTTGCTAGTTTTTTTACAGGGAGAAAGAAGCTGCTAAAAATCTGAGTACTCTAAATCTGATGATTTTAATAAAACTTTCAGTACTGGCCGAAATTCTTAGTGTCTTATAAAATAAAAATATGTATTATCGAAAGAAACTGTAGCCTACGAGTAGACCCCGTTTTCTAAAGAATGATGGGTCTACAAAATAAGGAGACAAAGCTTGCTACGGCTGCCTAGTTAATTATGCTAATCCTCTTTTCAAATGCATCAATGACACGCGTCCAAACAAAGTCTGCAAAAATTGAGTTATAGAAATCTAGAACTGTGGTAGCAAGCTTTCGCTCATTAATTTGTAGACCCTTTCTCCATTTGGATAATGGGTCTACACGTGGGCTAAAGAAACTGCTAAAAGATTGAGGAAAACTTCACATTCACACTATAGGCAGATTTTCAAATGCTGTTAAACCAAGAACCAATTTTATTGAAGAAATGATGCTGTTATGCCAACAAAAAAGTCAGGTGAATGCGAGAGATCTTTGGGTCTTTAAATGAATGAAATGCATGCACCAGGCTGTGCAAGAACAAACATCCACACCAAAGATGTCATGTTGAAAATTGTGCCATCATCATCATTTTTGCCACCCTCAGCAAAGTTTGAAACCTTCAAGCAGAGATCTACCTATTTCAACCTCGATTTCTTCTTCCTCCTCTCTTTCTTCAGAATAAAAAAAGACACCCCTCTCATCTGTTTTATTGTTTAAGAAACTTTGCAAAATGCTCTCATTGTTCCCATCCTCCCTAGTTATGAATTCTTCAAAAATAGCAGAGTCCTTCAAGATGGCCAACCCTTCTTCAAGCTTTAGTTTTATCCATTCGATTCTGTCATCCATTGCGTTTGGAGTTGCAGGCCTAGCCCGCCAAAACAAGATTGCCTAGGCCCCTCTTATTAGGCCCTTACAACTTGCAGCATTCTTTTGAAGTCAACAGGCTGAGTTTATGTAAGCTTTACATCTTCGGCATATTTCTGTTATGCAGTCATATCCTTGCAATGGTTCCTTCGATGATAGCACGTTTTCCTCAATGAATTAGTCGTAAAATTGCAAACTCTTGACGGTGCATTAAAAGTCAAACTGACAGCTCGAGGCAACACAAATCCAGTTGTGTTGTCATAGAGATATGATGCGAGTCAAGATCCACGCATGCGCTGAACTCGGGATTTATTAGTGACGGACCAAGGACCTGGACCCAAGAGAGAAAAGAAAGGACCCTCGGGAGGGTTTGCCTCCAAGGACCCTTGTGACACCACTGCGTTACCCAATGCCTACCAACCACTCAAACTAATTTGAACAGTAAGAGTAAGGTAGGCTCCCAAAATGCACAAGCTTTCTTCTGAAGTTTCATTACGAGAAAAAAATTATTGAGAAATTCTTCCTCTTGTTGTTGTTGTTGTGACTTTATTTACATCGATTTATATTTTATTACTTTTTTCTAGTCAGCTATATACATATGTAAGCAAACTAGTAAAAATCGATGGATATAATTAATAAAAAAGAAATAAAGCTAATAATTATTTTGAATATTTAATATAAGCTAATGAATATATAGAATATTTACAATAAAACGACAGGCATTGCAGTTGCATGTGGGACCATTCCATTGAGTTATTAGGCTTTTGAATATATTGAGGCTGTTCGCCGATTTTACCTTCTCTGGTAAGCAGTTCCAAAATCAAATCCGAAGTCCTAAGGATTTAAAACTATTTGTGCCGAAAGTAACCTTCTAATAGATTTTGAAAAATATCTCTCATGAGGGATGGATTCAGATCATACAAAGTTTTAAAAATTTCCGAAGAAAGAGATCCAAGTCGGGAAACATGCATCGTACATCGTTGTGACTTCAGTAGAAGATCATGATACGAACTAAAGATTATTGAAGCCCATAGATCTTTGCAAGAAACTCGGACGTTGATATAGCCAAAATATTAACAAATTCAAGCATGGTTTTACTTTCTCCTCGCTTGTTTCCTGTGTCATATTTCTCTGAAAGTACTTGACTTGAGTAAAAACAGTAGTGCCTAAGCTTTGAGACTTAAAAAGACTTCGCTTTGAATTTTAAGCAGGGACAAATCTGATAATTTCAATAAACTTACAGAACTGGCCGTGTAGTGTACTTCGTTTAGAAATGGTCACGAGGTTAAAGAATGTAATGTAAACATCACAAATACAGGCCCGTCGGAAGCGGGGGGGCTGGGGGGGGGGCTTCAGCCCCCCCAATAATTTGCAGAAGTTTGATAATTTTGTAAGTGAAAAAGGCTGTAAAAGCCAAGGTCCTAAGAATGAAGATTCAAACTCGTATATATTCGAGGAAGCTACCAGAATCTATCCAAAATGCAATATCTTTTGATATCATACAAGTCAAAAATTTCAAAACTTTCATGGAAAGACCCTCATTAGTCGTGATCCTTTGCCTCCGTCAATGGCACATTTTCCAAAAATGGGGCGTTTTCCAACGATCTAAAGGGCGTGGTCATGAAAAATTTTCCCGGGGGCAAGCCCCCGGACCCCCATTTTGGCTCGCTTCGCTCGCACCTCGTTTAAGCCCCCCCCAATATCAATTTCGTTCCGACGGGCCTGCAAATATCATATATGCTTTCATTTCTAACGGTGTATACACATTTTGTATACACCGTTCCTCTTCAAACACCAGTAACTTTTTCAGACGTCAAAGGAATATATGGATCTACAGCAGTAACAGGAACGGTGTATACACATTTTGTATACACCATTCCTCTTATAAAACCGGTAACTTTTTTCCCTGCCAAAGGAAAATGGTGATCTACAGCATTAACAGGAACGGTGTATACACATTTTGTATACACCGTTACGGTGTATAATATTTTGCTAACATCGTTCCTCTTATAAAACCACTGACTTTTTTCAACCTCAAAGGAAAATCTATATCTACAGCAGTAACAGGAACGGTGTATACTCATTTTTTATACACCGTTCCTCTTATAAAACCAGTAACTTTCTTCAACGTAAAAGTAAAATATGCATCTACTGAAGTAACACGAACTGTGTGTACACATTTTGTATACACCATTCCTCTTATAAAACCAGTGACTTTCTTCAACGTCAAAGGAAAATATTTATCTACAGTAGTAACAGGAGCGGTGCATACACATTTTGTATACATCTTTCCTGTTATAACACAAGTGTCTTTCTTCAACAGGAACGGTGTATTCCATTCATCAAAGTCAGGTACTTGATAAGTTCATTCTCTCATCTTTGAGGCACATTATTAACTTCATTCTTCAACATTTGAATCAGAAATTAATTAGAGGAGTATCTTAAGGATCTATTCCAGTCCAAAACTGTAAGAAACTCTTTGCAAGACTTTTGATGCCTTAGAAAGGTACCTAAACCCTAAGTGTCAATCAGTCTTCTTCCAAAAGCGACTAAAAATGGTTTGTTTTCGTCATTTTCAAATGTTTACACAATGCCGTTTCCAAAAACAGCAGGTTAGAGTTCCGTTTTCGAAATCTACCGTTTTCAAAATCTGTCGGCAAAAAATGTGCCGTTTTCGTGTGAACGGGTGGCCTATCCGTCGAATTTTTCACCGTTTTCGAAATGTGCCGGCATCGTGTGACCGCAGTCTTATTCAGCGTTTTTTATTGATAAATGGACTATTCAATCAAGTTACCGATTCCTTGTAATAGATGTTTTTTAGTATCACAGATTCTGTAATGACATCTCACATCTTTAGAATGGATGTCTTCCTACATGCACAATTCTCTGTTGAATTCTCACATCTATAAAAACGATTTTCTCCGATATCTGCAACATTTAAGGAACTTCCCTGACCGATGCAATCGATGTTTTTTTTGTTGTGAATTGAAGTAACAATTTTTTCGTAAATTCAGGTGGACATAGGTAGAACGGTAGAACCGGCTGGCAGGTAACCTTTAGGATTTTGGTTGGATAGGGCTAGATGGGGGTTTTCTTGAAACTTAATTTTTGACAAATTGATTGAAAAAAGGCTGATTTGAAAACTTCTTTTTTGTCCTAAAAATTTGTTGTTTTGGGCAGGAAAGTCATACTATGTTATTAAAAAATCTGTTACTCTTTCCAATTCCCTTCACTATCATCTTTGACTGCATTACTGAGTTACAGTCGCAATGCATCTTTTAATCGATTTACTGAGAACCTTTTTGATGATAAACTACATCATGAAAACCTCCAAAATAGGTTATGTAAAATTTTGTTGGGTGTACACTCCAAATCTTCAAATTTTGCTGTGAGAGGAGAGATGGGGCTCTACCCGTTAAATGTGACTATATATGAACGAATCTTAAAATTTTATTTTCACCTACTAGATCTGCGTACTTCAAACCCAATCATTGACAATGCTTTACTTGAGTGTTCAAGCCTGCATGCTAAAGGGCTATCCTCCTTGCTGACTGTAGTACAACATTTACTAAGAATCTCTGGTCATAATTTAGATTCAGTAGCACAAGCAAGGTCCGCATCAAGGAAGGGAATCCTCATGTCAGTTTCTAGATCCCTTAAGACGCTGTATATAAATAGGTTCAGAGAGCATATACAAGGATCCGGAAGGCTGTCACAAATTTACCAATTCATTAAAAGGGGGTATGGGGAAGAATTATATGTAAATAGTGAATTGAAGCATGAACATAGGTCTATAGTTGCCAAGTTTAGAATATCCGCACATTTTCTGCCCATTGAACTAGGCAGGATGCAGCAAAAACCAAGGTCGCAACGCACATGTACATTTTGTGCAGATACCCCATTAGGTGATGAGGCGCATTTCATACTCAGATGCTCTGAACCGAGTCTTGTAGAAGCCAGGGATAAGTATTTTGGAAATATGAGTGATAGCTTTGGTGGGGAATGGGATAGGGGTGATAATGAAATATTAACTAAAATGCTTGGTAGCATGAACATTACAACAAACACTGAAACTATTACGTTTTTACAGAGAATACTGTGTATATGCAAAGACCTTCGTGGGTGAAATTCCATATCCTAATTCATAGGACATATTAGTGCCCGCATAATTCCTCTCACAGTTGCAGATTGTTAGTTTTATGCTTAGTTTTCTTTGTTAATGTTGGTTGCATTGTTACATATCTTGTAAACATTTAGCCCATGGTTCCCTGTAACATCGGTGTTTACAATGATTATTATTATTATTATTATTATTCATACAAATACATTACAAATGCGTCGTTTCCTGGTTGTGAAAGAAATCCTTGTGGCGTATGCCCCCCTCCGGGCATTTATCTCACCCTCATTTGTCAAAAACGTTGAAGTGAATAAATTTGCTTTCAGAATTGAATTGAATCCTCCTGTTTAAGGATTATGACGTCAGATCATTCCCGGCGGCACCACGGTAACAAAATACAAGACCATCAACGAATGAAGAGAAGCCATAGACGCAGCTGCAAAGATCAGCCTTCGAAAGATCAGTTTTATCGTTAATTTAGAGAAACTCTTCACCATCAGTTGCTTGAGTAAATTTGTTAATATCTTTTTCAACCACTGACGCTGTTCCAAAGCTGTGATCAGCCGAAGGGAAGAAGAGTGTTGACGAAAGCTTCCGATCAAATTTTTTTTTAGGCCTATTTTTTGGCAGAACAGTAAGCGAACGAAGATGCTTGCAGAAGCACAGTTACAGTTGCAAAATGCTCAGCATTCTGTACTGTTTCTGCAAAATGAACACGCAAAGACGATTGCTGGATTGCATGAAGAAATTAGAAATTTACAGACAAAATGTGGAGGTGAGATGAGATGAGATTGGTCTGACTGAAATAGAAGAATTTCAAGGAAACTGAAACTCCATTGTTTGGATTGGTCTTGGTGGTGCATTGCATTGTGAAAGCAAATATTAAAACTTCGGATTTTGAAAATTGCTTTGATAAGTGAAACCATATATATGAAGAAATTCTATGAGGCCAACTTACCTGTGTTCTGTTTGTGTGCTTTTGTTGGGATTAAAGAGTAACTGCACACAATTTAAGCAATAATATGAAATTTTAGGAAAGTATATGTATAGCCACTTCTACAAGAAATTAAGCATGCTAACAGGCGCACAACTAGTAAGAGAGTAAGCTGCTGAGGTCAGCTTTTGCGTGCTAAAGAGTTTACAGTACATTAGGGGTGTAATTACTCTCCTCCATGAGGTTTCTTTAATGTTTTTCTTTATTAGTTCCACTGTTCCGTGGTCCAACCTCGCAGAGGAGAGTAGGTGTAAACAATTTTTTTTGCCATCCCAGAAACATACAAAACAAAAAATAATTAATGTCCAAACAAGATAAATTTCTTGAAATTATGTGATGAAACATTCTCCAAGTCAAACCTAGTTTTCATGAAGTCGTAATTTCATCACTGGTGATTGCATTTTCAGGAATGAATTTGTGATGCTGTAAGACAATCAGCCACAATGTCTTGGATTTAATGAAAACTAGGCTTCAGGGGCAGCGTTAGATCTAAAAAATTGGTTGGACACATGAGCAGAGCAAGCAAGAAATGGGAATCTGGGGCTTGCCCCCAGCAAAATCCAAAAGACCATGCCCTGTAGAACGTTGGAAAATGCCCTTTTGCAAGATAAGATATTACAGTAGATCATTAGATAAAACTGCTCTTATCCCATAAAGTTGGCTGTAACCTACACACACCAATAAAACAACTACAACCCATCATTGAATTGTAATTCAGGAAAATGAGTGCTGATCTCTGAGAAGGAAAACATGACTCCTTTCCCTCCCCCCAAACCTTTTTTCAGCAAATTTAGATGACATAGAAAATAGATCCTAACAAAAGAGTGTGCTGGACGTGTCCACTCCAGTCCACCACCATGTGGTGCTAGCCCCTGCTAGGCATCTCACAGACTAAGAATACCATAAAATAATTTAAATATAAATAATTTAAATAATAATTTAAATAATAATTTAAATAATATAAATATAAATAATATAAATAATTTGTTATACCATAACATTGTACCTTTTATGGCTAGTGCATAGTGCAGAAATTTATTTAAGCAGTGTCAATGCATTCATCAAGCTATTTCAAATTTTCAGTTTAGCATCAGATTATGAATTGTGAGATTATAACTAAGAAGTGAAATATGTAGCGCTAATGTTATCTTTGATTTTGCAGCATTATTCTATTAAAAGGAAACTCTGTGCAGAAGAAGGGCTGATGTTGGAGGGGTTGAAGCACTACTGTTTTTGATACATGCTTCAAAGGACAATGACCATAAAATTTCAGAAAAGATGGCCTTGAAGGGTGGACTGTCCAATATCTGTACATGTTATTTAGTATCCCTTAAGAAACAGTTCTGCTTGCCACAAGCTTGTGCAAGCTTGATAGGAGCACGAGTTTGGCTTGAAGGAGCTTGAAATGAGTATGTTGACACAATTTTGGCCAGTTTGCACAAATGTTCAGAGCGTGATCAAGCTTGACAACAATCCAGTACTAAAATTCTTACCAAACATACTACAATCAAGCTTGATCAAGGTTTCCATCCAATTCAAAAATAGATCATGCCAGCTAGTGCAAACAGCGCAAAGTTCTTACTTAAATCAAGCTCTCAAACATACCCAAATCATACTCAAAACAAGTTAGTATCAAGCTTGAAGCATTCTCCAAACATTTTTGTCATAAGGGATCTCACCAGAATCAATGACAACTCTCATATGTCTGAGAATGTGCTTGATTATGGCACCATCTTCTGTATTTATCTTATGGTATTTACTGATATGTGCAGTTAGCCTCAGGATCACCTAATTTGGACTCATCAAAGTTAATAGTGAGCCTGATATCATGCTAAAGCACCTGTCAAACTGATCAAACATTTCACAAAACATTTATCAAAATTCATGTTGTGAATTGGTGGTCAAAAAGACAGAACTAATGTGTCACCAAACATTTCACCAAACATTTGGTTTGAAACCTGTGATTAGAAGGTGCCTTCGCAGTCAATGAGACACTGTGGAGCATTCACAAAGGCTAATTGATGAAAAAAGAGAGTATTTGGCAAAATGTTGTTGGAATGATCAAGCAGATCCAAAATTTCAGACAACAGCGAATGGCCCAGATCAAACTTTGTCCAACACTGCCAAACAAATGTTATAAGCCCAAACTAAGTGGCTAAACAAACCATACAGTACTTATCATCAAACATTTGTATTTAAAATGTTAGGTGAAATGTTTGATCTGTTTGACTGGGGCTTAATGTGGAGTTAAGAACTTTCTTATAAGAATCATCCCCTTTCATACTTATGTATACTTAGAATCATTTATTTGTAGCTAATCTAATTTTATTTTCTTTCAAGAACTCACATTCAAAGTAGCGATGGCTGGTGGGTCTAATGGAGCAGGTGGTAAATCTCAATCAGAAAAAGGTATGACCATTTAAAAGCTCACCGTAAAAGTTCATTCATTGTAATCTCTTTATACAAGTATTAATCATTGCAATAAAAACTTACTTTCTGCTATATCCTAATTGCTATATGTATACTACATGCACCACAGGGACTGAACAATACCATTCGGAGCGAAAGAGAATAACTACCCATGGCCGATAAAAAGACACAGAACATATATATACTATGTATGTAGCCTGCATGCAGACAATACCCAGGGAAAACGTATAGTCTGCGCAACGCCTCTCAATATCGCATATTATATCAGGCCTTGAAATGAGCAAACGTTAGGTGCTTGGTTGATTAAGCTCCTCCATTCATTTAGGTGCTTGATCAAGCTCCTAGATTATTTTTGTCTTTGCACGAAACCAGGGAAACCCAATTGAAAGCTCTGGAAAAACGAGCTACAGTTACTGTTTTGTCTGAAAATTTTCAGTCAAAATAACATCAATCATTGAAGAAGAATAAAAAGAATATACGAAGGCCAGCATTGCCGTTCGAATAAGATGGAACAGCCTTGGAATGCCTCCTGCAAAGTTTGCACTAAACTTTTATAAACTACTGCTCTTCGTTGATAACTTTAACTTCTGGCCAATCCAACTGCCCTTTTCTAAGATTTGAGCAACGATGATTCTGTCATATGATCAGCACTGGCCACTGGCAGACCAGTAGAGCTTGCAGCTATTTTGCTTCAACGTTTGCACTGAGGAAATCGTAGTGGTAGTCAGCATAGAAGCGAGGCAGCTTCGTAAATGGCGTAGACAATGTGCTGAACGCTACTTTGGAAGCTAGTGAAATTTTACGAGTCAATGGAGAGAAGGAAAGACAATTTATTGTAGTTTTTCTGAGATAAAAAGGATGGTTTAGGCTGAATATTTTGTTTAAAATACATTCACAAATCGCAATCATGGATCATTAAAAGAAACACCTTTGATCTGCAAGGCGCTTGAACAATCGAGCCAGTAGAATTTTCAAGGCGAGTGTGGAGGCGCTCGGGCTCGATCGAGCGCCTCTCATTTCAGGGCCTGTATTATATGAGTCAGCATTTCATTTCAAAAGCAGTTTGAATGGCCTTTCTTCTAAGCGCCTTTGCACTGTCTATCATAGGGTACTTAAAATTGCAGAGTATTGTGTTGTTAACTCAATTTGCTTAGTAGAGAACAAAGGGAAACCTGAGATTTAATCACATGATAGCCGTTCTCAAATCTGATTGCTTCCTTGTTTCGCAGGAAAGCGATGTTATTGGCTGTTACAACAATACTTTTTCTTTGTTATCACATAAATGCTGAAGCACGCACTACACAACAGCGAGCGGCGTTGCGCAGACTATACCTTTTTCTCAGGTATAGTCTGCATGCAGGCTACTATGTATGTAACTAGCTTACAACCACACTACTCATGATTAGAAACTAATGGATACTATACCATACTATACCATACCATACTATACTATACTATACTGTACTATACTATACTATACTATACTATACTATACTATACTATACTATACTATACTATACTATACTATACTATACTATACTAGATTCTGTCTTTGTTTGGGCTTCAAAGATTAATTACATGAGTGTACAGCTCTTCATTAGGAAAAGAGTATAAGTGTATTTGAAATACAGTAAGACAAAACCCTGCTGAAAGAAATTTTTAGGGAGTTCCTGAGGGAGAGTTGTGGAATTCAAGAGCTCAAGAAGAGGACTTGTAAAAGTTCAAATAAAATCTTGCAATTTTTACATTTTTTGTAAACAATTTTTTATTAACTTTACCTTGAAAACGTTATGGTGAATACTCAACTGGATCACCATCATTTATGGAAAAGGGTGTCACCCATGTTTTCCGAAAGTTAAAGGGCATGGTCACGAAAAATTTTCCTCCCCGTATTTATTTGTGAACTAATCAGAAAACGGGGCTGGCTCCGGCTGAGTTGAAAAGGACTAAAAAGTAAGGGTAAGCAAGGACATCAAGATTTTCAACATCGTATTCTTTCTTTTCAGATATGCAAAAGAAAGCACATGATATGATGCAGAAAGAACTGAATGCGTTGAAAGATGAGTCCGTTCAACTGAAAGGAACCATTGATGCTCGAGATAAGAGGATTTCATTACTAGAAGGCCAATTAAAAAGTAAAGAACAGAAATATCAGAATGATTTGAAACTTGTGCAGAGAAACTTCGCAGAGCTGAAAAGTGAGTTGGATGCAAAATCGAACACAATCGGGTATCTCACTGCACAACTGCATCAGTTAAAAATCAGAGGAATAAATAAGGCACACAATGAACCAATGATGCCAGCCCCGCCTCGCGAAGGAACGCCAACTGGACGGAGCAGACTGCTACGTAGATCTGTAACATCTCCCACCGCGCGCAGTATGACGCCAGAAGATTCTCTAGGATTGACTTCCCATCAAGTTGACGTATCTGAAATACAAAATGCAGCTGCCGCAAGAGGCAAAAGTTACCCAGCGCGACCACATCATCAGTCTGTAGCCGACCCGCCAAGACCTGCTTTAGGGCACTCCGCCGCGCGGCGAGAGCGGGAACTGGTAATTAACTCACGATCAAAACCGAACGATTACAAAGAAATTATTGCTGTTCAGAGAAATGTTCAACCACCAATTTTGCCTAAACCACCGGCCGAACCTCTGCCGCCGATATCGGCGTCAAAAATTGGCCGACGGCATCCAGGCCAGGCCCGACAATCTAGAGATACAAAGAATTCCAAAAATACTCCGAGAGGTGGTGAAATAACAGAAATGGTTGTCGAACCTGTTAGCTCGCCAGAACGAACCTGGAGAAAGGCGCAGGACTCCAAATATAAATGAAAATAGGATAACATAGTGCTTTGTAAATGCTGTGTGATTTTAGTATAATGTATGTAGTGTATAAAGAAGTATTAAAAGTCTTAGAAGTTAAAAAGTTAAACCAGTGTTGTGGGTTGTTTTTCTTTACCTTTGAAAAAATCATCATGTAGGCATGCGATAGATAGGCTTTTATGAAGTACAGTACAGTTGATCTCACTGCCATACAAAATGAAACTTTGCTCGACCACTGAGAATAAATAGAGTTGAAGTCAAAGTGATTTTTTTCTTTTTTCTTTTGTTTAATACTGTTAAGTTTTTAAGCGAACGATTGAACCAACCATCCTTGCGATGATCCTCTGCCCGAACCAAGGTCCGTCCAAGGTCAAAAGACCAAACGAGAAACGAAGGTTTGATAGGAGTTTTTCTATTTTATCTCGATTAAATACAGCAAGAACCAACAAAATAGAAGCCGTATTTTAAGAAACTTCGAGATGATTCTTCTTAAGAATGATGCCCTGGCTGAGAAGTTTCTCATATGAGGCCCTCATTTAAGAAACTTCTCAGCCTGATTTTAGAAAGGTTTCTAACAGGAGAATCCCAAATATGTTGAGCCCCCCAAGCCCCCCTCTCCATATTAGTAGGTTTCGTTATGACTACCGCCCTGTAATGAGGTTGTTTTCCAATGCTTAAATTTTAGCAGAAGTTTGCAACGAGGAAAGAGCTGCAACATGAAAATTAATGAACTTCTTTTTGAAAATCTAAACTCTCAATTTATGACTGGAATAAGATTTTCCATTATAATTCTTTGTTAAAATCAGGTGCCAAACAATTTTTAGAGATTCCGTGCAAAGCATCTAGCTATACTATGCACGTATGCTATGGTAGGAAATTTAGTGTGAATACTAGGTAATAAGGACATGTTGCCATTTTTAGCGGCTTTTGAACCACTTGCCCCTCTGCGTGGACGAAGTAGCAGCGATTCTGCGTTCTGCGATGGTTTCAGAACGGAAGCAGCGGAGTAGCGGGCAGCGGAATGCGCAGGAGTGCCTTGTATGCCTCGTGTTCACCGCACGAACCCAAAGAGAGGCCATGGCCTCAACTCATTCCTCTACAATCTTTAGCAAGAAAAGGTGAGCGAAGTTGTGAAGATTACTTTTAAATCCACGTAATCTGTCTTTGTTTTGCCTTAAAAACTGCAGAAATTGTCATTATTCGTTATCAAGTGCCCTTTTCTTTCAGTTATAGGACGTATTTCACTTTCTCATATTGCCCTGTAGTCGAAATTGGCGAAAGCATATCTTAGGCCTATCACACTTTGGGGTTGTGTGTTTTATGTTAAACGATGCTCGTGTTTCGCAGTCTGGGAAAACAATCTCGGTGCATTGTTCTTATGTATCACATACATTTTTGGTTTGAAAGATATGCTAAAGTTTTATTGGAATTCAAAAATTCTTTTTCCCAGAATTTTTGGAACTGTTTCTGTTAACTCACATGTAGTTAACTGGTGTATTGCTTGGAAATAATTAGGTTTGTTATCAAATGCCAGACTGATAACTTTGCAAAATACGCCCGGAAGATGCGCGCCTGGCCATTGTTTTTAAACAATAAACTATTGTTCTTCCTGGAACTGCGCGCGGAAGATCTTCCATGCGCATGACATAGTTAGCAGTCTGGGTCAAATGTAGCATTAGAATTTAGTCTTGTAGTGATTGTAAAATGGTATCATTTATAAAGTGTGCAAAACTTAAAATCAACCACTGAATTATTAAATTCCTTTCCTCTTGGTTTAGATGGCCAAGCCACATTCTTCAAGAAATGGAAGCCTTGCTGGCAGCATTAGCCGCTTGAGCAGAAGTGCTGTTTACAGAAAAAGGGCTCTTTACAAGCGTAAGAAGACTGGTGTTGCAAAAAAAGTCACTAAAGTTGAAAAGCTCAAAGTAAAACCCATTGGTGGTGAGAAGAATGGTGAAAACAGAACTGTACCAGTTACACGAGAGGTATCAATTGTACCATAACCACATAAAAAATTTTGATGTCCAATCGTAGTTATTTTTATCAATGGAGTGCCCAAGTCAAAGATTTGGAAAATGATTTGAGTGTGATGCTAATAGAGTTTATTTCTCTAAAGCGGGCAGTGAGGATTTGTTTTACCAAGATGTGTTGTAATAACAAACTTTTAGGAATTCTCTAGGAATTTGACAAAAGAGTTCAATGCATCTTGGTGGCAAGTTTCTTGCCACCATCTTTAGTGTAATCTTCTGTTGCTAAAAATCATCAGTTTGCTAAAACTTCAATTTACAGAAGTATGGTCTGCTACAGACATTCAAATTTGTTTGTTAAAATTAATGTCGCCTTTCCATGAGTAGGGTCTACTTAGGTAAAATTGGCAAGGTGAAAGATTTGGGCAACTTTAATTTAAAATCTTCCAGCAAAATACTGCCTATTTTGCCCACAGCCTATCAACAGTACTTTACTCCAGCAAAGACCCGGCAGAGACCTCAGTAAAAGATTTTTTCCAAGGTTCATTTGCCAGAATTTAATTGGGCCTCTTTCCAGCAAAGATCTTCAGTCACTTCAAACAATAGAAATGACCAGAGAACAAAAGAAAATGGCATATGTCTTTGACGGATGTTGTACACCGATTCCACCAGGGTTCATTTGAAGCATCATGATGTTGAATAAATTTGTCTGTTGAGGTCTGTCTTCTTTAACTGACATTAAGTACAATTTGCCCTCCAGTCAAGATTCTACCCAACAGAAGACAGACCAAAGAAGATCAAATCTCGCAGAAAACCAAAGCCAGCAAAGCTGAGAGCTTCTTTAACCCCTGGAACAATTGTAATTCTTCTTGCTGGCAGACACAAGGGCAAGGTGAGTTTTTGAACTTTCATTCTGTATGTTTTGATCCAGGGAGGGTAGCTACCATGTATGCTGGTATGGGATGTGCTATTTTTGGGGGTGCGTTTTTCGGACAGGAAATTAATTTATTGTTTTTTTTTGTAAGATCACAAATGGACATAAATTTTTAGGTTCAGGCAAAGTACCTTTTTATGGTATTGAGTTTGATCAAGTTTCATATCCTTGGTTGAACTTAAGATTTTTGTTGCAATTGAGGATATGTCTCTTGAATGACCCATAAATTTGAGCATAGTTTTAGCAAAATTCTTAAATTTTGAGATGTGATTTCAGACATCAAAATGGCGCACCCCTGTCATTTGCTTATTAAAGTTACCCCCAGGGTTTTTGAGTTATGCATTTAATTGTCAGCAAAGGCTTTAAAGGAATCCAAGACAAAAATGTAAACAGGTTGTGTTATCAATAATCATGCAGCTGTTTAGAGATCATGAAAGCTTCTGACAAAATGGTTTTGATTTTTCGTAAAATGTACATGAAGTGGAAATCTGCTTTTTATGATGCACATACTGTAGGGTATACTTTGGCTAAAATGGGTCAGTTCAGGGTAGAATGGGTAGACTGAAAACTTTTCCCAAGTTTTGCTAAAATCTTCACTCATACTTCTCCTCAAGTTGCAACTACTTAAACTACCCTCCTTGGCGTTGCAAATATTGATTTATTCATTTAGGGTTTTACAATTTTCCTGCAGTCAACACTACCCATTTTACCCCAGCCTACCCACTTTACTGCAGACCCTACTTAACTGCTTTCACCTGTGACCAATCTGACTAATTTCTTTGTTTTCTAGAGGGTTGTCTTCTTGAAGCAGCTAGCATCTGGACTTCTCCTTGTCACTGGTAAAATAAATAAATGTTTTGTTCTTATTCTTACTTTCTCAAAATGCATGATTTGCATTGTTGTACATTGACATCCAAGGGCTTTTAGCAGGATAGCACTGTAGTGCATAAGCGTGCAGTGATACACCCCAGTAGTGTCACGAGAATGATAAATCAAGCACACAAATATTTCTTTGTATTCATATATAAAAAATTAAAAGAATAAAACACAAAGATCGAAGTTCCCACCATGAAAGGCACTCACAACTCAATATTTACAATTTATCAGAAAATGAAATGAAGAAATGAATAACTACAAAGGAAAATTTAATGCCTGTCTCACAACTGATGCCAACATTATAAACGAGTATTTAAAAGTTTGAAATTCAAATATTTATTGAAGAGCAAAGTGTAGGAAGCAAAAACTGTGCAAAAAAAGCAGCGTTCATGTTGACAATCATTCTGTAAGTGAGATTTGAGAGCTCTTTCACTTTCTTCTTTAGGCCCATATCAAGTAAATGGAGTACCTCTTCGAAGAGTTCCACAATCATATGTCATTGCAACACAGACAAAAATTGATGTTGCTGCTGTAGGAAAAGACCTCAATGATGACTTTTTCAAGCGACAAAAAAGCCCAAAGAAGAGGGGGGATGATATGTTTGAACAGAGCCAAGAGGTAAGTATAAACAAAATGATGTGGTTAAGCAAGTCAGGCTGACCGCTGACTTGCAAAATTATAGGTTCTCACATGCCCTCTACTGATCCCTTTTCAGACAGGTTCTCCTCCTGTAGAGTCTGCGCATCAGCGACCAAATCCTTGTTCTCAGTTCATGAGAAACGTGGAACCTTTCCTGATTGGCTGGCGAAAATCCCCTTTCTTTCATGAGCGTCCCTGTCTTTGTTCGAGTCAGCAGTTATTTAATTAGCGCTTCCATGGACAAAGCTGGCCCAAGAAACCTTATTGTGTGTGGGTGTTAAGCCTTCCCACTCTATAGGTCGCTCTATTGAATCCAATTCAGTGGCTTGGTTCCTCAAGAGAGGGAATCGCGCGTGGCTCAGAACAAGGATTTGGTCGCCGATGCGCAGACTACTGGAGGAGAACCTCTCTGAAAAGAAATCAGTAGAGTCTGCACGCAGGCTATCACACGCGGGTTTCAACTGTAACCGAAAAGTTGAATTATACCGGGTGAGCCGGAAAAAAGTTCCCACTTTTGAAAATTCATAGCACCAAGACTACTTCACAGATTTGAATCATTCAAACTCTAGTTAAAAGCCGAAAGATTAAAGTATTTTTGTGGTTTTCTCGCTGTTCTAACAGCACTAGAAGCGTTGGTAAATCCAACTTTATAAAGATTCATGGATGCAAATTGACGAAAAAAGGGCCTGAAACATTGATCACATCGTAAGGATTCTATTCACACCGAACAATAGGCAATGGGCGTTTCACCTCCCTCAAGTGTTATAACACATTGATTTTCAAACAAATACGGAAGATTTTCAATCCCATGGCAATTAATGTGTGGAGGATTTCTCTCACCCATGAGAAGCTTCATTTCCTACGTTATTCTTTGCAAGGAGTCATTTATGCTTTGATCAATGTTTTAGGCCATTTTTCAGTCATTCTGCAACCATGAAATTTACGTAAAATTGACACAACCAATATTTTTAGTGCTCGTGAGACAAGGAGAAAAATCATAAAATTACTTCAACCTTTTGGCTTTTAACTAGAACTGGAATCATTCAAATCTGTGAAATCTTCTTGCTGTTATGAATTTTCAAACGCTGGGCGTTTTTATTGACTCACCCGGTAGATATAGTTTACTTTCGGTAGAAATCGGGATCGGGAAAAAACCCTGATTAGTCGGGATGGTCCCTTGTTAGGCTGATGTTGCTTTTGCAACTTTGATGGAAATTTTCTTTTTATTAGGGATACCAAGTTAGTGATGAAAGGAAAGAAAAGCAAAAGACCACTGATGAAGCAATTGCTGCTGAAATTGCAAAAGTCCCAAACTTGAAGAAATATATGCGATCATTGTTTACACTTCGTAAAGGACAGTACCCCCATCAAATGCAATTTTAAGGTGGAATAACATGTATAAAGAAATGATAAATTTGTCATTTTCTGTAGATTTTCTCAGCAGCCTTTGGACAGCACAGACGGAATAACAAAATATAATTCACCGATAATTTGATGATTGGTGCTAGTTCAAAATGTGGTTCTTCTGTCCGTCTGACCATTCCATCTTTATCGTATTTCCTGGCTGCGACATTCCGAAATGTTGAAATGGAGGATCCTGGAACAACCGGGAAGGGAATGGTCCGACGGACTGAGGGAACAGACATTGGGTAAGGCTTTAAGATGTCAGTTGAAAATTTCTGTTGCCATGCATTATCAGAAACTGCGTTATCACAAATCTCAGGGTAACATAACATCTAATTTGATAATGAAAGTAAGTTTATGAATCAAAGATGTTCGGATGAGACAAAGTTAAGAGAGTCATTTTAAAGGGGGTTCGTCGCCAGGTGGAAAATTGGCTTAAAGTTGATCAGGCGTTTCTCTAAGGTGCTAAAAAAATACGTTTTTTAAGGGAATTTTACTAAAAACAAACTACAAAACATTATCTGTAAACTCCGCACACACAAGCAATTTTGTCGTTTCGCTTGAAGCTTCCGTTTCATTTTTGAAACATTTGAAAGGTTGCTTTGAATAAAGTAAAGAAAAACGATCAAAGCCGAACCACTGCTGGAAAAGAATGGATTGGGAAGCCCGAAATGTCAGCAAAAAATGTCTATGGGAAAACCAAGGAAACGAGAAAAAATGTGCGAGACATACAGACAATCACAGGGGACTAAGGTCACTTTCACGCCATACTTAACATTGTTGTTGCATGGGCCTGCGGCCTGCACGACCGAAGGAGGGTTCAAGGTTCCAAGCAAAAAATCAATTTTACAGAGAGATTTATGTTATATTCGCTGGAGAGTGGGAACTTTGGAATCAAAGAAGGATCGGTAGAAATCATGGCAAGTTTAAAAATTCTGAGAAATCTTGACAAAAACTTTTTCATGGCAGAGCCCTTGAGTGATTTTGATGAACTAAAATCGAGCATGGAAAATTCGATGAAAAGTAGAATGATATTGACTGTTATGTACGTGCAAGCACGTGTTTGCAAACGTTTAGCAATAATAGAAGATGACAAAGATTTTCTTGTTGATCGTTGGCTTAGAAAGGAAGGTGGAGGTGGAATCACATGCATTATTCAAGATGGTGGGTGGCTCAATCAAGATTTCAAGCAAAACATAGCACAATAGGCCTTACTCATCAAATCGTGATTGGTTGGTAGACAAAGTACACTCACCTCAATCCAGTATGGAAAATACGGCAGATGCGCACCCGACAGGTTTGCTTGAGTTGCTAGTTGCACACCTGAGTGATTTACGACAAAAACAACAGAGCAGTGCACCGCATTTGTCAAAATTTGCAACTTTGAGCCCCCTACGCACATATTTTTTTATAAGAAACTGCTTATAAGAAGCTCAACTCTCAGATCACCAAAAAGTAAATAAACTCCAATACTGTGAAAATTATAGCCTAAGAAACTAGTGATTTTGATGAAGGAAATCTTTAACATATTTTTGTTGTATTTTCACTTCCGTCCTGTATCATGATACTCAGAATGTACTTGAGTGATACTGTAAGTAAACATTGGAAAGGCTTCAAGAAGCATTGTTTTTGAAATATTCACCAGGACTCAGGTTCTGAATATGAAAATTGTTATGAAACCTAGAAACTCATTAGAAACTCTTAAGTACTCAAATTCTGATAATTTTAAGAAACTTTCAGTACTGGGCCACATTCATGGTTTCTTATAAAAAGATATGGTTGTGTAGCTCAACTGACCATGATCACAACACAAGAACAACATAGATGTATAGATTGACCAACCAAAGATTTAAGAGCAAAAAAGAGAAGAATAAGAGTGCAATTATGAATACTGATATGGAACGAGAAATTTGCCTGTCACTTCACTTGAAGGACTTTCTTTTTGAAAAGTTTCAAGATGTGCACACTTGAAGTGCCCACTTGTTAACCACTGCACACTTTACACTTCAAATTTTTTTCGTGCACACCCGAAATCTCGTCGAAAAAGTGCCGTACTTTCCATACTGGACCTCAATGAATTGAGCCAATCACAATGCGTAAAACCAGCAAAAGTTGAAGTTCTAGGCCTATTCTGCATTTTTCAGCTACATTTGCAATGCTTTTTTGTACAGGGAAATGTAATTGTAGACTTTCAAAAAACATGGGGTTAAGAGTTTGTAAGCTTGAGGTGAAATGCCAGACTGCTAAAGTTGAAAAGTGTGCATGGAAGATGCATGCCTGGCCATCATTTTAAAACAATAACCCATTGTTCTTCCTTTGTTGTACTTCATTGCAACTGTTTGAATATCCCTCTTTCATAACATCCCATGGGTTATATGACTTGTGGATGGACAGGAGTCTACTTCCAGACCCTCTTCTAATTACCAAAACTTGCTTTCATGCTCACTTTATGATTAATCATATGGCAGAAAACTACCCATTTTTCACTATTTTTTGCAAATTTCAGTCGAACCCACCTATGTTTAAGGAAAATCTAACAGAAAGAATTTTGGGCCCAAAAACTCACATACCCAACATCCATGGGCATAGCATGAACTGCCCTATATGGACATGTTCCTAATTATATCTGCATGAATATACTTGACCCCAATCATAACCACACAATTTTTTATCACTAGGAAAACATTTTGAAAAGGCTGGTGTCAATATTTCCGTTGTTCATGGAAGACTACCACAAGCGGCTGTGAAGCAGATGAAAAGTCGTGGAAAAGATCTGGGAAATGAAGAAGTGAATTTCTTTGCAACTGGCAAGTATGAGTTAAAGTCTGATTTTCATTAAATTGTAATCCATTGCCATGATCATTGTTGTAGAGCATCAGTGATCATCGCTGATGCTGTAAAACAATGATTGGCAATGATTTACAATTTAATGAAAAACCAGGTATAAGTTTGCTTGCCAAACAGTTCAGTTTTATATTTTAAACAGTTTTACTGGAAATTACTTAGGACATTAAATTCTTGGACACACAATTTTGGACCACAAACAGTTTAGACATTAAAATTTTTCAACATCTCAAATTTCTTAACCTGATGACATCCGAAATCTTTGCATTTGATGTGTTTTCCTTCCATAGGTGTCAGCTGTGTGCTACATGCAGTGAATCCCCATGTTCCAACATTTCATTTCAATTACCGATATTTTGAAACAGAAGATTCAACAGGAAAGAAGGCAGCTTGGTTTGGAGGCGGACAAGATCTTACACCAATATTTCTAGATGAACAAGTATGCAGCAAATTAGTAACAGTACAATAGGGATATGTTTTGAAGTGGCCTTGTTAAATCACGGGGGGGGGGGTTCTTCTATAGTAAAGGTACCTCGGGATGTGCCGCCGGCAATGGTATACTTTTTCGAACTTCTAGTGTAGCCAAAAGGGTAATACTTTTTGGCAATTTTAGTCCAGTTTTGTCTGTGGGCAAGTGTATGCTTTTTGGCAATTTTGGTCTAGAAATGTCAAACTTTGGTAATGCTTGCAAAGAAACCCCAAATTTCTTTAAATTTTTGTTCAGAGAATGCAAAAATTTGGCAAGTTCTCTCTAGAAAATGCCAAGTCATGGGACTTTTTCTTCAAGATTCCAAATTTTTGGGCTCTGTTTTGGAAATCCTGTGTCATTTCGTCGTGACGTCACAATGAAATTCATGGGAACAACAGTGATCTCGTCAGTTATGAATCCTCTCGTAAAAACTCCAACTTTGTTGTCCTGGCAGTACAATTAGATTTTTCGTACGTTGTAGAGCGAGAAATTCTGGATCGATTGATGTTAATTGCAGCTTTGTATCATTTGTTTTGGATAATTCAATTGTCAATAAGGCTATTGTTGTTTTAGAAGGAATCTTGTTAACCCTTTTTGTGACGTCATATCACAATAACGCAGAATTTCAAAAAACAATTTGGAATCTACCGGGTGAGTCAAAAAAAGTTTCGGCGTTTAGAGGGCTGTGGAATAAAAAGTATGTGACTGATATTCAAAACTAAATTGTTAATCTATCACTCAAAGGCTAACTTAGATGACAAAATTTTGTTTCGTAAAATCAAACATCTTTAAGACCCAACAACAATCAAAATGCTTGTAAGGGGTTTGTATGGGAATCGAGAATCCCACATTCCATTGTGGTCCATCATTTATGTGGCATTGAAGTTTACATTGCCAGTTTGAGATGCTGAATTCCAATTTCGATAGAAGGTAAATAATAGACCAGAATGGAATGAGGAACATTTGTTCCCAAACATGCCTTTTACCAGCATTTTCCTAATTTCTGGGTCTGTAAGATGAGGGATACTACCAAACAAAATTTTCTCATCTAAGTTGACCTTTGACTGATAGATGAACATTTCAGTTTTGAATATCAGTCACATACTTTTTATTCCAAAGCCCGCCAAACGCCGAAACTTTTTTTGACTCACCCGGTACATGAAAAATTGATCTAAAAAAACCGTGAATGACAATAGACAGAGCAATAGGACATATGGTATTTTCATGCCAAGAGCCCAGAAACAGCATCGCCCGATTGCCAGTGAATTCATTGGATTGAATTCATTCGAACACGGGTGTACGAGTATCAAATGCTACTTCATGATTATTGATTTTCTTACAGGATGTGAAGCATTTTCACACAGTGATCAAAGATACCTGTGACAAACATGATTCAGCTTATTACCCCCGGTTCAAGAAATGGTGCGATGATTATTTCTGGAACCAATTTAGAGGTACGTTATTCAGATATCAGAAACTCTAAACATGTATACTTAGAATACATATACTTTGAATACATATTTTTTAAGAAGCTCCTGCTTCGAAAATGCTTTCCTTTTTGGCGCAGCCATTCAAGCCATTACATTTTCCAAGAACCCGACCATGCAGGTGATAATTTCTTGTAATTTGTTGTCTGTAGATGAGCGCCGTGGAGTTGGTGGGATTTTCTTCGATGACCTTGAAGAGCCTAACCTCGAAGCATGCTATGATTTCTTGTTTTCCTGCACGAATGCAATCATACCAGCTTATATACCAATCGTTGAAAAGCATCTGAATGATGAATACACGGACCAAGACAAACAATGGCAACAGTTGCGGAGAGGAAGGTAAATGTCTTGGGATTGGTGATTCCGCAAAATATTGCAGTGAAGTGCATTTTAGAAAGTGCGTTGCATTTAAAAATTTGATTTGTCTGGGAAACTTTATCCTCTTGAACAAGTGCTAACAGCCCCCCCCCCCAATCCAAGTGCTCTAATGATAGTGCAGATGGTCACAGACTAACCGAAAATAGCCAGATTTTGCCAGGAAGCCCTAATTTCGTATTAATGAACATAGAGATTGATAGGAATGACACCTGTTTCTGCGTTAAATCGGTTCCTCGAATTTCTCCCTGGGGTTTGCCAATTTTCAGCCAAGAATTCACTTGTGAGGCGTTCTATACTGGGGAATTCATATTTTATCCGGGGCCATATTTTGCTTCACTTTTTTGCCAGGGAAGTCACCAGAGTAGAATGTGCCGGGGCACTTAGACGGGGTTTCTAATACAGGTAATTGTCGCTATTGTAAAGCAAGAAAAACGAAGAAATTTGATCTTTTTCTCGACCGTTTTGAGGGCTCTTAAAGGCCTACCTCCACTGCAGTAGTTTTGGTCGGTGACCTGAACGCTTGCATACACGTTTTTTGATAAGAAACTTGGATCAGGCCATAGTACTAAAAGTTTCTTAATTTAACATGAAATTTTGTCTATTTTAATACTAAAAGTTTCTTAATTGGTTTCTTATTTTTTGAATGCATGAATTGTCAATGTGGTCGCTAACACTGCTGCAGATATGTTTCTTGATATTAAAACATCATATAGGAGTAAACAGTGTTCTGTTATGTTGAAAACAGAAATGGTTAGATAATATTGCCTAATAGTAAAGGTTCATCGATCTAATTCATGCTTTTAACTTTGAAAAGTTTCTTAGTACTTCTCAGACATAGTTTCTTAAAGAGTTTCTTAAAATTTTGGCAATCTTAGTACTAGTTTTTTATAAACCAGTTTCTTATAAAAAAACATGTAGTGTGCATGCTCTCTAGCAACAGAGCTTGTGCAAAAAGCGAGCGCCCTGGTCGACGACCGAAACTACTGCAAGTGTGGACGGCCTTTACAGGAACTTTTTCCAGAATATATCCCGTAATTTCAAAACGGCGGGCTTTGATATGAGCCAGGTAAATTTTATACAATGGTTGAACATATCTGCTATCAAAGAGAGTATTTGTCAATGTCGTTTCTTCGATATCAAGAGAAGAGAAGCCTTTAACGGAGCATTCCTTTTTTCTTCTAATCATTCAGTATATTCTGTTACACTTATCGTATTTTTACATGAATGTTTATAATTCATCCTGTCAAGATAAGAGATTCAAAAACGGAACTCGTTAATTGTTTGAGATTTTGCATTTTTGATGCTTAAATCTCGTTCTACGTTGAAAGTTTAGTAAAAAGCCGAATTTTCACATTCATATATGTCTTTTAGAAGTTTCAAGGACTTTGACCGTGAAATCAAAGTTTGGACTGGTTTTTGTTCTAACTTTGATTTCACGGTCAAAGCCCTTATGATTTCCAATTCTTTATATCACCGTTCTTTAGAAATGAAGACTGGTACGCAATGTGAAAATTTGGTCCTTTACTAAGCCTTACGCAGGACAGCATTTTAGCCTCAAAGATGCAAAATCTCAAATAAACAAAAAAGACTTTGGCTAGGCCAATCTCCAGTCAGCGGAATTTTCCGAGCGGGCGGAATTTTAGACAATAAAAGGTTGCTCAGCCGTAACTATCTATTCAATTTTAGAGTGACATTTTCTCTCGTAAACAATAGAATTTCCGCCCGCTCGGAGAATTCCACTGACTGGAATCAGCCTTAAGCCTACTTTCCACTAGGCGGAAAATTACTCTCGCAAAAATCTTCCTTTGTTTGCAAGTACGATTCCGCTCGAAAGTTGAAGGGGTTTCTACTTTTGAGCGACGTCGCTTTTCCGCAAGCCAATCAGATTGCTGGAAAAGGTCGCTGCGAGCGGAATATTCCGCCTAATGGAAATCAGGCCTTATTCTTGAAAAGGCGGATTCTCTTTCTCAGATACGTCGAATTCAACCTCGTTTACGACCGTGGCACGAAATTTGGATTAGCCACACCAGGTGCAAGAATTGAAAGCATTCTGATGTCACTTCCGCTGACGGCAAGATGGGAGTACATGCATATCCCAGAAGAGGGTACAAGACAACATGAGTTATTACAAGCTTTGAAAACTCCAAGGGACTGGGTTTAGTATTTTGAAAATAAATGAATTTGAATTACCTTGGTTGCTAAATATGTTTACGGGTAACTCAGGGCCGATTAGAATCACTGCATAACGACCCTCAGGTTACGCTCATGCGCTCATCTCATTAAGTACTTATGAGCGTAATTGTTGTTGTTATCGCTCCACTGAGGGCCCTATTCCCATCATAGCTGACCATGTTCCCATGGAGGAGCTGTAAAAACGGCAAAAAATTCAATCGGCGACGAGATTCCGACGCCACGTCGTCTGCTGATCAGCGTGTGGCTTAGAGCAAGGCGGTTTTTGCTTTCGTAGCAAGAGTGATTCTTTACCGATGTACTGACACCTAGTTTTATTTGGAAGACTGATTTTTGAGGCATTTTAGACTCGGTGGTCGTGAGAAAAAAGTAGCAGATGATTTAGGCCCAATAGGTAAATCCTCAATCAGACTAGACTTAGTATGAGCGAGGGGTGGGTGGGTGGTAGCGATTACTAGGACTCAACGTAATAAGTCTACAATCAGACCTTTTTGTAGAGCAGCTAAAAGGTTTCAGTGCGGAGCTTGACCGTTTCTACAAGCGTAGGGAAATGAGTCGTAGTTGGAGCAATATCAGTTCAGGCAAAAAGCGAAACTACGACATGTATTCGAGTCTGAGGGCCGATACCAGCCATTGATTTTTAGGATAGCAATGGTCCGAAATTTTCCCACGGCAAAATAGGTAACACCAGCAGTTGTAGGAACATTAGTCACAACAACATGGCTTCAATTATGCATGAAATGACTGATGTACACCTCAAGAGAATACGAAAGTCCCAATATTCTGAATGCCACTTCCAGAGTGTCGGATGGGTCTAGCCCTGTCCACAAGTTGCTCGGCAACTTTCGGGCAACTTGCAGTCTTTTGGGCAACTTCTAGGAATTTCGGCAACTTTTGCAACATTGAGCAACTTTTTCTTATTTTAGCAATATTACAAGATTTTCAATGATATTTTGTTTATTCTTTGTAACAGTAATGAAAATTAGACATGTAAAACATCTGTTTTCTGGTCAGGCTGGGATTTACCCTGGGTGCCAGACTCTCCCAAGAAAGAAAATTTTCTTTCTTGGGAGAGTCTGGTACCCAGGGTAGCTGGGATTCGACGCCTTGATTTGTGAAGAGCTGTTCTTGATGATGATTATGATGATGATTATGATGATGATGATGATGATCACGATGATGATGATGATGATGATTATGATTATAGTTATGATGATTATTATTATCCGTCAATTATTGTTGTTGTTTTTTATGATCAACAAATGATTCTTGCTAAAATTCTGAAGATGTGCCAGATGGACCCAATAATATTAGCGTGAAAGGCTCAAACTTTCAAGAAACTGCTGTAGTTGAAACAAAGAGCATCCTTGGTGCCGCTAATCTTATGCATAGATCTCAGTTATTAATAAATTCATAGCATATGACCTTAAAAAATGAAAATAAATGAGCAACTTTTGGGCAACTTTTTGAAAATGAGGCAACTTTTTGAGCAACTTTTCAGGAAATTTTTAACAACTTTTCGAGAAATTTCGAGCAACTTGTGGACAGGGCTAGATGGGTCGAAGAAAATTTACCCGTTTGATGGGCTGTGGCGTAAATAGTATGTGGGTGATTTTCAAAACTAAAATGCTAATCTTTCAGTAAAAGGCCAACCTAAAGGGGCAGGGTCATGTAATGTAAACAAACGTCTTTCGAAACGACGATTTAGCAGTAATTTTTATAGGCCATATCACAGTGTTTTCCACCACTGTTCTCAAAATGAAAGTGTTTAAAGATGGACTCTTGTACTTCGTAGAGAAGCAAACGAAACTTTATTAACACTTTATTTACAATGTTGGCATAAAAAAGGTATCAAATAGCTACACATGCATAAAAAATATTTACAAGTATAGCTAATAAAAGCCAACTAATTCAAATAGTAAAAACAGAATGGATGAAAATATCAGACCTAAAACCTATATAAAACCTAAAAGTGGTATAAAATTTCGGCAGAGCCTACATTGGCATTGGCACTCATTTCCTTTCCAAGCTTTGATTTTGGTCTTAAATTCAATCAAGTTAGTTGAGTGTCTAATTGAAACTGGAAGTGTACACCATAACTGTGGACCCCTATATCGAACAGTTTCTGAGCCATACATTACTGATCTCACTCTTGGTAAGTTAAAATCGCGATCATTTCTGAGGCTATACTGGTTGGTTTGTGGACAAAATATTTCTTTCATAAAAGGAGGATTTAAGCCATGCTTTGTTTTGAACATTTCTATCATTAACACCTGTAAGTTCTTCTGGTGAACAGATACACTGTTATCATGTCCTAAGAGATCTTCAAAACTAGATTCCTGATCTCTATACGTTATTCTAAGGGCTCGCTCGTGCAGTTTGTTGATTTTAGTATTTAGTTTCCTACTGTGGAACATCCATGCCAAAGGACAGTATTGAAACTGGCTATTTATGAATGATGTCATCAACATCCTTAATTTAGCTTGGTCCATATAGTGTGCAATACGTGACAGAGCATATAGCTTGTTGCTGACCTTTTTACATAGATTACTTACATGTTGCTCAAAAGTAAGTTTGCTGTCTAAGGTAACTCCTAGCAATTTTTCTTCAGTACTATTAGCAATAGTAGAACTGCCAATTTTAACCGAAACAGAATCATCACTCATATTTCCAAACGTTAATAGATGACATTTGTCTTCATTAAGCTTCATATAGTTGTCAGAGAACCATTTGATTGCATGGGCGGAATCTAGTTCTAACCTAGCAACAACATTATCAGTATCAATATCACAAGCAAATAAAGTTGTGTCGTCGGCATAATTGCATACATCAGTATTGTTTAAGGAAAGAAGCAAATCGTTGATATAGATATTGAAGAGAAGAGCAAGAAGAGAAGAGAAGAGAAGAGAAGAGAAGAGAAGAACTTTCGTATGCTATACGATTGCAGAGATATTGGCGGATTCTTAGGAGTAACTTTAGTGTGGATTCACCCTATCCTCCAACATCTGAGCAGAATACAATGGCCACTTATGGGCAACAATAAAGATTCTAGAGGTAAAAGGTTTCTTTACGTTGACGTCACCCTGCCCCTTTTAAAGGGCCTGTTTCATCCAGTAATTGCACGTGCCATCTCTTGGTTGGCCTTGTTGGCAATGTGGATTATCGTGTGTGTATTTACGTTATCACTTTCCAGCATCTAAAATAGGCCATACTTACAAATTCGTCGATTAAGCAGTGAGAAATTCAATCAATCGACCCAACCTGGATATCATTGGAATGAAGATAGATTGTACTTTTTGATAGTGTGCCTCATATTGATTCAAATTTTATCATTTCTCCTGAAGAAATCGAATGAAAGTGGGTTGCATTTTGTCTGGAACACCTTGTAGTGTATTTTAAATATTAATGTGATATTCGTAGTGCTGTAAGAGTGACTTCTTTTTCAACTGCCTGGAGTCAGGAATTCGTTATACATGCTCTTGTCTCACGTGTTGTTTTCTTTTTAAATGTGTTAAAGCGAATAGAAGTAAATTGACGAAAAAATGTATAGGGTGAGTGAAAAAATGTCGACACGTTTGTCGGGCTGTTGGATGAAAAGTATGCAGCCGATATTCAAAAGTAATATGGTACAGGAAAATAGTGAAAACAAAGTAATGATATGTGAAGCATCATCTTTATTGAAATAGATGGTTTCTTAAGTTATCCTTTCCCAGTATTGGTGTTTCTTAATTTCTTGGCGATCTAAGAGTTGAGTTTCTAATTGGCAATTGGGGCATTATTTCCTTCAATGTCATTCTAAAATTTCGTTTTGCACAACTTGATGACTTTCGCAAAATCAATGCAGTGAATGCACAAAATAGTATTGTCTTGTGGGGCAAGCCCGTCGGGAAGGAATTTCATATTGGGGGAGGGGTGCTGAAATGATGTGAGTGAAGCGAGCAAAATGGGGTTCCAGGGGCTAGCTCCCGGGAAAAGTTTTCATGATTGCACCCTTGAGATGGTTTGAAAGCGAACCAATTTGGGAAAAATCAGCCATTAAAAGAACCAAAGGATCACTACTGATCGGGGTATTTCCAGTAAAATTTGGAAAAGTGTCTTCAGTTCCAAGAGGATACACATATTACTTTTAGTTGCATGAGTTATTGCAGTCTTGACCGATTATCTGTGAGTTTGAATTATCATTTCCATGACCTTGGCTTTCACAGCCCGATGGGCATTTCACCCCTGAAATCTCTCGTATACTTTTGGCAAAAATCCTTCTCTTTTCCAAGAAAAGTCCATCCTCGTGAAGATAGATTTGTTACCGAGGCCATGCTTCCGACGGGCCTTATTTAACATTGAACGAGAAAAAACTTTTAGTTCTTCAGTCAAAAACGTTTATAAATGGTACAGCATTTATAAATGGTTTATAAATGCTTGCATGTTCGGAATCCGATAATCTATTGCGCTCCATTTGCTCAAGATTATTTCATAATTTTCAGAAATCTACTGTAGCAGAAAATTAAAGCCTTTTCGGAACCCAACCCTGAATTGAAAAGCGGAGCTATAACATGCTGTTTCGTCGGACAATAAAAAGTCGTGATATCTACGGGACAATTTGAAATGTAAGAGTTTTAAGTTTCTTGAAAATACTGTATCACATTTACTTCTCACAGTTTTGTTATCTATGCCCTGATGAAGCATGACAAGCATGAGACAAATTTTTTGAGCATTTCCAATGTTTAGATATTGGCCTATATGTAGAAACTAAAAAATTTGTGCCTTCACTGACAGTTTTTTTATATACTGTAGTATCAGATCTTTTTGGAGTTTCTTAATTTTTAGCCATCTGAACATAGAGTTTGAGGTTTTTCACAAAAAAGTACGTGTACTCAGAACAATGCGGCAAAATCAAAATCTATCATTTGTGAAATTTTCCCGCCAATTTCTGATTCAAAAATTTATTTTAATGGACGGCATTTTGAAAAGATCACGTGACCTGGCGGTCCACCTCTATTCGAAATCCACGCCTGGCTGGTTGGCAATAAGTGAAGAGCCTTGGAGATAACTGGTGGGAAGCCTTCTTCTTCACTTGTTTCAACGATGGCTGATAAAGAAGACAAGATATACTGTGCAAAGCTTGCTGAACAAGCAGAGAGATATGATGGTATGATATGGGCTATAAATTGTTTCAAATTAAAATCGCTTCGTTGGAAGTCGGAGTAGGTTGGTAAGTTAGGCCCAGATGGTTGGGTTGGACAGTGTATACTGCATGCAGGAGGTTTGGCGGGTGGGAGTGGTGATTTTCGTCGTCTGGATTTGAAATTAATTGCTTCAAACAACGTGGAGATATGTTTGCTATTTTTTGCCATGGTAGACCTTTTCACAAGTAACTTGAATGAAAGCTAGCTAGACCATGCGAAGTACTGAAAATGCTCATATTTATTCTATCAAGCCTTCACCACAAGGAATGGGGAGCCGATGATATGAGAAAGTTCATCTTATCGAGCCTGTAATTGATCGCAGTATTGTAGGTGAAAGTTTTTGTTGCTATGGTTTGCTAGTTTGATTCATTTTGCTCATAATGCTGTTGTGTTTGGATAAAAAACATATCACACTGTTATTGCTGGCAAGCTAGAAGAGATGTCAATTATTTTTGCATAGCACAGACAAATGACAGTGCAGCTAGCTTTTACAAAAGAAAGCATTCATTAAAAGTTCTGATTTTTCATTTGCCAATATGCATTGATTGAGTACTAGAATAAGTGGTTAAAATAATTAAAACTAATACCAGATGATGCCAAATCTGCAATAGATAATCATCAGATGAAGTAACCCAACTCTTTGCATATGCAAGTGAAATTCCTGCTTTGTTGCCAGCTGGTATCTCATGCATTTTTTCAAAAGAAACCCATAATTTTAGCCAGTACTGAAACTCCCTTAGCATTATCTAATTTTGAGAACTCAGAGTTTTGTATCAGTCTCTTACATCTTCCACAACAATCTTCATGTGTACTTCCTCCACACATGGAAAGGGCAATTTTTTAACCAAGACTTCAGGTGTGCAAAAAGGATCCTCTATTGTTTATCTATTGACTGTTTTGAATACCCTATTGTTTTCCTTGGGTGTACATGTGCTAGACTTTCCATACAAGCTCCACGCCCTTTTGAACCTTTTAAAACAAAGTTTCATGAAGCTTTTCTTCCACTGTTTTGATCCAGTACCTTCTGAGTAATATGATGTGGGAAACAAATGAAATGAAGTAAAATTATGCCCAGTAATTGCCATGGTAGCAGTTTCACTGATTCATCATTACATCTTGAATACAATTCTCCATGTCTACATCACAGTTAATTACATAACAAACATTGATTACACTTAAAAAAAACTTTTAACAAGTACATTAAATGAAAAACAGAAAGAAATATAGAGCCAGAACTTTACAAGATTTTCTTTAAAATTAATTGGCTTTGTATAGGTAGTTGTTTGAATAATTTTTCCTAGCACTTTGGTTGAAAGCAGGCTTGGGCCAGGTTAAAAATATAATCAATCAAATTTGATAGCTTTGACATGTGCGGCTTCATTGTGGAGCCAAGGAAACAATGAATGTGTAGGCATTTTCTGTAGCCTATATATATCGACTATGAGATATAGCTATATCTATTACCTTATAACTCATTAATTGTTAGGGGATGTGACACACTAGAAATTCCACATTACAGTATTCATTAACAGAGCAGAAACTGTGCATGCATGCATAGAAAATCGTAACTTTGAGCCCCTAGGTCCCTGTAACAGATCTCAAAATCAGGTAACACTTGATATTTTGTTCCTTGAACCTTAAACTCTTAAAGCTTATCTAACCAAACACTTTCTTACCTCAGACTGCTTGACGATGTTATTTACTCAGTTTCTACTCTGTCATATACACTTAGATCCTGGTAGAAATCTTTTACATTATTTTGGGGTGTGAGATGAAAGCCATATGCAAGACTGTACATCTTTTTAGATAAGAATTCTTGAAAACTGAAAATTCTCTCCACAATTCTTAGGCAGGAAACAGTGTTGATGTGCACAAGGTGAGCAACTTTTTCTTAGAATTTTTCAATATTTGTTCAAATTGCTTCATAAGATGTTTATGACACAAGATTCAGACCTGAGGCCTGAATGCCATATGCCATTTACCTAATTTGCACAATAAAAATAATGAAATAGGTTACATTGAGAGCACAAGAGGCGTGGTTCATAGCTTGCACTGCTCTCTTCCTAGACACGCTGTATTCCTTTATCTTTGTATTGTTAATGAATGTCTGACTTCAAAAATTTTCTGCAGAGAAATTGTCATTGTTTTTCAGCAAGGGACTTAGCTTGCCATCAGCAGAATTTATAGCACTCTCTTGCCTTGGAACGTTACACCCTTGAAGAATTTCATGACTCTACAATTCCAGACCGTTCTAGACAAAATGTACTGCACAAGGTCCATGTCATTTGCAAACATTATTCCCAAGGAGTTTTGAATATGGAATGATAAGCCAGCAGTATGGCTTCATTAATTTTTCAGGAGATTCCTCACCATGACCAGTTCATTTCTCATTCTTAAAGAAATGTTACTAAATTACTTATGTTTTAAGCGATCCATTATGAATTATGAAGTTGAAGGCTGTTTATGTGTTTAATCTTTAAAACAAAGAAGTGGAAGCATGTGCTAAGGATTAAACTTAATCTTTTAGATAAGAAACATTATAAGGCACTAATTATGAAGTGAAGCCACTTAAATTGTATGACTCAGTTATAAGAAATTGTCCATTAGTTATTACTAAACTGTACTCAATTTAAATCCAGATAGTTTCATTAAAAGATGAATATATTATGTTTAAAAGAGTTTTTACTGAAGACTGCTTACAGTATTTGACAGAATGAAAAACCTGCTAATGTTTAAGTAGAAAAGAGATCCTGAGACTGAATTCATATGAAGCATTTCCCTTGATTTTTCTTTTGATAAATGTCCCCATTTATAATCCCTGGTAAATTTCTCAACCTGCCTCTGACTTATAATACAAGCCCTTCCGATGAAAAATACTGGAAAGGTCATAGACCTTTCAGCTATTCTAGAAAAGACCCTGGGTAACACATTATTTTTAAGAGCCTGGATAGTAACATTTTTAAGAGCCATTATAGAGCATGATTTTTAAGAGTCTCAATGGAACATTTTGATAAGAATTTTTGAATGTGAGCAACAAAGATAGAAGCTGTGTAGTATAAGATTTTACTGGATGCTCAAAAATAAACTTATGCATTTTGGACAGGCCATGCACTATAAATTGTCTACTGGACCAATTTTGAACATTTATGAGTTCATCTGCTGCTAAGATTCTCAATCAAATTACTAGTATTTTTTGTACATTGTTTAGGCCATATAAAATGAATTAATAGATTCTCATCACTAGGTTTCGAAAAGTTGCTCGAGGCGGGAGGTTTATATTTTATATTTTATATATAAAACGTTTTAGTTGATCTTGCACAATCTACGAGGGAGGTATAATTTTCTCGTAGATTTTGTTGTCTGGGCTTGTAACATGTCTGTAACTGCATTCTGCTGCTTCATTGTTGACTGCTTATCGCGTACAAACAACCTAAACAGATGCGCAGGATATCTGCAAATCATCTGCAGATATTAACTGCAAATCATCAACGGGACATTGACAAGTATGAAAGCACGGAAGCCCCTGAAAGCTAGTCAAATCATCTGTTAAGGGGCAAAATATCAAAGTAAGCTTGTTTCTTACGGCGTTTGATTGAGTTTTCAGGTAATAATAGGCCATATAAAATATAAAACGTATCACAAATCTTTCAAACAACGAGCGGGCGGCACTTTTATATTTTGTAAATAAAATATAAAAAATTTTAGACGCGGAATACATTTCCCATGCGGGCGGGGATGAGAATCTATTAATTCTTTTTATGTGTCCTTATTTTTCTATTTATGGAGCTATAAGCAAGTTTCCTTAAAATTTTTTATTTTGAAGAACATTGAAAAGGTCAAACAATTTTGATCAAATTTCTGTAGCCTGGGCGTGGACAAAGAGAACCTTTTTGTGGTGATTTGGATTGATCAGAACTCCATCCTTGTTTGAACTCCATCAGGTTGCTTCATTACTTTTTGTCTTTAAAACCTCTTGACACAGGAATGCAGTACCTGCACAAAAGTATAAATTCAATGAAATTTTAGAAAGATATACATTTGTATTGTTAAAAGTATTTTTACATTCCGTCCAAGATAGAGCTAACACTTGTGCATTGGATTATAACTGACCAATTTCTCTCTATTCTCCACTTCTAAACTCCCCAATCACCACAAGAACGTTCTCCCTTTGTCCATTCTTGTTGAGTCTTTAGAAAATTTGATCAACTTCTTTTACCATTTTCAGTGTTTTTTTAAATCAAAAATTTTAAGAAACTTGCTCATAGTCTCATAAATAGAAGACCAAAAACTGTACAAAACGTACTAGCATCTAATTGAGGATCTTGGCTAAAGACTAAAGGTCCCTGGTCAACATTGATGCTTTGCGGCCTTCTGCTGTTATCAATATCAAATACTGCAGATCTCCTTGTAATCATATAGCCTGGATGGCACAGTGGTAGACATATGCTCCTCTCACGCGCAACCCGAGTTCGATACCAGGGAGTTTTGACTGCTGTTGCGACTTTTTTCTTCAAGCTCCTGCTGATTTAATCTAATGATACGATAACATCATGTTATGAGGAATAGAAACTGTTGATATCACTGTTTGAAAGAAACTGCACATGTCAATTAGAAAAATGAGAAAATCCACGATACTCTAACGGTTTACAAGAGTCTTAACGGTTTACAAGAGTTCATAAACAGTTGCAATTTGCTTGTTTGACTCTCCTTGTTATTAAAAATTGTTGCTCGATCACTGTGGCCCTTGCCCTTCCACTCCCTTCCACTGCGAGCACCCATATTAGTATCTGAACATCAGAAACTCAAGAACACAGGGTATCAAGGGTAAGATATGAACGCAAAGCATCGATGTTGACCAGGGCCCTTTAACTCATAATCTTCAAAATGGGTTCCATATATGATTCAGCTTTGCCTGTCAAAATTGCATAGCTTATTTTAGGGCACATGTGAATATCGCTCGGTCCAAACTATTTGGTTGAAGGTTCCAAATCTTTGGATCAGTGTAAAGAGGTTGTTGTGAAATTGTGTGACCTATTTCTTCTGATTGAATAGCATAGCAGAAACTTTAACTGCCAATCCATAATTCTACCGTTGGACTTTTCAGAAATTTTGAATAATGTTTGAAATTACAGCGCATTTTCAGCTTATATGAGGATGTTAAGCCATCAAATTTCTAAATCATCAACTACAAAAGTGGCAGACCTTTGCTTCATGCCATATTGTAAACATCCTTGAACTATGGTTTTCTTGGATTTTATTTTATGTTGGGTCAAACAGTTCAAAAGTTACAATAGTTTTAAGAAGTTTTTTTGAAAATCTTTCTTGAATTCTTGACAAAGAAGAAAAACTCATTTTGGAAATATTGAAGATTACAGAAAAGTCCAAACACAGAATTGTTGAAAGATCAGTAAAGTTGTTCTGAAGCTATTCAGTTCAAAGGAATGGGTCATTGAATTTTACATCCACTTTTGTAAAGATTTGGAATCTATTCTATAGCTAAGAAGTCTATGTATTGGCTGTGTTTGTTTTTACTCTTTCATCCAGCTTGATTTTCTGTAAACACGTTTTAAAACTAATTGATAAATTACTTGGCTCATGCAGAGATGGTACAAGCTATGGAAGATGTCGCTCGCTCTGACACTGAGCTGACTGTAGAGGAGAGGAATCTTCTATCCGTTGCCTTCAAGAATGTGATTGGGGCAAGAAGAGCTTCATGGAGGATTGTATCCAGTATAGAGTCAAAGGAAGGAAGTAGCACGGCAAAGGTTGATGTCATCCAAAGTTTTAGGAAAGAAATTGAAGATGAAGTTATGAAGATCTGTAAAAATATTCTCTCATTACTTGATGATCATTTAATTCCAAGTGCAAAGAAATTGAAAGACGAACATGAGTCATGTGTCTTCTACAAAAAGATGTAAGTACCCAGGAAATTTTTCTGTACATACTTTTTGACATTGTGAAAACACACCGATTTCCTTGTGCATAACAGCATATGGGCATGGTTGTATGGCCCCTCATCCTCCCCCAGCACAATTTTCAAGGATAACAATAAATGTTTATCGAAATGGATCTCTGGCCAAGGCCTATCTTTGGCAACTGGCAATTTTTAAACATTGAGATAATACCAAGAAGGAAAAGGAACAGTAAGCTATGAGAATGTTTTTACTGCTGAAGCTGCAATCGTGTCACCATGGCCAGCTATGCCATAAAAGGGTTAACATCAATTGCAATATCAAGGTTTCGGACTTTGCGTTTTTCATCCATTTATCTGACTAGGAAGTAGGACACCTGTAACTGAGAGGAGGATGGTAAATAAGACACTTTACATCCCTTACCATCTCTAATTAGCCTTTTATTGACACTTCAATTCAACGGGATTAATGACTGAAGACAAAGGAATTTCTCTAAATTGATAAATCAAAACAAATGCAGCCGTAGCCAGCTTTTACAGTAACTTGTCGATTCTCTTTGAGGACATGTCTCTCTTTCCATGAGCCTGCTCATATATATGATCAGTTTCTTTATATTTAATCAAACGTCCAACAATTTTTTTTGAGACACCCTGTACAAAACTCTTGGTTGTTTCATCATGAATAATACACCTGATACTACATAGAGTTTACAAAGTTTTGGTGACCCTGTCAAGTCGCACCCCTTTGTTCCATACTTTATGACAGCTCTGAGCAAGCAACAGATGACATATGTGACACAGGTGTCCGGTTTTTCAGTTTCTTTATGTGTCAGTAAAATTTTCCAAAACTTTACAATAAAGTCCCACCTGTAAATTACTGCATTTTAGATGTTTTAAACGTCTAGAAACATATCTGCAGCAGTGTTGAAAACCACATTGATTATTGGCATTTAAAAATAAGAAATAGATTGAAAAACTTTTGATACTAAAATGTTGATCTTAGGGACCAGTCATTAATAATGCCCGGTAGGGGGCTAGAAGATATTTAGACTTAAGTCTGAAAAGGGGGGCCATGAAAACTACAAAGCTAATATGAGCTATCTGAAACAAAAACTTCCTCTTTCTATGATCTTTGTAAAGCCATGCATTTCTCATCGTTGCTAACACAGGCTAATCACTGTATCATTAATGAATATTTTCATGAATCTTTAGGAATCACTTTTTTCTCTTGAAAGAATTTCCATGTTCTTTTGCGTTACTTGTTATCAGAAAATATGTTCCTTAGAAATTTGTCATCAAATTTGATACAAAGGGGGGCCATGAAAAATTACAGCTAAAAGACCAGGGGTCCATGTAAACTTTAGTGTAGAAATGGAGGGGCTATTAAAAAAATTTTATTATCAATAGAAATATCTTCTGGCCCCCTACCCAGAATTAATAACGACTGGTCCCTTGGAAACTTTTTTACGCTATATTTCCCCGTTACTGCAGTTTCTTAATTTCCAGCGATTTGAAAGTAGGGTTTCTTTTAAGCAGTATCTTATCAACATTTGAAGATGCCAGGTAAAATTATACACTCCCCCTAGGGGGCGTGATTCCCTGTTGTTGCTAATGGCGTCGTCAAGCGAGCGGTCAGCGGTTTTTATCGCCATTGCCCAACGCCGCGCCTAACAAGTCGTCAGAAGATCTTTGTAGCAGGAGGCAGACACTGCGGTACAAGCGAGAAAACTCTAACAAGCATGGACGAAAGAGCCGAATACGTGTATCAAGCTAAATTAGCTGAACAAGCAGAACGATATGATGGTAAGTATTGTTTGGGTTTTCCTAATTAATCATCATAAGGCCTACCTAAGCAAGTAACGATTCACCTGTCATGCTGTTTGGGCCTCACTCATGTTGTGAGAGAAATTGGCCTACTTACACTACTGCCAAGTAAATGCGTTTCAGAGCAAAGATGTAACGTCAAGCTACGGTCTGCTTGAATGTTTTTGGGTATGTAAATATCTTAGCAATCAGCTGTAATTTATTTGTAATTTTTCCCGCCTTTATTTCATGAGTATCGTCCAAGGAAGAAGGGGGTTCTCCAAAATGTGCACATAAGCCAGAGATGAGAAAGCCTAGCGCGAGATACGTGATAGTTTCGGTATTCCATATGCATAGCATTGTCATGGCGCCTCTTGTTTATTTATACCAAACTTCATAAAATATGTACAGCAGTAATATCTCTATTCAGGGCTTTGATAGTTAAAGGGTGGATAAGTTTAATGTTTTATCCACATTTAAGCGGAGATGAACTAAAGCAAACAGGCCTACCCTACCTCGTTTATCTCAGGACTTCATTTATTCCTGGAATGAATTGAAAGCCGAATTGAAGCAGTGCTAAATACAAACGATTCGCTGCACAGTTGCTTCATCATGGGGTTCTTAAGAAGGAAAATTTTCGATTCAAAGTCGAGGAACTTTTTCCAGAATAACTGAGGATTTCATTCTAAGAGTTGAACAGTAATTGATAATTCATTGCTTCGGACATTTCGATGCGTTGGGCCAACGGAAACATAATTCCGTGAAGACAATGAGGTAAAGATTGTGCAATTCCTTTTGTGGAGAGGATTGGTCTAAACTAATTGAAAGCAGCCAGATATTTTCAGCAGATTAATAACATTGCCATCATATAAATATTAATTTTAATTTCTTGATTACATCAGACATACCAATTCAGGGATTAATTCCCTTTGAGTTGGGAAAACCCCATAAGTAAATTTGTTTTAATTAATTGATGATTTCAACTTTAAAGTAAAGGAAATTTGGGCAGTGGTGTCCCAGGAGGTTGAGGGGTATATCTTGGAAAGGGATGATCAGGCTGCATACCTCTTTAGGTCTCAAATTTGGGTTCAAGTAAGAAAAATGAGAAAACCATCTCACTTTTAAACAAAATTTAAACCCAAGTAACATTACTAAAATTGAAATGCTTGAATATGCTAATAGATTATAAGGAATCCAATCAGTTAGGGCACTTTTCCCTAGATTTATGGTATATACAGACTTCATGATGGTTGGGAATATTATCTCAGAAAATTATATTTGTTCTGGAATAGCTCCAAATCCAAACATCATATTAGGAGTGCCATTTACTACTTTCTTATGCACAGGCTTGTGTCTCTTGATGTAGAGTCTGTGTGCAGGCTAGGCCTTTGTTTATTTGACAACTCCAGTCAATTAAAGGGTCTTTATCCCAGATGATTCATGAATAGTTCTGACTTAAGTGAAAAATAATGAATAGAGTATTGAAAAACTTCCAGGTGTCTTTTCTTCTTTTGGTTTTCAAATCCAGGATTAGTCACAAAAACAAAGAGAATTTTGCAAATGTGTCATGTAAAGACACTGTTATACATGATGATTTCCATATGTGTAGCCCACTGCATAGCCACACTTGGGATTATTAAGAATAATCCCATTATGTTATACACTCATATAAAATGCCTCTGGATTTGATGCTCCATAGTCCTTCAGACTGCTAGTGCAAGCACAATAGCTCTGCAGTGACACCATCGCATCAATTTTTAGATTTCCATTGAAATATGAAAATTCAAAACAGCTAAGATTTTTTAGTGCTTAGAAGGTCAAACTGACCTTTAGATCATGAGTTTTCAGTTGAAAATGTTCTTTCATTCATCTGCTGCCCCATCTTTGGGAACCTTCATGTTGCATTGTTTGGTGCCAAACGGTATTCAAATAAGAGTGTACACAGGGTAAATTCTCAGTCCAGACTGGAAATGATTGTGGTCACATGACAAATCTCAAGGGCCGAACACAATGGCAAATTTTTTACTCCTGGGGTGTCCCTTTCCCACTTCTATGATTAGAATAGTAATATCTTGTTTTATATACATTTAATTGTAAATGTCATGCAGTACATAGTGGGAGCTCACTATAAGTATAAGTCCTTTCCCTCTATGGATTGTTGTTTTTATAGTTTGTTGTTTTTTTGATGAATAAAGAAAGAGACATAGCTCATTTAGCTAGGCTGGAAATCCCAGTCTACCTAATGTGGCCCAGACCATAGCTTGGGCTGAAAACCCTCATATCATCACTCCTAAATGTTCTTTTTGCCATGTCACCTTGTAGGATTATTTAGGCTTGATTTGTGTGATTCCAGCAGACTTTGAAAATGGCATAAAAATGTGCCATTTTGGCCTCTTGTTTACACAGTGCCAGCAGAATTTCCGAATTCTGCCAGCACACTTTTATATTGGTCAGCAAAACAGCACAGTTTGTATAGAGCTCTGCCGTTTCGGTCATGTGGACACACTCTGCCCATAGAATTTTCTGCTGCTGCCATCTCAAAGCTATATTGTTCTTGTTGCTTTATCTATCTTGATTACTTGTTAATGTCATTTGCTATTGTCAAAGGAATACATAGGAATTAGAGTCTATAAGCATCACATACTCTTTACAGGAGGCCAAAACGGCATTATTTCATACCACATTTAAATTCTACTGGCATTGTATAGACGGAAGCTGATTTTCCAAGGCAGCATCTCTGCCATTTCAATTTCTACCACCATCATGCTAAAGGGGATCTTATATCCAGTACTTTTGCTTTGTGTGTTGTTTCTTGATTTAAATATGTTCTTCAGTAAGTCTCCGCCTTGTGTTTTCAGAAATGGTAGAGGCAATGAAGAAAGTGGCTGCCATGAAGAGCAATTTATCCTTTGAGGAGCGCAATCTGCTGTCAGTTGCTTACAAAAATGTGATTGGAGCAAGAAGAGCCTCTTGGAGAATCATATCAGGAATAGAACAGAAAGATGCTAGCAAACAGGAGGATGGAAGCAAGGAAAAATTGGAATTGGATAAAGCATACAGGGAAGCAGTTGAGCAAGAGATTGCAGATGTGTGCACTAGTATCCTCAGTGTGATAGATGACTATTTGTTAAAGAATCTAGATAAATCTGCAACTGATGCTAATGAGGCTGATGTTTTTTACAAAAAAATGTGAGATTTTTTATCAGTTATTGAAATTGGAGTATTGGCGGGAAATGGAAGCTTCACCAAAAAACGGAGGGCAAGAATTTCAATGATAATCATATTTGTGCTAAAGCAAGATTCCAGTTTGACAATTCCAAGTTTATTCAAGCCTTTTCAAGGCTTTCGTCGGGGGGGGGGGCACAGTAGTGGGCACAAGCGCAGGCATGTGCCTAACGTTGGTTTGGGGGCAATTGATCATGCATTGGGTGATACAATATTTCCCTCAAAGAGAGCCATGTCCGATTCAGGAATTCACTCTACAAAACTTTGTGGTTAACTTTGCTTTCCTTTGGCAATCGAAACAATCATGATTTCATTCAAAGTCAGCCAGCTGGATCTAATTGCTTTGAAATGAAACAATGTTAAAATCTTAAACAATTCAATCATGATTGTTTTGATCGCCAAAGGAATGCAAGGTAATTTGCCTTACTGTTAGGCCATCTTCTTCTGAGATAGTCATGCTGCCTTAAATTGCAGACTTCTCAAGCAGGTTACGTTTTAGCCTAAATGCAACTCAAGTTCATGAAAAATTTGAAAGAGATTTCCTTTCATTCAGTTTACCAAACTTGATATGAAATACAGTAAATACGTGTTAGAGTAGTAACTTTCTGTTTGGGCTACCAATAAAGTGTCAAGAAATATGACACATACCTTTGTTGCTATTTGACAGTTATTTTGCGTGCCCCAAACATTTCACGCAAGGTCACTTGCCTTAATTCCTGAGCATGAAAGCACTGATTTTGAGTGTTGTGACAAAATGGATAGATTATTAAAAGGATGAATTGAACCAGTCCATGGTTGAATTGTTATTGTATCGACGTTTCAAAGCAATTCTGTGCTTCATGATGAGAATTCAATGTTCCAAAAGTACAAGGCTATATTTATATTCATAAAGACAAAACACAACTGAAAGTGTATTTTTGAAGAAAATTTTTGAAAAAAGTTTAGTATTATCTTAATTTCTAAAATTTTTGACAAAAGACCAAATAATTTTCAAGAAAACCATAGTTTATGGATGCCTACAATATAGGTAGGTAGGTAGGTAGGTATATATATTTAATGTGGCTAGCCTGCGAAAGTCTGAGAAACTTATTTCCAGCAGGGGCCACAGATGTTTTACCATCAGTCTGCCGCAGCTACCCACCACAGCTACCAGATTTCCCTCACATGGCTCTGGTTGACCCAGGCTTGAGTTACGGACAGCGACCAAACTGTCCAGCACGGGATTTGAACCTACGGCCCTTCTGACCTTTGGCTTACGAGTCAGACGCCTTAACCACTTGGCCGCGGGCTCTCCTGATATGGTATCAAGCAAAACTCTTTCACGCTTTTGGTTTGCAATTTAAAAATTTGATGACGTCACATTATAAGATGAGCTGAAATATTGAATAGACCGTAATTTTGACAAATATTCAAGATTTCTGAAAAGTCCAATGGTAGAATTATAGAAAAGTGGCTGAAGTTTCTTTGAAGTCATTCAGTTTAAAGAAGTTGGTCATTGAATTTTACACCTGCCTTTTTACACCAATTTAAAGTTTTGGAACCTATGTTTATGGTAAGCACATTTTACATGAATACGATAGTGTAAACTGGCCTTTTAAAAGGTGAGTGTGAAAGGTGAGTGTAGAATTGAATGGTTTTCAAGAAACTTCAGCTGCTTTACTTTTCTCTAATTCTTGTACTGGACTTTGAAGCATATTTTATATTTCAACTTGTTTGAAAATATGGCATCATTAAATTTCTAAATCATAGACCAGAAGAGAGACAGGCTTTTCTGACACCAAATTGTAGACATTCATAAACTGTGGTTTTATTGAAAACTGTTCTGTCATTTCTAAAAATGTTTAGAAGTTGTTATCATTTTTAGGTTTTTTCTAAATATTAAATAGAAATAAAAACACCTTGATTCTGAAAGTACTGGAGATTTCCGAAAATTTCAGCAGTAGGCCTAGAATTTTTTAGCGAAATAACCATAAGTTTCTTTTGAAGGCATTCATTTCAAAGAATTAGATCTCTGAATTTTTATGCCAGCCTTTTTAAAGATTTGAACCAATGGTTCTATGTGCTAAACTTAGCATTCTCTTTGCAGGAAAGGAGATTACCATAGGTATCAAGCTGAAATTACATCAGGAAATGAGAAAAAAGCTGCAGCAGAGGCATCACTACTTGCTTACAAGGATGCAAATGATATTGCAAATGCAAAATTAAACCCAACACATCCAATCAGGCTTGGTCTGGCACTCAATTTCTCTGTATTCTACTATGAAATTCTTGGTTCGCCAGAGAGAGCTTGCCGTCTTGCGAAAACTGCTTTTGATGAGGCAATTGCAGAACTTGATACTCTAAGTGAAGAAAGCTACAAGGATAGTACTCTGATTATGCAACTGCTCAGGGACAACCTCACACTTTGGACATCAGATGTGGAAGGAGATGGTATGTGATATCATTATTGAATAGACCTAGTTGGCTAAGAATCGCCCAAAAAGCAGTTTCGGTTCCCATGCGCATAAACCCCTATGCAGAATCACATGCATGAAGACGTTTTGCTTCAGTATGGTCACATATCTTCCCCCATTCAATGTCGCCATTTTTTGCGGATATTCTACAATTTAAACTGTGATGTTTGTATCTGTCGCTGAATTGAAGGGGTCCTTCTACCTACGGTGATGCTGCAAATGCTAGCCGCTACGCAGCTGGTTACATCATGGTTACATCATCCTCTCGAGTTGACTTTATGCAAAATCAAGATAGGCTTATTACAGATTGACTACCTCCAAAGCTGACTGCAAGTAAGCCTCCGCAGAGGACTATTTTAACACTGGTATTTTGAGTAGTATATATCACCTTTGTTTCCATGTGTTAAAACAGTCCTGCACGGAGCACCAAGCGCAGTCAGTTGAAGGGGCAGTCCCTTGGGGGCAGTCAAAACAGCACATTTGCACAAAGCACACAGTTGGTGAGAGCAAATTTTCGTTTCTTTTTGCTCATGACAGGACAAAGACCTTGCCAAAAGAAACGCTAATGAGAGAGATCGCTCAATTTTCAACGTGCTTTAAACGTAATTAAGTTGCTAGTTAGGTCAAGTTCATGCCAATTCAGGTTGACGTTGTCTTTCTCTCAGTGAAAACAACATAGCCATACGTCAATCTTATGGTGTCAATTCTGTCCAACATTAAGTAAGCCGACATCAAATTTTGCCATAGGATGGCAGGAAACTTGTGTCTCATATGCGCTTTCCACGCGCTTTCTTTATTTCACTACCAATTAGCAGAGATTAGCAGCAGCAAATGGCAATTAATTGCATTAACGAGTGTGACTGACTTACTTACCTTACTTTCTAACTGACCTCGAGCCCCCTCTTAGTTTCTAACTTTCTAACTGAACTCGAACCCCCCAAAGTTGGACTTTGTAATCAACTAGAATGTTAATCAATCTATGAAAGGCTAAACTTATATGTGAAAAATTTTGTTGGTGGTATCACTCATATTTGAGACCCAAAAATAAGAAAAATGCTGGCAAAGGGCCGTGTTTGACGTTGGTTCATGATGTACTTTCCATGACTTGATAGCTCTTCTCATGTAAGCAATGCCTCAGAACTTACAATTTCTTTCTATATCAACAGAAGGTGACAAAGAAGGTCCTGATGCAGTTCTGCAAGACATGGAAGAGCAAGAGGAACAGCAAAGTTAGTAGCTAATTTACAGCATCAAAAGTTATTGGGCATACAGGGCATGGATTAATGATGTTCAAAGTGGCATGAGTGCTCATGGACAGATTTTGAACTGTAATTTATTTCTGCTGTGATTTGATTCTTGTTGCTGTAAGCTTGATTAGCACAAAGCATGTTGAGAGGCTTTTTTGGTAAACGTGGTTGGTTGGTTGGTTGGTTGGTTGGTTAGTTGGTTGGATGGATGTGACGGTTGCATTTAGGCTTATCATTTTGTCATAGTTTCACTCTCCTGAACTTGTTCCAGGCCATAGGAAGCATATAGATTTTTCAGGGCTTGACACTTCAAGGCCAGCTTTTTCATTGCATCTAGCCTCTTTATCTTTTTTGTAGTTTCATTCCCCTAAACTTATTCAGGGCTTTAGGAAGCATCCCAAGCTTGAGAGGGCACGACACCAAAAGGCCACTTTTTCATAAGTCATGTTAATATGGGCTGGATTTAAAAGTCAGTGACGTGATACAAAGGACAGAATATGTGTTTAATTTCATTTCAAATTCTGCAATGTGGGTAGCCCTTCAGCATAAACGCTGGTATCAATCTTGATAGATGTCCAAGTGCCCTACGATTCACAGCAAAACAAAACGAGTAGTAAAGATAACTATATCACTAAGTAACTGACATGATAACAAATCTATACAACATTCTGGCCCCATCTCAGCCTTGAAAGGGGCCATCTCCTGAAATAGAGGGGACACTGTGATTTATTGCAAAATTTTGGGGGTATTTGCCCCCAGTGCGGGTAACTACACCTCATATTTGAGAATGGGGATGCCATCTAGCAGTAGCGATTACTGTGATATTGAAGGGGCGTTTACACGGGATCGGATCCAGAACTGTTGGCGTTTACACGGGATCGGATCCATGTAGATTTTATGAACTCCTAGCAGCGCTCTAGTAAACGTTTTCTCTTATTTTAGTCCGATCCTTTTAAATTTTGCACTCTAATATACTCTGTTACATCTCTGATTCTCCTCTTTGAAATGTCAACAAAGGATTTTCAGTTTAATGGTGTAGCTTTCTATCCGTACCAGTTTGGATCCGATCCCACCCGTTTACACGAGACCTTTTTGGGATCGGATCCAAACGGGATCACTTTCGAAAGTGATCCCGTTTGGGTACGGATAGCAGATCCAAATGGGTTCGGATCCGTTGAGTCCCGTGTAAACGCAAGGCCTATCCGTTACACTTTGGGTACGGATCCATTTGGATCCGATCTCGTGTAAACGGGGCCTGAAGCAGGTTGTCCAAGTACCATTCCGTTTGCCTTCAAAGTCGCTCAATTATCAAGTAAGCAATTTATGTTATATAGTGCAAAGGGGATGACCATGAGTGAGTGTATCCTTATGGAGCAACAAAACACAGCTCTATCTTAGTTTTGGCGGATTCGTTTTGCATGATTTCAAAACCCCCTGAAATTTCTTTCAAGCACAACAGGCCAGCCTTTTGCGGTTACAATCCGGGTTTTGTTCAGTTTTGGAATGAAGATTCATTTGTTACTCTGCCAATTCTGAATACAGATCGCAGTACGTGATTATAAAGCTATGCCCGATAAGGATTGACTCCTTTCGAATGTAAGCTATCCTTTTCGAAGCTCCTCAACGGATCTGTAAGCGTCACAAAATTGAGTTTTAATTAGTGTCTCAAATTTTATAGAATCAAATTTTAATGTGTATCTCCGCAAGGCCAAACTTGAAATTATGGTCATTATGCAGGATGCATCTGCAGAGTTTATTGCTTTTCCTTAAAATGACAGAATATTTGGTAGGTGAAATACTAAAAAATTTGTAAGGAGATGGAGGCAAAGAAACAGGATTTCGAATCAGCACATTAAGGTCATTTGAACTTATGTTCTCCTTAGAGTGTGACTAACATTTGAAAGTCAGATGTGACTTTCAAATGTAAGTCACACTCTGAAGAGAGCGTAAGTGCGAAAGGCCTTAGTGTGCTGATTCAAAGTTTTGTTTTTGCCTCCATCTCCGTACGATATGACGGAGTATGATGCTTGTTCTAGTGAAAAGTTAATAACATCTCAAAGGAGATGGTCTTGAAGCTAATTCTGCTCCTGCTGCAGGGTAACCGATCCTAAATGAATGGAAATTTGAAACTTCGTAAATTCTACAAGTTTTTTGTTGCTCCAAAAGAATCCATGCTAAAAGTACGCTAGAACGTAGTTTAGAAACTTTAACAGTTTTGAATCTTTGTATCATTCTCAAGCTTGCAACTCCACGGAACTTATTTACAACTTTGAAAACTGTTATGAAACTTATTGTTGTCTAAAGAAGAGCTGGAAGCCCTGTATGACTTTGTTGATATACGAACAGATCAAAAAGTAGTTTGCCGTGTGATGTTTCAACATATAAGGTAGGGAGCCTAATACCCTGTTAAAACAGCTTAAATTGAACCTGGTTATCGAATATTGCATTTAGTTGGTCAGTCCAACAGATAGCATGCATTTGATTGGCTAAGATTCGACCTTTTTTTAGATCAAGCTGGTTTAATTGTGTCAGTATGAATGCGGTATAAAATTATCAATTTTGATCGCCAATCGTCCTTACAACCAGCTTGGACAAAAATGGCATCTTTCGAAGCTGTTTCATTGTATACTTTCAGTTTTTGATGTTTCAAATCGAAATGATTCCTGCCGACAGAACTTTACTACAAACTTTCATAGCTTCATCACCTACTTTTCTGTAACTATTCGAGATAGCGTGAGACAGTGTAGCTGCCTATCGCTGCAATGAGATGAAGCTAGATAGCCTAGTCAAGCAAGCTTCAGAAGCAAAACTCTGGGACGGAGATCAGCAACACATTTGCAGCTTTTTAGAGGTGAAAATTTGGCATTGGAAACGGGTCCAGAAATATCCTAAGAGGGGGCATTGGTAACTTGCCACAGCGAGCACAATCCTGCTACAAGAAACCTAGTAAGCTGAAATTTCATTACCTATCCTCACGTTAGAGTCACGTCTACCCAATAACGATCTTGTAAGAATTGTGAAAGAAAATTACTCATTTTCAACTATTTATTGCCGATTTCAACCAACCCTATTCAGAGAATTCTGGGCTGAAACCTCACCCATATACCCGGCAGATACCCGTAGCCCGCAACATGTTATGGACCTCCGGGGGAAAGAGCCTCAACTTTTCTCCTTCATTTCTTCCTCCCGTTGCCACCTCAAGAGAAAGGGCCTCTGCGGAGAAGAGTGCCATAGCATCGTAGTTTTGTTTGAGAGTTTCATGCTGCAATTATTATGGGTTAATAGTTTAACGTGTTGTCTTCGCCAGTAAATTAACTGTTGCCTACCATGTTAATAGTGACTACATTAGCGAGTGTCTTCATAACTAATTATTAGTCTTCTATATCCCACAAGATTCACATTCATGATTCATTTCCATATTTCTGTCTTCTTTGTCAATGCTGCATTGTTGAAACTCAAAAAGAGGCATTGTCACCCCAGCCTGCGCACACACCCATTATCTAAAGGAGAACAATTGGTCTGCGCGCAAACTATTGTCACCCAGTGTCAATTGATGGCACGGTCATATCATGAGCGATAGGACACCCAGTGTGTGGCAGTTTGAAATTTATACCAGAAGCGAGCCACCTTAACCTATTATTTATTTGTGTTTTGAACTCATTTTTACTTGGTATACAACCACCTTTCACTGTTTCGTAATTTTGAAAATTTTCGGAAGTGAGCTACCTTAAGTGCAGAGCCACCTTAACCGTAACCGGTTGGAGATTTACGGTTAAGGTGGCTCTGCACTTAAGGTGGCTCACTACCTAAAATATTCAGCAGCAGAATTTTCTAGATATTTTTGGGATTCTCGAAGATTTTTTAGGATTTTTTGCAAGAGTATGAGAAGGCGCTTCGGCGAAAAGGTGATTTCGGTCAATTTCTTGTCTCACACTTTTATTTGCTTGAGTTTCCTCACTGCGAAAACTTTGCTTCTAGAAAACTGATTCGCCAGGTGGAAAACTGACTTTGCTCGAGGATGAAATTTCAAACACCTCATTTTTGTTTTCGACCCGGGGGGTTAACATCAATAGGTGGGTGATGGGGGTGTGCCATTTGACGTCTAAAATTGATTTTTATAAATTTTTGCGAAAACGATATTCCAAAATTTACTGGCCATTGAAAGTGATACCCTAAAATTGTGACAGCCATCCAAAATTTTAACCAAGTTAGTGAATTTTGAACAAAATCAATACCCTAAAGAGTTATTTTTCTAAAATGGCACCCCAAAATTTATTAGTTTTCTCACTTCGACTTGTGATTTTACCAAAAATGATACCCCAAAATATATTTGTATTGATGCGACTTTTTTGAGGAGATTACTGGCGCTTGCAGAGAAAATATATGGGACGAGACAAATTTGCAGGAAGTTGCTCAAGACTGGGTGTTTTAACCGGAATTTGGAGACATTTAAATGGAAAATGAAGTCAAACAGATCATTGAGTCGTTGGTAAGTGAATCATTTAGCTCAAGGATACAAACCAAGCCCTTTTGGGGGCAACGAATGAATTTTAATCGGTAAGAAGCTTAGGCCCAGATCAAATTCCTTGCAGAAATCATTGAAAATCACCTGCGATTTCGAGATGTAATTGAAAGGGCAGTGTTTGGGTCATTGCTTAGGGTAATTGATATCCATAATCGCTGAGATTTTTATCCTTATATCTCATTTGCTGCGACTTTTATCGATGTTTGAGCGAATGTCAATATTCTTGGACCGGAAAATGACTGTAATTTTGGCTCCAAATGAGATATTTTTCCAAGCACGATAAAAACTGTAGAGAAGCATCCCTTCTACTGATTTATCAAAGAAAATTCCATGTAATTATTGTAACTTAGGAGCCATTTCAACTTTCGTGAGGGTACTCAAGAATTCACTTCGAACGGCCAATGTGGCATCACATGGCTGGAAAGGGGCTGTTTGATTGGCTGAATACCGTGAAATTGGATGATTTCCTCGTGCTTCAGCAACCAGTAAGGATTTGAGCAGTATGCAGACAAAAGCCCAATCTCCTGAAACAGTGGAGCCCAGACTCCCACAAATCCTCTTTTGGCTCGTCTCTGGAGCAAGACGGACGCGAAGGGTTTTCGTCCTCCTTCGTCCTTATTTTGAAAACTGTGTTGATGCATTGCGGCCGGAGAATTTTCTTATCCATCTCGACCTGTAAATATGGCGGAATGAGGGAAGGTCGGCTCAGCCACCAAACATTCAATTTATTCGCTTTATAAAGAGTACGAAGACGGTTATAGTGAGCGTTGCAGTGAACGTGAAGTATCAAAGAACAAGCAAGTCCACAGTTAAATGGCGAAGCTCATTGCGGTTTGCAGGGACGAAGAATTTCCATTTGAACGTCGACAAATCCCGCTCATGATAGAAGAAACACTGACGGTGAGAGATGCAAAGTTTTCGAGTATTTGTAGTCAACTACGCCGCTAACAGTGCGATTATTGTTCTGCCTGAACCAGTAATAAAAACTGCTCCCGATCGTAGTGTATGCTGCATTAGATAAAGCATTTCAACCAGGCTACAGCGTCTAAAATAGCGGGCCAGGACGGCGAAGTGTCATCCTGGCGTTGCGGTGCTTACCACACACCCGTAGGCCTAGGCCTACTCAAGTTGGAGTAGGTCGTGACACAGGCCATCTTTTTGGTTATAAATAAAAGAGTTCGATGCTTAGCTAAGATAAAGTTTATTTTAAGCATCCATTGTCAATTTTGCTTAGCCCGGTGGTAAAAGTCTAAACCTGAAAGAGGCAAATCATTAATGAGTGAGACACCATGGGGGAGGTTTGTCTTCTCTGACAAATGTTTCTGCCAAGTATCAAATAAATTTTTGCCAGTGGTAGAAAACCACAAAGAAATGCAAGAATGATTCTATAACAAATATTTTCATTGTATTGCAAGAATTTGTACCAGAACCATTGTGTGTTGCATAGCACACACAATTTCTGACATATGCAGGAAGTTACTATGTAACTTCCAGAGAGATAACTTTGCAAAGTGTGTGCGCAGAAGATCTTCCGCGTGCAGTTCCAGGAAAAACAATAGTTTATTGTTTAAAAACAATGGTGAAGCGCACATCTTCCGCACACACACTTTGCAAAGTTATCACTCTGGAAGTTACATAGTTTTCTATCTGAGGATGCAGTTGGCAATTAACAAAGATTTATGTTTTCAGTTTATTGTTCTTGCAAAATTTTCATAGATGTCAAACTTAGGCTATCTCATGTTACACCAGGGTGCCTCCCATGTAAAACCTACGCCAAAGGTACGCCGAGCCATAAACTTTCATACACCAGGTATTTTCAGGGAGAGAGAAGCTGCTAAAAAATCTGAGTACTCAGAATCTGCTGAGTGTGAGAAACTTTCAGTCCTGGCCCAAATTCATGATTTCTTATACAGGAAATACATGTATATATTATCAAAAGAAACTGATGAAAGATTGAGGACAACTTCACATTCACACCAAGAAAGGCAGATTTCAAATTCTATCACCCCAAGAACCGATTTTATTGAAGAAATGTTTCCACTACGCCAACAAAAAAGTCAGGTCTATGCCAGTTTCTTAAAAAAGCATAAACTGTATATCTTTTCTTAGATGGTTATGGAAATCCCTGAAACAGTCATATCAACAGAGTGCGTGGTTGAAGGAGATGTCAAGCAGTTTATTGAGGCAAGTTGATTTGAAAGGATGTTATAGATATTATAACATTTGTTGTTCTGATATCTGGTTGTCTGTTCTCCTACCTGGGCATGCTTAAGAATTCGTAAAACTGCAGCAGAAAACTTTTCAGTTCTCAAGAACCTTTTTTAGGTATTTTTTTAGAGTCTTGAGACATCTTATAAGAAAGAACTCTTGTTAGTGCTAGAGAATTCTTAACAGTTCTTGAGAATTTTTTATGTCCTTGTCATCTTGAATCACTTGAATCCTTTGTTTATGATGGAAGTTTTTGAGGAAAAGGCAATGTTTGTCAACTAAGAAGTTTGAGCAATTTAAACCTACCAAAAGTGAACCAAATGCTATGGTACAGACACCGTAAGGTTCATGTGCCAAAGAATATGGGCAAAATTACCCATTGAAGTGAAAACTTCAGTCTCTTTGACTGTTTTTAAAAAACATATTAAAACAACAAATGCAAACATTGCAACTGTAGGATTTGCAAAACTTTTATATATGGTTTAGGTTTTTTGTAATTATTATGTATTTCTTTTGTATACACCTTTTGTAAATAGTTGGCCTTAATTAGCTTTTATCTTTAGCTATTTCGAACAGCCAACTTTAAATCAAAGAAGTAATGATAATAATGATAATAATAATAATAATAATAATAGTAATAATAATAATAATGTTCTTGTCTGGGAGCTAGGAGGGTTCAAGTTACAACTTTGAGCCTCCCTCCCTAGCTCCATACAGTGTCTCTCAAAGTGAGGTAAAAGTTTATATTTTCTTAGGCCTTAAAAGTAATCAACATAGGTATATTGAGGGGCCACTACAATGAAGCCAAAGATAGCTTCTGTCCACCTACTGTATTGCATCTTCAGCTGCACAGTGAAATGACACATGCCAGGAGTATTGGATACAATAGGTTATATTTACCACTTGCCTCAGGCCAGCCTTAACCAGGTCAGTTTCCTTAAGCTTGTGATTTTCTAAAATTATACCTTAGACTAGCAATAACATTAGATAGTGAGTGCCACGTTTTGGGAATTGAAAAGAAACTGCACCAACATGGAATGGAATAAAAATAGATGGTAGGCATTTCTGGTTATTTTGACATTACAAGATGCATTTCCCCCTCCAGCTACCCATCTAGTGACCGCTCATTCTTGCAGTCTGTTCAGTCCTGTTGGCATTACATCACATAATCAATGTCGCCTCTCCACCCACATCTCAAGAAAATAACGAAATCAGACCATAGCGTTTTGAAAGACAAATACATATTCAACCGTATTCCTCAGAATAAGAGACAGCTTGAGAAGGCTTTCTTGACACTGCATCTGACGTGTTCATGATTGTGTGACGAGATGTCAATAAGCCACATCTTCAGATCTCCACATACTTTTCCTCAGAAAAACAGAGAGAGGGAAAGATATTGTTAAAGCTTTGATTCTTTGACGATAGTTTCTGCTACATGGCAATGACATGCTAAAATACTTTTCTTATATCCAGCTGCATTATGGCATCATTTTTCAAAGTTTCTGCCATCAGAACAACCATGCTCTCGTCATTTTTGCTTTCTGATCCATACAAGTATCAAAGATAATCCAATTATGTTTCTTTGTAATTTCCTTGTATTTGCTTTTGGAAAGTGATAGTTAATGTTTTCTTCTTACCTATTTCAGAGGTATGACCTTCTCACATTTGAAGAGCTGAATTGTGCATTGATGGTGCCTCAAAAAGAGTTGTTTGCTTTGCTGTCATTATCAGTGCCTTGTGTTGGCTGCAGAAGAAGGTTAGTTTAGCAACACCTTTTTTATTCTTGAGTTGGATAGATTTGATATGAAACTCTAACCCTAACCCTAATGATTGGAACTGAGGTTTATTCAAGAAGATTACTGTATATAAATTGTTGATTGCGGTCCCTTCATAAGCTCTCCCTCTTGAATAGGTTCCTGCCTCATAACATATTTTGAATAGCATGTCCCCCACTTATAGGACCCATGGGGTAGGTATTTGAAATGAGGCATCTGCATTTGGTATCTGAAATTCATATTAGGTTTTTGAATTCTACAAAATTGTGAATTCTAGACGTAGTTTCCCATTCTTTGTCTTGGTATCATGTCCATTGTCACAATAGTTCAATGGCAAATGTGATAGAATTCAATTCAAGAACTGATAACGTTCCCATGGGATTCAATATTCAAAGCCATTTTTCCATCATAATTCCATTGATGATTGCAGAAAATAGGGTCAGCTTTTTCACTGTTTCATTATGAGTCCCAGCTGAGCAAGGTTTACCACAGGAATACAAGGGACTCATTGTCTTTAGTCTAGAATGATAAGCTTTGCTTTTCTCCTTAAAGGCAGTCTGTCCCCTTCGAATAATGAAAATAAAGTCGATAAAGATCTCTATTGTACTCTCGAGAGGCTTGTGCTAATTCGCTTTATCCAAAGAAATCAAGGTCATAGATACTCAGTGATGCATAACTTTAGCTCCAACGTAAATAAGGTAAATAAAGCCGTTGCTAAGGTCAGAACAATAGGGGACAGACTGCCTTTCAATCAATCAGCTAGCCATGATTGCGGTATGCCATCAAACACCTACCCCATTATTTTGATAGGTTACCCCCAAAATAAGGTCCAGTCCAAAAATTCATTTTCCATAAATAAGAGGCTTGTTCGAGGATTTACGGTATGTCTTTGTAAGGTTGCAGTATCTCAATGCAAAGTTTCACTTTTTGATAAGTTTTGCAAAAGGAATTCAAATTTCTAATAGTGCATTTCCAAACTTTTATTCTCTGTGCTCTTAGACTTGCCCCAAGTCTATTTCGTCATCTGTAATAAGTCTGCTTTTCCCCTTCCTAATTTTCCCTTTCCCAATTTTTCATTGACAAAATAGACTTGGGGCAAGTCTACTGTATTCTTTATCTTTCCATTTGATTTGTATCTGTTGGTAGAGCATATAAGTAGGAAGTCAAAGTCAGCTCCTTTCAAGGCTTCAGCTTGTATAGCCTGCATGCCCTCTGTGCAGAGGAGTTTGAGGCTACATGTTGGCTACAACTTGTGTCGTTTTGTAAACTTTCCTTATATTAGCATGCCAGTAAAAGAGCAGGCCAGTAAAGGAGCACATTGATTTTATTTCTACACACATTGCCAAAGTATATTTTGCTTTAATGGCCAAATTTGATCTTAAGTACCATTTTCCTCTAGTGTTGAGAGGCTGTACAATCAGTTGCTTGATTCTGGACAACCAGCCCTTGAGCCTTTGATCATCAAAACTTCTAGAGGTAAGTCATGCTGAGATCCAGCGTCCTTTTAGTGCTTCAGATGTTATCAACCATCTTTTATAGTTAGCTATTTGTCATAGACAAAAATATTCAGAAAATTGTTTCATTAATCAAGGCAAGGGTTCAGATATTGAAAGGGGTGGTTCTGAATTCTGTTAATTGCTTTCTTTGAACTGATAGGCTTGAAAGGAACTTTGGGTAGTTTAATGTAATTGTACCATGGTAATTTTTTGATACTTTATCTTGAATATCTTTAAAATGATGGCATTTTCTCTTCATTGAAATAATTCATAAAAAGAATGAAAAACTTAAAATTATCTTTAATTCTAAATTGATATGAAGAAAATGATAAGTCTTGAAGAAGACCTTAGTTTCTTAAATTCTGCAATATGATCGCAAGCAGAAATCTGTCACTCTTCTGGTTTGCAATTTGGAGATTACATGGCATCAGTCCCAAGGACAGATTTTGTAATACAATAGAAATAGTTTCTTTAATTGACACCTCAATTTGAAGCAATTAGCGAACTGTAGACAAAGGAAATTCTCTCCACCTGTAAATCAAAGCAAACATGGCCACAAAAGTTGCCTTGAAGCCAGTAGGGCAAACTCTTGTCTTGTGCAAATGAAAGGTGGTTTTTAAGAGGAGTTTTGTGCTTATAACGAAAGAAGAAAGGTTAATCTAAAGTTCTCTCTTACAGACTTTGTTTATCTGATTCAGGAGCTGTGTGGCAATTATTTCATTTAAGCCCAAAATACCTGAGAATTATAATGCCTTCTGCTTAGCTTCTGAATCAAATAAACAAAGTCTGCGAGACAGAACTGTAGATATACCCTTCTTCTTACATTAAAAGCAATTAGCTTCTCTTAAAAACCACCTGTTATTTGCTTAAAGTTAGAGTTTTCCCTACTCACTTCAGAACAACTCTTGTGGTCGTGTTTGTTTTGATTTACTGGCTGAGAGAATTTCTTTTCTCTGCAGTCACTACTTGATGTGATTTTGATGTGTCAATTAAAGTGACTGTTGCTATTGTATTACAAAATCTCCCCTTGCTTGTCAGATGAACATTTTTGTTTTGAATATCGGTCATGCACGTTATATTCCTCAGACCACCAAATATGCAATTCTTTTATTGACTCATTTGGTACTTTTACCACTTTCCAAGAATGATATAGTGGAACCCTTTAATTTTGAAATTATCATTTTTTTATATTATTTCATTGATGTTATTTCATTGTAATCACCTTTCTTTGCCTCCATTTTCAGTTTTGACATTGTCTGATAGTTTCCTGTTTGACCCAAGACTGATATATGCATTGTTCTATATTCATGGGTAAGGAGATTTATCGTATTTATAAACTAATATTAGGAGTGCAACTAGTCCATCAATATCCCATCTTCAAAAGGTGTTTAGTAATGGTTTTATTTATTTGCAACCTATAGCTTTATCATTTGATTCATGTTTAGAAAATCTTCCTGGTTTCTTCTGTCTTTATCCTTGCTCTGTTGCCTTCAGTTATGGTAAAAGCTCTATCAAGCTCCCCTCTTTATTAAGCCCCCCCCACTTGCCCCACTTGTATCAAGTTCCAGAAATCAATAATTTTCCATATATTTCGCTAGAAAAGTTTGCATGTTTGTTTTGATAGTGTTTGGTATGGAAAACATATCAAATTTTATTTGACTTGTAAAATTGTATATTGAATCGGCGAAATACTGGGTAAATGAAGTGACAAGCTATTATATATATATCCTTATCATTTGATTCTGTGAATAAGCCCCCCTCTATAATAAACCCCCCTCTGGAGTCTCAGAAATTAAAGAAGCCCTGTTGGGCCCTGATAGAGCTTTAACGGTATGACTTTGAGAACAAAAGCAGCAATCCTCCTCAACAGAAATTTTGCAGTCAGTTCACTTTAAGTATTCCCTATTGTTGCATTGGTTTGCAATTTTGTATGGAAAATTTGTATGTAAAACAAACTGTTGCAAACTGATTTGGTGGAAATTCCAAACTCTACATCCAATTTACAAACTCCTAAATCTGAAGCATACTCAAAACAAATTTTGGACAAAGTTGCTGCAAACTAAATGCACACCTCATTTCTGAGTATGGGAAGCCTTTTAGTTAATTCTCTCGTTGACCTGTAGTTTGAAGACAAGATGTACAAGACAAGATTTACATCCTTCTCTCATCTCCTCCTAGGTCCCATCTGAATGACATGGTCGACACTATACCCAAAAGCAGACGAAATAGGTATGTATTTTATGGTGCTGGGACAGTAACTGCTTACATCTTATGGTAAAGTTCCTGATCAATAGAATGTACTGTACTAAAAAGTTGATATTGAATTGATAATGATTTTTGGTAATCACATATCTCAAATATTTTCATAAAGTTAGCACATTAAATATTGATATTTTAAAGTCTAGAAAGATATTTTTTCATAAGAAATCAGCTGTAATCTCCGTTTTATAAGCTTTTTCACATTCCGTCTCAAAACTCGCATTACACATTACTTAACTACACTAATTTCAAAAGCTATACTCTACTACTAGAAAAATACGTTGGAGGGGAAAACTACGTATGCCTCATGGCAACATAAAACGGGAAACACGAACATAACAATTAACATAACAACTAGAAAGACAAAGATTGCTCATAAAACTGAACGTAACCGCTAGAAAAAAGAAAAAAATATTTACTTTAAAGAGAACGTTGATGGTTGTATGACTAAGTTTTGAAATTCCTAATCAAAACGACCAGTTTTATGGATAAAGCAGGGAGTTAACGGAAGTATATCTTCATTGAGACCATCAGTAAAATCTTATTACCATACAATAAAATCTGCAGTAGAAATTCGTTTGAAAGATCGGTTGGCTAATTGCTCGTAACAAGGTAGATTCTCCAGACAGAAGATCTCTAATTGGTACTTCAAAAGAAGGGCACGACATTAAGAAGTGCTCCGTATCCCCAATGCCATCGTTGGTAGGACGCATTGGGTTTATGGTATCTCTTTTTATAAGTTAACTAAGGAGTGGCAAATTTACCCAGAATGGAGCAAGATACCTCTTGTGCTGAAAGCTGCTAGAACTACTTCAGATACAAAACCCCCTTGGGACCAGGGGTAGCGCCAGAAATTTTCCGACAGAGGGGGGCTAAAATGACTGAAAAAATGGCGTTTTCGTTGTTATGTTAATTGTTTTGGCGATCCCTCCGACGGGGGGGGGGGCTGTAACCCCCAACCTTCCTCTGGCGCCACCACTGCTTGGGGCCTCTTTTATTATGCTTTCAAAGTCATTGGAGTAACCGTGTAATCGAAGGCATTGTAGGACTGATTAATTGTAGCTGGATTATTGATGGCATTCGATATTGTAGGAGATGCATTTTGCATTCATTGGAGACACACAAGACAAGATCCTTAGGGTAAGTATTGGAAGTCATTGTTCAAAAGGTTCTTTTGCAACATACGACTCTAATCAGAGAGAGCAAATGAAGCAACATAGATGCCTCAGTTGTGTTTGTTGGTGACTGTTTGATATTCCTTAATTTTCACGCGATATTTAAGGAGAGATTAATCGAAAAAAAACACAGTTACATTATTTATTGCCCGACTTAAGTTTCAAAATGATGCAATACGGGAATCCTCATTGATTAATCGCATGTTTCTCGTGGTTTTCCCGTAGCCTTGTATAATATGATGCATGGACGCGTTTTTGTCGCCACAGAATCGGCCTTAGGCACACGAGACTTACAATAAAATTCAATAGTATTGCAGCTACAAATTGTGTTTGACTGATTGATGTAAGTAAAACATAGAGACTATCAGGTAATAAAACTCATGGTTTAATTGTTATGCAGGAAAATATAAAGTCCTCAGTCTTAATGTACAGAGCTCGCAAGCTCAGTCTGTACTTTTGTGACTTCGGGTTTTATGTTTTCCTGTAGGACACAAACCTGTTAAGATGCGCATATTATTTTTCCTGAGGTAGGAAGCACGTATATAATCAGATTTGGAAACTTTTTGGATGGATTTGATGTTTTTAGGCATTTATATTCCAGCTCATACATATTGTTATTTACAGTATTCTAGAGAGATTGCCTTTAAGACCTACAGTAGAAACCCGCATAAAAAGAACCTGTTTTTATAAGAACCTTGAGGCTGAAATTCAATCTTTTAAACCCGCAAATAAGAACCCCCCAGAGGCTGAAACTGGGAGAGGTTCTTATGTGATAGGTTTCATGTGTTCAGAATTCCTCAGTATTTTCAAGAATTCTTACATGCTGATCAGAATTCTTCAGTGGTACAAAAGTCTACACGATTTTTAAACAAGAATTCTAACCTGAAACTGTTCGTATGAAGTCAAAAGAATTCTTCAGAATTCTTGTTCTGAAAACAGCATTAATGTTTGCAAGGTGTGCACTGTAGATAAGAACCTTTTTAAGAACCTTGCTGACTGGAATTTAGAATAACAGCCATCAAATTAAGAACCTATTCAGGCTGCCCAAGAAAAGTATAGGTTCTTTATGCGGGTTTCTACTGTACCCCCTTACAAAGATTTGTAAAGCAAATGTTATTTATTTGCTTTTTAGCTGGATGGATGTTTGGGATTTGCTGTCACAAGAATGTCGAGATGAAGTAAGTGAAGATGATAAAAGATTTGATTATTTGATTATCACTACAACTCCTGCGTTACAGTAATGACAAGAGAAGTGTTATCTGGGGGTGGAAAGCATAGCGGACCACAACTCCAATGATCTCAGAAATTTGTCAACGGCTGTAAGAATTGTCCGAAATTAAATTTCCCTTGGGGACCTACTAGAGCTTTTACAACATGTTAAATTCAAATCTTAGATTTTCACTTTCAGTTTCAGTTTCATATTGTAACTTCCACTCCATACAATTTATGAAATAACTAAACAGACAATACGTTACATATATACAGACAGAACACATTATATATGTTCGTGATGTACTGAGTGAAGAAATACCTCCACTAGGTACCATTTGATTGAAAATGGTATTCTTCATTTGCAAAATTGTTACAGTTCAAAACTGGATTATTGCTAAGGTTTTGTGCTCGATGTGTTACAGCCAAGGCTAAAATGAAAATGACACCTCCGAAGTTTTGCAAGCCAACTGAGTTCGAAGAATGCTGCAAAATAGCAAAGAATTTTAACAGACTAATCTATTTCCCATTTAGATTGTTATCATTGTCTTGATTGATTGGTTTATATCATTTTCTTCCAGGTTGTGCTTATTGATTCTGATGCTTTGTCAGAAACCCTTGAAAACTATCTACGCAAGCATAGGTAAGCAATCATTTCCTACTTTTATCGATGCTTAAAGCTAGCCCCGTAGCTTAAGGGGGACTTTGGGAGTCCCCGAAACTACAAACCCAGTCCAAAGTTAGCAGAAACCTAAAAAAGTCGAAAGCAAAAAACTTTGGTCTGTACAGTACTTTGAATACAGATCTTGCATTTTCACAAGTGGTTTTCGATTTGTGCTGCATTTTGCGTTTTCAGTGACTTTTCCTTGTCCTTTCCAGCTTCCGGACGCCTGCCACACAATTTCTTTTAATTACACAAGACTGTTTAACTTCGAAAATCTGAGAACGAACATATTTTGAAGAAGATACCCGAATCCTGAGCGCAACAGCAGGCCATAAGCGTAACCCATGAAACACCTCAAAACCTGGAAATCCGCATGATTTAGACAGAACACATAAACCCAAGAGCGGATTACTAAAATTGGCTAACCCGGAATCTGGCTCTTGAATCCCTTCAAGTCAGAACTAGTATCATTCGTATAATGGCATGTCACTTGAAACCTGAAGCTATCAGAGTTTGAATTGTTGACATCATTTTTAAACAGTCGCCAAAGTTGTCTGTAGAGAGATGATCTTACATTACCATAAGATACCCTTAGGAAGGGGGTTGAGTTTTTGCGGTCACAACTTCGTTTTTCTGTTCTCTTAGATTCTGCTCAGAGTGCAAGTCAAAAGTCTTGAAAGCTTATAATATACTTACTGGTGATATTGAAGGGGATGCAGAGAAAGGGTGAGTTGGTTGACTGATTTAAAAACAAATTCACGAGGGCGCTGGTATCGCAGAAGTAGCTAAGCGCTAATCAAGTCAACGACCCCTGTCATGGCGCTCAAGTGATGGGGCCCTACCGGGTATTGAATCATCTGCGCCTGACAGCTCTGGATGCAAAATCAGAGGATTACACCATTGCGCCACACCTTCAAAACCGCTCGTAAACCTGAAATTTATTCGGCTACATAAAGTTGCATGCACTGGAGTTGCCGTGACATGAGAGACCTTCATGGAAAATGATTTTCGTTAAAATTGCACTGTTTTCCATCTATCAATTCAGGATTGACGAGTTTGTAAAATTTTTCGAAACACACTATAAATCCTTTCAATAAAATGGAACACGCTGTAATTCTGAAAATGATCAATAAGAACGTGAAATCCTTTTCAATCAAATAGAAGGTGCATGATATGTTTGTGGAATCATCTTCTTTAAACATTTGTGTTATTCTCTATCTTGTGGATGGTATATTCAGCCCTGGTCAATCGCATCCAACATTTCATCCAACATGCTGAAAACTAATGCTGGATGAAATGTTGGATGTGTTTGACCACCCATGTTGGATCATCAAACATTTGCAAATTGATGTGGGATGCAGTTTGATCGAGATCAAAAACAAATTTTGTTTTCAAATTTTGGATGGAATGTTGGATGCGTTGACCGCTTGATCCAACATTTCGTCCAACATTTCATTTGCAGACATGCGCATTACGCTCTAAAAAGTTGATATTTTGTCATCAGGGCGCCATTTTCAATCTTTTTCAGTGGTGTGCATTCTAAATCAGCACTTTGTATTTGTAAGTTGCTCTACGAGTATTTTTAATCATTCTAACCATGTCGCTGCGCATGAGAATGACGGTGATGGACTTTGCTAGCAATGTTGGAAGAAATGTTGGATGAATTGTTGGATGCGTTTGACCACCCCGTCATCAACACCAATAAACTTTACTATTTTTGCAGTAAATTTTGGATGAAATTTTGGATGCTTATGACCAAGGCTTTATGCACATCGCTTCTGATAACTTAAGATTGAAATGAAAAATTGAAAGCTGAATGCAAGATAATATTATGAAAAATGAAAAATTACTCCATCAGTTCGCTCGAATATGGTTAATTGTGATTTTATTGAGATGTTTTTGCGTTTGCAGATATTGTGCAACATTGTACGACGGTTTAAAAAGTTGTCCAAAAGAGCGGCACATTCACGTTCTTTGTGACACAGATTTTATCGCCCATTTGATTGATCGAGCTGAACCAGAATTGACCGGAGGCAGGAGAGAACGACATGCAAGGACCATTGAAATAGCTCAAGAAGAGGTAAAAATATCACTCAATTCTTTAGAAAATACGACTTTGTACTTGGAAAATAGAGAGTTTACGAAACCAGGACGGCAACGCCAGCCAGAACGTCATCTGAAATTCCGCAAAGAAAGTCTTGTTTCCGTACGCTACCTTTAATGTATCATCCAAAAGGCTTACAATAATAACGACGTACTACATGCAAACCCAGCTGTTATTTTTTTTAGAATATCACTGTTTATCTTTCCTTAAAGACCCATAGTTAACCGTGATCCTTTGCGACCCCAAAGCCAACTTTCGAATTTTGTATGGAACTGGTTTCTGGGATCGGTTCTCTTTCTTTTGATATTCAGAAGATCATGTTTGGTATTGGGTCTTAAAAGCCTAAAGAGCTCCCAAACTCATTGCCAAACAGGCATCAATCGAGGGGATTCAAAGAGAAGAGTATTGAAATTGACAGGAATTTGAATCATTGAGGTTAAAAAAAGGGATTTCGTCCCGTGGGAATTGCGCTAAGTTTTCTTTTATCAGATCTCACACACATTAGGTCTTACATCATCTGAAAGTCAGGTGAAGCGTTATTCTGGAATTTGCTGAAAGCCGTTTCAATTTCCACGCCAGAGCCTCATTTTAAGGGGACGTGTCTAGGGACTCATTGCTTTCTTTATTAAAAGAAATAATAGGCCTTAAATAGTAAATAGAAATTAAGAGAGGGCTTTACACAATGGAGCAAAGCTTAATATTCTTTATGGGTCACAAATTTCCCCACATCTCAAAATCGTTCTGTTTCATCCTCGTTAGGTGCTGACATGCCTTGGGATTCACCTTTGGGAAAGACTACATCGCCTTTGGCAAAAACTTCGTGCCGAAGAACAAACATGGCAAATGCTGTTTTACTTAGGAGTTGAAGCACTGCGGAAAAGTTTTGAGGTAAAATATCAAAGCCATTTTGTGTTTCGAGCCAATGCATTCCAAACTGAGAATCTTTGTCACGTATTATGTCTGTATTATGAATAGTTGAAAGATCTAATAAGAAAAGATTAATACATTGATAAATGAAAAGGTAAACAAGTGGAGATATACTAACAATTCATCCAAAGCCTATAAAATATCTTGCAAATTAAAATAAAAATTATTTCACTTTCTTCTCAAAATCATCTGCATATTCTCTGATATATTTCGGAAGTGAGTTGTATAACCTAGCACCCATAAAGAAAAAACCATTCTTGGCGAACTATAGTTTAATTCTTGGAATTTGTAAAAGACTATTTCTGTTTTTTGTCCTCAAAATGTGTTCATTGATCATAAGATAGTCTTGAAAGTTTGTACACATGCAACCCCCTGACAAGCATTTATGATAGATTGACGGGGCCACCGTGCCTAAATGAATAGAAATGAATAGAAATGAATAAAGATAAATGCAAGTGAATACAAATGAATAAATGATCCTGTAGGCCACTTTTGTCCAAACATGGTACCAAAAACTATCGCTGCCCCAAAAAGGTAGGCTGTTTGTCGAGGTTTGAACGCTTAAGGCTTTGATTTGTAGTGTGAGCTAACAGGAAAATTCAGTTTAATTAATTCAGAGCGAAGACTGCAAACCAGGTCATAAATCTAACTGCATTGATTGGATAATTAATTGGTTGTTAGATTAAAAAATAGATAGAATGTTTAATTGATTTGTTTTGCAGATGGCTGTTGAAGAAAAGCAAGGAATTTCACGCTTGGAACAAGTAGTCGAGGAAATATCCGAAGCAGAAAGAGCCAAAGAATTGAAAAAAGAGCATAAGAGACTGAAAAGGAAAAAGAGAAAAGAAAATAAATGCAAATTTGCGAACGAAGCAACGAAGGAAAAGCTAACCAATGGGCATGACGAAACTGATAATGGAAAAGAAAATGAATGTGAAAATGGGCAACAAGATGAAGTTTGCAAAACAACAGAGGACTCAACCTCGTGTAGAGAAGAAAAGCCTCCATGTAATTCCATTGAAACTAATGGTAATGTGCATGAAGATTCTAATGGCAGTAGTGACCCAGGGGGTAGTAGCGTAGAGTCTAGTCCAAAGGAGGTCAGTAGTTGTCAAAAGAATCCATGTAGTGAAAAGAACTCACAAAAAGATTCTGCTGAAATCGAGGCTTGTCATTGTGGAGATGAGGCGAAAGCTAAGATGCACAAAAAGAATGGCTTCATCAATCCTCCTTTGGAAGAGAAGCCTCGTATTCAATGCAAGAAACAAAAGGGTCCTCATCAACTCAATGGATACATAACTCCACCAGGTTGTCGCTCGTGCGGGCAGCCGCTGTCCCCAAGGGACAAATTTGACAGAGGGAGACCAGATCGCGGTAGAGATGTGCCAGACAGCTCAGAGATATGTGCCAAATGCGCATCTATGAATTCTGAAGGAGGGAATCGGAGGAACAGGAAGAAATATGGTAGACCTAAAGAGGTATGATATTTTCTATTTTTAATAACTTTATCGACATGTTTGTCAGGGCTTTAGCATCGAATAAAATATACTTAAATAGAATAGATTGTCAAACGTTTTATTGAGTCTGGAAAACTTTATCATATTTCATTTAGTGAAGTAGTTGACAATTTAAGGGAGAAGTTTTCATTTCAAAAAAGGACGTTTTTCATGGTTTTCCTGGTATGTTACCATCGAACTTTGTTTTACGCCTGGCCTTGCAGAAGTTTATTAGGCAAGTTTGAACTAAACTGTCGATTGCTCATTCTGTGTGCAGTTGATGCCGTAGAAAAGCCTCATAACATAGGACAATCTCCACTCCTATAACCCTTGAAAACCACGGACGGTATGAAATCAGCACGTCTAGAGATGTTTTTGTATGTCAACATTTCTGTGAATTTTATTCCCTTTTTGCCTCACCCTTTTTGCCACTGAAAACTCTTTTTTCTTTTAATCATTCCGGTGAATTGATGGGCATATTTTTTGTTTTTCGCATTGATGGAGATAATTTCTCTGCTTCTTCCGTTTTTATGGATATATTTTGCAGATTTTTTTCGGATCTATGATTACAGTAAACACCCGTGCATAAGGACCTGCGGGGTGTGTTTGATTGGTACCAATTCTGAAACGGTAAACTTGGTAGAATTCGCGTTTGATTGATTGATTGATTGATTGATTGATTGATTGATTGATTGATTGATTGATTGATTGGCTCCCAAAGTTCGAAAACAGCAGGTTTGGCAGGTTTGGAAGATCTGCTGAGCCTTCTGCTCCAGAAGGCAGAGGTTTTGGCAGACTTTGGAGAGATCCTCTTGTTCATTAGCAAAACTCTGAAAACGAGGCGAACTTGCTAGCGTTTTGCAATGATAATCGTTAACCTTACCCTTTATTGTCAAACACAAGTCTCGTAATCGTGTTCGTCTACTGGAAACCTCGTTTTCGCCAGGATGAATCTGAAACCTTTACTGCTACTGCTGTTTTGAAGAATTTTGTGTTTTGTAGGGAAATGTGTTTCCGTTTCTGCGAATTCTACCGTTTTCAGAATTTGGTTGTTTTTTTGTTTTCTATTTGTTTTGAGTGGACATGTCAGGATTTCTAGCTACTGAAAGCTAATTTAGGCCCAGTGTGCATGCCGCATCCAGGCATTGAACCCCCAGTTTAACGTCCTTTCCGAAGGACGACGAGGTGAGTTGTGAGGTCAGGCCTCCGAGGTCACCCATCCGGTGCTTGACATAACTCGACCGAGCTGAGCTTCAGTCACCTGACGAAGACTGTGTAAGTTACTCGGCCACTCACCCCGCATGAGGTTTGGAATCACTAATCAAACACGCTCTTGGAAGTAAGCCTGGGGTTTTTTTTGTGCGATTTATACAATGGATTGGTTGTCATAAAATGGTTGTTTAATTTGACAATTTCTGCGTGGAGGTTCTTAATCCAGCAGGTTCATATACGTTGGAGTTTACTGTAATACTTAAGGCTCTAAACAGCACAACCCCTTAGACTGACGACGTGATTCCTTGTATTCGTTCAACATTTATAATCTGATGTTTTAATTTCACTCATGCAAAGGACTCACGACCAAACAGATTCTAAACAGGGACTAAAATCTTACGAAAAATCAGAAGAAACTTAGAACATCTTCCATCCTACGAACGTCGAAAGAAAATTCGAACTTCTCTTCGAACGCCACTTCGAACGTTGCTTCGCTTCGAGAAGTCGAACTTTGAACTAATGAGCCAATCAAACGCTACAAATAGGCACGTGGGTTGACCATATTAAGAAAGTAGCGATCTGATTGGTCGCGCCGTGAACGCGGCGGACTTGGCCTAATTAGTCCCTATATTGAAGCGTAAGGACATAAGTCCCTCAACTGAAGCGATAACAACAACAACAACAACAACAAGTGTAAGTTAGAGGGACTTATGTAATGTAGTCTAACAACCCCTTATCATGGAATTATTCATATTTGAATTTCTTCTTGTCCTGCCAGGTGCATGAGAACTTCAATCCAAGGCCAAAGAACGACGTGAAGAATGCGAAGAGGCATCAAATTCGGCAAGAATCGGCTACGAAAGACGATGATGATGATGCTGAGTTAAAATTGTTGAAATCAATGGGTTGGCATCGCTTAGATGATGAGCTTTCAGAGGTATGCCATTCCTAATTTGACATTCCTAAGTTATAATATATTATATAGTAACTTTGGACTCAACAGTGGAAAGACGAAGTCTATATCTTCCCCATCTTGTTCCAGTCCGAAACTTTTTACTCTGAAAACAGGAGAAGCCAGAAAGTTTCTCTGCACCTATCCAAACGTTGCTTTTTTATTTGTCTTGATTGTACAGGCGGTTTATGCACTTTGTCGATTAAAACAAGGATTTTCTATTAAAAAAGAAACGATACTGCCAGAATTATATAAATTAATGTTATACTTAAATAATAGAAAATTTGAATGGAAAGGATGCAGTCTAGGGACAATATTTGCTGTATTTCAGTGTAAAATTTGGATGTTATATTGAATAAAATGCAAAAAGCAAAAGTGGCATACACCAAGCATCTACTTTCCTGGAAGTAACAGGAAGGGTGAGTGGTCGAGTGGCTTACACAGTCTTCGTCAGGTGACTGAAGTTAAGCTCGATTGAGTGAGGTCAAACTCCGGATGGGTGACCTCGGAGGCCTGACCTCACAACTCACCTCGTCGTCCTTCGGAAGGGACGTTAAACTAGGGGTCCCATGTCTGGATGCAGCATGCACAGTGGGCCTAAATTAGCTTTCAATAGCTTGAAATCCTGACAACCCCACTCAGAACAAACTGAAAACAAACAAAATACACTTAGTTCATTGTTCCACACTTTTGGTATTTTGAAATTCTAAGTAGCTTCTAAGCATTTCCTCCAACAGCTCTGGTAATAATACAAATATGCGCAAGAATTTAGCAAGTTACTTGTACCTTGATAGATATTTCAAAATGGAAATTTTTGATGAAATGGTTTTCTGTCTTTACTTACAGGATCCCGGGTTATCATCGTTCTCCGACGAAGCCTTCATCTCTGAGCAAGAAATCAAAGAATTTCAAGCGAAAAAGAAAGATTTGCAAAATGAAAGAGAGCAGTTGCGGGAAAAACTACGTCAACAGTTTCAAATGATGTGCATACATCATTCAAGCCCACACTGTTTTTGTAACAAGCCTATTAACGGAATCAAGGTGACAAAATGAGTTTATGGTTTTACTTGATATGCTTAAAACCCAAATTTTACGGAGTTTTTAGGAGCCAGGACAAGTTGATTGGGACGCTGATTTGTCTGTAAAAGAGATGCATTAGATCAAATTAAAAGATGACAGTGATGCTGTTCCTTTCTGTGTTCATATCTTTCTTATCACCTTCCAGGTGCATCAGGGTATTCCTCCGTGATGTGTTAGAAAAGAAACCTATTTTGAAAACAATACTCTTGTGGAGCTTTTAAAAGTTATGAAAAATAAATACAGGATTGGCGAAGCTTCCAGTTTAAAATATATTGGGATGAGTGGATCCTTGTGTTGTTTTTCTTCAGGGGCAAAATACACAAATATGTCAAAATAGAAACGAAAGTGCGCCCATATGGGATGAAGTACATGGATTAATTAGTGAAGCTTTCCGAGAGAGGGCACTACACGTTTTTTTTTTATAAGAAACTGGTTTATAAGAAACTAGTACTAAGATGGCCGAATTTCTAAGAAACTCTGGTACTATGTCTGAGAAGTACTAAGAAACTTTTCAAAGTTAAAAGCTTGAATTTTATTGCAAATAGATCGTTGAACCTTTATCATTGGGCAATATTATCTAACCATTTGTATCTTCAACATAACAGAACACTGTTTATTCCTATATGATGTTTTAAATATCAAGAAACATATCTGCAGCAGTGTTAGCGACCACATTGATAGTTTATGCATTCAAAAAATAAGAAACCAATTAAGAAACTTTTAGTACTAAAATGGACAAAATTTCATGTTGAATTAGGAAACTTTTAGTACTATGACCTGATCCTAGTTTCTTATAAAAAAACGTGTATTTACTGGAGACGTGCAATCGAGGAGGGTATCGTCTTCACGATTTTGGTGCATGGAGCTGTGCCACTTCTTTTGATTTTGAAACAAAACAAAGAATCGGATAGGCCGTTTCTGAGTGATTGGTACAGGGCCAGGTTTTTAGACGAACTTGAAAAATTGATGCACAGGGTTGTAGCCAAAGAAACATATACTCTTTAGTCTCAAAAACATACCCGTTCCTTATACCAATTTTTCCTAAATGTATACCCGACTTTATACCAATTTTTCAAAAATATATACCCGACTTTATATCAATTTTCCGAAAATACGTACCCGACACTATACCAATCGTGAAAATTGCGAAAATTGATACCGTTCCTTATACCAAAATCGTGAAAATCGATACCCCTCCCGATGGCACGTCCCCGTACCCAAAATATGTATAGTACCCCCCCCCCCGGGTGTATTCCTTCCGGTTGGAGAAAAGCCCCTCCATAGTGTTTTCATTCTTCAAACATAAAATTGATCAGTGTTCTCAACTATCGTCAAACCTCGAGAAATTTTATTTTTTGCACCCTCCTAGTAATTGTCTTTGGCATCTTCGTTCCTGTTGATACAGGTTTTATGAGTAAGGTCTGGGTATGTGTTTGAAGCAGGGAGATTAAGTAGGGAGAGGAAACGCATAATACTAGCCGTTAACAAAGTCAAGTGAGTGCAGCTCAGTCTTTGCAACACAATACAGCAGTTCATTGTTCTGGGAAAACGATCTGTGCACATTTGATCTTCTGCTGCCAAAGGCATTCTCAGAAGAATAATAATGTCAGCTTTTGTTGCAATACAATAGCTGTCTTCAAAAGTTGCATTTGAAGACAATTTTTGAAACTGTAAACTGGCGCATGGACTGCAAATGCTCTGAGAAACCAATGCTGAGTTTGAAAGTAATAAAAATTGACAACTGCTTGACAATCAAAAGAAAGCTGAGCATACAACATCAATCAAACTCAATAAACTATTGGTGTAAATCGAAGCATTAAATTGGAATTTCCAGTCAGAAATAGTTAATTATCATTCATGTTCAAAGTTCCTTTGGACTGAACTGGTTTATACTGCTCTGGGTGGTACCTCACATGCTGGGCTTTGATATTTGGCAAAGATCAACAGTAACATTAACCTTGGAAGGCAAAATAGTTATATTTGCTGCACTGAGTCTAATTGTTTCTTTGTGATGAGCTTTTATTTGATGTGATTCAGCATTGATGAGAACCAGAAATGATAATCCAACAGCTAGTAAATCATCATAACAAGTTCTTTCATGTTTGATTCAATAAATGTTTTGATTGCATCAGCAACATCAGGATGAAGTGACAGGCTCATGGTGAGTTGGAATAGGCAAGAATAACGGCAAAAAGAATCTTCAGCAATAATGGCCAGGTGCATCAAGTAACGATTTGTATAATGGTTCATTGCATTTGACGAAAATAAGACATGTAAAAATGCACAATGTTTGCCCCTTATTTGTTCAACTGTCCATGCTGGAATGCTAAATGAAGATCACATGAACAATATGATGTTGCCTTCTGCTTTTAACTGAATGTCACACTCAATCCAATGCTGGTCTTTACAGGAATCTCACTTGCAAACAGACTATCTTTCAACCCTGAAACAGAAGAGAAACTGGATAAGCTTTCAGTGTGAAAGACCATATATCAAAATGTTGACACTCTTTCTGACGATTAACCAACAAAAGACAACTGTGCCAAATCAGGCATGAATATGGCCACTAGGAATATCTTTAGCAAGATTTTTGCTTTTTAAGAAAAATCCATCTGTGAAAATCAATCAAAATTCTGTCAGATGCAAAGATGGTCACATTTGTAATCTCTGGCACAAGTTCTAATAGGGGACTTTGTTTTAAAATGAGGCAATTTGAAGTGAAATTTTAAAAGTCAATTCTTTATAACATTGTTAGGACAAATATGAATTTACCATTCAATAAGAGGGTACTAAGCTGGAGGTGAAGCAACTGAAACTCACAACCATGAAGTAAGAACATGATAGTTTAAATTTTTGTGCCATTTTGCAGAATCTATCCAGCAAAATTTTACTGCTGACAAGTTGGGCTGTGTCAGAGGGATTGTTGCTTGATGTACGTGTTGTTGGTCCTGGGTTCACTTCAATGTCTCCTGCCAAGAGCAAAAGAAAAAACACAGAGAAACTTGATACACTAATGTACATGCTATTTGGCCTGACTCGGCAGTTTCTCGCAATCCTACGCCCTTGTTTGGAGCATTGTTTCTTGATCCAGTTTCTGCCAGAGTCACAGAGCATACTTTTGTTTATTGTGAACGTAACGTCTAGGCCTAGACCAGCGTCAACTTCTTCCTGTCTTCGAAGCAGATCAGCTTTGCTACCAATTCTGTACATGGTTGAAACAACAGAGAGGATGAAAAGGACTCCTCTCACATTCATAATGGAATTGGTGAAAGAAGAAAGATAGTATACTTACCAGAATCTGTGAATTTTCCTTCTTGTTCTTGACCATGGAGTTCAGTAACCGCCTCTCTCCAAAATCAAGCGCTCCAAAAGAACAGGCAGTGTTGACAGTGTGTCGTCAGACGACGTGCTGCAACGTGGCACACGATACTGATGTTGTTGTTGCTTTATCACAGTCCATTGCACCAGAAAAGATTGCACCACAACACGATTGAACTGCATTGCAAAAGGGCAAAAGGAGCTCGATTTACAAAGATCGCCCGATCGCCAGATAAATAATCCATTACTCGTGTTGTGTTCAATCTAAATTGCCGCTTCGCAGGCGCTTCGCGCTGCTGCGCTGCAAAAAGAGCGAGTGATGTGGTATGCAACCTCCTTCGCAGCGCATCACAAATTTTGCTGTGGGAGCGAGGAGCTGTGTGTGGAAGGAAAGACAAATCACACTTTTGGATTGGATTTGATTTCAGTGGTAAGCCTGTAAGTTTATTTTGGACGTTGATCTATCTCTTTTATGTTTTGTCTTTGACTTAGTGACTCGCTCAGCCATTTTGACTGAAGGAAATGAGTCAAACGACATATTTTCTTTGGGAGGTAACTTAGGCCAGTTCATCTTTTGATCACGAAGCTAGCACGCACTTGTGAAAATTTATCGTGCCCATGAATGCCCATTCTTGAGGTGATTTTGTCTTTGTGTGGACGTCTATAAGCAAGAAACATGGCAAAAAAGATATATGATATTTTATGATACTTTTTAGATATTCACATTTTCCTGCTCGAGGGGCTAGCTGTTTGGGTAGGCATTTTATTTTTAGGCCTAATCTTTACGCTTGATCTGTCTCTTTGAACAACCAAACCGAAGCTGCTTGCAAAACCAGGAATTAACGTTAGTTTTTCTGAGCATTTTTTTTCTTTTTGGGACATTAAAATCTGGAAAAAAGTTGAATATTGAAAGAATTGTTAGGTCTACATTTAACATGACCACTGTACACTGCTGCATACTGTGTGTCTTCTTGCAGGTTTTGAAGGGAACATCAGAAACAAGACATGACACAGTAAACTAAAGACTCTGCTGAGATTGCATATAAAGAGACTTACCATTTGAGCAAAGAAAGAATGGCTACTACTAATCCAATCAGGCTTGGCTTGGCTTTCAACTTTTCTGTCTTCTACTATGAGATTGTAGGCAAGACTCTGCTGATAGACTGTGATTTGAAAAATGTTTCACTGCTTGGCCTTTGATTATAGATACATGGAAAAGAGCAAAGAATGACTGCATTTTATTCATTCTTGTCCAACTCTGTTGATGTAATAAACTGAAGTCCTTCTCAAATTAGGTATCAGATGAGATTTGCAGCAACATAAAAATGCCCATGCAAAACACTTCAGTTGTTTTTTTGTCATGTTAAGTTTCACCTGACATCTGATTTGAGACAAACTTTGAAATAGGTTTCAACTTTAACTGTTTGACACAGTGCTGTAATCCTTTGACTTTGCAGCCAAGGCAGTGTGGCAGGCAGGGTTGAGCCACACATGAGCATCACAAATAGGGATCAAAAACTTGATTAAGACTTCTTAACTTCTGTGATGCCAGCAATTGGCACTATAAAAAATACACACACCAATCTGGTGTTTATTCATACCAGCCTCATTTTTCTGACTTCCACTTAGAAATGTCAAATGCAAGAATTGTAAGACTGACAATTTTCTTCTAATTTATACACCAGTTAGGCTAAAAAAGTTTGAAATCCTGAAAAATTTATGTCAGCCTTGAAAGTGCAGTACAGTACATGCTTAATAATACTCAACCCCTTGACAACTGGTACACTGAAGAAATTGTGGTTCATTCATTTTGGTGAATATTTGTTGGCACCAATTCTATAATTGCAAGCTTCTTTTCTAATTTTTTTGCTACCATTTTGCAGCTTTGCCAAACCTGTAAATTCACACTTTCAATAAGAAACTTTGATGATTAAAGTCTCTTAATCTTTAATGAAAGTGTCCACATTTGAATGCAAAGATTGTGATGTTTCTTTGGCAATTTTGCAAGCTTTCCACGAATATAAAACAATACTGGACTAGCCTGCATGCACACTTTACAGAACAGCAATGGGTCAAGTCTGCATAGTGATGCCTAATTCACTGTTTTTATTAGAAACAATGCTTTTGTATGCCCCTGACCATTATTGTCCCATAACCAATGAAAATATGCTTTGCATTTCTCAGAAGCATTGTTCAGCAGAACATATAGTATTGTTCCCAATGGCACCTCTACACGAATGATTCTTCCTGCACCCTCAAAACAGTAAATAGTGCATCATCATGCAGACCTTATTTATTTAACTGTAAAGTTTGAATACAGGCTACACTGGACAGGAAGTGGTGCTTTGGGTTCAAAAGACAAACTTGCATGAAAACTAATCTATTGCTTATCTAACTCAGTTCATGTCACATTAGAATTCCACTGATACAAAAATCACAAACTAAAGCAGAACTAACATGATGCATAATACAGCAAATAAACAAAATCATACAAAAGATGTGCAAGGGAGTGTGACCATCTTGTCACAGGTGGGAAGACAGTCCATGAGTTGGCAGCATTAAAGATCACAGATCTTAGTCCATATTGCATGCTATCATTTTTCTTGGAAAATATCACTGGTGAACAAATGCTGTATGCTTCAGTTAGATGACATTATGAAAGCTGAGGAGAAAATTTTACTGACCAATTTGTGATTAAAACCAGGCAAAACTGAGAAGATCATGCATACATAAGGATTATTTTTTTGACGGCTCGCCCAGATAGTATTTCCAACTCAAAATATTTACAAAATGTAAAAATTTGACAAATTCAGTCAGTGATGAGTCTTTGAACATTAGTACCAAGAATGAACCAAGAACAGCTTGTTCATGATGACAGCAATAATTGAGGAACGGCAGCCAACAGACATTGTACCAGCAGAATCTTTTAGAATGCACCAATTTGGTCTGTTGATGTAATATTTTATCCAGCTTTTACATCAGTAGTCTTCTCAATGCATTGTCTGTCAATTGAAAGACAAAACTCATTCTAACCTTATTACACAAAATATGGCTGGCAAAAAAATATTTGGTTATTTAATGTCATTTGTCTTTGAAGTTGGCTGACAGATATATAGTATAGCTATTTCAGGAAGTGTACAGTATGTGCATGCCTAAAGTTAGTCTAATGTATTCTGCTGGATTTGAAAAAGTCAACATCATGGAATTCATTCAGCTAGAGGGCGCACTGACCTTGAAATTAATGCTATCCCAGTCATTCTGTGCAATGCTTTTTGACTTCAAAAACTATCTCCCATTTTTTTGTTTTCTCAGATAAAACAACTTCAGTTTGAGTATAGCCCTTTGATATGAAAAAAACAAAATACATTTTTTATTTTTCTTGGTCACTTTCAAATGTTTATCCTGGGAAACATTCTTTGAATTCAGGAGTTAAAAGATCTTCAACAGTTTTTCCTTCTTCACAGTGTTTGTTCACATTTGCACAGATTTTGATAATCATTCTCTAGAATGTTTGCAATTTCAATGTCAATGTCACCACTCTGCTCTAAGAGCGCTGTCAAGCAACTCCTTCTCATGCTTCTGTTTACAAATCTCAATTTATTCCTTGAATTTGCCCCATCTAAGATGCTCCTTATCTGCCTTTCCTACATTCTACACCATATTATTCCTAGCTCTGTAGATGTAATTATATAAAGATCGCATATCTTTAATTCAATGTTGAACACTTAAGAAACTACATTTGCAATTGGACCATATTCTCCATAGAATAACATAGAGCATAGCTGTTTCAGGAAACAGCAGTCTAAGGCAGACATAGATCAACAATTCTTCAGGCTGAAGAGGTACCATTGGTATTCCTTTGCAAAATAAGCTTTTACATTAACAATTTTGTATCCCTCCCTCTGAATATCTGTTTCACAAACATGTCTTTTCTTAACAGGACTTGTAGTTGTAATGCCTGCCAAACGTTGCTTGGCCAATTATCCTTCGTCGTCACTGCAAAAATTTTCAGGAGTTCCTTCCATTTCGTTTCGATTTGCCCAAACCAACTCAAAACAATCCGCAAGCCTGCTCTTATGTAAAACTGCCAAACTACTTAAGTGGCTAACTGAGCTAACTTACTCAGATTTATCAGATGTTGTATACTTCACAGAAACATGACTAGTGAAAAAAATTTTTCAGTTGTAAACAAACGCTGCACAATTTAACAACAGCCTGTGCTTGAAGGCATGCGATTGTCATATTGATATTCGATATTCAACATTGGGACATTGGCGACACATTCGCGACACATTCGCTGCAAACAGTGGTCGGAAAAGTAGTGGTGAAATAACGGTTTCTGCCCCTTCCTGTGTGGATGTTTGATTAGAAATAGTAGTAGGAGGCTTTAAACTGCAAGTTCCAAATAAATTCAGTGAGAATTTACTTTAAAATTTTCTTGGAATCGACTTGACTTTCCGGGTGATTTTTGTCAACAAACCTGCTTAGGCCCACATGAGCTCCGTAATCATTGCCTCTCGTTCAGCTCTTCCAGTGCGAATAATCGCCAAACAAGGATCCAAATGAAGAAATAGATCATTATCATTCACTCAACGAAGCTTCTCTTCCTCAAATAAGTTTCCAGTTTCCATTGCCAGGCATAAATATCACCTGATGTACTTGCTTGCCGCTCGAAAGGTTGATCCCATCCAGCACGTCATCGCCCGGGTGGATCTTACATACCGCGATATTCCATTGTTTACTATTGTTATAAGTGGGGAAAACCGCGGGAAACATAAAATCTGAGAAAAAAAAATTAAGACACATTCAGCTGAAATGGAAAATCGTTCAATAATCACTAAAAATTCTACAAATTGTTGAAACACTTCAGTTTTGGTTTAGAATGAGAGGATAGATGCTAAGAACCGGTGGTTTTAGATTCCCAAGGTCAGCCAACCTCTATCTTGAATGTTCTCAGGGGGTCACTTGCGGTCCCCAGCCAGAAGAGACAAATATTCCAAGATGCTCAATAATCACTAAAAATTCTACAAATTGTTGAAACACTTCAGTTTTGGTTTAGAATGAGAGGACAGATACTAAGAACCGGTGATTTTAGATTCCCAAGGTCAGCCAATGTCTATCTTGAATGTTCTCAGGGGGTCACTTACGGTCCCCAGCCAGAAGAGACAAACATACCAAGATGCTCAATAATCACTAAAAATTCTACAAATTGTTGAAACACTTCAGTTTTGGTTTAGAATGAGAGGATAGATGCTAAGAACCGGTGGTTTTAGATTCCCAAGGTCAGCCAACCTCTATCTTGAATGTTCTCAGGGGGTCACTTACGGTCCTCAGCCAGAAGAGACAAACATACCAAGATGCTCAACAATCACTAAAAATTCTACAAATTGTTGAAACACTTCAGTTTTGGTCTAGAATGAGAGGATAGATGCTAAGAACCGGTGGTTTTAGATTCCCAAGGTCAGCCAACCTCTATCTTGAATGTTCTCAGGGGGTCACTTGCGGTCCCCAGCCAGAAGAGACAAACATACCAAGATGCTCAATAATCACTAAAAATTCTACAAATTGTTGAAACACTTCAGTTTTGGTTTAGAATGAGAGGACAGATACTAAGAACCGGTGGTTTTAAATTCCCAAGGTCAGCCAACCTCTATCTTGAATGTTCTCAGGGGGTCACTTACGGTCCCCAGCCAGAAGAGACAAACATACCAAGATGCTCAATAATCACTAAAAATTCTACAAATTGTTGAAACACTTCAGTTTTGGTTTAGAATGAGAGGACAGATACTAAGAACCGGTGGTTTTAAATTCCCAAGGTCAGCCAACCTCTATCTTGAATGTTCTCAGGGGGTCACTTACGGTCCCCAGCGAGAAGAGACAAACATACCATGATGCTCAATAATCACTAAAAATTCTACAAATTGTTGAAACACTTCAGTTTTGGTTTAGAATGAGAGGATAGATGCTAAGAACCGGTGGTTTTAGATTCCCAAGGTCAGCCAACCTCTATCTTGAATGTTCTCAGGGGGTCACTTACGGTCCCCAGCCAGAAGAGACAAACATACCAAGATGCTCAATAATCACTAAAAATTCTACAAATTGTTGAAACACTTCAGTTTTGGTTTAGAATGAGAGGATAGATGCTAAGAACCGGTGGTTTTAGATTCCCAAGGTCAGCCAACCTCTATCTTGAATGTTCTCAGGGGGTCACTTACGGTCCCCAGCCAGAAGAGACAAACATACCAAGATGCTCAATAATCACTAAAAATTCTACAAATTGTTGAAACACTTCAGTTTTGGTTTAGAATGAGAGGACAGATACTAAGAACCGGTGGTTTTAGATTCCCAAGGTTAGAATCTTATTTCTCGAATAAGTATCACAAAATTATCAGAATATTTTTCGCTAATAGAGGATTGTGCTAAAGATGGCGGCGAGGAATTTTTTACCGAGATGCATTGCGTTCGAATTACAAATTGCTTTAACGATTCTATAGGAATTTGATTAAAGAACGCAGAAACTTCCTCGCCGCCTTCTTTAGCGCAATCCTCTATTGCAAGCATGATGTTTGGGGAGTGGGGGAGTAAAGGATATCTCTTCGAAAGTTTAAATGACAGTTCTTCAAAGAATTTCCTCTTACTTTCATTGACCACATAACACAAAATTACCAAAATTTTTTCGGTAATGGCAAATATAAAGTTAGGATTTGCAGGGTGAGTGGCCGAGTGGCTTATGCAGTCTTCGTCAGGTGACTGAAGTTAAGCTCGGTCGAGTGAGGTCAAACTCTGGATGGGTGACCTCGGAGGTCTGACCTCACAACTCACCTCGTCATCCTTCGGAAGGGACGTTAAACTAGGGGTCCCATGCCTGGATGCGGCATGCACAGTGGGCCTAAATTAGCTTTCAGTAGCTAGAAATCCTGACAAGCCCACTCAAGACAAATTGAAAAAAAACAAACAAACATTCTAAGCCAAAGAGAATGGCGTGGCCCCAAAAATTTTCCTTGGTACTAAGGCGCGCAACTAGGGGGTCCTATTAGTCCAGACCCCTGCCCTTCTTTCAAAAGGGCGCAAGTGCCCTTTCAAGTGGAAAAGTTGTGTTAAAATTGACGCATTATTGACCTGTATTTTCTTGGTTTCTTGGCGATCAAGTATCAATGTTTGTTGAATGGTTGAATGAACTTTTCTTTCAGAAATTATCAGCATCTAAAAATTAAGGATTGAATACAACTAATCACTACTTACGATGGTCATTCTCCAACGACCTAGAGAGTGTAAAAAAAATTCCCGGGGCAAGCCCCCGAACCCCCTTCTGTTACCGCATTGATGCCCCCTATGCCCCATTCTGTCGCCGCATTGACAGATATGTTTTTCAGATGAAAACATTTGAAAAATGTCAGTTTTCAAGTTTCAATTTTATTTGAACAACAACATTTCTTAACTATACTACAATCCTGTTTGCTATAAAAAATATCTAAATAAAACTAAAGTTGTACAGGATACTCAAGGCAAGAACCGGAGTTATTCCCTTGAACAGGGGCGTCGTGGCAACTGTCTATTAGGGGGGCCAAGAACCCGAAATTTCCGAAAAAACAATATCTTTCATTTTCGCCCTTTTTCCTTTTACAAGACGCTCGCATTGAGTAACGGAAAAATGTAGGATTTATTGGTGATGTGTTCGGATTGGGTTCATATTTTTAACAATCATGAAAAGAACAATCTTCCTGGGATCAGGCCCAGTGGTCAGGCCAGCCCGGACGAAATTCATATTCGGGGTGCTGATACCACATGCAATCGGGATGAGCAACATTGGGAGTCCGGGGCCTCGCAACCGGAAAAATGTTTGTGAAAACACCCTCTAGATCATTGGAAAGTGCCCCTTTTTGTAAAGAAGTCGCCATTGCAAGAAGCGGTAGAAGTTGACTAACGGAAGGCTTTCCTGAGAAATATTTAAAATAGAACCTATAAATTACTTAGAAAACGCATTGGATCACTTTTTCCGTTTAAAGACCGCTTTCCTGCTCTTATGCGCTCATCTGTCATTTACAAGTTTCAGTGTCCTGGCTGCCATGCCTCGTTAATAAAGCTGATCTTAAAGTAAAAGGTGGTCCATCTGCCATTCGGGACCCAACCAATCAGGGCACGCCGGGTCGCCTAAAGATTTCTCCATTCTGGACAGAGCCAACAATGAGTTTGATTTACTCATTCATGAAAGCCTTTTAATTCTACGGGATCGACCAGAACTCAATTCGCAACAGTCGTCTATTCCCCTGGTTCTCCTCTGAGTTTGTTCGCCACTTTATCCACCTGAGGCTCAGGCCTCGGGTCCTCTGTGCGTAGAAAATGTAACCCACGCTTGTTTACCTCGTCTTTTAGCTTGTTTGTCTCTTGGTTTAAATTGCCACTCATTATCAGTTAGATTCGCTGAAGATGAACCTAGTTGGTTCGAAACGTTCGAATTACAAATAAAACATGTTTACGTCTAATTAATTAATTAATTTTTTATCTTAACTGGAAATGTCGTAACCTCGAATTTGTCTCACTGGATTTGTACTGGATTTGTCAAAATATAGCTAACATGGAATGTCTCTAATTATGAAGTTGAACACAATGATTGTCGTCGCTTGCCTCATCCTTCGGTTCTTAATTAAACTGCGATTTCCACAAAACTGTCAGATTGGTTTTTACTGTAGCTGAATGAAGGGGAATGAAGTATAAGCAAGATAGCTTGATAACTCAGATAACTTTATGATATCTTCATTTCTGTAAATATTCGTTTCCATAGGCTTGACTACAGACTTTGTTTGTGAAAAAGCGGTGAATTTGAGGCTAAAGGGAAAACATCATATGCAAAATGCATAACCCATGGTTTCTGTTTTTGATGGAAGTGAATAATAACTATCAGTCGTGAAAAAAGCTCGTTGTTTCAAAGGCTAAGGTACCGTAGTATTTTATCAACTTAACTTTTCTAGTGCTATCTTCAAGTATACAATTAGACCTCCCTGTTTAAATAAGCAATGCCGCCCGAAGCAATGAGCATTTATCGTACAAGATTTTCGTAATTTTTTCGAGGCACTGGTATACAGTGTATAAACGCTGCTAAGGACAGAACCAATATCTGGATAGTGTCTATGAAATAGCAACGAAAAGAGCAAATATTGTGGGAAGAACTAAAGGAGATGCAAAAAGTCTAAACTGATCAAATGTACTTAGCGAAAGCCCAAAGTCAGTGGTTTTCCGACGAAACCTGAAAATTTGCGAAAAATCCGACGATCTGAATTCTAAGGTGGGCTATGGGCCCCCTGCCCCCCGGTCACGACGCCCCTGCCCTTGAGAAACCCTAGAGAACTGACGAGCCAAGTACACCATAGGGCTCAAATCTTTGGAAAACTTTGAAATCAAATGTGTAAAATGTTATTGCCTGATTCTTTCAATTGAATAGATCGAAAGGAACTTTAGGCCATTTGCCATAATTCCAGAAAGAGCATTTTTGATATCATCATTATTTTCAGAATAACAGCATGTTTAAGTTTTACAAAAAATTTTACCAGAGCAGGTGTTTGAACCTTTGACAAACAGTAAAAGCTCCATGAAATCAAAACTGATTGAGGAAAGTCAAAATGACCACTACAAGAAATACTAAGTTTTTGAAGATCTACAAAATGGTAGCAAGCAGACGTCTGTAGCTTTTATGGTTTACGATTTAGCAATTTTATGACGTCACAACTTCAAAACCAGCAGAAATTTAAAAATGATGTAACTATGAAAATAATGACAATATCAAAAATGCTCTTTCTACAATTATGGCAAACGACCTGAAGTTCCTTTCGAACTATTCACTTTAAAGAATAAGGCAACAACATTTTACACATTTGAGTTCAAAGTTTTTCAAAGATTCGAGCCCTATGCTGCCAAGTACCCCTTACTAATAGGAATGGCTTATATATTATGCAATAAAAATATGTAAATGTTCAAGTGACCTTAAAATGTAACTCCATACACGTATCTTTAACAACAGTAACTAGAATAATATAGACATCTTGCATTGAATCGAGAAAAAGTTGCTATGAAAATAACTGCTACTGCCAATATCAATACTCAAATTGCTAAACCAAAATACCTTTTGATTAAATTATTACAGTATTAACATTTTAAAGTATCTTTCTCTCTTCTTGCTAGTGACAATGCATGACCCCCTGAGAACATTCAAGATAGAGGTTGGCTGAACTTGGGAATCTAAAACCACCAGTTCTTAGCATCTGTCCTCTCATTCTAAACCAAAACTGAGGTGTTTCAACAATTTGTAGAATTTTTAGTGATTATTGAGCATCGTGGTATGTTTGTCTCTTCTGGCTGGGGACCGTAAGTGACCCCCTGAGAACATTCAAGATAGACATTGGCTGACCTTGGGAATCTAAAACCACCGGTTCTTAGCATCTATCCTCTCATTCTAAACCAAAACTGAAGTGTTTCAACAATTTGTAGAATTTTTAGTGATTATTGAGCATCTTGGTATGTTTGTCTCTTCTGGCTGGGGACCGTAAGTGACCCCCTGAGAACATTCAAGATAGAGGTTGGCTGACCTTGGGAATCTAAAACCACCGGTTCTTAGCATCTATCCTCTCATTCTAAACCAAAACTGAAGTGTTTCAACAATTTGTAGAATTTTTAGTGATTATTGAGCATCTTGGTATGTTTGTCTCTTCTGGCTGGGGACCGCAAGTGACCCCCTGAGAACATTCAAGATAGAGGTTGGCTGACCTTGGGAATTTAAAACCACCGGTTCTTAGTATCTGTCCTCTCATTCTAAACCAAAACTGAAGTGTTTCAACAATTTGTAGAATTTTTAGTGATTATTGAGCATCTTGGTATGTTTGTCTCTTCTGGCTGGGGACCGCAAGTGACCCCCTGAGAACATTCAAGATAGAGGTTGGCTGACCTTGGGAATTTAAAACCACCGGTTCTTAGTATCTGTCCTCTCATTCTAAACCAAAACTGAAGTGTTTCAACAATTTGTAGAATTTTTAGTGATTATTGAGCATCTTGGTATGTTTGTCTCTTCTGGCTGGGGACCGTAAGTGACCCCCTGAGAACATTCAAGATAGAGGTTGGCTGACCTTGGGAATCTAAAACCACCGGTTCTTAGCATCTATCCTCTCATTCTAAACCAAAACTGAAGTGTTTCAACAATTTGTAGAATTTTTAGTGATTATTGAGCATCTTGGTATGTTTGTCTCTTCTGGCTGGGGACCGTAAGTGACCCCCTGAGAACATTCAAGATAGAGGTTGGCTGACCTTGGGAATTTAAAACCACCGGTTCTTAGTATCTGTCCTCTCATTCTAAACCAAAACTGAAGTGTTTCAACAATTTGTAGAATTTTTAGTGATTATTGAGCATCATAGTATGTTTGTCTCTTCTCGCTGGGGACCGTAAGTGACCCCCTGAGAACATTCAAGATAGAGGTTGGCTGACCTTGGGAATTTAAAACCACCGGTTCTTAGTATCTGTCCTCTCATTCTAAACCAAAACTGAAGTGTTTCAACAATTTGTAGAATTTTTAGTGATTATTGAGCATCTTGGTATGTTTGTCTCTTCTGGCTGGGGACCGTAAGTGACCCCCTGAGAACATTCAAGATAGAGGTTGGCTGACCTTGGGAATCTAAAACCACCGGTTCTTAGTACCTGTCCTCTCATTCTAAACCAGAACTGAAGTGTTTCAACAATTTGTAGAATTTTTAGTGATTATTGAGCATCTTGGTATGTTTGTCTCTTCTGGCTGGGGACCGTAAGTGACCCCCTGAGAACATTCAAGATAGACATTGGCTGACCTTGGGAATCTAAAACCACCGGTTCTTAGCATCTATCCTCTCATTCTATACCAAAACTGAAGTGTTTCAACAATTTGTAGAATTTTTAGTGATTATTGAGCATCTTGGTATGTTTGTCTCTTCTGGCTGGGGACCGTAAGTGACCCCCTGAGAACATTCAAGATAGAGGTTGGCTGACCTTGGGAATCTAAAACCACCGGTTCTTAGTATCTGTCCTCTCATTATAAACCAAAACTGAAGTGTTTCAACAATTTGTAGAATTTTTAGTGATTATTGAGCATCGTGGTATGTTTGTCTCTTCTCGCTGGGGACCGTAAGTGACCCCCTGAGAACATTCAAGATAGAGGTTGGCTGACCTTGGGAATCTAAAACCACCGGTTCTTAGTACCTGTCCTCTCATTCTAAACCAGAACTGAAGTGTTTCAACAATTTGTAGAATTTTTAGTGATTATTGAGCATCTTGGTATGTTTGTCTCTTCTGGCTGGGGACCGTAAGTGACCCCCTGAGAACATTCAAGATAGACATTGGCTGACCTTGGGAATCTAAAACCACCGGTTCTTAGTATCTGTCCTCTCATTCTAAACCAAAACTGAAGTGTTTCAACAATTTGTAGAATTTTTAGTGATTATTGAGCATCTTGGTATATTTGTCTCTTCTGGCTGGGGACCGCAAGTGACCCCCTGAGAACATTCAAGATAGAGGTTGGCTGACCTTGGGAATCTAAAACCACCGGTTCTTAGCATCTATCCTCTCATTCTAAACCAAAACTGAAGTGTCTCAACAATTTGTAGAATTTTTAGTGATTATTGAACGATTTTCCATTTCAGCTGAATGTGTCTTAATTTTTTTTTCTCAGATTTTATGTTTCCCGCGGTTTTCCCCACTTATAACAATAGTAAACAATGGAATATCGCGGTATGTAAGATCCACCCGGGCGATGACGTGCTGGATGGGATCAACCTTTCGAGCGGCAAGCAAGTACATCAGGTGATATTTATGCCTGGCAATGGAAACTGGAAACTTATTTGAGGAAGAGAAGCTTCGTTGAGTGAATGATAATGATCTATTTCTTCATTTGGATCCTTGTTTGGCGATTATTCGCACTGGAAGAGCTGAACGAGAGGCAATGATTACGGAGCTCATGTGGGCCTAAGCAGGTTTGTTGACAAAAATCACCCGGAAAGTCAAGTCGATTCCAAGAAAATTTTAAAGTAAATTCTCACTGAATTTATTTGGAACTTGCAGTTTAAAGCCTCCTACTACTATTTCTAATCAAACATCCACACAGGAAGGGGCAGAAACCGTTATTTCACCACTACTTTTCCGACCACTGTTTGCAGCGAATGTGTTGCGAATGTGTCGCCAATGTCCCAATGTTGAATATCGAATATCAATATGACAATCGCATGCCGTTCTTGAATCCTCACCTTCGACTGCAGAAGCATGAGAAGTGCGGTGATGCGCGGTGACGCAAAGAAGCGAAGGCAGTAGAACTGAGTACCCCACGAAAAGCTTCTTATTTCTAAAAAGTATCAAAAAGTATCAGAAAAATTTTTGCACAGTCTTCAAGCATATGGATTTCCTCAGCAAAAGATGGTATACGCTAGCATGGGCATGCATGGGCACAGCAGTTATCAGCAAAGTGCGTGCTTGGTCGTGATCGAAAAGTTGTGATGGCCTAAATTGCCATTGAAGAAAATGAGTCAAAACAGAGCAACGAAAGTCTTAATGAGATCTGAAACAAGCTGGATTGGCAAAGTGTAGCACTAAACAAAGAATTATTTCTTTACCTAACTTAAAATTGTACAAACCTTGGGAGGATCCAATCCAAAACAGAGCCGGCCTCTCCACAACGCATGTCTTTTTCTATCTTGTCTCCACTGCAAAACGAGCGCTGCGCTGCGAAGGAGGTTGCATACCACCTCGCTCAACGTTTCCTCTCCCTACTTAATCTCCCTGGTTTGAAGCAGGGAGCTAAACACGGGAGGTGGTTCAAGGTGGTTCAACTAGAGCCTCTCCGTCTCGACGGGCACAGACTAACAATAATCCGTGCAAGCTCAGTCTACACTGTTAATCTTCTTTCTTCTCTTATTCTTTTTCTATTGTTTGTAACCCTTTCTGTATTCCATTATTTGTTTATATTGTTTCCTTATCTTTTTCAACTCTGTCACATCTTCACTTGATATTTTACCATTCTTCTCTCCAACAACAATCTTGTTTCCTTCTATACACTGTCCTACGTGTTCTGTTGTGTCCTGGAAATCCCTGCACATTGGGCACATTAAGTCCTCCTCTTTCACTCCATTCTTAAAGTTACATTTCGTCTCAATCATATTCAGTCTGATCCTCATTATGTCTGTTGTTTCTTCTCTCGTACAAGTTTTAATATATTCTCTCTTTTCAACTGTTTTGTCTCTTAAAAATCTTAACTTTGTTTTTATTTCCACTTCTTGTTTGAATACTTCCCCTACACTTCTCTGAATTTTGTCTTTTATTATCTTTTTCCATTTTGACTTTTTCATTCTCTCAACCTCTGTGCTTATATTTTCTATGTTATGTTTGTCCATAATTTCAACTATTTCACTATACCAGCACCTTCCTTGATGATTTATCATCTGTTTCCTTAGCACTATTTTTGCCAACCTTTTGTCCTCTGCTTTCAACAGATGCTGGTAGAGCATTAATTTTTTATACTCTATCCTATTTTCCATTGGCCAACTTCCCGTTTCTGCCAACATCCCCCAGTATGGTGCCGTTTTAGGCATACCTAAGAGTTTTCTTAGTACTTTTTTCTGCATTTTTTCTGGCTCATCTATCTCTCCTTTTGTTAAGTTCGTCCATGTTTCAGAATTTGCTAGTATAGTTGGCATTATTATTGCCTCCATTATCAACAATCCTGTTTCAACTGAGTCTTTTCCTTGAATTATCATACTGCTATATTGAACCATAGTTTGTATCATATATTGTAGCTTTTCTCCTCTTTTTTTAATGTTTGTCATGTTACTTCCTCTCTCATCAAAAATATCTCCAAGATACTTATATTCATTGGTTTGTCCTATCTTTCCCTTCATCACTTTTTCTTCTATATTCCTTAACCCCTTTTTACTTCCAAATGTCATTATTAAATACTGGCTCTTGTCTGTGTTAAAAGTCATCTTTTTATTTTCTTCCATCATTCTACAATTTTCCATCACTTGTTTGATGTTCTCCCTGGATCCTATTCCGCAAATGTCATCCACATATGTAAGCGTCTTTATTTCTATGTTTGTTCCCATACTTTCAAACGATTGGCCTCCTATCTTGTTTATTTTATCTGTAGCAATGCTGCACAATATTGGTCGAGGAATCGCGCATTGAGTTGCATTCTGCGATGTGATATGCGCCTCCTTCGCAGCGGATCGCGCACTTCGCAGTGAAACCAAGATGGAAACTCAAGTTTGGACGGATAAGTGCATCGCGTTTTTGGATTGGATTTCTACAACAGTGGTAAGCATTTTAGGCTAGTTTAGACATTCATGTGACTTTTAAATGTTTACCTTTCGATAGCGAGACTCGTTTAGCCGTTAGAAATCATGAATTAGCTGCAGCGGCTAAGTTTCTTCAGCGGTAGCTTAGGCCACTTCAACCTCTTTGTCACGCTCCAAGCACGCATTCGTAAAAATTTCACTCTGCCCAACCCCGCCCAACTTTGAGCAATCGAAGATGCTTTTGGATGACTATTGGCAATAAATCAAGCGAAAAATTTTTCTGAGATAGTATGAGACTCGCGAGATATTTTAGTTTTCTTTCGGGGTACTTGCACCGGTTCTGCTTTAGGCGACAGTCTCAAAAATGTTTGGTTAGTGTCGTCCGACCGACCGTCTTCCAAAGTGAAAAAATTCCGATATTTGGGTCGGGCGTCTAAACTTCATATAGGAAAGCTGCAACAAAGATTTTCAGTTTTAGTTTAAGCTTTAGTAACTCTTGTGAGCATATTTTAGCTATAAATACCTGGGAAAGTCGTAGGATTGTATGGTATCCATCCATTCCAGTTGAAATTCAACTGCAAGCAGACCTGAGAGTGCACTTCATGTCTACCGGGGATGTACTCAAGCCTTACAGCGATTCGGCGAGTGGGAAGGTTTCTTCATTTCATCAACAATTAATCGCAAGGATGTAAGGAAGTATGAATAATTGCGTATGACTGATATTTGTCAAATTGCTGCCTGCTTTTTTGTGTCGTTTCTCCGCCAAGTCAGAGTTGAATTTATGGGCCCTTCTTGCCACCATGCAGCATTGAATGCTACGCAGTTACCAATCAGGAAGTTGTTGCTGTTGACGAGTTGTCAAGTTGAACGCGAATTTGGTCGTCATATATGACGGGGGTCTCCAACACCTATCTGTTTTCGGGAGCTTTTAAGGGGCTGAAATGGCACAATTTTCGTTGTCTTATTTGAGTAAATAAAACTTTCAATTATACCCGCACGAAGTGCTGTCACTCTTCGTTTGCATTTTCCATCCACCACCTACATTGCGCATGAGATTTGCTCTTGCACTAATTTTCTCCATTCCCTTTTTTCTAGCCTACGCGAAGACCAATTATTCTATATTTTGGAACTCGGGAGGCGGGTACTAAGCATATTTTGCAACGGGGATGAGCCGGATTTCAGGGTATCGTTTTCGCCTATTTTTTTCTAGAGCGGGGTATCAACAGAAGGCAATTTTTCTGGAGCCGGTTGTCAAAGCGTGTCAAGGGGGGGGGGGGAGTTTTGTTAGATAGGGTTTGCATTTGGTCCAATGTTTGTGTTTTAGAGTAGTATACTTTTTACCGATTTTGTTTAGGATCGGGTACCATTTGAACGCAAAAACTCTAGAGCCGGGTTAAAATATATTTTCGTGGGCAAACCCCCGTACAGATTAAGGTCAAGTACCCCCCGGGTTTTGGAATAAAGGGTCTGCTCGTAGGCTACTTCATTTCCAGATATTTCTGTAGATCCCCATGTTTTCAGACCAGTTTCTTAAGGTGGATGTATACCAAATTCTTTATGGCAAAGAAATTTTTATCATTTTTGAGGTTTTTATACTTTTTACTACATTAAAGCATAGAGAATCTAATGGATATTACAGTTTTTTGAAATTTTCATTCAAACTAAGGTAAATCAACAATTTGTTATTCGTAGTATCCTTGACAACCAACATTTTTGGTTGCTAGGGAGCAATTTTTCTTTCTATTCGTACCCTCAGAAAGTTTAGAGTGCCGTTTTTACTCTTTGCATAGTTTAGTTGAATTACATTTATTTGGAGACCAGCTGAGTGTTTACATGGAGTACTTAGAGGGTTGAGCGAGTGAATGAATTGCATTTAAAGGTGTGCTGCATGGAGTGAAGTCAAAAGTGACCAAACTCACTGCACCATGTTGAAGAATTTTGACATTGCTCATCGTTTTGATTGGTTATGCCTGGAAGTAAGCAAAGGTCAACTTACAGGAAAAAGAGAGCTAGAGCTTTCTCTGGCAAAAGGAAACAAGAAGTTACTTTGGCAGAAAGTGATGGTAATGTTGCTTTAGGCCCTGTCGATAGGCCATCTTCTGGTGTTGCTCATTCACCATCAAAGAGGAACAGGTCGGAGGAAAAGATCAATGAAAACTGTCCTCTTATCATAAAACAAAATGAAGCAGTTGTTACTAGAAGAAGAACACTTGAGCTTGGAATAGATTCACAAAACAAAAAAATTGTAAAAAGTCATGGAAACCATATCATATCAAGTTCTTGTTTAGAGCAAGAAATATTATCAGCTGTGATTTGTGCCTACTAGGCCACATTCAAAGACGTATGGGTACAAGTTTGAGGAAGTATAAAGCACAGAAGAAAGGATCAAAACTTCAAGATGGTTTCTCAGTTGGTGGACGTGGAAGACTTAGTGATGCAGTCATTGATACCTTTCAGAATCATTATGGTAATGCCATAAGAAAGAATTCTCAAGACATCAATGAATGCAGTAAGCTATTTGGGCTATCTTCTACCACAGCATTCTTGGCAAAGATGAGACTTTGTTTCAACAGCATAGGTTTTGTCCACAGGGCTTAGACTCCTGGTGCAAGTTTCAAAAAGATTGTGTATCAAAAACCAGCACTTATTCCAGTGACAAGTGTCTTCCATCAGTGTTTCGTGATGAGCTCAGGCTAATCTTTGAGAGGCTCAGCTGCAAGACACTGCTGCAAAGGTGCATGAAAGGTTTCACTCAAAGCCAAAATGAAGCACTTAACAATACTTTATGGGTAAAATGCCCAAAACGTGGTTTATTTGCGGAACAAAACTTGAAAGTGCAGTGGGTTCATCAGTTTTGTTATGGAACAGGGGAGCTGCCAGTATGGGTTCAGTCTTATAAACAGTTGGAATAAAGGACTTAGGTTTTAATACAGCAGCTGGTTATAGATCAGAAAACAAAGTCAGAATTCAGAACATGAAAGTTAAATGCAACAGAAAGTATAGGAAAAGACGGAAACTGCGTCGTCAAGCAAGAAAGAAAAAGAGTGTTACTGGTGTTTCATATTTGTCAGGTGGATTTGGAGTTGGTAAAGTTGCAGAAACAACAGCTGAGACTCCAAAACACATTAATAAAAAAACTGCAAGAGCTATAGGTGATAAAATTAAGATTCATTTTGTTGACGAGAGAGATGTAGTGTTGAAGATACACCAGAAAAATGGACAATGTAAAGGTCAGAAACATTAAAAAAAGACATAAAAAGCATCTTCTTATGCCAGAAACTGAAATCTGTAAGTTCATTTTATTAGGTGATTGGTTATTGATATCAGAGGAATCAATTTTTCAAGCATAAACAATGTTTTTAAGAACCAGCCAGTTTACTTTTCACATAAAAATCTTAAAATGCGTTTTTCTCAAAACGTCAGTTTTCACCTTCAAGAAAGGATATATTAAAAACTGTGAGTCAGAAAGGGTTGATATTTTGAGGTAATGTGTGATTTGATATCAGTACTGATATGAACAGAGAAAATTTGAAAAATTTTGTTTGATTGCGCTGTTATATTCAAAAACCCATATTTCCTGGTTCCCATGGCAACGGTTGCTATGGTGATAAATTCCTCTGCTCATATCCATTTACACCAATCAACAATCATTTGGTATCAGTGTCAACCCCTATTGAAGTATAGAACTGAAGATATCCTTTCTCAAGTTTTATCCATTGTCTATGTTTCCATGGTAATAGCTACCATATTGCTTTTCGTACAAAAATTTACTGTGTTAAAATTTGTTCAGAGAGCCATATGAAGTGTTATATGTTGTTCTTTGTACGTTTCAGTTTCAGTTTCTACACCAAAATGTCTATTTTTGATATGAAGTCAATTTCTTGAATTCTGGTATACATCCACCTTAAACAAAGGCTTTATTATGTCTCTATAAATATAATTCGTAGCCTCGCTTTGTAAGTTATCCTTGAAGGAAATGAGGGACAGTCATCAAATCCCATGTAATGCAAAATTACACCCTCTTGACTTCATAGTATAACCGCTCTAAGCCCTATCATTGTCCTCTGCACAAAACAACCTGACTGAAAAAATTTCCGTCATTATTGGGACCGGCCTTTACATAGCGACTTAAAAGCTTTAACACTTTCCCTCAAAAGTATCGTTTCGGAATGCAATGATTTCAAAAAGCCTCATTAATATTCGTGGTCCCCAAAACATGAAAAAATCCGATGATTGTTGAGAGGTCGAACAATGCTGATTCTATTGTTCCCCGTGGGAACAAAAGGTATTGATTGATTTGCAATCTATTGTTCCAGTCAACCTGGTGACTGACCAAGCCATGCGGTTCAAACATCTTCAGCGGTGAAATGGCCGACGAAAATTTTTGTGAGGAAACTGACTGGTATTCTGTTACTGTTGGACTGGGGAAGGAGCCAAAAAAGGTAAGCGATGGAATTCAAAAAAGGTACGCGATGATAGCTTATAGTTCAGTGTGATTCATTTTGATATAAATCTAAATTCACCCGATAATCCCGGGATCATCCCAGGCATACCTTCATGAAAAGATTTTAAAACATTTCCTACTTGACACTGCTCTCTTTTAAAAACATTTGCAAGCAATGTTTTCCATTTTTCTCGTGAAATCTAAGTGAACCATCTTGGTCTTGAACATTTTCAGGATTTTTCATTTGGTTTTTATCAAAGGAATTAGGAATATTCTTTTCATACACCTTCCTTAAAGTCACAAAGAAATCACATACAAAGATCACAAAATCACAAGAAAATCACATGGCAAAAGCACACAAATCATAAATCATTAAAAAATTACTGAAAACTCGCACAGAATAATCACAAAAATCGCTAAAATCGCAAAAAAATCACATACAAAATCATGTGATTAGAAAGTCACAAAAATCACGTACGCTATTGTGAGAAGTGATTTGCCCTTTGAGAAATACATCCATGTCAGTATGGTACCCATACCGCCAACATGGTATCCCGGAAGGGGGGAAGGTTGGGACTCCCATGCTTGACCTGACGGAAGGTGCCACTCAATAGGGTGCCCTTTTGTGGAAATCATGGGACAGGGTATCTTTTTTAGATGAAAATTATGCGACAGAGTATATAGACTATAAATAGAAAGGAAAATTTTTAGAGGTCTCTTTGGACAATTGATCATGTATACTGCCGCAAAATTTTCACGCGACAGGGTAAACTTTTGGGGCATTTTTTATGCGACAGCATGCAGGGTTGAGAGGGCTTTCCAGACACACCAGTCGCTTTCCTAGTCAAGAATCTCCCCCGACATTATATTTACCCTAGGGTACCATGGGATATTCCATCGAATAAGCGTAGCTCCATAACATTCATTGAAGTGTAAACTATCAATGTGATCGATCACTGCGAAGGCGCGAAAGTACTTCGTGGTACAATAGCTTAAACAGCATTGTAACCCTTTCATGCAAAATTTCTGATCTATTTCTTTCAGTGTAAAACCTTGGCGAAAAAATGGATTGAAGCGAAGAAGTCAGAAAATGTCGGAGAGTTATGGACATCAACGAAAGATGACTTAAAGTTGGAAGCTTATGAACTTACCAAAGCTTTCACTTTGTGTAACGACAACGATAAGTCTGCATTTGAAGCCCCACAAAAGATGCCATTAGAAAATCTCAGAAATGCCATAGAAATTGTGTTTTTAGTGAACAAATATGATGAAGAAGAAACTGCAAACTTGCCGAATCGTCCGAAAAAGAATGCCTTCGCCGTTCTCATGGACAGATCAACTTGCCATCTTCCGCACACAGAAGTAAAGACTAGGAAAGATCAACTCTTCAATGACGTTGTGGAGATTTCACGAGAATATGACTTCAAGTGCAGCAAAGAAGATATGGACGATGCAAAGAAGCTGCTGCATTGTGTAACTGATTGTTTGTGGTCTATCGATACGAATCACGCGCAAATCAACAGCGCCTCTTGCAACAAGAAATGCAAAGGTCTCCCTGCTGCTTTCAAAACTATTTATGACATCGAATACCATGACTGGAGAGGCCAGAAGAAGGCAAAGCCAAGGCTTTCTGCGGAAGCAATAACGCGAAGCAGCAATGAGCTCTTCGATATGTTGTCTCTTTGGAATAACGTGAAAGGGACGCCAGACGAATTCATGAAGGTAGGCCTTCAGCTTGCCGAATGCCTTCAATCATACTCCAAATATCTTCAGAATTCCACGGACAGAATGGAGCGTAACAGATCTTCAACAGTTGCCCCAAGAAATGCAGAGACATCATTTACAATGCCAGCACCGTTCGAAAAAGTCTCCAAAGTGAACCCAAGATATTTTAGACTCAATGGTATCATCAATCATACTGATTATTTCCAACCAATTGTCGCAGACAACGATTATGCAGATTTTGGAATCCCAGATGACAGAAAGCTGAGATATGTTTGGTTTAAGGATTTGAAGCTATCTTGCAGGTAAGCCTTGGCCAATTCAAATGTCTTCGTTTTACGGCAAATAAGTTCCTTGCCCAAGAAGAAACATAATCAACAAAAGATGATTGGGGACTTACACTAATTTTTCTATTATAACTGCTTCTTAGAAACGGTGGGCCTCAAATTTTCGAAAGTAAAGAAATAGCCCTGGCTGAATTTAAAAAGCTGAGAAATTTCTGTATATAATTTGCAGTCTTAACTTTCCCTGGTCACTCAAAAAAATGTTTTGACACTGTAAACTAATAGCAACGATTTGGACATTATTTTGAGTACGGATTACATACGTTATTTATTCATTTTGAGGTCTTACAAAGAAATTCAGGAGCCCTCTCAACAGAATTAAATGAACTCTACAATTCAGGCATTGAAAGTATAAGAAACAAAGAAGAAACTGTGATAGCAATATGACCCATAACATAAAAAGCTGCCCACCAGACCTTATAATCTCTTTCTTATTAAAAAATGCGTGTATGCATTATTCTTCTCATACTAACACTTTTCTTTCAGGGTACAGTTGTATCAGTACAATGCCGGGGGAAGAATTGGCAACATCAGCTTTTTGTGGAAAATCCCTGACGGTGAGCTTGATCAGAAGAGTCAAAACATGACAGTGAGGAAAGTATCAAAAATGATTCCGGAATATGAGACTCGCAAATTTGCCAGAGAATTACGCGACAGGTACTCAGAAGTGCCGGGTTTTTCACCTGCTGTTCGAAGAAATTTTGTTCAGTTTCTTACTGGAAAACTACCAGAGTAAGTAAACAGTTGTGATAAATCTTAAATTTCAAGTTTTGAAACGATATTTGTGATGATCTTTATTTGATCGGTGAACTCCAACCTCTGTCCTTTCGCTGATCTGAGATGTGTCAAAAGCTTAGAAAGTTAATCATTGAGTGAAAATGAGCTGTCGGATTTATCTCGGTCATTTTCTGCGCAGCAATATAAAAAGCTCTCCACAAGAATCAAAGGAAGTATGCGCAGCCCCAGTAAAGGAAATAAAGTTCAATAAAGTCAAGTTCAATGCTCACGTTGAGAAGACATTATGATAAAATGTTTTGGAATTCAAAAATCGCGAAAATTTGTGCTGGGTGAAAACAGATTGAGTCCTTTATGCAAAACAGGAATGTTAGAGGTCTATGAGTACATGATGAGTACAACTTCTTATAAAAGACAAGCACAATTGCATTTGGGCAAAATTATCTTTGGGTTGCATCTCTTGGACCCTTGTATTCAGATTCATATTGTTATGTTGTATTACCTCTAACGTTTTTCGTGTATTGTACCGATCTCTATGCAGCTAAAAGTAGATTAAAGTCTGAAGTATGACTTGCTAACACAATGACTAACTTTTTTCTAGGTCGAAAACGGAGACGGATGACCTCTATGAACAATACATATCTATGCCAGCTGTCGGCCGTGAAGCCGCCGAGATCATTTACGACAAGCGAAAAGAGAATTCCGGTCGTCCTGAAGGTGACTTCAGCAAGTTTTACAGGGAGCTGAACAAAATGTTGGAAGAGTATGGCAAAGCTGCAGAAGAGAGGCGCAAATCTGTTGCAACACACCTTCCGTTCGCTGTTTCAGTACCTTCACTAATACGAAAGGTAAGAACAAGTTTTAAGACTCAGTAAAAAACACTAAGTTAACTTCAAGATCTTCACTTCAGAGTCTGCCCTGGACGGTATCAGCCCTGTTGTTGATAGCCTTGACTTTCTGTTTCTGGATGTCACTATCAGCTGTTGCAGAATTGCTTATTACACTTTTCTAATTTTCAGGTCAAAGAAAGAATGATTGAGAATGGTGGTATTCACTCAGCCATACCAAGTGAGACTACTGTGAGATACCAGTTCCTGCCTCCTTCACGTCAGAGTGATAATGCTTTCCGGTACACTGGTCGATTCGATGTCGTAAGCAAGATTCAACGAAGGCAAATCCGCAAATTCCATGAAGATGCACATTACGTCAACGCATATTTCTTGTAAGTTCAGTTCCCTTTTCACTTTAAACTACTGTGTAAGGAAACGTTTACAAAGCCCACAGATATTGGGGTATCAAATGTTTATTTCACCTGGGCAAAACGATGCTTCATAGTAATGAAACTCAAAATTGCTTTTGTTTGGGTTCACAAAGTTATTTTAAAGAAACTTTCGGCTTTATTTGCTTGTATGGAGCCAAAAAAATCTACTGTGACTGGCCCCTTGTCGAATGGACTTTCAAGGCTGACATTCCACCTTTCAGTCCACCAGTATCAATAAACATGGTATTCGCCTTTAAGTTAGCTACCCAGGACTAATTAAAACATCATTAGGAATAGGAGTTCAACCTTATAGCTTGCCCCTTTCAAATCTGCTGCCTTTTTGGGAACACTGACAGTTCTTTATGGTACTGAATGTTTGTATTCATATTGTAGAAATATCAAATCGTGGTGTGCCATGCATAAGTCAAAATGTCAGCTGGTTTTCATGGATGACAAAGCTAAAATCCCAGTTGGTGAACCGGGGACCCCTGAAGCGTCAACGTCACACAACCGCCGGGCCTTAACTTTGCATGGAATTGAAATGGAAGCAAGCGATCACAATTACCATACAGTGAGTATGACACCATCGGTTTCCCTTCTGTGTGATGTTCCTGACAGCCCAAATGAATCATTCTACGGTGGACAGATCTTTGTCGGCATCAAGGATTCGGTATTCAACGGCTCTGATCCTCTGCGACACGTGGTCGAGCTCCTGACTATCCTGCGAACAGAATTAGAAAAGCTCCCGCCTTTCCTGGTCATCTTTTCTGATGGTGGAGCAGACCACAACATCACATTTTTGTTTGTCCAATGCGTACTCGTTGCTTTATTCAAAATCTGCGATTTCGACATTCTTAATGTTGGCCGTTGTGCACCACATCAAAGCTACATCAATCCTGCAGAACGATGCATGTCACTACTGAACATTGGCCTGCAGGGCCTGGCTCTTGAGAGAGATCATGCTGGAGTGTTTGAGAGTGGCATACGTGCTTGTGGTTCGATGAAAACACTTCGAGAAAGTGGAGCAAAGTTCCCTGGCTTCAAAGATGCTTTTCTGTCATCAATTGAAGCCCCACGCAAGCAACTTTATGAAGTATTTAGATCGTTGCAGTTAAAGGGCAAAAACGTGAAAGTGTATGAAGCAGCAAGGGATCCAGCTGAGGTTGTGCAAGCACTCAACAAGATAGAGCCAAACATTTGCCAAGAAGAAGACATTCCGCACTCAATGTCAAAATTAAAGAATTACCCCAGCCTTAAGCAATACCTGGAAAGACATATGGTTGAAGGTCTATATCTACTGCAGTTCAGGAAATGCAATGATAAAGATTGCTGCCTTCTCCAGTCTGATGCATTGCCACCACCAATTCCAGCCCCCGTTCTGCAACCTGACGGATGTCACTACATGTCATTTGCTGACACCTACGGGATCTTCAGCACGTCGGAGAAGGATTGTCCTTCTCTGAACAAAAGAGAAGGTTCAAAAAAAGCTGGCGCAAACTTCAAATTTCTGGCAAGTCGTGTGGTTGCATCGATAGATTGTTGTCAGTGTGGGAAGCCAAGATGTGTGTACAGCCATAACGGTTCATTGTCTCTGGAAGCGCAACGCGAGTTAGAAGAAATTCTGTTTTCCTGTGGTTCATTCTTGGTGACAAAAACAATATACACTGCAAGTCACATCAAGTGCTCATCTACTGTTGAGCATAGCTATTATGCAGCCAGGTTCACACATAAGCATATTTGCGTTCATTGTGGATCAAAGGAAATTATGTTGCAATCATTCAAAGAAAAATGCCAGTCATTCAAAACAGTATTCCCAACATGCGAATGGTGCAAGACGAAAGGTCTCGAAGAGATATGCGTGGAAAAGAGTGCTCGTTCAGGAAAAGGAAAAGTAAGCAAAGTTCAGCAATTGGTGCAATCGACGATATCAGCAAATTCCGTGCCAGCACGACGTGAGACAGCAGAAGAGCCAGAGCAAGGACCAGCCGATGATACAACTGAGGCATCCTTCAAGCTGTTGAGCAGCCAATGTGAACGAGTAGAAAACATACAAAGGAAGGTAGCTTTAAAGGTGGCTTGAAGTGAAAATTTTTACTGATGCAAATGAATGGCATCATAGAATGCTAAAAGATTCTTTTTAAAATTTTGATATAGATTTTTGTTTTCCAGTTGTCTGCTGATATTAGCTGATGACATCCTTTTGTTTACAGATTACTAACATTATTATGTAGAAATATACCAGTAACTTTGAAATGTTACAGTTGAAAGAAACTTTTCAGCTAAGCTACGTAAATGCACAATGAATTGTCTTGCAAATTTCTTGACAAAATTATGTAATCAACCTATCCTTCAAAGTAGTGAATAATTTGAAACAAAACATCAAAATATTTGACTAGAAGTTTCTATCATTCGACAGTTCAATTCATTGGCATCAGTAAACATTTTCACTTCAGATCACCTTCAAATACAAACTGGGGTCTTGCCTTTAGTGCATGCTGACCTTCCAAGAGAGCAGCACTGCAGTAGGAATATTTAAACCATTACTTGCACATTTCTTCCAATATGACTTTCAGATGTCATCCATTTTTGTGAAAAAGTGTGACTGAACGAGTCAAATTGCTTCAACCAGACTAATGTGTGTAATCAAGTTAAACATGGTATTTGGTAAGACTCTGCATCACCAACTTGTAACATTTAGCATCATTACAATTTAAAAGAGAATGGCGTGATCTCATTGTATTCCAAATGGTAACATTTGATTCCCCCATTTTAGCATACTCAATCAAGGATCAGCTTCAGCATGGCAAAGAAGCCAAAATTTCACAACGAAGATGGAGGCGCAGAGAGTAGCTCAGATTCAGGTGAAGAGAGTGAAGACAATGACCCTTGCTCCATATGCAAGAAGGACAATGATGCAAGTAATTCTGCAAAGATTGCTTGGGTTGACTGTGATGTTTGCCATAAATGGGCACATCTTTTTTGTGCAAAGAAATCTTGGAGAAACATAAGGAGAAGGAATTGGCTTTGCATTGAACACAAAGACTGAATACTCCCACAATGCCAATTCAAATTGGCACTTTAGAGGGAATATAACAAGCCCCTGCTAACGTGGAAAGCTCCCTGGTGGGTGCGATGTTAATGAAAATATGACACCATGCTCATCCATGATTTCGCCGAGAAAGGGATACATTTGAAGCAATATCAAAGGACCTAGAATGTCAAAATAAGGGATATTTTTCTTTAGCAAATGTCCCAAAAATGCTTAAATGCTGATTAACCTGGCATCCTGGAATATAATGGATTTTACCTGGCCAACAACCATTTGATACCCTAAGGTTTATGGGATTCTTCTGTTTTCCAATAAAGATCAATGGCAATAAAATGCATCAATCCAAAACCTTTCTCTTAGAGCCAGTATTTTTACTACAAATTTCTTCAGAGTTCAGTGACATTCCTTTAAAGGGGGTTACCTTCAAAATATCTCCGTGATAAGGGGCTCTTGGCCAACTGGAAGGTCAGAGAAAAGGGTATTCTGTGAAACAGTATGGACGAGCATGGTGTACCTTCTACTACTGAATTGCACCCACCAGTATTTTATTAGAATAGGTCTTGTTAAAAATGGGATGTGGGGCACTCCAGCCCCACTCAATTGAGGAAGTACAGTGTTTTGTTATCACGCTCTCTGCAGTTGCTTGTAGCTGTGAACTGGATAGTTCCAAGATGTTTTTCAATCGTATCTTTCCGGTTGAATGCTGCAGTCTGTTTTAGATAGTTTTCACTTTATACGAAAATAAAAGAAGTCCATTGCAGAAAAGAAGATATTGCAAGCAGATGCATGCAAAAGAGGAGCATGATAAGAACAAGTTTTTTACTTGGAAGTTTAATTTCATGATTCAGGGACCTGAGACACTTGACTGGAAGAACAACGTTAGAAGATTTCAGGAAATTTTTTCACCTTCAAAGCAATTTGAGGCCCAGTGTGTTAATGTTAACTTTTTGTTCATTTCATTGTGCATTGTTCCCAATGTTATGTTTCTTCCCAGCGATTGTAGTAAATCATTTTGCTTCAAAGACCTTTGGTTTTCTTGCCTACTGTGTCTATTCATGATTTTATTATAAGACCCGTTTTAGATGACACAACTTTGGCTGTCGTGCTGGTATGCATTTTTGATAAGAAACTGCTAATAAGAAACTGATCTCTCAGCCTCTCAGATTGCCAAAAAATTAAGGAACTCCAGTACTAGGAAAATACAACTTAAGAAACTATTTATTTTGACAAAGGAAATAACTGACATATTTTTACTTTATTTTCACTTGTTTCCTGTATCATATTACTCAGAGGCACTCGAGTACTACTGTCTAAACACTGGAAAGGCTTCAAAAAACATTGTTTTGAAATGTTCATGAATGACGCACAGGTAGTGAACATGACAATTGTTATGAAACCTGTTAGAAACTTGTAAGAAACTCCGAAGACTCAAAATTTTACAATTTTAAGAAACTTTCAGTGCTGGCCAGATTCTTGGTTTCTTATAAAACAAATTCGAGTATGCATTCAAATTCAATGTGCTACTGTGAAGGAGCTTTCCTGCCACCGCAGCACACTCCTTGATTTCAGTCAAAGTAGTGGTGTCCTGGTTGTTTCAATAAAGTCGAAATCCTTGGCAGAGAATGGCATTGAGCACTTTGAAATACAGTGTTATGAAGGACAAAACAGAGTATTTTACAGCATATTAAAAAATTGTATCAAAGAAGTCAATTTTGGTTGCCAGGAGCAGGTTGGGGAACAAGTAAGCAGCACTTCTATGCATATATTGCCACGCTACAGGCCTAAATTTCCTCTTCCTATTGTCTCTTGTTCAAACTTAAAAATTCAGGAAAATAAAAAATTTGATCATATTTCCGACCGACCGACCGACCCATATTTTGCAATCAAAATGACACTAACCAAACATTTTTGAGACTGTCGCCTTAGGCCCATTCTCGCGCTTCAACGACTTTCAGAGACGGCAACCGATTCGAAAATTTCGCAATTTCGAGTTATTCAGATCAATCGAATGGGAGTCGAACGGTGTATGAAATAGTGAGGAAAGTTGAAATCCTGTGAAACCTTAAATGAATATATTTCAAATCCATCTGTCTTCTTCTCGGTCGTTCTCCACAGCAAAGATTTCGTTGCTAGGCAAACCAAATTATAATTGCTCCGTTGCTACGTCAATGGAAACGAGGTCGCATATCACATCATATTAATCATATTAATCATATTAATCATATTAATCTGGGTCTGAACTTAAATTTACCTACCTCCTGGCTACCTCCAAAGCAATGTTTTGTGTTTCTGCAGCCTTGAACAGACAGACTTGAGCAGCAGATTTGAGAGCATTGATCTTGTTGTTGTTTTTTTTTTTTTCTTTCAGATTTTAACCTAAGATAACCAGATGTCCTCCTTACTTAGCAAAATCGATTCTATTATTGAAAAAATCAAACATGGCTATGAACCCGTTAACAAGCAAGCGCAATTTCCTTGTGGTATTTGTGAAAAAAATGTGAATCAAAATCAAAAGGCAGTTTTTTGTGATCAGTGTGATAAGTGGATCCATATTAAATGCAACAATATTTCTAAGGTTGAATATGAAACTCTCCAAAATGAGCCTGATGATAAAGAATGGATTTGTATCAAATGCATTATTATTAATAACTCTTCTGCACTCCCTTTCACCTTGGAATCTGATGAAGTCCTCCTGGGACTGAATGGTATCAGCCTACCCTCTCTTGTTGATTCTTTGCCGTCATTTGAAATCTCATCAACACTTACCAACCTTCCCAATCTGTCTGATTATGATACAGATGAAAATTTGAACAACAATATTAGCTCACAGTATTGTACTGTTGAAGAAGTTGACTCTATGGCAGTGCCAGACTCTGACCTTTCTCTTTTCCATATGAATATAAGAAGCCTTTCCCTTCATTTTGATGAACTATATTCCCTTTTATCTTGTCTTAACGTGAACTTCCAAGTCATAGGTTTGTCTGAAACAAAGGCAACAGTTGGCTCCCAAAACAAAACAAATCTTGAGCTCCCAGGCTACAAATTTCATGAAACTCCCTCTCACAGTTCTGCTGGTGGTGTTGGAATTTATGTCAAGTCAAATCTCATAGCTAACAAGAGAGATGATCTCTGCATCAATGATGAAGATTTTGAAACTGTCTGGATTGAGATTGAAAACCCAAAAGCAAAAAATATTCTTTGTTGTTGTGCCTACAGACATCCTAATTCTGATATTTCTAAATTCAATGATTATTTTCAGATGACACTCAGCAACTTGGCAAAGGAAAATAAGTTGATTGCTGTTATGGGTGATTTTAACATTGATTTGCTCAAGTATGACAGTCATACTCCCAGTAATGATTTTGTGAACATGATGTTCTCCTACCATTTCCAACCATCCATACTGCATCCAACTCGCATTACTGACACCTCCTCAACAATTATTGACAATATTTATGTTAACAATGCAACTGAAAGTAACATTTTTGCTGGAAACATTCTATCTCAAATTTCTGATCACCTTCCTCAATTTGCAATCCTGAGTGAGAATGCACCTGACTTCAAAACTTCATCTTATTTTGCATATGACTACAAGACCTTCGATGAAGCCAAATTCCTTGCAGATTATAAAGAACTGGATACTTCCTTCCTTGATGATAAAAGTCAGCACCTAAATGTAAAATTCAACACCTTTCTTCTTAATCTTCATGATCTCATAAATAAACACTGTCCTAAGAAAAAGCTGAATAAGCAGGCTTTAAAGCTCAAAACCAAACCATGGATTAACTTTCGAATTAAGAGAATGATGAAAATCAGAGATGCTTTATTCCGACAATTTAAATCAACAAAATCCCCAATTGATCTTAAAGCATACAAGCAATTCCGAAATCGCATTGTCAATGAAATAAGAGAAAGCAAAAAGAACTACTATCATCACTACTTTGACGAACATAAAAACAACATGAAAATGCTTTGGAAAGGTATAAAGAGTATAATAAGTATCAAACCAGGTAATTTTGATAGTGTTAGGTTCCTAAAGGATGAAAATGGTTCCAGAATCTCAGATCCAGTGAAGATAGCTAATGAGTTCAACAACTATTTTACTAATGTTGCTAATAGCATCACAAAGAAGATACCTAGAACACCTAAGTCTCCTTTAGATTATTTATCTAATCCTAATTTGGATTCATTCTTCATATCCCCCTGCACAGCTGAAGAAGTATCTTCCCATATTCAGTCGTTGAAAAATGGTAAATCCAGTGGACCGAACAGTATTCCAGTCAAACTATTAAAAATTCTAGATCTGCCCATTTCAACAGATCTTGCCACCTTAATAAATGAATCCTTCCTGTCAGGAATCTTTCCTGATGAACTAAAAATAGCCAAGGTTATCCCAATCTTTAAAAAAGGACTTGCCACCAGTAAATCTAATTATAGACCCATTTCACTCCTTTCTGTCTTCAGCAAACTATTTGAAAAATTAATGCACCAGCGCTTGTCAAAGTTTCTGGAAGTCTGTGAGGTACTATTCTGCATGCAATTTGGTTTCCGCACTGGTCACTCAACTGATCATGCTCTTATTAGTTTAACTGAGACTATAAAATCTTCATTGGATAAAAACAGATTTGGCTGTGGAATCTTCATTGATCTTCAAAAGGCTTTCGATACAGTTAATCATGGTATCCTTTTGAAAAAGTTAGAACATTATGGCATCCGTGGTACTGCTCTAAGTTGGTTCCAGTCTTACCTTAGTAACAGAAAACAGCTTGTTTCAGTTAATGGCCATTCCTCGTCTCTCTCTAACGTATCGTGTGGCGTTCCCCAAGGATCAGTGCTTGGACCACTGTTATTTTTAATCTACATCAATGATCTACCAAATTCATCACAGTTCTTATCTTTCTTCCTTTTTGCTGATGATACCAACATCTACTGTGACTCTGATAATCTTCAACTGCTCACCAAAAAAGTTAATAGAGAACTTAAAAAAGTTAAGCTTTGGCTTGATTCAAATAAGCTTGCACTAAACATTGAAAAGACAAACTATGTACTATTTCACTCCCCTAGGAAGAAACTTTCTGAATTCACCAATCTTAAAATTGGTAAACAGAGCATCCAAAGGTCCTCGCATGTAAAGTTTCTAGGAGTTCTCATGGACGAACATCTGACTTGGAAGTACCACACAACTGAGCTCTGCAAAAAACTTTCAAGAACTGCTGGCATTTTCTTCAAAGTGCGGCATTATGCTCCCTTGCCTACTCTTATTTCTCTCTATAATTCACTTTTCCTGTCTTTCCTCAACTATGGTATTTCAGCTTGGGGAATGACTTACGAATCCTACCTAAACCCTCTCTTAAATCTCCAAAAGAAAGTTCTTCGCAGCATTAAATTTGAACCTTTCTTTTCTCCTAGCACACCAATTTTTCACTCATTAAAAGCCTTGAAAATAATGGATATTCTGCACTTGAACATATTAATCTTTGTTTATAAATCTGTCAATAAGCTAGCTCCTTCTTGCTTTCATGATTACTTTCAACTAAATTCATCTGTTCATAGAATTGGGACTCGCCAGGCTACTAGGGGTGATCTTTTCAAGTCCATCAAAAATACTACCTTGTATGGTTTACAAACCATTCAGTACTTTGGTTCTAAACTTTGGAATACGCTTCCACTGTTCATACGCGTTGCTAGCTCTATTGCTGTTTTTCGTTCAAAATTGAAAAGTTACTTCCTTGATTCTTATTCACAAAACTAAAACTCTAGTTAATCATATATGATTTATATGATTGGGGCTCATCTGGTTTCTGGTTGCTATCTAGTAAAAATTTGTATTTGTTTTTTTTTTCGTTCTTCTTTTTATTAAAAATCTATTTTTTAGTTTCTTTGTTTTTTTTTTTATGGGGGGGCTCTCTCTCGATTAGTTTACCTACTTAGAGAGCTCCTCCTTAATCAATCAATCTTAAATACAATCATGTAAAGTAATTTCTTTCTTTCCGTCTATTTTCATTACTGTTGTTAATTTAATTCTTAGTCTTGTAGTGTATCTTAGTTTAATTAATTTATTTTTGTGTAGTATGGTATGTTTGTATGTATTTAGGTTGTATTGTAATGTGTAGAATTGTATTTAGGATTGATTGATGAATGAATAAACTGAAACTGAATAAACTGAAACATCGCAGACAGCGCCAGCAGGCGTTTCCATAGCCTGGTTTGAAGCAGGGAGATATAGAGGGGAGAGGAAACGCGCATTGCAGCGCGCGAGCGAGCTGATATGCGACCTCGTTTTGATGCTACGCATAGCAACAGTTTGTTTGGCAGTTGATTGCAATGAACATGACAACCGAATGAAACTGGGAAGTGACTTTCATTCAACATGGATCTCAGCTGGTTATTTGGTGATGGAAGTGGAGAAGGTGAGAATGGCATGGATTATAGTGTTGAAAGTAGCAGTCGGTTTAGTAGCGTTAGTGGTAGTGAAGTAGCAGCAGTTAGTCGTGATTTTCTAGGATCAGTTGTTGCAGGTAGTTCAGTTGGTTCAGAGGCAGGTAGTTCAGGTGTGATGCCAAGGCCACAAAACGTCTTTAATGTTTATGATTTACATGTCAAGTTCCGAGAAATATTGTTGAGGCTATCAAATCCAGTCCAAAGCCTGCCAGCTGAAGTCCAAATTGCAGAAAAGTTATTTAATGCGTCCGCAAGTCAGGTCATTCACGATTTCATAGATTTTTGTGGCAAGGGCATGGCTAATTGTTTCCCTGTTGTTATTGGTGGTAAAGGTCCCAGTTCCAATCTGTGTATTAAAACGGAAAGAAATTTCAAAGCATTCAGGGTCTCTTGTCAGACTTCAAAGGCTTGGTTGTCAGTCCTTGACTTTTGTGTCTTAGACGTTTGTTTCGAAACAACAAGTTGCTTACAGCATGTACTGCAGCATCTTTGGTCAACAGCCAAAACTAAACCTTCATTGTCAATAAGCCATCCCATCAACAATGCTGATAGTCAAGAGTCTGATGATGATAGTTTAGAAAATGCCGGAATTTTGAATCATGCTGGCTGGTGTGTCAAAAGAGCAAGGGATGATGTGATTAAGATGCCTCCTGTTGTTGAGCTAAGGTTTAAGGAAGGGTCACAGCAGATGATAAAGGTAGAGAAGGTAGTCTTGAATAATGTTTTAGAAGGGATTGGGGAAGATGTGGCAAATGAGTGTGGAATACACAGATTTGAAATTCAGCAACAGTTCTTGGGGGTTTTTAAAATGCTACATGATAAGGCAACAATTATTCTGAGAGATGGAATAACACAACAGAAGAAAGAAACAATTCAGGAGTGCTTTACCCAATTGGCAAGGGATACACAACTGAGACACGCATGGATGAGAGCACTGAGGATTGAAGAAGGCTGTAAGTTATGTTATCAAGCTGCAGCAGTGATAATCTTGAAGAGTGTAGTTTTCTACTTTTTAAAGTCAAAACAAAAAACTATATGTCGCACAATGTATGTGGCACCAGATAAGAAGAGTATCGCACTCCGACAATCATTGCAATCTGGGAAGAAGGTTAACAAAAAAGCTGCAGGGCAGAAGAGGAAAATGTCAGATGATAAGGACATTTTGATAGCAAAGATGAGAAATAACTGGCATGATCCAAAGAATCTCAGAGATGCACTAGTAGAATTGGGGCAAATGGAAAACATTGAGGAAGTTGTTGCTCAGCTAAGTGGCAAAGAAATTACAAGGCTTTTAAAATCAATGGGGAAGCCAAGCTACAGTGGCAAGGGAAAAGCAGTCTTGATTCCAAAATTTGTTGCTGTGATCAAGTCAGGAATTATGACCATCATACATCCTGAAGAGGTGACTCTCTTAGCTAATGATTTGTTTCATGAGCTTAAAGGGCAAGTCCATCATTGCTATTTTTGATAATAAAATGTAATATCATACTTTTAGGAATGGTTTATCATATTTTCACACAAATTTTCATCTGCTCCTTATGGAATTACTTATTCAATTACAGTATGCAATTTGTGTGTAGTGACATCATAAGGCCCAAAGATCTGGGAGCAACTTTACTTGTGATGACATCACTACACACAATTTGAATGCATAATTTTTTGGAAGGTGGAAAAATTATGATACACTATTCATGATAGAGTAATACTGTATTACATTCTATCAGCCCCGGACTTGTCCTTTAAGGTCTTGTAATAGTGCAGTAACCTCAAGGCCACACTTAGGTTCAAGGTGTATTGAATTATGGGGAGTCTAAGACAGTTTTCAGAGGGGGGCTGAAAGAGCCCCCTCCCCCTCAGAAATGGTAGCTTCAAAAAACTCCATACGGATTAGGGATAAGCTTGGGTGGTAATCCCTTACAGAAATGTGGTCCAGTGCCCCCTTCCTTTGCCCCCTTCCTTGGGGCTGGGACTCAAAAAAGTTTTGATACATTTTTCAACTTTGCCCCCAGAATGCTGGAATTTACCAGCTGTCCACCACCAAATTCTTTAACATTTAACAAAAAGTAGCACAAAATTTGTTTGAACGAGGCAGTTTGTAGTCAGGAATATTTAGAAAATACGAGTTTGTACTGTATTTAGTATTTCATGTATTTAGAAGTATTTCACGAAACATCGGCACAGGACAATCATACAGTATGTTGTTGATTTGTTGATGATAATTAAAATCAGATTGCTTTAATTTGCAGACTTTTAACTGGATATATTTTGTACCTTGTGCATTTGGATATATTTTAATATGCATATCACCTGATATAAGTGTTTATCATAATGCAACCAGAGAGAAAGAGAAAACAACAAGCTTTCCTTTTCCTTGCTTTGTAGCAATTTTTCATCTCATCTCATCTCATCAATATTCATCTCATCTTATCAATGTTACAGTATATCACACTAATTGCTTTATATACGTTCCCTTACACCATTGTTTTAGTCTCACAAGAAGCACATTACAGTTGCTACACATACAGCATTGTAGCGTGACAGAAGTACAACTCACAAACTACAACTGACGGTTAAAATCACCTTGAACTGAAAAACAGCATACACAACATACCAAATAATTATGTCATGTATTGACTCTGATGCCTCTTACTATGCTTGTTTTCTGTGCATTTTGAAGCAATGGATTTGATAATTATTATTGCTTACCTTTCAGTTAAACATGGAGAACAAGCAATAAGCTCCAGACTGGTAAATGAAAGATATAGTACGCCATCAAGATACACAAGAGGACTGTGCTTTAAATTAGTAGTTTTGTAAAGGTATCTCAAAAAATTGTTCAAGTATCAAATGTTGACAAATATTGTATTGATACAATGAGTGGGCTCAATGGTAAGTTATCCCTTTCCTAAGATGTTCATTCCAGACACCAGAATCTCACAAATGTGCTGAATGTTCACAGACTTGCAAGCTTTTGAGGTTCAAGTTTGTATAGAACGGGGCTATTGTTTGTTTGTCTGTTTTTCTTTATTTCAAGCTAAACCAAACACAGTAGTCTTTGGAATACTTTCAATACCCTAACTTTCTCAAACATTGATTCAAGCTTGCTTTAGAGAATTCTGTCCAGTAAAGTTTTGAAATGACCAAGATTCACCCCATAATCAAGTTTCCATGTGATGTGTGATCAAAATGATCTAAACATATCTCATTCAAACTGACTAGATTCAATTGCCAACATTGTACAGACTCTGAAGTATCACTGAATTGTTTCGAGCTGCTTTCTTCCAAGAGGAAGATGGCATTGACTATAAAAATTGAAAGCAGATTTGACTCTTTACTTGGAGGTATGCTCATGAAACTGAAATGGATCATTGAGATTAGATGCTGTTGATGGATAATCATTAATTGGAAAGCCTGGTTTAGCCAGAGTCAAGAGGATTGGAGCAAAGACCTAGACTAGTTTCTCATAAAATGATAAAACGGTTCAATGCTTGATTTATTCTTGATTCCCGATTCCATGATTTCCAATCTTCCATTCCTAGATTCCCTTTTCCACCTTTTCAGGACACCCACTTTTCGATTTTTGATATTCACTTTTCAAACTGCTTGTTGTTTATTTAACAGGCACAAAGCCAATAACAACCTTATTGTAAGCGTGTTGCACGTTATAGACTTTGATATTAACATTTAAAAATTAATGGTACCTTGAGCAGAGTTCTTTTAAATACAATGTTTTGAGCTGAGCACTCAATCACTATTGTTATTGCTTGTTTACGTCATTGCATTGATGCAAACATGGAAAAAGCGGACTTTCTCATTTCAAGCTCCTTCAAGCCAAAATCACGCTCCTTTCAAGCTTGTGCAAGTTTGTTGCAAGCTGAACTTTTTCTAAAGGGAAGCTGGTGTCTGAAATGAATTCAAGATTTTAGGGACAGGGTCATCTTATCGCAGATCTGGTTTATTTTGCCATCATCTTTCAATATCTATTCAAATGTTGAATAATCTTTTTTGAGACACCCTATAATAGCCGTTTAAAGAAATTGAGATTACCTACAGTGGCAAATGAACTTGGCACCCAATATCCAATACTTGAGATTTCTGCTTTCTCTCCTGACAAATATATGCTTTTGTAGGAAAGTTAGGCCTCTACTGGTCCTTAATCAACAAGGAAGCATTACAGAATGTCTGTACTTGAGATGATATCACCGAAAAACCAGTGGAAAATACTGTACAACACTCACAGTAAAGATTTTGTCCGAAAGTTTAATAGACCTTTTAATTTCTTAAAAAAGAGGTTTGGATCAAGCGACCAAATCTGGTAAATTTGCAAAAGAAAACAAAAAGCATGATCCACATACTCGGTATAATGATCCTAGCTACAGCAAGAAGTTGCTTCGGATTTCAGGATGCTTTGCAGGGATTTGAACAACGATGATGTTACTCAAAGTAAGCAAGGGATGATTTACTGTAGTTGATACACGGAAATTCTATTTGGCTTCTGGCCTTGTTTCTTGTTGTTTTCATTCATTGTTTGCTGATTTTGTAATGTAACAGTTGCAGCTGAAAAATGTGAGCATACAAGGGTTTCATTTGCCATTTGGCAAGTTGAAGTTTACTGTTTTTAACTGTTGTTATTCAATTGAAAGAGAAGTCAGCTAACAATCTTTGAAAATAGCAAGAAACAATGCAAAAACCGTAAATACTTGCCGCTGTGCAAACTGAACCATTACTTAATCATTTATGCTCTCTGAAATCTGAAGCAACTTTTCGCCACTGCCAGCACTGCTACACCAAGAACAGCGGTAATGCTTTCGCGCTCCTTTGCAAATCTACCAGATTTGGACCTCTTTTTAAGAAGTAAAAAGGTTTATTGTCCAAAATCTGTTCATGTCCGGAAGTTTTTTGTCCAAAAGTTTTAGATTCATTGAAAATAGAAAATCACAAAGAAACGCAACATAAAATGCTAATTAAATGTCTTGCCAGTAGTGCTGAAGTTTCTTGAATTTTGTTGTCTAAAATTTTGGTTCCTTTGAAGCATTTCTTGAAAATAGCTTACATGTAGCAGTACCTTATGCTGTACTTTCGTTTACAGTTGGTTTTACCTGTTTTCAAATCTAACAAAAAGTTTGTTCAGATGTTCTTGTAGATGTGATGATAATCATCCAGATACTATGAGCTGATATTTAGTATAACAGAATCATGATAGTTTTAGCATATATTTTGGTATCATGCTTGTTGTCTGAAACTCTTTTGTCCAAAATTCCCCTAAAAGCATCCAAAAGTCTTTTGTCTGAAGCTGTTTTTCCAAAACTTTTCCATTCGAAATATTTTGATTTCACTGTAAGGTGAGTTATACATCATGAAAGACTTGAATGTACAGTATGGAGATAACCAAAATTCTAATCAACAAATAACATCCATTCAGTGTCCTGCTTTACAGAATCTTTTGCTGCTCGTTTTGGAAGTTTATGAACAGCAAGAGAATCTATACTACTTGAACATACATCATAACTAGTTTGGATGCCTTTCAACAAATGTGACGATCTGTATGACAAAATACCATTAAGGTTATACCCATAACTAAAAGCAGTCATGTTTGAATTTCCTCCACACATCTGACGCTGCACTGAGAAGAAGGATTCAACACAATCTTGACTAATTCGCTTTGGAATTATGTAAAAATCTCCATGCCTCTCCTTAAATGCCTTGCTGCCAATGTATTTTGTCAACTCAGTGAAGCCATAAATTGCTGCCTACAAATGAAGAAAATGAAATGAAGAAAATGAAGAATTGTGTACCTTTGAGCCCCCTAGCTCCCAGATCCAAAAATTAGACAACACTCTTGATATTTTATTCCTTGGGCCTTAGGGCAGATTTCCACTGAGCTGAATTTTTCAGCATATCAGAATTTGAAGAATTTTTGAAAATTCTTATATTCATTGAGAATTCTTTGTAGCATTTGCTTAATCCATATGCTTTATATTCCATATTTAATGGCTGATATTCGGTTTCTGTAAGTAGGAAACAACATGATTTACAGTACAGTATACTTTATCAATGTAACACTGCACCAAACAGCATTCAACAATATTTAACGAGGATAAAGCAAATACTACTATGATGATAGTTCCATTTGATTCCTAAAATCTGTTTACAACTTCTGAAATCCAACAAATGCATCAGTATCTCTTAATAAAATACTAACTTGTAAATCAAACATTGTTTCTCTTGTTATGAAACTAGCTGCTTGAGTTTTGCTATCAGCTGTCTCTAAACTAATTTTCCAAGAACTGAAATATTCTATTGCTCCTTGCAACGTGCATAGCCTTCCATCTTCAGGTGAGGATAATGGCTGCTTGCTGTTGAACACTTTGAACAATTCACTGCAGATATTTATGTACCTCTGAGTTTCATGAGTATTGTCATGATCATACACAGCCATGTCATCTGCAACCTCTTTTGACAAGGTTTCAACAGCCAGCTTGACCCTCATCTTACTCAAGCTATCCAGGTGCACATGAGCACTCGAGATCTTACAGTACCGTGCCCTTCTCTTCTTCTCTCTCTCATAAACAGATTCAATGTGCTTCCAAATTATATATGAACCATCTCGTTTCAACAGCCTAGCAAATTTCTCCCCAACACCACTTGAATACAAATTGTTCCTCAACTTCTTGATAAGATGAGGTGGATCTGACATGAAAAATAACGGGCACTGACTGAAAAAATTATACCCTTCACTCTGAGCATCCCCATTTCTGGTATTCATTTTGACAAAAGCTCTATTTGATGCTGCACCATCACAACAAACAAGCAGGATCTGAAAATTTAGGCTATGCAAAACAGAGACACCTTCCCAAAATATATTGTTCAGCTGAGAAGACTTAACACCATTTGTTAGGAAGTAAGCACAAGGATATTCAAAATTGGCAAACAAGCTCTTAAAGAAAAACTGAAGAACATGAGTGGCCAATCCAGCATCACTATTGATTGTGGGGTCATTACTTTCTCTCACCAAATCCTTCATATCAGCCTCATCAGATCCAAGATCTGTGAAACCAACTAACTCCCATGTTGACTGATCAAACACTAACCCTTCCTTCACCTTCACTTCATCAAAGAAAAGGCCTCCCCACCTGCCTCTATCATCTAAATTCCTCTCGCACAACCTCTTTCTCATCTCATTTAAAACTTCACCATTCCACCCCCCTCCAGGCTTATTAAAATTCTTGTAGTCAGATAACGTTCTACCAGTAGGAAGTTTCAAAACCCCAGAGTCCTGCAAAGCATTGTATGAAGAGTGCGATTTATTATATAGACGAAGACACCATTTTATCACAAGTGGGTGCCAACGCATTTGGCGGGCTTCTGTGGTCAATGCCTTAGCTTGATCATTCAAAAGAATCTCTAAAAAGGCTGTGCTCGCATCTCCAGTGTGACAGATCAAATGATTTTCAAGCAGTCTCTTTTTTCCAAACGTTTTTCCACAGTCTTTCCACTCACAATGATAGATTCTTAAGCATGGAGCTTGATCATCCTGAGTTAGCACGTGTGACTTAGCATGCTCCAAAAGCTCTTCACATGAGCCAAAATTCTCGTTACAAAGAGCCCATTTACAGAGTGGTGATTTGTAAACTTTCTGCCTCTCTTCAAGTCCTTTTCTTAAGGTTTTGAACATAGTTGTAAGTTCATCATTTGTCTTTGGTCCAACGTTGGTCATCTTTATTTTAAAAGCCTCAAGTCGTCTTACTTTATCATGCATAATCTTCAATTTCCTACTTGTTTCCCTTGCAGCATTTAGAAGATCGTTGTGTTTTAGTTGGTCAAGCCTTGCAAATTTTGTTTCTGTGACTATCAGCATTGTTGATGGGATGGCTTATTGACAATGAAGGTTTAGTTTTGGCTGTTGACCAAAGATGCTGCAGTACATGCTGTAAGCAACTTGTTGTTTCAAAACAAACGTCTAAGACACAAAAGTCAAGGACTGACAACCAAGCCTTTGAAGTCTGACAAGAGACCCTGAATGCTTTGAAATTTCTTTCCGTTTTAATACACAGATTGGAACTGGGACCTTTACCACCAATAACAACAGGGAAACAATTAGCCATGCCCTTGCCACAAAAATCTATGAAATCGTGAATGACCTGACTTGCGGACGCATTAAATAACTTTTCTGCAATTTGGACTTCAGCTGGCAGGCTTTGGACTGGATTTGATAGCCTCAACAATATTTCTCGGAACTTGACATGTAAATCATAAACATTAAAGACGTTTTGTGGCCTTGGCATCACACCTGAACTACCTGCCTCTGAACCAACTGAACTACCTGCAACAACTGATCCTAGAAAATCACGACTAACTGCTGCTACTTCACTACCACTAACGCTACTAAACCGACTGCTACTTTCAACACTATAATCCATGCCATTCTCACCTTCTCCACTTCCATCACCAAATAACCAGCTGAGATCCATGTTGAATGAAAGTCACTTCCCAGTTTCATTCGGTTGTCATGTTCATTGCAATCAACTGCCAAACAAACTGTTGCTATGCGTAGCATCAAAACGAGGTCGCATATCAGCTCGCTCGCGCGCTGCAATGCGCGTTTCCTCTCCCCTCTATATCTCCCTGGTTTGAAGCTTCCGTGGTGCGCGGCGCGCCAAGAACTTCTCTTTCGCAGGCAAACTTGGAACGAGGCTCAAAATGAACTTTGATCATCGGCCTAAAGCGAAGGCGAAAATAAAGTGAGGGATCGAATTGTCAAAATAACCACTGTTATGCAATCGAAATAACTTAAACAGAGAAGAAGATAAAGCTACAAAAGACACACTAAAGAAATGGCGTTATTTATCCCACGATGCAGTCGACAGATTTGCCGCCAGATCTCCAAAAAAGACAGTTTTGTACCATGCACTGCCGGATCAATAAATTCACTGTTTAACAATAAAAGAAGTCAGACAGGACAATTTCATGCACTCGCTGAACTACCTGAAACACATCAAATGCTGAGAAAAACATGTCGAGATTATGCTGATGAAGTTTTGAAACCAATTGCTGGGGATATCGATCGAAATCATCGTTATCCAGCTCAACAGGTCTGCAATATTAAAGAGGCACTAACGCAAAATTTTTACATCCGAAAATTGCAGCGAGAATATTTGAGAAACGTAGTGAAAGCTCCCATTACCTGAAAATATTGTTACCTAGTCTTTACTCGCCATGGAAGGAAAGTTATGAGACTGCGAGAAGTGGAAAGATTATTTTTAATATCCTACTTTTTATCTGGTCTGCTGCGCGGAAACAAAGGATTCTACGTCACTTGGGAGTTTTCGGTCAACGAATCTTGCATCGGGCTATTCGACTGATGTGGGCCTTTGTTTATCTACCATCACATACAATCATCATTTGACACAAATATTTGTACACAAAAGGTACATAATCTCTACACAACCCGATTAGCATGCCTTCGGCGGATCATTTGTTGATGTCATTTTTTGCGTTAGTGCCTCTTTAAAACGTCATAAAACCAAATAGCCTAAGTAGAAATGATAGCCCCCCTTGCCCTACTTGCTTGCTTTTTGTCTGTAAACAGTCCAGTTAGTGAATGGGAAAAGAGCTGAATGCCTAGAAACGATTTGTCAAAATCAACAATGAATTAGGAAAAACAGGTGGGGGGAGGGGGCGTTTGTTTGGACACATGGCCCCCTCCAGGATTTTACAGTTCTTTTGGCAAATCATTTGCCCTTGAACTGAACCCTTTAGGATCTTTTGGTTACTAGAAATGTGCCCATCTATCTATTGTCTATATTGAATATCCCATTGTCCTTCTTAGGTGTTGAAGTACCACCTTTTCCTTGTGCAAGATGTCAAAATTGTAGACTTCAAAAATTTGATTCCATGATGAAGAAGATCTTGATTGGTACTATCTAAAATAGTATATTTTCAAAATTCAGTTAAGTCATAAAGAGTTAAATGATATCATAAATGTGAATTATGATATTAAAAGGAGCCCTCCCCCCCCCCCCCCACCACCAATGATTGCATTGAGAAAATATTGTGAAATGCTGGCTGTGACCGTCAGCTTCAATCAATTTTGTAGGTCAAAGAGATGGGTGATTTGGGTCTTCTTGCAATGGATATACCTGAAGAGGAAGGAGGATCTGGTCTTGATTATTTAGCATATGCTGTTGCAATGGATGAGATCAGCAGAGGGTGTGCAACTGCTGGTGTAATTATGAGTGTAAATAATGTAAGTTGATCTAACCATTTACTCTGATGGTAGCATGGAGGGAATGTGTCATAGTTATACCTCTTTTATTCAATATTTGAAAAACAATAGCTGATCAAGACACTACTTATGCATAAACCACTTTACAACACTACAAGGACAACACCACAGGGAGAAAATATTTTTTCTCCATTGCCTTTACATGGAGAAAATACAATGATCTTAGAACTAACTAAATTGGACATGTTGTATTGGAATTTACAGAACATTTTTGGACTACAACATCTTTGATGTGATAAACGCCCAGTATACTTCAGAGAAATACCTCTGTGAAATGCCTTATTTTCATAAAAAGTCAAAATGTGGCTGCATAACCCTCTCCCCTGCAGTTTTGGATGAACTGGATAATCAGTCTTGGAAGAAGTGGAGGCCCAAATCTCCCACCCTTTTTTTTCTATCAATATCAAAAAGATTAAAACACAAAAATTTGTTACATTCTACTGTGCCATCCAAAGCAGGGATAGACACAAGGTCATCTGGTCTCCGCACTTTGGATGGCACTAACAATTCTAACACTTTAGCGAAGAAAGAAAGGTATACTCCAAGGTAGCTTTGTACCAAACAATACAAAAACCCACAAATTTTTTACGTGAAATCCAATTAAGTTTATATGTCTCAAGGTTTAATTGATTATTTGGTACCAAGCTACCTGATAAAACTAACAATGGTAGGGGAAGGGGTCGCTGCTGTTTACTTTCTGAGTATTCAATCAAAGCGCTTTGTTGCATTGATGAATGAAATTGTTGCTTCTATGATAATTCTGTTTTCAACCAAGTTCAGATCTTTAGTTCCAAATAGAAGCAAAGTGCACAGTGCATCTGAATCCAATTTGTTTATATCAAAACCAGGGATGTTGAGCTGGCGAAAGAGATCTCTACGCATCAAGTCAAACTGGTCGCAGTGCGGGAGAAACTGTTTATCTCCCACCCTTCTGACATGGCAGCAGTTAGATATTGATGCAATCTTTTTTTGATATGAGATAATTTCCTAAAATCTTTATTTATAGTCACTGTACCTAGGACCAATCAAAAAATGGGGAACAGATGCTCAGAAAGAGATATTTCAAAAACCATTCCTCAATGGTGATAGAGTTGGATGTTTTGCTTTGAGTGAACCAGGTTAGTTCTGTCATGTATCTTCCAAATTACAGGCCTTGCAGACATTTCATGATCTTCCTACCAAATAATTCTTGTTTTGAGAAGAAAACTCTACTGTCTTTCATATGGCTCTGGGATTCTTAGAGAATGGTATACATCAAAACCCAAATATTTCAGATGTTAAATTTTTCAGACATTTCATACCTATGAGACTTTCAATGTCCCAAATTGTTTGTAGTCTGATATATTTAGTGTCCAGAATTTTTTTGCAGCATTTCATTTGAAAATGTAAGGTCTTGCTCCCAGAATGCATTTCATAGAAGTGGATGTGATGAGAGTGTTGATTAGTCAAAAATATTTGCAGGAATCCATCTTAGCAATGATTCTCATTATCTTCAACAATTATCATTTATAAATGTATGATATTTTTGGCATGAAGTAAGCAAAAATAAAATGAAAATACAGCATATAGCTTTTAAGTTGTCTAAATTTTTGTAAGAACACCTGAATTGCTCTGAAAAAAATCATCCAAAATTTTTAGACAGAAAATATTATGTGCAAAATTTATTCATCCAAAGTGGTTGGCTTTGAATGTTCTTCAGGCTGGTACTGCAGGGACAGGGTATTCCAAAATACTTGTGTCCCGTTTGTGTGGCTACTTTGGAGGAGCTGTATATTTTAACATCTCCGGAGAACAATAGAAGTGTTGTTTTGAAGCAACCACTTATTTTACCTTTCTTGTTGGGGATACTATCAGTGAAAGTCTTTAAGGTTTTCTCTCCAGATGCCTATCAAAGCACTTTAGAGTCTGTGCAGTATCGATCTCAGGGTCATCGCCCTTCATCCTTCCTTTGTGAAATTGCATATGCCGCAAAATGCTTTGCTCATCCCATTGATCAGCTAACCAATTCGAGTTAGCGTCTTTTCCTTTGTGATTTACAAAAGGGGGAATTCGCAGTATCCCAAACAATCTCTGCCATAAATCAGCAACCACTTGTCAGATTGATTCAAACAAGGTCTCAAGCTCAAAGTTAAAGCCTGACCTATGCAACTGTGTAAAAACGGAGATAATTGAATCTAGGGCTCCTCCACAGCAGGAACACAAATGGGGCACAGTTTTTTGGGACACCCTGTACACAGACTTTTCTTCTTTGTGGAGAATGAGTGATATTTTAGAATCTTTATGTAGATATTATTCTTTTGCTACATATTAGACAATGGTAGTGATGCAGGAGCAGCAAAGACAATGGCAGTATTAGACGGTGATCATTGGGTATTGAATGGTTCAAAGATGTGGATAACAAATGCCTTTGAAGCAGAAGCATCAGTGGTAATGTAAATTGATTATATATTTCATTTTTAAAAGTAGCCAACTATAAGTTATATTATTAAAGGCAGTCTGTCACATATCTGATTGGCCCAAAGCAGTCAGAGCTCAACTCAATGGATTTCTTTGTCAATCTGTGTGTTTGAAGCAAAGGAGGGCTAATTGTCTTGACTTTCTACGGTCATTGAAAGTCAGAGGATTAAGAACAATTCAAATTTCCTATTCTTTGTATTGTCCTTATCGCCCAATCAGATGTGTGACAGACTACCTTTAAAGTGAAACTGCCACAACCATGGACAAATTGCTAAATGGTCTTGCTCCAGAATATCTTTGCAAACTGTTTGTTAAAACTTCTCTCAAAAGATCAGGTGACTCCAAAATACGCAAACTGATCTTTTATTACCTATGAGAAAAACAAGCAATGGGCAGGAAGTTATTTCTTTTCATGGATCTAAACTATGGAATCAGCTTGACTATGACATAAAACAATATTTGTATTGATCGTTGTTTATCTTTAGAACAACACACTTGTTAGATTGGGACAAAACAATGTATATGTAGCATGCTGCAAGATGAATAACTTCCTTGCTTGTCTATGGGCCATGGCATAAGTGCATCAGAAAGTCCTTTCATAACTGTCAAAAAGATATTTACATTCCTTACTTTCATTGCCCATCACCATTTAAGTACAATCGCACACACACTTTGTAGCTGCGTTGCCAGAAAGGAATAGTGGACTCAAAATAGACGTTGTTGCAGTCTATCATGTTTTTTAATATCCAACTCAAGAAGCTATGTTTTTCTAGGGGTTATGGAATGGTATGTAATTTTTTAATGCTATCTGACCTGGGCGTTTTGTAACACTCAATGCCTGGTGGTGGAATCCGCTCCCTGTTTATCTCTGTTTTTTCTTGAGATATGGAACCATGAAGATTGTTCGTTATATAAACAATGGATTTTTGAAGCAATAATTTAATTAGCGATTTTCTTGTTGCTGGAGCCTGATTATCATTATGATGTCATATGACATCATGAAAATGAAAGCATGGTTGTGAAACTTGACTTTTCCTAATGAAATGAAACATCTTGATCAAAATATACATAAATTCAAAGTTGAGACTTAATTGGGGCCGATTAAAAAAGGTTATGAGAGATGCAAAGTATATTTTTCTTATAGAACAACTTAAAAACTTGGTTACAATGGAGATAAGGCTAAAAGTAAAATGTTGAAATTGTTACAGTTTTCAAAACATGAAAAACTGCAATGTACAGCATGATAAATTATATTTCGAACTTTGCGTTCATCATCAATTAAAATCTCACAACAAGTAAACAGTTACTTCCTTATACAAAATGCTATAGCAAACAAGAGGTCTTGCTGACTTGATTAGAAGTAGCCTGATTCAGAGACCAAACGAGAAATACAAGTTTCTCGTTTGATCTGTGAATCAGGCTAGATTAGAAGCGATAGAAAAAAGAATCTAGCATTCGAAAAACACAAGATGATAAAAAGAAAGCTTTTTCTGCATGAAACCAAGTTTTGAAGCAGTGCCTCCATTCATTGTGCTAAATTTTAAAATCTTTAGGTTAGTGTTGATACTCAAAAAAGTCAGCCATGTTATTTCTGTAAAGCTCATTTAATTTTGAGATATGATACAAACTTCTACGAAATGTTCAAGGTGTTGAAGAAATGTATACTCATTACATAAGTCTCAATAGTATCGCTATTGAATTGGATGTTTTTCGCTAACTTTGAGAAGATAAAATATATGAGAGAAGAGAAAATAGAATTTCAGACTGAAAATAATGAACGAATACAAGGAATCACGTTGTCAGTCTAGAAGAAATGTAGCAAATATTGCATAATTTTTGTCCATAACGATTTTGAGAAAATCCCATTATTTCCATCCATTCTATGCTAGCTGTCTTGAAACGAGCTACAGATAAAAAGCGATTGACAGAATTTTAGATTAACTCAGATAAATTCCCGTCCTCGGAGGTCGCTTTCTTTATTCGTTACCAATTTTTTATTGCAGGTATTCGCAACAACTGACAGAACTAAAAAACACAAGGTATATTCTGCAAAATGTTCGTCTGTGAATTTTGTGGCAAAATGGTTGCCTGTTGTTCGTTCAATCGTTTCTTTCTTGCCTCCGAAAGTAGTTTTTAGAAAGACGTAGAAAATCAGGAACAACGCAAAACAACAAAAACGGCAGTGAATATGTATTATTAATAACGATAAATATGTAAATTGCAAACATTCTCCTGCCATGCAGGACTCCTTCAAGGCTGTTATAACAGACAGATCCCAGGATTAAGTGAGACAGCTTCCCTCGCTATTGCTTGCATGTGAAAAATTCGATGAATTTCTTCAAAAAATCGAAAGACAGTGTTCCATGCAGACTCTTTTTGCAGAATACACGTTTTTTATTATAAGAAACTACTACTAAAATTTTCTTAACTGAACATGAAATTTTGTCCAGTTTTAGTACTAAAAGTTTCTTAATTGGTTTCTTATTTTTTGAATGCATGAATTATCAATGTGCTCGCTAACACTGCTGCAGATATGTTTCTTGACATTTAAAATATCATATAGGAATAAACAGTGTTCTGTTATGTTGAAAACAGGAATGGTTAGTGAATATTGCTCAGGAATAAGGGTTCAACGATATATTTGCTATAATATCCATGCTTTTAACTTTGACAAGTTTCTTAATACTTCTCAGACGTATTATTTGAGTTTCTTAAAATTTTGGCCGTCTTAGTACTAGTTTCTTATAAGCCAGTTTTTTTATAAAAAACGTGTTGTCAAAGTGTCTTTTCTGTCTTATTGCTAGGGCATCAGCGCATTTCTTGTCCCGATGCCGACAGAAGGCCTAACCCTTGGAAAAAAGGAAGACAAGCTGGGTATAAGAGGAAGTTCAACTTGTCAGCTGATTTTTGAAGATTGCAGAATTCCAAAAGAAAATCTTCTTGGAGAGCCTGGTTTTGGCTTCAAAATCGCAATGGTATATGTCTTTTTGCAGGGTGAATTTTATAGTAACAATTGATGCAGGTAGACGTATGACAAGGAGTTCCTTGTATCCCTGCGGTAAACCTGGATCAACAGGGACTAATAACAAAACAGTAAAAAGCTGGCCCTATTTTGTGTTTAAAATTGTGCCCTTCTTTAAGCGTATATCAGCAAATCAAAGAACGCAGGGAAACAAGGGACGAAAACGCACAATTCTACTGTTAATCCACAACTTGTGACTATTTTAGAGATTTCACTGTGCCAACAGTCAATCGATCAGTTCAGACGGTCCTAAATCGCTTGATAGGAACGCAGTAACATTAGAGCTTTTGTTTCAATGCAAGACTTTGAAAAAAACAATTTTACACAGCTATGACTGCCATTCAGCCTTTTTTCTTGTAGTTTCTATCGTCGGTAAGGCAGATTTTTGCCGACTTGATCAATAATTGTACACCCTGTCTGGAAGAATTTTACGATAAAGCATTTTTGTAAAATCTCCTGTAACTGAAGAACAATACGACCAATTTTGACAAACTAAAAGATGGTGCATTAGCCAGACAACTATTTTCAGTCTATAGGAATCTAACAGATACTTTGAAAAAGCTAGAGGCTTCCAGGAGTTGCCCTGTATACTGTATATCTGAATCTGAAATTCCTCCGGTACATCTTTTTGGTCTTTCAGCAATGCTGTTTTTTTATTTTTTTTCAGTAAATTCCTTAAAGTTGGTATTCACAATAGCTTATAAAAAATAGCCAGTTCAAACCAACTATCTACAAAGGAAAAAATTTCAATAATATAAAGGAAGGAAATAAGTATATTTACATCGATTACTGTCGAATGCTGTCAAATTTTAGACAGGATCACAAGGGCTACGCCTTGGTTTTCTTGTACTATTTATTAATTCCCTGTCAATGCAATAATGATATTTGTTTGTAGATGACTTTGGATGCTGGCAGAATTGGTGTTGCTGGACAAGCCCTTGGCATCGCGCAGGTATTTTGTTTGACCAGTTGTAAGATTTGGTAAAAATGCAAAAGAGGAAAAATTATGCGGTCCTTGCAAATTTTGCAAACATTTATGAAAAGATATGCCAGGCAAGTTGCTTATTTTCAATCATGACGATCGTTGCTAATTTCAAGCAGTGACATTGTCACAATTTTTATCTGCGTTGAACCCCTTTAGAAAAAGGTGATACGAAATGTTTTTCGATTTATTTTCCTGTGAACAAGTATTTTTCTAAGGTGGTTGCAGAATCGGAAAACGGTCTAGGAATACACGCTTTTCATATGAAGTTTGCTTAAATGTTTACTACTAAAGTCTCAGAGCATGACAAAGAATCAAGATATCATGTGGTTTTTTCATGATATCAAGATACAAACCCAACGAGAACAATATTTGATAAAGCAGTTCTTGGAGTCGCCTTCATCTAGGCCTTCTTCCTCTCTCCCTCTGCAACAACAACAACAATTCCAACAACAACCACAAGTACAACTACAACCAAAAACAAAAACAAACATGGCGGACATAATAGCTACCCGAATTAAAACACTGAATACACTCTAAATGTCATCATTCGAAAGCCAAGTAGGCGCCCCCCGTATTGTTCCAACACTACCGGGTGTCTTAAAAAAATTACGCCCTTTTGACTAAACTTAGGAACGAAACGATAAAGTATCGGGGCTTTTTGAGTTCAAAGGCATATTTTGTTATCTTCAATTTAAATGCACATGCTTTGCATTTTAAAATCGTCCGTCCTCATAATTCAAGAACTATGTATTTAGCTGTCTCAGAATTTTGCCTGCTTAGGTGAATTACTCTACGAATACAAATCCGATTTGAACATGCAAAGTCGCAAAATCTAAGTTGAGATCTCATTTATACGATAAACTAAAAATAAAAACTTTTGATTCCAATGCTCCTCCGCAGTAACTGCTCAAACGCTTATATTTTATGGAAACTCTGTATAGATCGTGCTTTATTTCAAGTTTTCAAAGTGTTCTAGATAAGAAATTTCCTCAAGCATTTCTCTTCGAGGATGATGAGAACAACGATTGCTAGGATGGATTTAGTTTTGAAAGTATGACGGTTTTTTAATTCTCGCCACATCCCCAGTCAGTGCAAAGCGTTTCGTAAGAATGTTTTACTGTGAATGCTCTATGAAGCAACAAATTTCAAACACTAAAGATTTTAGACCACATGATGTTTCGGATATTGAAATCTTTGGACGCTTGAAATGTCTGAAGATGTTAGCGTTCAAAATTTTTTACGTTTGTCATATTTCTTTCCAATTCCGATGAGTATTCTTTTTTCCCATTTTCATGAAGCATCTGATTGTCCGATACAGGCATCACTCGATGTGGCCGTAGATTATGCAGAAAAGAGGCTGGCATTTGGTGTCCCCATTGCAAAGCAGCAGGCTATTCAAGTAAGTTAATGGCAGATTGTGGCTGTTGCATCACTTAGATCGGAGACTCTCGTTGTTGTTGTGATATGATGGTTTATCTGAAATAGCAATGCAAAGCATGACAACTCGGTAATATAGACTCTCACGGTAAGCAATAGGCTCTTGAGGCTGTCAAACGTTGAGTACATCCTGGACTAAGTTTTCACCATAGAGTAGAGTGAGAAAGTCATATTTGCGAATTTCTTGATGAAAATAAGAAAACTAAAGATGACAGCGAGGAAGTTCTTGCCAAGATGCATTGTGTTCTTTGCACTAAGCCGTATAGAATCATCAGCGATTCGTCATAACAATGCAATGCATCTTGGTAAAATTTTCCTCGCTGTTATCTTCAACATAATCATCAATTTCATTTGTATGATGATTTCGATGGGCCTAAAGTCGCAAATTAACGTATATGCTTTGTGAAGATGTCGCAAAAGAAACAAAACGACTGCAAAGCAACCGTTTCTAACCACGTCTATGGGGCACGTTTATTCACACAGCTGCCCATTGACTTTCACGAAACAGTTGACAAATCATATGAAAGGAATAGGCTGATATAGAAAATTAGTTTCTTACAGGCGGGACTTTTTGTATCTTAGCATGTGACATAACTACTCGCTCTACTATTTTTTACAATTTTAGATTTGACATTAAAATGTAAACTCTATTTATTGAAGAAGGGTTTCGCTCGATACGTTTAGTGCATTTAATTCCTGGCATTTTAGTTTAACTGATACGTAAAGTTATATTTATTTACTGAAACTATTGCCGTACGTCATTCTCGACACTCTATTTATTGCTTGTTTTTGTTCTCAGATGAAAATTGCTGACATGGCTTTGAAGCTTGAAAGTGCAAGACTTTTGACATGGAAAGCTGCCTTACTGAAGGATGCAAATAAAGATTTTACAAAGGTAAATAAATCTTTTATTCTGTATGTTATTCATGGTAAAATTTGAAGAGCCTATAGGCTATAGACTGATTTTATCTTTGATTGTAAACTGTTACACTTTATCTATCATGGCATTGCTTTGCCTGTGAAAACCTGACCAAAATTTTTTATCGTTTTTATTTTAACTTAATATTCTTTATACGCAGGCTAATCCTTCAGTAAATGAAGAAATGTAACATTAATTTGCAATTGATGAAAACCAGGACAGGGCTTAATTCTTTACAAGGTTGGGTTTAAAATTCTATTACATTTTCCTTTGAATTAAAGTTCTTGATAGGAACTCTCGGGAATTTGCTGTAAATTTGCCGTGGCAGTTCTTTGATGTCTTGTTTTCGGCATTTGTTTATCTTGAAGCTGTGACGTCATCAAATTTCTAAATCCTTAACCAGAAGAGCTACAGATTTCTGCTTCCAACCATGTTGTAGACCTTCATAAACTATGGTTTCTTGAAGATTCTATCAATTTTCTTCAAGTAATGTCAGATTTTCGAAGATTTTGATTTTTTTAAAATTTTCAATGAAATTCTACAAAAATAATCAAAATGCTGCCATTTTGAAGATAATCAAGATGTTTAAGATTGCCACGGTAGATTTACAGCAAATTGACCAAAGTTCCTTTTCGATACATTCAGCTCATAGATAAATGTAATAGACTTTTACACCCACCTTTTTCTAGCTTTGAAGAATTTGAGCCCTATGTTACGAAAACGTTAAGAATAAAAACGTAGAGCCTTTTTGACCTTAAACAATGTTGTTTTTCCAGGGATTTGTGTTCGAGAGTCTAGCTCTTTAGATGCGTTTTAAGTTGTTTTTGAAATGATCTGATGTCATTAGGTCATGAACTACAGCAGGTGCTTCATAACTTGACAGCTACGTATGAAAACCCTTTTGCACATTCTTTCCTAAATCTAGAGATCTGGAGATCTTTACAGTGCCTCGAACTTAACTTCAAATGGAAAGATCTCGGTTGGCAGTGGAGGCACCACAGAGGGGACTGGGAGGGACTTGCCCCCCCCCCCCCTCCAATCCAAAAAGTCGGCAAAAATTGTCAAAGAAAAATGGCATAAAATTAGTTGGTTATGCCTTCAGATTAAAAACTTATGCCACTGTCGGTTGGTAATCATCTCATCTGTTGTCAGGGCATAGTCTGTTCATAATCTTGTATGTCGTGATATTCAGATCATTACGGAATAGAGTTTCTGCGTTTATCAAGTTTCGGAACGATCTGTATTGAGTTTTTTCAACGTTTTTACCTTCAAGGAAGCAGCGATGTCAAAGCTTGCAGCATCCGAAACAGCAACTTACAATGCACATCAGGTACAATTCAATCTTTTGTACTTTCTTGCTATTCCTTAAAAATTGAAAATATAAGTTTTAAGCTCGGTATTTGATAGTGAAGGGACATTATTTACAACCATGTTCACCGAATTCTATTGATTCCCATTCTGCACCCTGGAAAAAATTTTGGGTCAGATGATTTATGTTTATTTCACCAATGGTTATCGCCAATGATCAACTTATCCCGGGTGTTATTAACCTGAGATAACGCTCTCCAAAAAGATGAAATCAAAAGAAACAAACGAGGCTGATCTCAGGCTATGCCGTGGTAATTTGTTACGTGCTATTGGGTACCGTTATGTTAAAACATTTGTTACATTATGTAAAACGGCAGCTTATTCAGTGAGAATTTTCTAGTTTGCTCCTGCACAGTTTGATCATTTTTAAATCATTTTTCTGATATGTTCCTGCACAGGAGAAGCATTCTCCTCAGCGTCGCCAGCTAGTTTTTTCATGTTCAAATCCGGGAACGCAGAATTTGCAAGCATTTACCATCGATGCTTTCGATCAGACAGCTTAGACCATATCCAAATAGTCGTTGCGTACAGTTTGATCGTGACTCGTAGTTGCCGTATGTCAGTTCGCGCAAAGATCGAAACCACTACGATGTAACAAGTGTACGTTCCAGATATTAGTGTTAAAAGAGCCTTCACAGTTAGTGTTAAAAGAGCCTTGTTTTCTGATATTTCAGGCTATTCAAATACTTGGTGGAATGGGGTACGTCACTGATATGCCAGCAGAAAGGCATTACAGGGATGCAAGGATCACAGAAATATACGAGGGTACAAGTGAAATTCAGAGACTTGTTATTGCTGGAAAAGTATTGAAAGAATATGCTTCTTAAATTTAAATGCAATGTATATTCCAGTTTTGCTTTTATTTCTCGATTTTGTGTCATGTAATGAATTTGTAAAAAGATATCTCTTGAATACTGTATTGAATATTATCGTTGACGATACGATCTTTTAGGACCTGATCACATGAGCAAGTCTGGACCTATTTTCTAAGGTAGACGATCTCGCCTTGTTCAGCGGCAAACACTTGGAGGCGAAAAGGGTACGATCGCCATCAATGTTGGCTGAACCAAGATCATTCGCTCGAAAACAGTAGAAAGTTTTAACTTTTTTAACTGAATCAATAGCCTGCCCCCCCCCCCGTTATTTGGCAGCATGTTCGCCATTGGTCTCATGCGGAGGAGAGCAAAAAATGCGACGCATTGGTCAAAGTAGTCGTGGCTTTTCAGAAACAAGAAAGACATCAGTATCGAGAAATAGAGAGAATATTCAAAATGAAAACATCGATAAATACCAAATAATAACCAAGAATATTTAAATTGATGCCCCCGTGGTCAAGTTCACAAATTGTACGCTTTCGTAGCGGTACAAGTTTTTGTCGTGATAAACGAACAAGTATTTGCGCGGATAGGGAAGTACAGTGTAAAGCGCAAGGCCCCATCCGTACGGATGAAACGGGGCCTTGGTTTGATCACGTCGAATCATCCCGATTCGCCTAGGCCCGATTGTCAAGGTAACTTTACAAAATTAAAACATTATCAAAAGTTGCTTGGTTTAAGACTTCTCTTGAAAGAATGAGCAGTAAATTGATTTGCAAAGCAATGTAATATGGAACAGCATGAACACATCACGAGTTTAAAATTAGGATTTATTAGGAATACTTTAGCTGCTCCACGACTTCGATAAGATAAAAATTGTACCGTAAAAATTAAAAGGCCATAATTCACATTCATATCTGTCTTCGTTTGGAAATTAAGGCGATATCAAGAATTTAAAGTTGTAAGGGCTTTGACAGTGAAATCAAAGTTTGGACAAAGTCTTTTCCAGACTTATTTTCACGTTCAAAGCCCCAATGATTTCTAATTCTTTATATCGCCATAAAAAGGGGCCACGAACTAGGCCGGTTTGTGGTCCAATGGTGTCATCGAATTACAGAATATCGCACCAGTCTTGACTGAAGGGAATGGGCTCGAGAGATATCGTGCTTGCAACGCAGACGACTGGGTCCTTGGTTGCGACCGTGTGATGTTGTCATTTGAAAACGGCACGTCTCTACGTAAGTCAGCAAGGCTTGTCTTTACGTATTCTTTTGTTTGATTCGATTCTGACGCAGAGAGCTTGCGTTTGACACATGCCATAGTCATGACTATTCACGAATCCATGAAATCGCTGCTTCTTCAGCTTTGGTGTGTGTTCGGTTCCGGGAAAAGAGACCCTGGAAAAGTGGTCATCCTTTTGTTGTTAAGACTGATTTTGACGTCATAGTACCACGCATGCGCACAAAAGGTGGTTCTGCGAATTCGCGTGTGCAGCGTGTCATATTGCTGGGAGAGCTGTAAGTTTTTTCCACCTTCTCTGAGATCAAACGGATTGGCTGTTGTTGGAGAATGAATAATTGTTACGTCGTTACCGCACTTCTTTATTGGACAGATAACAAAAAGCAATAATGCAATTGAAATACAACCAATCAAGTGCCTCAAATATTCCAACCGTTTGAAATATTCCTCATCCAGAAAGGTATCGACCATTGAGCTTACGGGGGTCACCCAATGTAAAAGGTTCTTTGGAAGGAAACCTTTAGGTTGATACACGTTGATACAAGAAACAGAGAATCTGAATTTGATTCATTTCATTTTGATTTGTTTAAACAGGGTGAATTTATCAATAAAATACTGTACATTGATACCTTGATAGTGAGAGTTTCTTAGAGTTCGCAAAATTAAGTGGTCAAAGGAGTTTGTTCGAATTGTTGAACTTAGCGTGCTATGCCCAAATGAACATGTTTCAAAACGATCTTTATGAAGCTAAGAGTAGCCTAAGTCAGCCTGTGTACCAGATCCCATTACAAAGAGAGTTTATATTCCCAGAGTCTGATAAACCAACCACACATCAGGGCCCGGGGGGGTACTTGACCAGATTTTGGACGGGGTCGTGCCATCGAGGTTTCAAAAACATACCCGTTCCTTATACCAATTTTTCCAAAATTCATACCCGACTTTATACCAATTTTTCAAAAATATATACCCGACTTTATACCAATTTTCCAAAAATGCATACCCGACCCTATACCAATTGCGAAATTGCGAAAATTGATACCGTTCCTTATACCAAAATCGTGAAATTCGATACCGTTCCTTATACCAAAATCGTGAAAATCGATACCCTTCCCGATGGCACGTCCCCGTACCCAAAATATGTATAGTACCCCCCCGGGCATCAGGGTCGATACCAGCCATGACTGCATAGGGGAGTGAAGAACCAAAGTTTTCCGAATTTTCCTGCGATAAAACCATCAACAACAAAAGCAACAAAAACAGTTGTAGGAACGTACGTTGAATTTATGCATGAGCGAGCTAACTCCTCAGTAACTAAAATTTAGCCATATTCTTCAGTTTGCAATCAATACAATCAGTGTATATCAATCAAAAAAAGCCGTAGATTTAATAATTTATTTCTTAACGCTAATAAATTCATGCTTTTATGCATCGTTTCTCCCCAAAATCCACCAGAAGTAGACATTTAAAGCCGAATAGAAAGCAAAATTTCTGACAAATGGTTTCCTGGAGGGCGCTCTTCCCCCAGCCTCCTCATTGGCTTCTGCATCAAGAATTAAAACTTTACATAATGACCTTATATTCACTTGTTTCCTGTATCATTTCCACTTGTCATTTTCACTTGTCTCCATGTACTCAGCGGGTACTTGAGCACAGGGGCGGAGCCAGCTTTGAGAAAGTAGGGTAGACAAGGGGTAAAAATTGATTGCCAGAAGGTATACCTAATGTTTTTTATGTCATTTTTGCTTAGGAATAAATTCCGATCTGAGGAATGTGGGGTGGATATGTCCACCCCAGTCAGCCCCATGGCGCCGCCCTTGCTTGAGCAATGTCTAGACTATGGAAAGGCTTCAAAAACATTTGTTCACGAGGGCACAGGCCCCGGTACAGGTAGCGAACATGCAGATTGCGTGACTGACATATCTCATTTTTTCAATATACTTGGTTTCTATTCCAGATTATATTTTAACTATGTCCCCTGAAACCATATCAGATTTGAGAAAGATAAGAATACTTCAAGAATATATTCGGGCTCAAAAACTAAACAATCTTTGGAATATCCAGGGTGGGCAAAATTTATAATATTCTTATAGAAAAAAGAGTGTACTCAAAATCTGATAATCTCAAGAAACTTTCATGCATTCACTTTTTATGTGAAACAGCTTAAAAGAAACGGTGGGCTCAATTTTTCGAAAAGTAAGAACGTAGTTTAACTACCCTCCCTGAATTAATGGAGCTAAGAAACTCTTGTAAACTGCACTCAAAAACATTTCCAATTTGCAAGCCTCGTGAAATTTTCAAATGAAAATGAGACAGAGCAATTTTTTCTCTGCTGTATTAGATAGAAAGGTACACGTATTTTGTCAAATGAAACCCCAAGATAGGAAACTGATCCCCCAGCTCACCTGATTACTAATGACCTTCTTTGTTGGGGTAAACATATTGAAGGGGATAAGGTTCTTTTGCTTGGGAGGCATATTACTTTCCGTGGATCAACCAAACTAATTTTAAATGACGCGACCATCTATTAAACTATCAAAATTTTCCCATGGTGCTCGACTTTCATCGTCATGGCAACGTCTAGCAGCGATTTTATGGTACAAAAGTGATGTAAGTCTACGATGCATAAGAGTTCGACCCACTGCATGGCTTGGTGTGGAAATGCTAGTCCCCTTCTTCTCTTTTGATAAATTTGTGTGTTTTTTGCTTTGTCCCTTGTTTTGCTTTATATTTTGGTTAATTGTTCTTAATTTGTTATGAATAGAAAGAAAAAACTTATTTACGAACCTTGTTTTTCCAGAAAATCCTCTGTACATTTTTTGTGTTTCATTTGTTTCTTGCAAGCAAGGTATTACTCTGGAGGCAGTTGACTCAGTTACACGTATTTATTAACAACCTTCAGCTGTGCTGTGTTGTGCACAAAAATCCTGCATTCCATACTGGGAAGCAGTGGAGCAAATTCCTGTTTCCTAATAAAAATGTGTCCACTCCCCCGCCTCCGAATGCTGCTTCTGTTCGTCATGTTTCCCGCCAACATCTGGAGAGTGATGACATGTGGCTTGGCTGGCAGTCATTTTGCAGCGACAAGTGTTACGAACCTGTATGAATGATCTTCGTCGACCAACTGCGGCGGTTTAAAATAACTTATACTCAATAGTTTCCAGTTTAAAGTAGTGCTACATTGATAGCAAACATCAAAGAAGAAGCCAAGGGGAGCATTAGACGGTCAAAGACGTAAGCTGGAGATACGAGGTTCTGGCAGTTCAAATTAGGCCAGAAGAAGACGAGCTCGCCATCTTTGTCGTCGTCGCGTAGAGCCAGACAACATTCTTCGCGATGGATTCCGATCATTGTGAATCTTCAGTGGAAAGTTCATTGTCGTTCATTGGGAATACTTTTGCAGGGTTAGCAATATCAAAACCCATCACAGAGCACGAAGATGACTGCCAACTTTCAGCGCCGGTCATGTGCCATGAAGACAGATTGGCAGTGGAGATGTTGACTTCGATGTCATCTGAAAACTCAGGTAAACTTTCAGTTGAATTTGCAGAGTTAGAGATACAAGTTAATTTGGGGTTTAATGCTTCGTGTTGTTAATTTTTGGTTGTCAGGATTTTTTAGGATGATTTTGAGTCTGAAAATTGACACTGCAGAAATATGGACATCGTATGGAAGGTGAGCGGAATATCAAGCGAGTATTTGCGCACCTCCAGTCCAGTCGGCGGACAGTTTTATTCAACCAGCAATCATCATCACTTAGAAATTGCGTACAAACTTTTGAATCGTAGCAAAAGTAGTTTGAAATATGTGCTATCAGAATATCTAAAGAAATTGTGTTAATGTCTCCAAAACGGATGTCTCCGCTCTTCTTTTTGTGTTGTCATCTCATTCCAGTTCACGGCCATGACCTCCAGTCTGCGGACAAGTAATAAATTCGCCACAAATTTACCTTAAAGTGCATTGTGTCAGAACGTTGCCAACAATTTAATCATTGCGATCACATTACTATTTGCAAATCACATTGATTCAAATAAGCTCTGTATTCAAGCCAAAATTAACAAAAGATAAGCGATCATAACATCTGTAAAAACTGGGCCTAAATTGTCGCATTTCCACAGAGCATCCAAGTGCAGAAGAAACAAATGGAAAGACTTGTGCGCCAATTGGAGACGGGGCGTGTCAGTACCAGGTTGAACTTTTACCTCCCTGAAGCCTGAAGACAAGGCGACTTCATCAATTGCTCCCAAGGGAATTTGATAAACAATCAGAGCATGAAGAAGTCTCAGCGGAATATTTGACGACACTTTACAACACAAAGTTAAGATTTACAGTTTTGTTGACGGATGCTGGCAATAGAAGGGATTCTTGGCTGTTAAAAAATTTGCTCAGGAGATGATCACCTGCTATGTTCACAATTGCCAGCATTTCAACAGACCGGACTGCAGAGTATGGCAGTTTCCAACGAGATCTCGGGTGTGCAAGAGCAAAATATTGAGTGTACAAGTGTGCAATTTTATCTAAGTGTGCACTTCAAGTGTGCACATAAAATTTTTAATTTGTATTTGTAAGAAATTCTAACAAAAAAGGTGATTGTTGTGAAAATTTACCAATTAAAAAGTTTTTCTGTCCTCTGTATTCCGGCAGAAGCAGTTTGGGCCTATAATTTGATTGCACGTCAAACGCAACAGGCAATCATTGACTTATTACAATGATTCCCAGATCTCAATTATCCAAACAAGACTGCTTATGGTGACAGATACAACAACTGTAGTAAGTCTACAAATTCATCAGAAATTCTAAACTTTCGGTCATTTCTTTTGAAGTTCTTCATCCAGTCGCCACTGTTGCAAAATAAAAGCTTGAAACAATAGAGCCACACCCAAATTCTAGTTTGCCATGCCCTTTCTCAGGTGTGCAGTGATGTTTCAGGAAAAAAATCTCGGGTGTGCACTTGCCATACTCTCCAGTCTGGTCAACAGATTTGCATCTGTTGTAAACCAAGTAAGAGACTCTTTGGTGCAATATGAGATCTCCAATTTTGGTTTGTTAATTGCACAAAACTACCATAGAATGCAAGATCTAGTTGCATTTTCGACCAAAGTGATGTGTGTTGCCTAACCATTATCTACAGCCTAACAAACATGTCATCTTTGACTTGAACTGAAAATTTTATGACCCATGCCGAAAATTTTATTTTCACAATCAGAAATTTCCTGAGATGGAATTGACACATAATCATGTGAATAACGGGAAAGCAAGAGCATGAATGAGAAAAATGGTTTCAGATTTGAGATCACCAACAAATTTTGTACAGAATGAGCCCAACTTATTTTTGTGTATCACCTTGAGATAGGGAAAAGCATCCACAAAACTCTCTAAATGTAATCCACATTTTTATAAAAGTGGTAATAGAACCCCACCCTCATACAGGCCTTTTGGAGTTGGAAGCAGCTCACTTCAGCTTGTATTAACGGAATATGGTTATGGGTGTCTGCTCAATAATTAGATTTGTTTCTTCCAGACTGCAGCACTGAAAAATGTGAGTTAGAGCATGAACTTGCCCAGAAAAGCAAAGGGAAGCAATGTGAAAGTGTGTCATTAGATGTTGTGGAAACATCTGTGGAAGTAGTGAAGGCAGCGTGGAAACGGAAGTATAAGAAGAAGAAACAGCCTAAACGAAAACAGAGGAAATCAAAAGGACGCCAACATGGAAGGAGTGCAAATGATTGTGGTGGCTGTAAGTCAAAACAAGCATCTGAGAATTCTCAGAGTTCTACCAACAGAGGAATTCCAGGCAACCATGCAAGAGGGGCCAACTACAGACAACAAGGAAGGTCAGGGGCACAGGGTAATGACTCTGATAGTGATGATGATCATAGAAGAAAAGAAAAGAAACTGCCTAAAGGGCAGTATGTTGGACTGCAATGGGAGACAGATGATCATATGTCTGTAGACAAAAGTATTGACAGCCAGTCACCAAAAGAAGCCAGTGCAACTGCAGTTTTGGTAGCACAGGAGGAACGTGTGACTGAAGTCTGTCACCTTCTAGATGTAAGTGTCTGATTAATTTTACCAGTTTGATTAAAAAATCTGTTCAAGATGTTTGAAAGATTTTATCTCATACAGTAAACCATTTGCCAGATTTCTATAAACTGATATTGTCTTTGTAGCTACATAGCATATCAACTTGGATAAGAAACTTCAGTTTGTCAAAATTCCATTAATCTGTATTTTTAATTGTAGGTGTAGTGTAGAACTATAGTATTATAGAAATGATTGATAATACATACAGTATGAAACTGAAAGCTGAAACATTTGGTATATTTGTAACCCCTTGAAACATATCCACTCCTCATGTTATCACTAAAACAATCTTGTGCTTGCCTCATACATATCACTCCTTGAACAGTTACAAGTCTGCACAGGGAAGGCCATAAAGGATTTGTTTCATTATTTTCCAAAAAGTTCCCTTGACCTCAAATTCAGCAAGACAATATTTTGTCAGTTGCCTGGATGCAGTGCCCGTTTGATTGATACCACAGCTATCAAAATGTCAGGCCTTGAAATGAGCAAATGTTAGGTATATACTTGGTTGATCAAGGTCCTCAATTCATGTAGGTGCTTGATCATGCTCCTAGATTGTTTTTGTCTTTATGGGAACCAGAGTCAATATTCTCAATTGACTCAGGGAAACCAAATAGAAATTTCTGGAAAATGAGCTGCAGTTATTGTTTTGTCTGAAAATTTTCAGTTAAAATCACATTGTCAATCATTGACAAAGGAATCAAACAAAATGAACGAAGGCTAGCATTGCCTTTTTTCAAGCTGGCCTGCATTTCAAATAAGATTGAATAGCCTTGGAATGCCTCCTGCGAAGTTTGCACCAAACTTTTGTAACCTCCTGCTTTGTAATGTTTTCTTTTAAAATGATCTGTAGTTATTATTTGTGAATGTGCTTGACATAAAAAATCCAGATATACAGTTCTGTCTTGCGGATTTTGTTTATTTGATTGATGAGCTGTTTGGCAATTGTTTCATTTAAGCCCTAAACACCCAAGAACTATAATTCCTCCTGCTGGGCTTCGGAATCAAATAAACAAAATCCACAAGACAGAACTTTAGATTTACCCCTCTTCTTTCATAATTAGTACATAACTTCTCTTGGAACCTTCTTTCGCTTGCAGAAGGCGGTAGTTTGCCTCACTGGTTTCAGGCCAATTTTTGCAGCCGTGTTTGTTTTGATTGTCTGCTTCAGAGAATTTCCTTTGTCTGCAGTTACTAATCACTGTGAATAGAGGTGTCAATTAAAGTAACTGCTGCTAATGTATTTCAAAGTCTGCCCTTGTTAATGAATGCAATCTTTTCATTTGAAATGAACTTGGCAGATAAATGAATTGCATCAATAAAAGTGTGAAGATGTCTTCACCTCGTTTAAAGAAACATTCTTATTTTGACAGCCTGATGAGGTTGGGCTTAACAGGATCTGCAATTTCCAAATGCAAGGATTTGACCAAAGACAAAGTCAGCTTGTAGCCATGGTAGGTTTTGATGCAGTCATTATGTATTTACTGCCAGTCATTGTTTCTGAACTACTTGCTAGCTCAAAAAAGTACCCCTTTGAAAAATCACTTTATAAGATTATATGCATGGCAAATTTTAAACTTCTTATTGTTGCCAAGTAGATCAAGAACAATAGCCATCTTGTGATTGGTTCTAACATTAGAAAATTTAGTTCGTTTTGGACTGCCTGGTTTTGAAGCTCACTGCAAAGAGAGCCTATGATTGCAAGGTTCATTTCTGTTTCCATAGTAACCTTCTCCTTTTGTCATAAATGTGAGAAAGGCATATAAACTATCATTGAAGATTTGTAGTACAATCATCAATCATAGAGACTGAATGTTTGGAAAGTAACCCCCCCCCCTCCCTCCAAAAAAAGCTACCTTCCGTTGTGCTTCAACTTGGGAAGGGTAAATTTCTAAACATGCCAATCCCAAACTGCATTTTCATTAGTTTGTTGATGTTACAACTGTTGATCATTATGCTGTGCTGTGACCAGGGAATTCCCTTGTGGTGTTAAGCTTTGCAATGTCTTTGCAACATAAATCCTCAGATAGGTATGTCTGTTGATTTGGTCTTACTAAATTATGGATTATCAAAAAGCACATACAACTACAATGTTTTAATTTTTCAACGACCTCTATCTAAGGGACCATTATGGAAATATGGTCAACTTGATCTTTTAATGCTTTCCCTGCCACTTTAATTAGTGGTGTTTTTAACTTATATTTATCAAATTTACTATGTAAATTTTATTGTATATAAATATTTTATTTATCTATTTATTTATTCTTCTTTTTTACCATTGTAAATTTTTTATTTTGTTGCAAATTTTTACTTACTCACTCACTCACTGACTTACTTACTTATATACTTAATCTTTTCTTTTTAGGTTGCTAACATGGTGACTCATTGTAGTCATCCTACAAATTGTGACAATTGTATGCAGCCAGAAGTGTGCAGGCTTGTAAGTTTTCACCTTTGGATTCAAGCATGATTTTCCATATCTCGTGCAAACTAAAGGGATTTATAAGAAAAAACATAGATTTGAGCCATCAATCTTGCAAGAATGCTGACTTGTTTCACAAATGGTTGCAAGCAGTTCACTGATTATTTCATATTTGCCAGCTAACAATTGACTGACCAGTTTTTGTAGCATTTGTTTTCAAGTACGCTCTACAAAACTTTAGTGTTCTATGGCAAGAAAACTGGCCAAGCTTTTGACCTCAAATTTGGCTTGTGTGCCCATAAACATATTGCGTGAGTGACAACAAATTTGACCAAAGTGTTTAGATTTGTCTTCTTCTTCAGGTGGTGTTCCTGGGAGATCATGGACTTCCACTTCTCTCCATCTCGGCAATTGTGAATCACTTTGCAGCTCCTTTAGATTATCAGAATGAAAAATAAAGTTCTCCTGAAACCAGTAAAATATTTTGAAATGAGCTTTCCCCAAAGCCTTGAATAGAACATAGTTTTTTTAATGTATCTTTTGATTGTCAAGAATATGAGAAGTACCATATTTCTTACAGAATTTAATAGACCAATTTGTTCCAGAGCAATTAAGAAATCTCTGGATGAGGATTTCAGAAAACTTGCTTTCCATGCTCATCAGAACAGAGTCACCATTAGCAGATGTTTTAGAATTCTAATTCCATCAGACCATGAGCAATAGGACACCCAGTGTGTAGCAGTTTGAAATTTATATCAGAATCAAGCCACCTTAACTTAGTTGAGAACTTATTCCTACAGTACTTGGTATAAAACCACCTCTCACTGTTTCGTAATTCTGAAATTTTTGATAGTGAGCCACATTAAGTGCAGATCCACCTTTAGAGCGCTAAACCTAGACTTAAGATTACGAGTCCCTTGTATCCCTGCAGTAACCTTGCTCAACAGTGAAAACCTTGCCCCATCTCCTGCATTCAATTGATCGATGTATGATGAAACGACTGCCGTAGCTCCGTTCAATGGTGCAAAATATGTCTTTCAATGCTACATTTTCCATGTTTTTAAGACCAAAACATACCAGAGAAATCTTCCACTACCTGCCACAGCAACTTTGTTCAAAATCTAGTCAACTGCATCATTCAAATAAAAAATTCAATAGCATTGTTCTCTGCCAAATCTCACCATCTGATTGGTACTCTAGGAATCACAGAGTTTTGGCCCAAACAGGTTCAGATTTTTCAGAGTAATATTATGAGTCTCTGTTGAAGAAAGAGCCATCATCAAGTTAAAGAGCAAAGGGAAACAAGAGACTCATTGTCTTAAGTCTAGCTCCGAATGACAATTAAGGTGGATCTGCACTTAAGGTGGCTCACTACTGTACAGAAAATTTCAGAATGAAGAAACAATGAGAGGTGGTTGTATACCAAGTAAAAATAAGTTCAAAACACAAAAAAAACACTAAGTTAAGGTGGCTTGCTTCTGATATAAATTTCAAAGTGCTACACACTGGATGTCCTATCGCTTATGATCAGACTTCAAACTTAACACAATGTTAGTTATTGATCCATTTCTCTTTCAGGTAAGAGCATGGATCAAGCACTATAAATCATGCGCAGTCAGAAATATTAATTGTAGAAGTTGCCAGTATTTGATTTGTGGCATTACTAAACATGCACTGCAGTGTGATAACAAGGAATGTGAGGTTCCAAACTGTCACTTCTACAGGTATATACATACATGTTGATAGCAGGCAAACTTAATGGGGCTGGGTCACATAGCAGGAAAACAAACCTGCTATCTTTATAATCTATATTCAGACTGCGTTCACACGATGCTGGCACATTTTGAAAACGGTGAAAAATTCGATGGATAGGCCTCCCGTTCATACGAAAACGACACATTTTTTGCCGGCAGATTTTGAAAACAGAACTCTAACCGACACATTTTGGAAACAGCATCGTGTAAACACCTGAATATGATGAAAACAGAACATTGTTAGACACTTTTGGAAGGAGACTGGTCCATTCTTAGGATGTAGGTACATTTCTTTGGCATCAAAGTCTTGCAACGAGTTTTACAGTCAAATTTCCTACCGTTTTCAAATTGTTCTGGCATCGTGTGAACGCTAGCTCAAATTTTGCTGCCGTCACATTTTTCACTGTTTTCAAAATGTGCCGGCATCGTGTGAACACAGTCTAAGAGGTTGTTTACAAAAAATTTTGTTTCACTTCCAGAGTAGCCTTGTGACATTGATAGGAAATCCTTTTGAATGATAGAATTGATATTTTGCTTGATATTGACATATGTATACCGCAAGTGGTTAACTCAACCAATTTACTTGTGTGGCTTTGCCACAGTTAAAAACTTTCCTCGGCAGGTTTACTGCAAAGTACGCTGAACTCTTTTAAGCAGTTCACTTCAAGGAAAAATGCAATACAGTTTGACACCTATAATGTTGATAGATTGAGCCATATTCTTTGAAAGCACAGATTCCTTCATATTCAAAGTCATTTCAAGCTTTGCAATATGTCTGATGCAACCCTTCATTAACCAGGAATCAGTTGTTGGAACGCAACGAAAGAAAGAAAGTCATTGGAACAGTTCTCCATTCGGTGAGTTTACTTTCTTACATCTCTAGTGTATATTTGTCCATTGCGCCCCAAAAAACTGTTTAACATTGAAATTAAATGTTGATACACAATGATATATCATGATTCGTAAAGTAATTTGCCGTTATTTATGGGACTTTACTCTAGTTGGCCCTTTTGCAACAGTGTTGCAAATAGCTTAAACCATGAGCGATAGGACACCCAGTGTGTAGCAGTTTGACATTTGTATCAGAAGCGAGCCACCTTAACTTATTGTTTATTTTTGTTTTGAACTTATATTTACTTGGTATTACAACCACCTTTCACTGTTTCGTGATTTTGAAATTTTTCGGTAGTGAGCCACTTAAGTGCAGAGCCTATCGTGCATGGTTAAACTTGATTCTGCAAGAGCCTGCAGAAGAATTCTGAAACATAGGAATTTAGTTTTTAATGTTGAAGAAGGGTCTTATGATTCAGTTTTAATTTTGTCAAGGTTTGCTGACCATTATGAATTTACAAAATTTCCCCATCCCAAGATGAAATTTTCAATCAACCTTTTGAGTACATATTCCGCATGACTCAATCTGTCAAACAAAAGAAGGATCATGAAAATCGAATGGATGCATGCCAAGTAAATTGAATTTGAAAGTTAGTGCTACTTTGTGACCTTGCTTTTTCTAAGAAAGAAGCCGAAAGGCCGATCTCCACGGAACGATTTTCCAGACGATCGTCTTAACAATTCGCAACAACGCACAGGCAGTGGAAATTTCTGATTGCCGCATCGAGAAACTTTGCTGGACGAAAAGTAAGAATAGTTTCTACTTCTCGTCTGATGAATTTGTTCGCTGAATTCTTTGGCAAATTAAACGCAGGATATCTCCAGCCTCGCTCAAATTCTATTCTGGAAAGCAGGAATCCCTCTCCGCATTCTCGCGACAAAATCAAACCATGTGGAAATCAAAACAATTTTTCGCCTCGAATTTTTGAGACGATCGTTCAGAAAATCGTCCAATGGAGATCAGCCTCAAAGTACACTTTGTAGGCTGGACTTGAAATAATGTTTACTCAGCACTCATATGTCCGATTTGAATTTTTTTTGCGTCTTGATATACGTTAGGCTGCGGTTAACAATGGCGAAATCAGTTTTTGTACAGTTTTGATACTTTCATTACAGGCCCTGAATCAACAGTGTTTAGATCCTTAGACATGGGTTTTTGCCAGACATGTAATTTGAATACTTTGTTCTGCAGACCACTTCTATATTCAAAGAAGGCCAGACTGTTCGCCAGGATGTGGACTATACGTATTTCCACAAACAGAAACTAGGCCATGGCAGTCATGGGCATGTTCATAGAATATGGTTTTACCATTTGCAGAAAAAAGTGGAGGCAGATATTGTGGTCAAAGAGGTATTTGAGTATTTACTTACTTATTTACCTGGCGAGACAGGCATCAAATCAGTCAATAGGTTTGCATATGTGTGGGTAGAATCTTATCATTAACAGGCAAGCTGTTTGGACATTTCTGCTTGTAAATGCTACCTTTTAACTTTGCATGGTGGTCTGGGTGTATGATTTGTCGTGGACTGTCGGTAGTGGGTGGTTCTTTTTGGTACACCCAGTTTGAAACTTATTTGATTTGCACTTGCTCATTTATGGTCCCAGAAAGGAAAACATTTTTTTCCAGCCCTGCGAGTATAGTATGAACAGTGTTTCATTTGGCGATAAAGACGAATTGAATTATTGGCAATTATTTAGGCTTGATAGTAAGTAAGTAAGTATATATTTGCCACAAAATAAAAGAAAATTACAATGGTTTTTAAGAAAAGGAAAGAGCAAATAAATGAATGAATAAATGAATGAATAAATAGATAAACAAATAACATATTTACAATGTATTTAAGATAGCAAGTTTAAATACAAGTTTAAAACACCCCTGATTAAAGTGGCAGGGATAGCATTAAAAGACCCATAATGGTCCCCTTAGAGGTGATTTCAAAGGAAAAAAAAATCTTTTATAATACAGCATAATAGAGGATTGCGCTAAAGATGGCGGCGAGGAATTTTTTACCGAGATGCATTGCGTTCGAATTACAAATCTTAAACGATTCTATAGGAATTCGATTAAAGAACGCAGTGCAGCTCGGTAAAAAGTTCCTCGCCGCCATCTTTAGCGCAATCGTCTATTATGGTAAGGCCGAGACGTGAAAGTGAGAGAGGATGCGCGGTTTTAGTAAAACAAATATATGTCCCCTTTCTCTGTACATTTTGGAAAAAATTGTCCTTGATTTTGTGCTTAGTTCATGTAACAAGATACTTAGTACTTGACTCCTCGTGATCTTAAATGACAAGTCCGGGGTTGTACCAGTGTGCGAAGGCACGATTTGGCAGCCTCGTTCAGGTAAACATGAATTGACGTCATAGAAAATGACGTCATATATCACTTTTTGGCAGATTGAAATATGTAGTGTTGCAGATTGGAAGAGAAAAAGTTGGAAAAAAGCGCTACACACCATTCACAACAGTGTAATCTCTTGAATTGTCAACAATTATATCAACCCTGGACTTGTCCTTTAAGGATTCAAGAAACATTTTGAAATAAAGTTGAAACCATCGCAATGTCTAAAATTTTTGACGAAACATAAAATCATTTTCAAAATGTTTTGTCAAGCAAGAAAGTGTCACTCTTCTGGTTTATGATTTAGAAATTTTATGAAGTTGATGGCACACCTTCAAATGAATTAGAATATGAAATACCAGGTACTTTCGAAAGATGTTCAAGATTTCTGAAAAGTCCAACGGTAGAATTATACCAGGTGAGTCAGAAAGATCCGGCGTTTGAAACGCTACTATTTCCTGAGTAAATGAGCAATGATATTTTACAATATCTGGTTGAGTAGCTAACATGTTCAATCATTTTTAGATTTTTTTCTGGCTGATCTCGGTCACTCCTTTCTGATTCCGTAGGGGATTTTGAAAAATATTCCCTTTGAGAAACCTTAAAATTTGTTAAAGTAATGAGCAAACTGATATGTTTTCCTCACAGCGATGACTTGAGTACGCTTTGGCACGTGCTGTCCTCTTGGGGGATTGCAAAAGTCTTCTCCATAGAATGAATAACTTATTCAGAGGGATTTCATTCTCCCATGAGGACAAAATACGTGAACACATCCAAGTGTCATCAAAGTTAGGAAGGAAAACAAAGGGACACCTTGTAATGTTTGTTGTTTTCTTTCGTTTAGAGTTTTCGAGAAAGGGGCTTTCTGCAGGAAACCTCCAATTTCAACGGGAAGGAAGGGCCTATTAGAATCGGGTAAATTACTTAACCTAAATGGACATGTCGGTAGTAAAACAAGACAGTTTTGAGTATCATTGCTCTGATAGTCAAGCCTGGTTTTCATTAGATCGTAATTCATCGCCGATCATTGTCTTACAGTATCGCCGATGATCGGCGATGCTCTAAGACAATGGTCGGTGATAAATTACAATTTAATGAAACCAGGCGTCAGGGAGCAGCATTTTTTCAAACGCCGGGCCTTTTTATTGACTCACCCGCTAGATAAGTAGCTAAAGTTTCTTTTTAGCCATCCAATTACAGAAATAGGTTACTGATTTAAAGATTTTGTCGAAATAGATTTAACGTAAGATTTCGCTCATTTATTTTATGCTCCTTAGGTGACATATGATCCACTCCACGAATCAAAGGTTCATCAAATGATACGACATGATCATCCCAACTTGCTTGGTGCAACCCTGGTGCTTCGGTTTCCGAAACTTTGTGAGGAAATCAACAGAAAAATTCAGGATGAGAAGAGCAAGGAAAAGAAGATCCTTGGTCACATTTTCATGGAACGGGGAGGTGAGTCGCTGTCTATTTATTTGCCCCCGGAAATAAACGAGGCTTGGTCTTAAACATGTGGTCCTGGAAAAACATGACCATTTGAACCTGTCAGGTATAGATGGGATCCATTTCTCCTCACCCTTATTGTGTCAAGAAATTTCGAGTTCTGCATTGAAAATTTAGTTTTTAAGCACCCAGGTTCTCGTGTGTTATGCCATGTGATTTCATGTATATGATATCTATCTGTTTCAGAGCGAACCTTGCACGACCTGAAAATGCAGTACAGGAAAGAATTTCAGTGCGGATTGCCAATTCGAGATGCAGTGTATTACTTCAGGCAGACTGTGGAGGGGTTGAGGTTTCTCCATGACAAGAAGATTGTCCATAAAGATATTAAAGGTGAGAAATTATTTATGGTTTTATTCAAAGGCTTTGATTTTATTGTAGAGTTTATATTATAGATGCATCCTGTAATTAGGTTAGATTTTATCTGTTTCTTTAAGCAGGGCACATTGTGAAACAGTTTTCTTAAACACAAAATGAATGTATTACCCTGGATAAATAATAAAAAATGAATGAAAAATGAAATGAAATGAAATGCGATCTGAAGCGAAAAATTTTATTGATGTAAATTAATAACACTTCTGAGTGATAAAGAATGTCGTTAATAATGTTGTGACATCTTGTTTCATTTTCGAGTTATCCACTATTTTGTCTGATTGGCTGATGACGTAATTTTGTTTGCAAAAAGTAAAGGAAGTGTACGAGGTTGACTATGTGTCCAAAAGGAAATTTACTCAAAGAGGTTTCTTCAGTTGACATGACTTTTTCAGCATCACATCAGTCCATGATACAACTTCTGTTACATTTATTCAACTCAATTCAAATGTCTCATACAACTGTAACCTTTCAAATATCAGATACAGCTATCAAATATCAGATACAGCTACAGCTAATAAGCCCTTCCCCTCTGAGTCAATATTTGAAATAAGCCCCCCCCCATTTATACAAAATTCTAAAAGAAATCAAATATTTTCCATTCATTTTGCTACAAAACCTTGCATGTTAATTTTGGCATGTTTTGGAATAAAAACTGTGTTGAATCTACGTATTTTGGCCGTAAAATTGTAATGTTGATTCTGCAAAATATAGGATAAAAGAACTGAAAAGCTACCAAATATATCCTTGTCACTTGATTTTGTGAATAAGCCCCCCCTCTCTAATAAGCCCCCTTCTCTATTATGCCCCCCTCTGGAAGATCCGAAATTAAATAAGCCCCCCGGAGCTTTTACGGTATTTCAACTTAATATCCTAGTAATTTGCATCTGGATTTCTTTGAATCTGGATTTTCGAATGGTAATCAGTAAGGACAGATTTTGTAATACAATAGCAAAACTCACTTTGGTTCACACCTCAATTCAAAGCGATTAGCGAATGCAGACAAAAGAAATTCTCTCAAGCAAAATTTCAAAACAAACGAAGCCGCGAAGTTGCCCTGAAACCAGTACGTCAAACTCTCGTTTGGTGCGGGCGATGGGAGGTTTTAAGAGAAGGTATGTGCTTATAACGAAAGAAGAAGGATAAATCTAAAGTTCTGTCTCGCGGATTTTTTTATTTGATTCAGAAACCAAGCAGAGGGCATTACAATTTTTGCATATTTATTGCTCAGATGTACGCAATCACTCCTCAGCTCCTGAATCAAATAAACAAAATCCGCGAGACAGAACTTTAGATTTACCCTTCTTCTTTCGTTATAAGTACATACCTTCTCTTAAAAACCTCTCTTCGCCCGCACCAAACGAGAGTTTGCCATACTGGTTTCAGGGCAACTTTGCGGCTTCGTTTGTTTTGGAATTTCTGCTTGAGAGAATTTCTTTTGTCTGCACTCGCTAATCGCTTTGAATTGAGGTGTGAACCAAAGCGACTGATGCTATTGTATTACAAAATCTGCCCTTGTTATGGTAATCATTGCTTTAAATGATCATGCCATTCAACTAAACTATGATACAAAGCATTTGACAATAACTTTTGATTTGAGGGAGCTAGTTACGCTCCAGACTGATGACGGTGAGTCCCTTGTATCCCTGCGGTAAACCTTGCTCAAGAGGGACTCATAATGAAACAGTAAAAAACCTGGCCATATTCTCTGCAATCATCAATGGAATTACGAAAAAATCACGCCGGGTTCGAAACTCCATCCCGTGGCAGTGTTTTCAATTCTTCAATCGAATCGAAAATTCTATCACATTTACACCTTAACAATAGTAATTCACAAATCTCGCAATCTGATTGGTACTGGAGGAATTGCGAAGTTTGGGCCTAAATAGGGCCAGGTTTTTCATAGTAATACTATGAGTCTCTATTGCCCGAAGCGCCATCATCAAGTCAAAGAGCACAGGGCAACAAGAGACTCATCGTCATCAGTCTAGTTACGCTCTAGCTCCTGAAGTTTTTTGGGTCACCCGCTAAAAGAGTGCGTTTTGTTTCAGACATGAACTTAATGCTGTTCGAAAAGAGCCAGCGAATTAAAATATCAGACTGGGATGGCGCTTTGTTCATTGTCAATGAGATGAGTGCTGCAGACATGAACCCAATAGGAACGCCAGGTTTCTGTGCCCCAGAGGTAAGGGCTACGTGCATTTTGGATATGCCAGTTACTGCTTACGGGATGTGCTTGTTTTCCAGTTTGTACTACGGCGGAGAAAAAAGCTGATTTAGATGTAGCCTCTCCCCAATATCTGTACATTGCAGTGCTACAAAGAAATTTTTCATTGCATAAGTAAATAAGCAGACAACATTGTATTTCCTTGCAATTTCTTGTAACTTCATGGTTATATTTTTCCCGGATGGGAAATAAGTTGGTCTACCGGGTGAGTGAAAAAAACGCCTGGCTTTTGAAAGGCTACTGATCCCTGAGTATATAAGCAACGATATTTTGCGATACCTGATTGAATAGCTAACATGTTCAATCATTGTTAGAAATTTTCCTGGCTAAAATCGGTCACTCAATTCAGATTCTGTAAGCGATTTTCTAAAACGAATCCCTTTGAGAAACCTTAAAAAAATTCTAAAATTACAAGCAAGAATCCCTAATGTGTTAACCTCGCAGCGATGACTTTCAGCACGCTTTAGCACGTGCTTTCCTTTTGACGGGTTGAAAAGTCTTTCCCCTATTGTAAATAACTAATTCAGGAGGATTTCATTCTCCCGTGAGGACAAAATACATTAACACATCCAAGAGTCATTATTGGAAACAAAGCAATAATGACTCTTGGATGTGTTAATGTATTTTGTCCTCACGGGAGAATGAAATCCTCCTGAATTAGTTATTTACAATAGGGGAAAGACTTTTCAACCCGTCAAAAGGAAAGCACGTGCTAAAGCGTGCTGAAAGTCATCGCTGCGAGGTTAACACATTAGGGATTCTTGCTTGTAATTTTAGAATTTTTTTAAGGTTTCTCAAAGGGATTCGTTTTAGAAAATCGCTTACAGAATCTGAATTGAGTGACCGATTTTAGCCAGGAAAATTTCTAACAATGATTGAACATGTTAGCTATTCAATCAGGTATCGCAAAATATCGTTGCTTATATACTCAGGGATCAGTAGCCTTTCAAAAGCCAGGCGTTTTTTTCACTCACCCGGTAGACCAACTTATTTCCCACCCGGGAAAAATATAACCATGAAGTTACAAAGGGAAGGAGAACAAAGGGAAATCTTGCTTGGTGTGTTCACTCGTTTTTGCAGGCAAAATCTCCTATTTCGACGGGAAGGAATGACCAATTAAAGCCGGGTACCGAACCTAATTTAACATATCGGGGATAAAACAAGACAGTTTTAATAATCATTGCTTTGATATTTAGGGAGAACGATTTTTTCAAACACCGGGCGTTTTTATTGACTCAGCCGGTACCAAAAAAGTAGAAATTTTGCAGGATGTACCTAAACTAATTGCAGACCTCATACGTGCTTGTTTTTGGCTCCCCCCACTCTTTGAGTGGATGATATTTGGTCTCTTGTCCTGGCGAAGAATTACCGAGCGGTCCCGTCCCAAACTTGTTATTTTTTGCGGAGGCAGAGCCTCATTGTCCCTGTTCGTGAGACTTTTTAACAGACGAAGTAACCACTTTGATTTGCTCACATCCTAATTGTAAACAATTAACTCTCCAGGTTGTAGAAAGAAAAAGTCACGGTTACCCAGCGGATATTTTCAGTGCCGCTGTCATGCTTTTGGAGTTGCTGTACGGTGGGCAGTACCAACAGAAACCTCCACAAGCGGCAGCCCAAGACAAAATAGTAAATGCTATGCTGTATACACAAGTTCTAGTGCGAAGGAAAGATGCTGTAAGTTTTCGTTTTAAAATCACCATTGATATGTATTGATATTAACTTGTGAAATGCAGCAAACGATCTTTACATCCCCAGAATGACAACTAGCAAAGGACAAAAAGCGATATCTTATCGTTGCGCTAAAACTTGGAATCAACTTTCGTCTGATTTAAAAGAAGCAAATTCGCCTAATTCGTTTAAATGCAAACTAAAACGCTACTTGCAGCCTACTGTTTGAATGTAATCGTTCCATTCACCAATTTTGATTTTACTCCTTTTACGTTTATCATATGTACTTTAGTTTTGACTTTTTAGGTATTAGCACTTGTAATTATGTTATTTTGGGTTTTAGGTCTTAAGTTATTTTAGTAAGGTATATGTAATTGATTTTGTAAGTTTTTAACACGGCCCCATGAAAAGCAGTCGTAGATTGATGGGGCCACCGTGTATAAGCAATTTAGAATGAAATGAAATGACCTTAATGAATCCGATACCGTGAAAACTTCTTGACAAACAGCGCTTGCAAAAACTTGCTGCTTCCACTTCAGTTACAGGGAATATGACGACGATCTTCGGAGAACATCTACGTAACAGGCATCGTCTTTTACGCCAGGAAAATAATTAACATTGATTTATCTCTACCCGAGGATTTAGCTGGGAACAAGCAAGATTTTCAAACGTATACGCGCTTACTTTCATATTTTCTTTCGTTTAATCAGAAAGCAAGGCAAGATAACACAAAACAAATATGTGTATTTTTGAAGTCTTTTGCAATTTGTTTGGTAGTTGAAGAAACTTATCAATCAGTTTAGCAATAAAATGGTCACGATACCCATTTGTTTATTTTATTTCAGCTGGATCGACTGAAACGTGAATACCCAGAGTTAGGTGCGCTTATTGAAAGATGCCTATCTGTAAGTGAAAATTAGACTTTCTTAACCCATTGTTGTTTTTATTTCCAGTTCTAGAGACTTTTTTAAATTCATGTTTGGTAGGCAAAATCTTTTGGTAGCCTACAAGGTGTGGCTATAGACTCGATTACATGTCATAGTTTCGCTTTTTCGTGAGCTGAAAACGCTACAACTACGACTCATTTCCTTATCTATCTACCTATTAATGCAAACTGCAACAAGCTGTAGGTTATTGCATATAACAAAAAGAAAAAAGAGAAGATAAAGGAAAGTAATAATGATATGATGTACCCCTCTGAGAAGGAATTTTTAGACAGGGAATACCACCAGACAATGCAGCATTCATGCGGACCCCCGACCCCGCGCCCTACCAAGTCGAACCAAGGAGACCAAAGTGTATTATTCAGTTGTAGACATGTTAAAATCCATTTTGAAGTTTACCTGACTGAATCGTTTACTCCTCCGTTCCGAAATTAAGAGGGATCTTCTCAAGAAAGCCCCTTGAAGAAGTCGTCTAAACAACCTCATGATCATATTTAATAGAATAGGACTTCGATTTTGGTTTCTTGTAACCATTGTCAAAATTCACTTAAGAAGTATCCCAAAAATGTAATCGACAAGAGAATTCCAAGGTCTGCCGGACAGAATTCCTCAAAGCACCATCAGCTTTGGTGTGATGATAAAGAAAGATACGTTATCGAAAGTCCATTTGCTTTGCTCTGAAATACACGAGCAAAGACAATGTATAGCACCATGCTACTTTTACAAGATAAGCTGTCAAGAAACCTCTGGTTTGTGCTTTCGCTCAACCCTGACCATCAGATTTTTGTAGCTCTTCAAATATTCAGCTGGTTTGGAAGATTCTCGTATCTGAAATTAACTTAAGATCGTAGGAATAGGATTAAGATCTTAGGAATGTCATGACGTGCAAGGCAACGAAGAGACTATGCCCTGAAAGCCTGTGGGATAAGTAGCAACCGAGATCTGTTCACTCGATCGACAATACGGGGCACTGTGAAGATCTCCAGATCCCGAGATATGGCACTAAATAAAACACCTGCCGAAGTTTGTGAGCTACCGATACCAGATCGTTTTGAAAAACAACTAAAAATGCATCTTATGAGCTAAACTCTCAGAAACAACTCCCCGGAAGACCAGCAAAGTTTAAGTTTTATAGGGCTGTAGGTTTTATTCTCAAGACCTTTATATTGGAAGTAAGTGGTATATATTTTAATATGCTGAAGGGTTGATTTGTGTATGAATAACGTTAAATGAAAAATGAAAAAGTTTTTTACTATGGAGCCCGTTGATTACACAATTATTTTTCTATATTTAATCAAATGTCGAACAATGTTTTTGGACACGTGGGGTTTGAATAAAGCATTCTTTTCTTCTGTATAGGAAAACCCAGAAGATCGCCCAACGGCATACCAGCTTGTTAATCATCCGCTGCTGGCATTCGAGCAAAACTATACAGTGAATGTACCACAGAGATCAAACTCGGGCGGAAATGCAGATATCGAACCTGTCGACTTTTGTCGATATGCCGATCTGCCTGGTGAAGTGGGCAGCATTACGAGAAACCGCGTGATTCGTCTTAGTTCCATGCCTGATGACCAGTAAGTACTGTTCCGTCTGCGGGTGGAAGGTACTCCACTATCTGGTCGTACGGGGATGTGCGTCAGTTTTGGGGGTGGTGTATGACCAGAAATAGAAACCTTTTAGCTATTCTACAAAAGAGCCTTGGATCGAGCGTTATTTTTATACATTTTTATACACGAGGCTCGATTGAGTGGCGTTAGAGTTTCTATCAGTATAGAGATTCTATCAGGATCTTCTTAAACTTTGCTGTCTGTAGGTTTTATCTTAATATACACATATGTTTAAGAAGATTGAGAAAAAAGTATTGTACACATTCGAAAATTCTACAAAATGTGATGAAATATCGTTCGACCCACATTCATTTTTAGAATAGCTAAAAGGTCTGTGGGAATGGGGAATACTTTTATTAGGAATATTCTTAGATTGGGGCCTAGATTTTACTAAAAATTCTGGCAATACTCTGTTTCAGGTAATTTTTAGTGTCAGATAGTGAAAGTACCGGTAATGCTTCTGTTTTTAGGTAAACAAAAATAGTTCAGTTGTTTTGCAGTGAAAGCGCATTGGTGCAACCTCATTTACATTATGGCATTTGGTATTGAAATCTCTTCTGAATTATAAGATTGGGTCATGGCAGAAATCCATCTGGCGCACACCTCCATATGATAGGACACGATGATAGTGAAGTTACCCTTCCCCCAGGCTTTCCACTTGTAGCATTGTCCAGTTGGCAAGAGTCTTCATTTTTTCAGATATTTTGTGGTTTTAGCCAGTATTATTCCCATTTTGGTGGGGGGGGGGGGGGCAACCCAGGAAACCTGTTATAGATTTGTCCTGGTAGACAATGCCTACAATTTTTTACCTTTAGCGGATATCTATTGTACAGCTCCTGCAAATTTCATTCACATGTAATTGTTATCATTCACATGTAGTATGGATTGCTAATTCCACCTACGTTTTTGCGACGGCACATAGGCTGAAGGAGAATTTAAGCTTTCGTTGCAAAGAGACATCGTGGTACGAATTTCTCAAGCTTCTTAATTTTCCAATAAAGCTCCAAGTTTGGTAGAGATCAACTTTTAAGCCACCTATGATAACGTTGTCTCGTTTTTTTAGGATCTTATCTTCGATGGATCGACTGCCAAAAGCTCTTCCATCAGAAAATGTGCCGCAGTCGGGTGACTGGGTTGAAACAGCACCTGTGGAGGAGGCATCACAGCAGTTGGAGCCTGTCGCATCAATGGATACAATGTAGAGAGGATAATCTTCCATATTGATGATTTTGCACTCCAGTTTGCACAGTTGTAGGAGACCGACACGATTATATAGTCAATGCACCAGATTATGCGAGTATAGCATGCCGTTCAAATCGTGCCTGGTTGCTGAAGCACTCGGAAGTCATCCAATTTCATAGACTTGCTTCTAGTCTATTTCGTGGTTTATCAGCGCTAAGGAACACAATTACCTCTGCGGGGGCGTAAACTATTAAGAGGACACTGCGAATTTCTTCTCGTTCGGTTTTCCTTCGCAGCGTCCTCTTCGTGACCTACACCTCCGCAGAGGTAGCCAATTATATTCCTTAGCACTGATGAACCACGGAGTAGACATGGAACATGTCTGCCAATTTCACGGTATGCAGCCAATCACATCGCCGCTTTCCAACCACGTGGTACCAAATCACTTGGTCAAATGGCACCAATTTCACTTGGTCATATGTTTCTAAAGTCCTGGGCTGTTTTAATAGGAAGCTATTTCTGATGAGTCGCGGGCAACGCTACAAAATTGTAATCAAATTTCATTCGATTTTCATCTGTGATAAGATAAAAATTGCATTGATCATCTTAAGACAATTAACTAAGCAATGACGTTTTACTCCTTCGAATATTAGCATACTCGCATTCACTTTTTGAATCTGAAACTTGGAAGTAACAAGAAACATTTTGAATTCTTCTTAAGGCATATACCAAAACAAATTTTAAGTAAAATAACCCGTAGCTCCAGTTTGGTATGGCCGGTTTTATTGAAATGAATTTCTACATCTAAGTTAGGCTTTCTGCTACAAAATTATTGGTGTTTCAGCAAAATTGGTCCTTGATTTAGGATATCATATTTAGCAAAAGCCGATAACATCATTTTGGGACTCCCGGTATATTATTCACTGTTGGGCATGTTCCAATACGTTTTAAAATTTACCTGAAGGAAATCAGCTACTCCAGTCTGAGGATATTAGGGATGTTCTCTAGACATTCGCTTATTTGAGCCAGGAAATTTTTAGATTAAAATTGAACATGTCCGTCCTTAAATGATGTATTTGCCAAGGTTATCTTGATGATATTCATGGTGCAGTGGCCTTGCAAACGGGGATTGTTGTTCATACTTTTAAAAATGTGCTATAGAACATAGGGCTCGAATCTTTGCAAAATTTAAAAATTCAGTGTGTAAAATGTTGTTGCTTAGTTCTTTCAACTGAATAGATCGAATGATACTTCAGGTCGTTTGCCATAATTCCAGAAAGAGCATTTGCGATATCATCATCATTCTTGGAATTACAGCATTTTTAAGAATTACGAAAGGATGTACGAGAGGAGGTATCAGTAGCTTTGAAAAAGATTAAAAGCGACACAAATTCTAAACTGGTTGAGGAAAGTCAAAATGACCAATACAAGAAATACTCAGTTTTTGACGATCTACAAGATGGTAGCAAGCAAAAGTCTGTAGCTTTTATGGTTCACGATTTAGCATTTTGATGACGTCACAACTTCAAAACCAGCAGAAATGTTAAAATGCTGTAACTCTGAAAATAATGAAAATATCAAAAATGCTCTTTCTGGAATCATAGCAAACGTCCTCAAGTTCCCTCCAATCTATTTAATTGAAAGAATAAGGTAATGATATTTTACACATTTAATTTTAAAGTTTTGCAAAGATTCGAGCCCTATGCTGTGCTATAGCCTGTGAACAGGCTGTCTTGATTATGAAGAAATTGATTTTCAAGAATGCCTTTTCTTTGGCTAACAGAATTTTTGGGCTTTCTAAACATTTCGGTATGCATGTATCTTCAATCAGTAGCTGTTTTTATGATGGCTAAGAGGCCTGCCTGTGAAACTAGATCACGAAAGGAAGTTTGAAGTCGTGTTGATGAATATGAATATTGAAATGTTTAGAAAGCACGCGTCCTTGTAGATTCTTTATTGCATTGATCATGGGTATATGCTACAAACGTCATATTCTTATATTGCCATTCACTGTATATTGTAGTTCTTCGAACAAGGACAGATTTTGTAATACAATAGCAACAGTTTCTTTAATCAACTGCTCAATTCAAAGCAATTAGCGATTGCAGACAAAAGAAATTCTCTCAACTGGTAAATCGAAACAAACACGTCCGCAAAAGTTGTCCCGAAATCTGTAGGGTAAAATCTAGCATTGTGCAGGTGAAAGGTGGTTTTTAAGAGAAGTTATGTGCTTATAACGAAAGAAGGAGGGTAAATCTAAAGTTCTGTCTCGCGGATTTTGTTTATTTGATTCAGAAGCTGAGCAGAAGGCATTATAATTCTCGGGTATCTTGGACTTAAATGAAGCAATTACCACACAGCTCCTGAATCAAATAAATGAAATCCACGTGACAGAACTTTAGATTTACCCTCTTTCTTTCGTTATAAGCACATAACTTCTCTAAAAAGCCACCTTTTCGCTTGCACACGGCGAGAGTTTTCCCTACTGGTTTTGAGGCAACCATTGCGGCCGTGTTTGTTTTGATTTACCAGTTGAGAGAATTTCCTTTGCCTGCTGTCACTAATCGCTTTGAATTGAGGTATCAATTGAAGCAACTGTTGCTATTGTATTACAAAATCTGCCCTCGTTAGTTCTTCAGCACCAGAGTATATATTTTAGAATTTAGAATTTAGAATTTTTAGTCAAGTGTTAGTATGTGGCTGGTGTCTTAAACACTCCCCTTTTCCTCCTGTTTCATTGCCCCAGTGTACATAACTACTCCAGTGGCTTCGACACCCTTTTTTGAACCAGACTTGAGTGGCAAAGACCAAGGTGTCGAAAGAATTTGGCAGCTTCTTCGATCCTTGGATTTCCATTATGGTAAAGATCCACGCGAGATTCATCCAGATGTTTTTGGACACCCAGCAACAGAGTGTAGAATTTTGTGCACAGTGTATTTTAAGTAGGATGTAGATTTCTTCAATTTAGTAGAGTCTAGTCTTGTCTTGTAGAGCCATAGAGTCTAGTATTTGTAATTTTCAGCGAGAACTGTTACACATTGCTCACGACACGATTTAGCCTTACTTTGCAACGTTATTTATCCATGGTCATAGTAGGTGCACGTGTATTTCTTTTTTACCTTTCCTTTTATTGCACTTTTCGTTGGTGCTAGCGTTGAAGAATATTCGTATTCATTAATAGATAGAGGCAACGGGCACCTGGCCTGAAAGCTCATTAGAGTTTTTTCTGGGTGTACTGAGCTGCCAGATTGCTATCTCTTCAGTAGAAAGTAATGCTTGGAAGGTCTTCTGCCAAACTGTGTTGATGTTTTTAGCTCCCTTAGATGTGTTGCACATTAGTTTTTAGCTGCCGTGGATATGTTGCACTTTAGTTAAATTGTGTTGATGTTTTTGGCCACCGTAGATATTTTGCACTTCAGTTAATTGGTTGAAATGTTCAATGAAACCAAATGAGGTGAAATTTTTGTGGTTATCTGCGACGAAGCAGCTAAATTTCGCTTGCAAGAGATTCATACCCCTACGTTTGGAGACTGGATTAGACAGCCTCATTTGAATACTACACTGCAGAAAGTAAGGATTCAAGCCCGGGGGGGTACTCCCATTGTGGCCTGACAGGGGGGTCCAGTCAGGGCTAAAGAGGGCCAAAGCAAAAATTTTGAAAAATACCCTCAAATGGTAGTATCTTTTTACAAAAACCCCCACATGGTAGTTCATGAACCTGAAAACTGGGTCATTTGGTAGCATTTAGAGATGAAGATTTTCTACGGTTTTTCAAGATGTTTTATTGCAAAACTGATGGAGCAAAGCAAGAAATTTTTCAAAATTCATTTATTATTGATGCTGTAATGACTAAATTGGTGTGCGGAGGAGCGTACCGGGTTGAAACATAATAGATGGCTTCGAATCTTAGAATACCCCTAATTGGTAGTATGTGGTTGAAAAAAGGGCCATTTGGTAGCCAATTGGTAAGACCCTCAAACTGACTGGACCCCACTGTTAGGCCACAATGGGAGTACCCCCCCCCCCCCGGGGATTCAAGCCGGTACTGAAAATGTTTTGAAATTATCAGATTGTGAGTAGGGAAGAGGGGAGTGGGGCCAATTGTGTCACAGGAGAAAGTTATTACATTCTCATTGTAAATTTAGAGCTGTGATTGTTATTGACTTTTCTGATGTATTTGAAAAACTACATCAAATCGTTTCAAAAACATAGTCGACAAAGTTTGCCTTGCTTTGTGCTTGCCTTCAGTTTATGACTGCGATAACTTACCCCTGTGAGAAGTAGCCCCATTCTCCCCTACTCGAAAGTTGTTCGCAAGTTCCACAGCGGTCTTCGTGTTTACTACCTGTGCCCTCATCAACGATTCGAATTGAAGTTCTCTGAAGCTTTTCCACCATTATGATACAGAAAACAAATGGCAATGATAGAAAAATATGCTGAGCATGTCTTGTAAGCTTCTAATTATTTCGCAATCTGAAGCTTGAGTTTCTTGTGAGCAGTTTCTTTTAAAAAGTACTTGTAATGTATTTTTGCTCGTCCAGGACTTGAGCACGGGCAAGTATGTATTTTTGAGTATTTGCGTTCAAAACTCTGTCTGTAAACGTACGAGAATTTCGCCATGATTTTGCTGGTCTCACATTGGAGTATGCTGCGAAACAAGAAACTCTTTTAGGATAAAAATATGAAAGTTGTTGAAAATATTCAGTAGTTGGGGCTATGCTATAGTGAGTTCTACATGTCGTTGTTGCAAAGAAGTATATGTACCCAAGTGCAGAATTCGACGAGAAAAGTCTTAAGAAGGAAATAACTTTTTCCTTCGAAACTTTATACAAACCTGAACTTTTCATCTTACTTGGTTTGCATCAACGTTCTTCTGTTGTCCATTGGCTGGCAGCAAGTAGCAGTTACCAGCAGTTGCCAGCAGAGTCCAGCTCTTTCAGAAGCAATTCATGGTCAGTATTGCCTAAAGTTTACCATCCAAAGATATTGGGAATACCCATTGCAAGTCATGCTTACATCTCGTGCTGCAACAAAAACTATGAAATTTGCTGCTTGTGCGGATTTGACTCAACTTCGTGGCAGCTCCTTTCATATTCTTGCGCAATATCTTGACGTCATGGTTATTCCAGCGATTCTAGCGATTTCTAGAAAGATGACTTTTAATGACGAACCATTGCATGGGCCATAGGACCTTTGCAGCCTTCGTGTTTAGAAATCTCCAATTTGAAATTAAAATCTTTATTTGGAATAAAACAAAGTAGCTAAAACGAAGTCAAGACACAGTATCAGATCAAAATCATCGATAACATTCTTCATTTTTGCATTTTGGCCATAAGAATCCCCTTTTTTAGAATTCTAGCCCATGGCGCAGCCAAGGAGGACATATTCCAAAGCAACATGACTTATGTTGTTAAAGTAACCAACATGGCCGATCGAGTGGTCCACCATGGCGGATGTCACTGTGGGAAGATTCGATACAAAGTTGAAGCTACGGCTTATCTTCAGTGTGTAGATTGCAAGTAAGTCTGCTGCCAGCTATTTTACTGTTATTTTTGAAGAAGGCCCCAAAAATAAGCGGTAAAAACAGGCCGCTGCATGACCTCCGAGTAGTTATTGCCTTGATGCCCCTGTGTGGCTTGCCCCCGTACGTTTGTGTATTGGACACGAGGAAATTTCTTTGTTCTCTATTGTTAATTCTGAATAGCCTTAAGTGCAAAAATTTTGTGTTCTCTGGTTTAAAAGTGCCAAATTTCATTTTCTCAACCCTTTTCAGTCTGCACCGGAGGGCGGTTGAAACTCTTTTCCCTTTTGGCTGGATCAAATTTACCAAACAGTGTCTCCTAGGGCTCTAGACTAGAATTCAAATGATTTCTTTGAGGGTGGCACACCCCTCAGTGCCTATGCCTGCATGCAGGCTTGACTGTTTCCATTTTCCATGGTTTCTTTTCAGGGAGGTTTCTCCTCCAAAGGCTACTTACTGGAGGAGGAATGCTGCTCATCATCAGGGAATCAGTAGAGTCCGCATGCAGGTAATAAGTGCCTTACGCTGGCAAACCTCCCCCCCCCCCCAATGTTTTTCTGTAGACATAGAATCAAAACTAGAAAATAAAAATGTGATGAAAAGAATATTTTAAAAATCCAAATCATTTGATCAGTTGCAGCATATGCAAGAAGAAGCAAAACATCCATTTTATTGTTCCAGAATCCAGATTTACCCTTTTGCAGGTATGGTGCAAGTCTATGTATCTCAATCTATCAGACTCTTACCCAGTCCTAATAACTGCTACTCAGAAGAAAACTCTCAACTGTCAGATCAAATAAAACATCAAGAAACTCAAATACTAGGAAAATATATATAAGGTTGGAAATTATTTATTTTGATAAAGGAATTCCTTGGCCTCATTTTTAGGTGTTTCCTGTATCATATTGCGCAGAAGGTACTTGTCAAGTACTTGAAATGTATTTTTGTACAAATTTGAAAGGCAAGCCATTCTTTTGAAGAGTTCACAAGGACAACATCATGAGGATCGTTATGGAACCGTCAAAAGCTTGTAAGGAACTCTGAGTACTCAAATTCAGATATCAAGAAACTTTCAGTACTTGCCTCATAAATCCATAATTTCTTAAAAACCAGAATATGTGTTACTGTTTAGGCATGAAAATTGTTTCTTTGATGTTGTTTTATCCTTGAGAAAATATTCTTACATTTTCAGGGAGAAGATAACCTGACTTGTTACACCTTCAACACCCACAAAGCCAAGCATTTGTTTTGCAAGTCTTGTGGTGTTCAAAGTTTCTACAGACCTCGATCTAATCCAGACGGGGTTGGTGTCATGCCTCACTGCCTAGACCCAGAAACAGTAACTGGGATTAGTATAAAGAAATTCGATGGTATCGATTGGGAGAAATGCATGGAAGAACATGGAGAAGAGTTAAGGAAAATGTCTGAGAAATAGGAATTCCTTTGGATGGAATAATGAAATTCAAGAGAGAACAAAACTGGGGTCACAGTTACCTGATTTAAGAAAATGTTTGATCCTAAACCAGCCCTAAAGGTTTACCCCTGTGAAGCCCTCCTGGAAACCCTATGTGTAGGTACATACGTTTCTAGTGTCTGTCTGACATTTTGAAAGAATCTCTCTTTCAGCCCAAATTTGACAACGAATAGATGCATTTCTTGTGTTTGATTGCTGAGAATGCCAACAAATTTTGATCATTCTCAAAGACGTAAGGGTGCAGTACCCCCTGAATCCCAATTTGCTAAGCCCCTGTAGTTTAGAACATGAAATCAAATTTGATCTGCTACCCATAGATCTTGTTAACCGCGAAAAATTAACTTCAATGGAAAAACCTACTTCGCTGAAATCGTTTATATTGCTCTGAAGTTGGGAGCATTTGGTTTGAAAGCTAGTTCTGAATATCGTTGAAGACACTAATTCCTTTCAAGCTTATCGTCAGGGATTGAGTTAGCATGGCCAAGAACAATATGGTCGTTTTTGATGTATTAGATTTTTACATCCAATTTACTCTTTCTGCTACTTTAAGTAAAATGAGCTGATATTTTGTTGAATTTGGTACTTGATAGCTTGGTATACAGTAAAAAACACAGGTATAGGAACCTAGTGATTAAAGTGAATGACCTGAGATATATATAGTGCTTGTCTATAAATAGGACAAAGAAACACTTAATCCCTCCATTGTTTTCGTTGGCTCTGCTTTCTTTCGCCACGAGCGGGATTATCAAATACAATAGGCTATTTATAAACTTATGCGATCTCATCTTTTAACTCAGGTTATTCACTTTAAAGGCGCAGGGTCACGTAACCGTAAACAAACCTGTTATCTCTATGATCTATATTGTTTCCCACACGTGGCCATTGTGTTCCGCTCAGATTTTGGTGGATGGGGTGAATCCACGATAAAGTTACTTCTAAAAATCCACCAATATCTCTGCAATCCTACAACGTATGAGTGTTTGGTTTATTTCTCTAGAAAATTCAAGAGTCCATCTTCAAATTAACACCTATATTTCGAGAAAAGTTGTGGAAAATCTCTGTGATATAGACTATCAAAAATCCTGAAAAATCATCGTTTGGAAAGAAGTTTGTTTACATTACGTGACGCTGCCCCTTTAAGAACCTGCAGGCTGAATTTTGAAATTAGAGCCCCATGATATTAGCCTGCGCACAGACTCTATCCAGAGGATAGAGTCTGCGCCAGGCTAGATTATTTTGCTCATCAAAGCATAATTACTTTATTTGGTTGCAGGCTGCTTTCGCTTGTATCCTTATTGTCTGTTTATATTTCTTATAATTCCTTTTTTCTGCATGGGCGATTCTGACACGTGAAGAATGTTTCAGAATTGTCCATAATACTTCTCAAATAGATTAAAATCCTTACCTGCCTGTTTTTGTGGGTATTCCCTTTGATTTCCTTGCTTTTGTTTGAGCCTTATTGCTCGCTGCAAGTCTCATCCCGTCTGCCATTTTGAAATTTGAAATTCGGCCGTTGGCTGACTTTGCAAAAAGTCATATTTCTCAAGCAGGTCTTCTTATAAGCAAACCCCTACTACTGGTAAAAAACTTATGGGTACGCAAATAGCCGATTTTTCTTAGGAGACCCATGGCAAGCACCGCGTAACTTTCTTTTGCCCAAATCATGCAAGAACAGAAGGGAGTTTCGATCGAATCACGGGGGTAACTACATGGCATTGCTACATGGAGGAGATATTTCGCTGCTTGCGTCAAGGAATCTCAAATACAGCAATAGTATGAAATGTTTGAAATGCTGCGGTTGTTTGAGACAATAAAAGAATGAATTGCAATGGATGGTTATAGCGTAATAACCTCCGTGTCTCAATGCAGAAAAGGAAGGTTTCATGAGGTCCCGGGTGTCTACTTGTTTTGATTTGAACCGGGATATGCACTCCAGTCCAAGAAATGATCTTTTCACCCGGCTTTAGAAATTTTGCCTCCAAGTAATAGGCCGAAAATATCTGCAGAAATTATACACGTTTTTTTATAAGAAATTAAGAATTTGGACTAGTACTGAAAATTTCTTAAAGTTACCTGATTTTGAGAACTCAGAGTTTCTTACGAGTCTCTTAAAGGTTTCAGAACACTCTTCATGTTCACTACCTTTACCCTCCTGAACATTTCAAAACAATGTTTATTGAAGCTTGAAGCGGGCTCGAAGCCTTTCCAAAGCCTTTACATAACTCAAGTGCCTGTTGAGTAACATGATACAGGAAACGAGTGAAAAAAGAATTAAACTATGTCAAGGGTTTCCTTTATGAAAACAAATAGTTTTTTAAGCTATATTTTCCCAGTACTGGTGTTTCTGAATTTTTTGGCGATCTGAGAGTTTAGTTTCTTATAAGCAGTTTCTTACATAACAAATACGTGTTCTCTAAAACGCAAAAGATACACGGGAAATGACGAAATAACAACTCGCTCTAACAAAATACCCCTTCTTACAACCGGCTGTAGATCAATTGTCTTCTTTTGATGCCCGGCTTTAGAAAAGACGATACCCGGGCAGGAATGCACATCCCGTCAGAGAATTTCAGTCGCTCCAAAAAGCCTTACAGCCATGCGACAGATTTTTAAGAGGTTAAGGGGTCGAGGCCACCGATCATTTTCAATAATTAGCCCGACAACAACGCGTATTTTACCAACAAAATTCGAAGTTTTTTTGTCAAATTATTTTCTTTAGATTCACCCTTCTACCAAATTTGGGCCATCCCCTTGGACAAAAATATTGCCAAAAAGTATAGCCCTTCCTAACACAAGTTGTCAAAGAGTATGGGTTAAAATCCCAGCTTACCTGGACAAACAGTTTGGGATTGGTCCATTATCTTTGTCAAGGCAAATATATGAATACTCGAATGTTTAGATTTTACCATTTTCAAACATTTCATGGGTCAGACATTTTTCGTGTCTGAAAGTGTTCTGTTAAAGATGTCCGAAATTCCCTGAAAAAAACATCCGAAAAATAGTTGTCCAAAAACATTTTGTCCAAAATTCATTAGTACGAATTGTTTTGCTTTCTATGTAACTAAAACGATCATTTACAGCGGTTCATGTTGTTTCCCGGCCTTTTAATGACAATACTGTTGTTGTTGCTACCGCAAAACCTTCTCTCGCGTTTACCCCCATGTGTTTAATTACCTTGCTCAGTCGCTAGCTAAAAATGCCCGGGCAGTATTCCAAATATGGGCAAAAGAAAGTTACGCGGTGCTTGCCATGGGTCTCCTAAGAAAAATCGGCTATTTGCGTACCCATAAGTTTTTTACCAGTAGTAGGGGTTTGCTTATAAGAAGACCTGCTTGAGAAATATGACTTTTTGCAAAGTCAGCCAACGGCCGAATTTCAAATTTCAAAATGGCAGACGGGATGATACTTGCAGCGAGCAATAAGGCTCAAACAAAATCAAGGAAATCAAAGGGAATACCCACAAAAACAGGCAGGTAAGGATTTTAATCTATTTCAGAAGTATTATGGACAATTCTGAAACATTCTTCACGTGTCAGGATCGCCCATGTTTTCTGTAGTCGTTATATGTAGTTTTATGTAGCTTTTAATTACTTTTAGAATGGCCGCAGGGTAGACATAGTCCCGGGGGGTACTTGACTAGGGAAGTGACGGGGGTGTGTGGCAAAGCTCTCCACAACCTGTACCCTGTCGCATAAAAAATGGCCCAAAAGTATACCCTGTCGTATAAAAATTTTGCCAAAATCCATTGTTTCAAGAGAAATCTAAAAAATTTTCTTCCACATGATACCCTGTCGCATAATTTTTATCAGAAAAGGACACCCTGTCGCATAATTTTTACCGTAAAAGGACACCCTGTTGAGCGGCACATCCCGTCAAGTCAAGTATGGGAGTAACCCCCCGGGGGACATAGTATTTCGCTCCCTGTGGCATCGTCTTTGTAGTATTGTAACGTTGTTTGTAGGTAATGTAATTAGTATGTAATATGTCTGTACAATTTTTAATTGAATACAAAAAAAGCATAGTATTCTTTTCAATTTTATACTGCTTTTCAACCCGTAGATGATATATCAAACCTATTAGCTTCGAGGAGGGACTCCCCACTAGTACACGTTTTTTTTATAAGAAACTGGTTTATAAGAAACTAGTACTAAGATGGCCAAAATTTTAAGAAACTCTAGTACTATGTCTGAGAAGTACTAAGAAACCTAGTTAAAAGCATGAATTTTATAGCAAATAGATCGTTGAACCTTTATCATTGGGCAATATTATCTAACCATTTGTGTTTTCAACATAACAGAACACTGTTTATTCCTATATGGACCTATATGATGTTTTAGATATCAAGAAACATATCTGCAGCAGTGTTAGCGACCACATTGACCATTCATGCATTCAAAAAATAAGAAACCAATTAAGAAACTTTTAGTACTAAAATGGACGAAATTTCATGTTAAATTAAGAAACTTTTACTTTAGTACTATGGCCTGATCCTAGTTTCTTATAAAAAAAACGTGTAAGTGACGGTGGGACCAACTTTTACAACTAAAAGAAACGGAAATTTCATGTGAAATCAAAGAAATTTATTACTTCGTTTTGGTTGATCCCAAGTTTCTTAAGCATGTCTCTTGCACTGCACTGGCAGGATCCAAAAAAACAAGAAACAAATTGCGATACACGTTTTTTTATAAGAAACTGGTCTGCAAGAATCTTGTACCAAGATGGCCAAAATTCTAAGAAATTCTAGAACTGTGCCCCTGATGGGTTAATTCCGTACATATGGGTCTGTTTTTTTTATGAATGAATATTCGGTTCAAAATTATTTTACCTGTTTTGGAGCTCCATATTGCCATATTAAACTCAAGTGTAACCAGGTTGACGTGTTTGGTCGTGTTGCGTCACTTGGCTGTTTTCATGTCACGTTTTGGTCGCAAAACGGCACATTGTAGCTGCGTGGCACCCTCCTCCGTCTGACCTGTTTGGAGCCTCGTCTTCGCAAACAAGTTAAATTTCAATTTCAAGATGTCTGCTTGCAGGGAAAGTTGATGAAGAGAAATCAATGAAGCCAAATGCCATCTGTAGCACTCATAGTCCTCAGATTGGAAGTTGAAGATGGTTTTCTTGAACCTAAATCACTCGATTTTGTCGCAGGTAAGTATCGAGATTCTACCACAAGAAACCACATTCACAACCAACGGCAACCAGATCCTCTTGGACTTGGTTCACCTATAATAATATAACTGTATAAGTCCGGTCCAAGAAACTGTCCAAGAAATAGAAATGGTATCCAAGCTGACTGGCTGACAAGCATCACGTGACAAAGATGGACCCTTGATTTACGTCAAGATAAGGGAATTTTTGCTACTATTAGCCTTTTGCAGGATATACTCCTTTTAGTCTTAAATCTCCAGTCTGCATTCCTTGTACCAGGTTGGAAAACTTGCATTCACTCGCAGCTATGAAACTCTGTCATACTAAGGCTCTCGCTTTTGAGAGCAAAAGATATGTTGTTGATTTTGCAACTCTCACATCTTTTTAAAGTCTACTCATAGATAGCTCGCACCTTCAAATTTATTTCACTCGCTATACCTATGCTAAATCATGCATGTTTTCCAGTATGGTCCTTGTGCATGGATTGGGAAGATCTTCCGTGCCACATTGCTTTGACTGCTTCCAGCCGCACCCATGCCATAACTCTGTAAAAGCACCACCTGTGGCAGTTTGTTTCTACAATTCACAAAAACCCCAAACCTTCAGATCCTCCAGAATTCATTTTAGAATTAGCTTCCCCATGCCAAAATCAAAGAATGCAAACTGGGTCTATTTTACCATGGTTGCAGGGGTGATTGATTGATTGACACAATTTCTTTGTTCTCTGATGGGGTTACTGACAAGTGAACTATGAAAAATGTAAATTCTCCATGTGTCCACCCAGCCCATAGCACAACAAATTATCAATGCATAAAGTTTTGTGTGCAATTGCAAGATAAAGATTGAGAGCAATGGATTGTTCAAGACACTGAGGTAAAATGCCAGTTAAAATACAGCTGTACAACAACAGAATGAGCAAATTACATTGTGTGATAATGATCCATGTTTCCCAGCCATACAATTTATTAATCAAGATCTTTTTCAATTTTAGAGAAGTACTTTGATGCATTGCAAGCAAATGATGGTAATAGAACAATAGACCCAACAGAAGCAGAAGACAAGAAAACATTTTTATCAGATGATAAACATTTGGAGAAACAAGTTCACAGAGTAAACAGAATAGTCTCAAATTTCACAATTGAAACATACATGGAGGAAGGTACGATTCCAATGAAATTGTATTAACATTGATAAAAAGGAACTATTGAAGCCAGTGCATGCTGATAGAAAATAATATGAGTAGTAAATTTGGTGCTATCGATCCATGTTAAAAACAAACCAATATAATGTAAAAATGAGCTTAGCCTAGTTTTTAGTTTTTTGTTAGTGAATCAGGTAGTGAAAGATTTGATTTTGTGAAAACCAATTAGAAAAAACATATTTACAGTAGTGTTGCTAGGAATGGTTATAATGCAGTAACAGTGCTGCAGGCCATGGAAAGTGGCCATTGGTTATTTTTGCTTCATCAAAGTCATGAAGTTGATTTAAACCAACATTATTCCTTTTCAAAGACTTCCTTGCAAATATCCATTTTTGCCTCTTGGCCATTAATTATTCCCAGTTGTGGTAAAAATGTAACGATTAGGTCCATTTATTGCTAAAATTCTAGTTATAAGGTTAAATACTGAGGTAAAATCCTCTACCCTGGTGAAAATGCTTATGGGATCCTACAGGAATAAGAGGCAACCATTAATTTTGACTTTCTTGCTCCATAAATCAGCAACTACATGTCAGATTTACCCAAACTTATTGCCGGACTCTAAGTTGAAGTCTCTTCCATGCGTAAGTCTGAAAAACAGGTAAATTAGATTCATGGCTCCTTCACAGTAGCTGTTCAAAAGCACACATGTTTTTGGCACACCCTGTGTATTGCTCATATCAATGCAAATTTAGAAAAATTCTATTTGCTTTTAGAAGAACTTTATATACTAGATGTGAATTTTGTTCTGGAACACAAAGTTATTCATTTTTTTTAATTTTCTTCAGATACTACTATTGAGAGCAATGATAGCACAATGGAAGAAGACCATTCAGCAACCGCAAAACCAGCACTAAAGGAAGAGTCTCTTGGCGTACCTGTAATGAGTAGCATGAAACGATCAAGGACATCCCCAATTCCTTTCTTTTCTGGTAATCCAATGGTGGAGCACACATCAGGAATTCTGCATCTTTACAAAGACAAGTAAAATCTTTCAATTCCCTCTTTGAATCCTTTATTAGGCCCTTCAACTTACAATCACAATTCACAATGTGAAACTGTTTGTTTTGACAGATTTCCAACAATCTTGCACCCCTGCTACAAGAACCCTTTTACTTTTGTGAAAGATCTGTTGATAAGTCATTTTTGATCTGTTAAGATTCTGTTTGGAAAAAGTGAAATCTTCTTGGTTACAGAAATTTCATATGAAAACGTCTTTTGAAAAGATAAGTCAAGAGTTTCAGGTCTAGGGAAGAAAATATCAACTGTTACCTTATTTCAGGATCTCTTGCAGGGAGCCATCATGGATGCTCAAAGTCATGACTTTTTGCTCATCCAGGCACAGGCTCTGCTTTGCCCCACTCAGTTTGTTCAAAAGTTGATAACACAGTACTTAGGTTTCAAGAAATTATTAGAAGCATTTTCAGTTAATTTTCAAATAATCTTTTTTTGCAGAAAATAATCTTTCTTGATCAGATTCTTATTCTGTGTTAATTTTTGTTGCAGTCAGATGACCCCATTGGATGAAGACGTTGCAAGGAGTGAAATGATCTGCATGATGTCCGTACCTGCCAAATTGACTTGCATTGATTTGCAGCAGTTTACACAACCAATCAAGTAGGTTCAGTCAGACATTTTCAAGTGCCATATGTATTTCTCTCACCTCATAAAAATTCTTTGGCCAAAGGAGTAGCAATGTGAGTGTAATATGATTAGATGGATTTGTGTAATCTGGCAAATGAAACCAATGCAAGTTCTTCATTTCAGGGACTCAATACAACATATGCAGATCATTAGAGACAATTCTCCCAACCAATACATGGTTCTTCTAAAATTCAAAGACCAGGTTTGTGCCTGTACACATTCAAAGCAATGTCTTGAATTCTCCATTTTAAACTTCCCATTGTAAGCTAACACATCATTTTATCTTTGGGCAGATTCCCTTTGGATCTGTTAGTGATACAGCAAAAACCCTAAAGCTTGCATATAAGAACCTTCTTCAAATATGAAATTCTGAAACTACAGCCTGAAGTCTTCAATATTTACCTGTTTATTGAATAACCTTTTCTCCCTAGTTTTTCATGAGTTTATTGCCCTAGATGGGAGTTATTTCTGAGTTATGATTAGCCTTATTGTTATTTCACTTTCCGCCTTTTCGCCAAATTCTTTCATAAAGTATCACTTCCTAAGCATTATCTATATTTTTCTCTCTAGCGAAGTGCTGATGGCTTTTACAAAGATTTTAATGGAAAACCGTACAATATGCTTGAACCAGAGGTAAAACTATTGCTCTTTATCATTGCATTTTACGGTATGGAAGGCAAACATCAAATACCGTCGCCTATTGACATATGGTAGACGTTGGGAGTTTTAGACAGCTCATCGGGCCGTTTTTTGAATTTTTTAGATTCTTTTCATAGTGTGTCCATGGGTGAAAGGAACCATAATGCTTTTAAAGGACAAGTCCGGGGTTTATAAGATTTGTGTCAAAAAGCAACCTTACCAACTGCTGAACACCAATTGAGACTTCTTTCCGAGTTTCGGGATCTCTACCGGCTGTAACTTCGCATAATTTTATTCGTAAGTTAGGCCAAAATGTCGTCGCCATTTTGTATGATTGCGCGATAAGGAGGTTAGCCTCGGTTTACTAGCCTCGGTTTAGAGGCAAAATTGTGACATCGGAAAATCTTCAAAGTTCTTTTGCGGGAAAACATCTTGTACGCAAGTGGGACGAAAATGCCGAAGTGTAAGGGAAGACTCACAAATCGATTTTGGTACGCCAAACGTCAATCTGACGTATGGGGGAGAGGGGGTTTCAACCCATGACGTTTAGAAATAGATCGAAAATTCCATGAAAATCGAGGCCTAAGCTAAAACTATTACCTGTTCTATCTCTTCATTTTTACCACATTCTAATCATAGCTGTTCAATACCAGGAATTATGTCTGACCCCAGTAAATTAGAACTTCTTGACGAGAAAAAAGGCAAAGTAACAGGTAATATATATCAGTTATATAATCACAAACTATTCTTGAAGACTTGACTCAAAGAGCAACAGCAATTGCTACTTGAAAACTGAAAGAAAACTAAGTCATGAGTCACGCTGTGAACCTAGCATTCAAGTAGGCCTAGGCTATGTCCTTATTCTGAAGAAGAAACTGATACAAGTCAAAGCCGTAAAAAACTTATTTATCGAAAATTCGGAGAAAAGTTGACCTGACGTTTAGGAGAGGGGGGGAGGGGGTTGAATTCCAAACGTCAGATTGACGTTTGGCGTACCAAAATCAATTTGTGAGTCTTCCCTAAAGGATGTAAAAATGCAACTGGCAGGAAACTTTTTTCAGGTCGAAAGTGAAGTGTGCGAAATGATGTCATGAATTATGACGTCATTTCGCACATCTCGCAGATTGAAACACGCAATTTCGCAGAGAAAAGGGAGAAAACGTTGGAGAAAAGTACTAAACACCAATCACAACGACGTAATCTTTCATTTTATCGACAATTATACCAACCCCGGACTTGCCCTTTAATAAATTATGCGAAAATCATACGCATGTCTTTATCATTGCGTCTTTCTGCCTTTCTTTGCTTTCCTTCACAGCCATGCATCAGCTCATCTCGTTGATTCAAGTTTGCAATGGCCTAATTTTAGTTTCTCTGTAAAAGCGAGGCAGTCATGAGAAGCTGAAATTAGGTCATTGCAAGTCTGAATCAACGAGTGCAGCTGAGGTACGGTTGCAGAGAAAAGCTAGGAAAGGCGGAAAGAAGCAACGATAAAGCACAGGTATGATTTGCATACACATTTGTTAACGAATAAACATTTTGTTTCCTTTCACCCATGGTGTACCTTGCAGCATATCAGACCTATTAAATCTTATGATCTTATGAATACATAAATTACTCTGCATAAAGTACATAGCCTAGAGCTTGAAATCTATTAAATTTTAATTTTAGATTGCGCGGTTAGTTTATGTTGCAAAGATGGAATCTGTGAAGTCTGCAGAGGTATCTTTCTCTCTTTTCTTGCAATCCATAGGTGACCCAATAAAAATTGAAATATTCCGAAATCACCAAAAATTGGTCATTTTACCAGTCACAAAAATTCCTTTGTAAACTTTTGTATCAAGGATCGAATTAGTTTCTGAAATTATTTATCTTTTACTCATTAGGAACAGATACACTAAAATCGTTGTTTGAAGAATCGTCTTTTTAGCTGTATAGTTCTACAAAATCATAAATGTTCACGAAAATGCCATAGTTTGCGATTCCGTATGACGTTTTTAGCCCTAGATGATAAAAGAGCTTTATTACTTGTCAAAGAGAACAGAAACTCATACAAGTGTATTATTTTTTCTAGGGTGGTTACCTTCCTGTCTCAGGCCTCACAGAACTCCCTACTTGTCCAGTCTGTCTTGAAAGAATGGTATGTCCTTCCTTCCCAGGCCTGGCAGCCTTCAAGAATGGGTGTTGGGACGTGAGGCTTCCCAGTTTTGGGTTCATTATGAGAATTCCTATTTTTGAAAGTTGAATTTATCTTCCTACATTGCCCATTTTTGGGTACAAAATTGGCATTGTAGCTACGACGTATTGGCAGTATTTCGTTGTTAAGAGTCCATCAAGTCTTCCAAGTCTTGGGTCGAATTTTTTTAGTTTCCTATTTTGGGGGTAAGTTCTGGGTTTCTAGCCCCATTCTTGGATATCAATCCGCTAATCACCTCCCCACGTCCCTGCCCCATTCTTGGGTTCTGCCAGGCCCAGGCCTTCCGTGTACTTCCATCATATCACTACGTATGTTGTGTCATACGTAAGCTGGCCAGTTTGTAAGATCTGTCACCTTCTAGAAAAGACCCTGAAGAAAGGAAGTTTTTTTATGAAGAAAGGAAGTTTTTGATTCGTACTTCTGAAAGTAGTAGACTTGATAGGTTTGAAATTTGTGTTACATTGACCCTGAAATTCTCAAAACGATTGGTTTGGTAGGTTTGGAAGACTTTCCAAACTTTTGCTCCTAAAGACAGAGGATCTGGAGACTTTCCAGAGAGAGTATCGTTTACATTTACAGACGCTGGTGGTAAATGTGGGGGCTACTGTTTCAATATTTTGATATTTGGTTGGAAAATGTATTTCCGTCTGGGGAAAGTCTGCTTACTTCAGAATTTGTTAGTTTTTTAATTGCCAGTCAAATACACGTTCACTACTGTGTCTGTAACTAGGGGCGTGGGTGTTTCCCTTCTCTCCTATAGGCCGTTGTAGCCCTTCTCTAATTTTACTGCTCGAATAGTAATGTAGGGTCGCACTTTTACTTCATGCACAGAAAATTTGTATTTATTAGATGTTGTCATGTATGAAGATCGATTGTGTTTTGATATTAATTAGGAGCTACTTTAGACATTTTATTATCTTTTCCAGGATGAATCAGTTGAAGGCATTTTGACTATTCTCTGTAACCATTCGTTTCATGGTGACTGCTTAGTTCAATGGTCAGATTCAAGGTATTGTTGCATAATTTTAACTACCACAATGGTCAGTCCACAATTTTCTTATTTATTGTCAGTATTACATAAGGTAGCCTTCTTTTATAAGTTTTCTGTTGAGGAAAGAGTTTTGCAAAAAATGTAAGAATCATGCTATCGAAGATGAAATTCACTTTCTCTGTGAATGTCCCGTGTATGACGATTTAAGAAAGCTGGATGTCAACTTTTTGATATTAGATATCCCCCGGCTGATAATATTAGACCGATGACTGTGCAGAAAATGCAAGAGTTTCAGGAATAAATCGAAAAGAAGCATTTCAGGGACGTAAAATTAAAATGGTTATGCCACAGCCTGCATCCTTTATTATGATTATTGATTCGCTGTTATTGTTCATGTGACTGCTAGATTTTTTGTTTTTGTTTCTTTTATCTAATTGCATCGTTAGCTGCATAATGTTACAAAAGAATCAGCAAGCTGCGAGATCTTCCTTGCTCTCTCTCTCTCTCTGTCTGTTTGTGGAAGCATCGCATAACTATTTTTATCAACACAATAAGGAAAACATCAGAGGCGGTATCATCAAAGCCATCTTTATTGTCTCTATTCTATGGCATGAATGCATGTTTGTTTGACTTCGTTTTGGTCTTCAGACAGTTGGCGGGGAAAGTCATTTTGCGACGCAATGCCAACAAAACTGAACTGACTGCAAGGAGGAGGGGCTGCGAGACAGGGGAGGGGGCATACTTATAGATAGATAGAGGTCCAGGACAGGCAGTTAAATTGAGCAGAAGCCTTTTATTGTGAAAATGAATTATCAGAACTTTTCAGCCAAATTGGAAAATATCGTATCTCCAATGTACGAAAGACAAAAAAATGCGGTGAATAAAATGACGTATTTGTTTTTTTTGTGGAAGGAGGGGGCTGGTGAAGGAAGTGCTATGGATTTGTAAAGGACATTGCTTTCCAAGGGAAAGAATTTATTTTGATTTTGCATTAGGGAAAAATCTATTGATTTTGATTAGTATCTCATGAATTTGAATTTCAAAATTTGTATTATTGTCTTTATCGTACTTGATGTAGGGCCGACTTTTAAATGAAATCTTGTTTGATGTAAAAGTGATATTCAAGTGTTATATCCATCCATTGATATTCATCTGTTTCTTGCTTTGTATCCTCAGCTGTCCAGTATGCAGGTACAGTCAGACCCCGAAACCAGTTGCAGATCAAAGATGTTTTCAGTGTGATTCGACTGAGGTGATTTCTTTTTCTTATTTAAATCATATAATTACATCAATGTCACTTTGATATCAAAGACAGATGAAACTGGAAACATTAATTTACTTTCAATGGTATATATGCTCCTGTAAGCAGGTTTCCCAAAAGAAAGAACTCCCGTTTCAAGAATCCCCAATTTTTTTTGTTTTTTTAGATAGATATATTCCATTTTAAAAATTTACATTTAACAGGTTATCAAATACACTAATTAAGCTACTTTACAATACTACTACCACGATACCAAGAGGAGAAAAATACTATGACAACCCCAAGGCCTTAAAAATGCATTCAAATGAACCAGACAGAACTATTATGAAAAATATAAATAACAAAAAGAAAAAACAAAGAGATGTTGCAAATAATGGGTGATTAGTTATTTGCGTGGCTTGTAACGGAGTTTGAAATGAGCTCAATCTAAACCACCAGTTGCCTGGATAAATTGAAATGTTACCTCGAGTATATTCCTGTTAACATTATTAGGGAGGTTTTCGTCACCATACAGTAAGAGCTGCGTTAGAACTTCATGTTGAAAGATTAGCATATCCTAGTGGTCGTAATAATGGAAGAATTCCAGCTAGAAAGTTTCATCGTTGAAAAATCCCCAAATGTCAACTATGAAATCTATTGTAAAATTTGTCACTATTTTCTGCAACACATTGCTTTCTAGACTTGTAGCGACGAGTCCCTCGTATCCCTGCGGTAAACCTTGCTCACTCATAATGAAACAGTAGAAAAGCAGGCCCTATTTTCTTCAATTATCAATGGAATTGTGATGGAATCACGGCTTCGAATCTCAATCCCGTGTGAGTGTTTTCAATTCTTCAATCGACTCGAAAATTCTATCACATTTACACCGTAACAATAGTAATTCACAAATCTCGCAATCTGATTGGTACTGTAGGAATCGCAAAGTTTGCGCCTAAGTAGGGCCAGGTTTTTCAGAGTAATATTATGAGTCTCTGTTGACTGAAGCGCCGTCATCAAGTCAAAAAGCACAGGGAAACAAGAGGCTCACCGTCATAAGTCTAATTGCTTTCCCCATGTAACTGTCTTCTTACATCCCAGAGTCTATGGATCTGTCTCATATGTGGGCACATCGGATGTGGAAGATACAAAGATCAACATGCGTACCAGTATGTAGCCCTTATTTTCTCTTTCGCGTACAACTGTAGTGATGGTAAATGTATGTTATTCCATGGCTGAAAGGAAACAAAATCTTCATTCTTTAATATAAAATGTATACGCATTTTTCTCGTTTTCCCGCCGTTGAATCACAAAAGCGGGAGCGAGGACAGCCTCGCTTATACAGAGAAACTGAAATAAGGTCATTGCAACCTTGAATCAACAAGTTGAAGTGAGGTAAAGCTGCAAAGGAAAGCAAGGAAAGGCAGAAAGAAACAACGATAAAGACAGGTGTGATTTTCGTATAAACTTTATTAAAGAACAAACATCTTGTTTCCTTTAACCCATGGTTATTCATTGGAATCAGTTAGGCATAGTAAGATCTTGTAAAATTTAAGCAATTTGATTCGAATATTATTTGGCACGACGTTTCGAGCATAGCCCCCTCATCAAGGCCCGTACAGAATAATTTGTAACAGTTCTTGTTAGCCCGTTCTGTGTACAGTTGCACTACACGCAACCAGAAGAATTTTTTGATCATTGGAATCAGTGACAGGGTCGAAGAATAGCACTTATTTTCAACCATTCTGTTTTAGGCACTATCAGCAAACAAGCCATACATTTTCAATGCAGCTCGAAAATCAACGAGTGTGGGATTATACTGGAGGTAGTTAGCGAGATTATGAATTTTTTCTAGTCATGACGTTTAACTGCGTTGGGTAAACTCATTTAGTTGGCCGTATTTATCTTTCCAAGTAGGCTCCGTAGTTTCCCTTAAGCCCAGTATTCGAAATTCGAACTCGACAGTACCTGCTGAATTCGACAAAATTTATGAGGGAAATCTGAATCATCCCCCGTTAATCTGCTCAGTCAAGCTCGCACTTGCAAAACAAAAGCCACAAAAAAATTGAAGCCCTTTCTTGTTGAAAACTTTGTGAAAATTAGGCATTATCCACAACTATTTTCCTACATATAATGTCAGAAAAATATACTTAGACACAATTCTTTTACCACGGCAGTAATATTTTATCCAGCAAAAATAACGCGGAAATTTGGACATCGCCATCTTATTTTTGACTTTCCGATCTTTTTTCGACTGTCCGATCTTTTTTCGACTGTCCAGTCTTTTTCGACTTTTTACGCTTTCAATAAGCTGTTTCAGGCCATTTTACCAAGACAAATTAGGAATTTTTTCATCTTTACACAATAACCAGCAGGCGAATATTCTGGTTTAACTTGCGGTAAACTTTTTCCAACGGTCATGATAAAAGACTTGCGAAGCTCGTATGCACAACTTCGCCTTATGCCAGAGCAATTGACAATTGATAATATTTTTATTCTGGCGTTGTACGCAGGGTAGCTCACGTTGTATCAATCTCAACGAGATTTGGGGATCTGCGCCCTGTAATAGTTTTCTTTAGCTTTGCCCCTGTGCAAGGGGACTTTTATTACCGCTCAGTAGTTGCAGTATCTGCGTTGATGTCGTTCTTGACTTCATTTTCTTGATTTGCAGACAATTACGTGCACCGACTCGTTCAGAGCAAGAGTGATGGAAAGCTCGTTGCAGTGGATGGAGAACATGAGGTAACTTTGCCTGTTGTATGGAGGCCTTTAAGTTCAAGCATTGTGCACTTGCAAGAAGCAAGAGCAGATTTCGTATGACAAGACGAAGGATAGAAGTGTCATGAAGACAAAATGTCCTATCATGTCCTTTCTTTATATATTCAAGTAAATCGAAATACATTGAACAGATAAACATAAGACACGATGTGCCATTCTAAAGCCCGTTTTAAAAGTGGTGCCGCGCCGTGCCGAACCGAGTGAATTTCGATCAATTTTGCCTGGTTCGGCACGGCGCGACTCTTATAAAACTAACCTGACACTTGGTTCGACTGAGTCGAACCATACGCCAAAGGCCTCTCGACAGGGTCGACCCAGTGCGACTTATAAAGCCAATTTCAGTCGAACCACATCGAATTGCGCGGCAAAAGTTTTGTTCTTATGAAACAGAAGAGGCGCTCTAAGTCGAACCTCAGTCGAACTCAAATTTCTATGGTTCGGCGCGGCGCGGCACGACATATAAAACGGGCCTAAGTGGAAATGGAAACATGGTCATCGAGCTCCCACTATCATAAGAACTTAGAATAGATACTCAATAACTAAAATAGTTTATCAACATAAAATTACCATTAAAAACACAGCATTGCGAAGGAGTAGGTGCTGCGTGCTGCTATTTACTCAAAAATTTAAGGAAACTCCGCCCTCCACCCCGACGAGCACGGGAAACTGCCCCCAGGGATTACAATTTTGGTTTTGTGTAAAATGTCGTTAGGATTGTGAGCAATTAACTCTTCAAAGAATACGACTACGCACCCGAAAAGCGACACAAAGTGTTATATCGTGTCCTTGACACCATTCCAGATAACAAATCCGCGATAATGCTTTGTTATAATGATTTAGAACCGTGCATAACTTCGCATTCTAATGTTGAAACCTGTTTTCTAACTTTGCAGGTCATATTTTCTTTTCAAGGTGATCGACGATGAAAAACTGGACTCCTTGAATTTGGAGGTAAGCCCTAGTGCAGTTCAGGTTATCAACCCTTCTGCATCACTACCATTGCCTTCTTCCCTATTACAATTGTTTATTAAGCTATCTTCATCTTATCCTCGAGTCGAGTATTATTACAAGCCTCGTTTTACTGCTGAGCTGCGAGACTATAGAGTTTGATCAGCAGCATTGGTCACAGTTAATGTCCACTGCAGATGTGGAAGCCTCAAGGAAGCGAGATGTGAATCGTCCAAAATGTTACCATTTCTTTAGCCGACTTGTAGACCCGTTATTCAAAAGTAGAAAGGGTGTACGAAACAATGAGCAAAGTTTGCTACAGTGAGTTCCAGATTTCTCGAACTTAATTGATGCAGCCTTTGTTGAGACGTGTTTCACACATTATTTGAATAACGGATTAGGATAATTAAAGATGATTACTCGAGTGGCCGCAAGCTTTCACTTTTTGTTTCGTAGACCCTCTCTTTTTTTGAATAGTGGGTCTACTCGTAGGCTACCATTTATTTGACAAGACAAGAATATAGACAACAGCCATACTAGTCAGGTTGTTTCGTTTATTTTACATAAATTTCTCTATGACTAGATGGCAGAAGCACAATGCCGATGGTAGAGACTCAATGTCCGTACTTTTTGAGAATCAAGATGGCCCAGTGGCTTTATCATTGCACTACACATGACTTAATATTAAGATTCTTCTGATAAGATTTCCTCGGAGGTGTCCCTATTATTAAACAACTAAATTTCATATGTAGTTCGCTGCTAATAATTTGATGCAGTCTATTTACTACATGTTTGCTATATTTCTTTTCAGTATACATATCTTCTAACGAGCCAGCTAGAATCACAGCGACTCTATTTCGAAGAAAAGATGACCTTTTTAGAGAAAGATGCCATGGAAAGGGTAAGTTGATAATACCCACAACAATAATTTTTAAGTATTTTAAGTATCTGTATTTATTGTAATATAATTATATGTATGTGTAGCGTTTTGTAGTTGTCAGTCTTGTTGCATCTTTATGTTAAAGGCCATGGGGTTGTCATTGTCCCTTGCTCCTCTTGGCATCGTCCCTGTAGTGTTGCATAGTTAATCTAATAGTATAGTAGAACGTCGCCTTGTTATTGTAACATTTTATATGGATAAGAAAAAATTTTTTAGATGAGCAAGCTGTCACAGCACGGATGGAGGAGCAAGACTTTAGCATATAGTCGGTTACATTGGTCAGAATTACACCAGGTTGCTTGAACAAAAATTTCAGTGAGAAAAACGGTAGACAGCTTCCCCCAGGGATCAGTATTCTCTTTGGAGCAACGGGGTACCTAACCTCACGGTGATCTGCCTGTCAGTTTTCAAAACGCTACCCACTTCAATCTGTAAGAATTTTACATGATACTCTTTTTGATAAGGATTTTTGTCGGAAAAGGGCCCATTCTTGCTTACTTGTGTCACTTTCACCCAAAAAGAACCCGTGAGTAGTAATGTCAAGTGTGTTATGTTCCTTCCCCCCCCCTCGGGGGAGCGCTATTGTCGCTTATGAGGAGGAGACTTGGATTTAGAGGGAGAGTGCTAGGAAGTGGTCACTGCTTTGTAGTGATTTTCAAAAGTTTGATATTTGAAATTCAGATAACCTTTTGAAAAGAAGTTGCAACTGTTTTAATAACATTGTCTGTGGTTGACAAAACGTCTTTATTGATTTTAATTTCAGGTTATGATAGTCGAAGAGCGAATGCAGAAGATCTTAGATGATTATGAGAAATTAGAGCAAAGAGTTCAACATTCTGAAAAAGAAAAGAAAACCTTGGATAAAAAATACACACAGGTATATTTAAGGAAGTGTTTCCAGAAGGTATTTGGGGTCATTAAGAATGAAATATTTACAACAGTATCAAAGGCCGGGGATTTGTGAAAAAGTTAGTGGGGAAGAATCTTGACTTGTCCCAATCCGGAAAATACAACGCATCTCGCGAGACATTTTTATAGCAGTTTTATTGATAACTTAAGTTGACTTTGTGACATTCGTCGGTTCTTCCTTTCTTACCCTACCTGTGGGTTGCCCCTTGCCAGATCTCTTGTTTTTAAGCACTAAAACCATTTGTTGTTCTTTGTTATTTAAATCCTAAATCCAAGAATGTTGTATTAGGACCTACTTGAGTATTAAAGGTTCATTCCCATATTTACTGTATATACTGTAGATTTTCAATATGTTTAAATCAGAGATTGAAATTTTCTCCAGGTTGTTGCTAAAGTTGGAAATTTGGTTCGCGAGTTAAAAGAAGAAAAAGAGGTTTGCGTTGCTTATATATTCAATGTTGCATAATTTCAAATCAAATTCTCTTCTCACCCAGTCCGTTTGATGTCACACAAATGCTTTGAAAACTGCTGTGATCCTGAAAGTGAAGGGTTTGTGTAATGCCTCATTCAATTCAATAGTCTGATCATCCCCCCGGGCAGCCCGTGGGTCAACAAAAGTTCTTACACAAGGAGGGCGGGATGATTTTGTTGGCAAATGCCATGGCACTGAGAACATACCATGTTCACAGCAACTGCATAAGCAATAGCTCCTGCTATTGTAAAATGACATTCAAATGCCCCGGTGCCAGGGAAAGATGCCCGGGAACCGGGAAAAGTTTTTGAGCAAATGCCCGGGGATGTCCTTGGGAGATGGTCAATGTAGGAATAGACCTTTTAGCTATTCTGAAAAAGAACCTCAATCGAACGACCTTTGTTTACATTTTGAAGAATTTTCGAATGTGCACAATAGCGATAGAAGCCCTAACGCCACTCGATCGAACTTTGCGCATGAAAATGTATAAAAATATCGCTCGATCCAGACTCTTTTGTAGAATAGCTAAAAGGTCTATTGAATGAGACGTAATTCTTTAACTGCAGAAGATCGATCGCTTTTCAGGTACTTTTAATATATATCGTTCTTCATAGATGAATGCATGTTTATCGGAAAACCAGAAAATATGGAAGCAAAAATTTGAAGAAACATCGGAAATTATGAAACATCTCGAAGTAACAAAAAATCAAGTAAGAACGTGAAATGTTTTCGTGATTTATCTTGATGTAACTTTCCTGATCTTTCATGCAAAAGAGTTAGAAGTATTCCTAAGAATTTTTTGTCATCACAAAAGGGAAAAACCCTAAAAACCTTAAGAGATTCTCAATCTTCTTTTGAAAAGCACTAATGAACTCTCAAAAACTAGACTAAACCTTGTTATGACAAAAGCGGGCAACAAGGTCATTTCGTACCCTTCACCGCTTTTCTCGCCAATTTTGTTTACCCAATAATTTCTTCGGGATTTACAAGAAAATCCTGTTACTGTCTTTGTGATTGCATTGTGATGTACAATGAAATGTAAAGCCGGAGATCATTCTTGGACAGACCGAGCTTAAAAGAATTTGTATTTTGATGTACCAGGTCTGTCAAAAAAGAGATCAAACGTTTGGCTTGCTGTGCAATAAAGAATGCATGGTTGCTTTTAAAATCTCAACTTATCAGTCAAAGGCTAACTTAGGTGCAAAAACTTTGTTTTGTAAAATCACTGATCTTTTGGACCCAGAATTAAGGAAATTGCTGGTAGAGGGTTTGTGTAGTACGAGAATTCCATGTTCGTCTCTCATCCATGATTTACTGGCCGTTGACATTTAAATTCTGTTTCTAAAACTGATGTCAATAGCAAGTAAATTATGAACCAAACTGAAATTTGGAATTCTCGTTCCTTTACAAACCCGTTACCAGCTTTTACTAATTTCTAGATCTAAAAGATGTGTAATTTTGCCAAACAAAATGTTCACATCTAAGTTAGCCTTTGACTGATAGAATAGCATTTTGCTTCGAATATTTTTTTGTACAGGATGAGTCAATGAAAAGGCCCGATGTTTGACAAAATACTGCTTCCTGAATATCAAACCAGTGGTATTGAAAATTGTCTCGTTTTATTCCCGATTTGTCCGATTAGCTTCAATAATTTACCCAGCTTTAATCGGCCATTCCTACTCGACAAAATAGGAGATTTCTGTAGAAAGCCCCTTTCGAAAACCTGCAAAAACGAGTGAAAACAACAAGCAAGATTTCTCTTCGTTCTTCTCCCTAGCAATTATGGCACTTGGATGTGTTCATGCATTCTGTCCTCTTGGGGGGAATGGAATCCCCCGTGAATAAGTTCATACTAAGGAGATGACTTTTTCAATCCCCCAAGAGAACAGCACGTGCTAAAGCGTCATGAATTCATCCCTTTGAAGGAATCTTGTCAGGAAAGCTTGCTCGAAAATTTAGCTCGTTTTTTTCGAAGGAACTTTTTCAGAAAATGCCCTATAGAATCTGAATGGAATGACCGATTTTAGCCAAAGTAATCCTAAAAATAATTGACCATGTTAGCTATTCAATCAGAGATTGCACAATATCATTGCTTATATACTCAGAGATTAGTATCCTTTCAAACACCGGGCCTTTTTTGACTCTCCCTGGTATACGTTTCAGGTTCTGATTGATATTGTTTTGAAAACAGGAAATTGCCGATTTGAATGAGCAGCTACAAGACTTAATGAGACATTTGTCCATTCAATCTGCAGTAGCGACTGCTTCAGATGACACTCAAAAGGTAATATACCGGGTGAACCAGAAAAAAGTTCCCACTTTTGAAAATTCATGGCACCCAGAATACTTCACAGATTTGAATGATTCAAGTTTTAGTTGAAAGCCGAAAGATCAAAGTATTTTTGTGATTTTTTCACTGTCTTACCAGCACTAAAAGTATCGGTAAATTTAACTTTCCAAAAATTTCATGGTTGCAACATGACTGGCGTGAAACGTTGACTAAATAAGAAAGGATTCCTCGCGCAGATTAGGGACCTTTAGCAGCCAGGACGGCAATGCCAGCCAGAACGTCATCTTGTATGATACAAACTGAGCACAGTTTTCCACGTTACCTTCACATGTTCTAAATATAGATAAGACGAGACAAAATTTCCTTCTTCACCTAAATACTTTGGAGCAATTCTTTTTCCTTGATGATTAATATTTAGAACGACTGAGTTTCACTTTGAAGATCCAGATCTGAAGAACAGCATGTTAGAAATAGGATTTCCAAGTTGTGCAATTGAAAAGGACAACTTCACAGACTCTCAAGGGAAGCAAATTCGAACGGAAAACAAAGAGTCTTTTCAAGCCGTAGTTCGGAAACAAAGGGCACATTTGTGTGGTCGTTGCAGTCGCCGTCCTAGTTGCTAAAGGTCCCTATTAATAAAGAGAATACATGGGTGATAGATATCTACTACACATTTATTGCTATGGGACTTAAGATTTTTAGTACTTGTTTGAAAATTGATGTGGTGTAACTCTTTTGAGAGAGGTGAAACGCTCATTGCGTATTGTTTGTGCAAGGAGAGTCCTTACAATTTGATAAATGTTTTAGGCATTTTCATTCTAATAAATTGCAAATGATGGTCGGAAAAGGAAAAGAATATGGTTTTAAACGCTATACAAACTGGCTTGAATAGAAACGTTGTAATAGCTTTGATTTTTATTTCTTCTAGGAATTACAAGATGGACAGCTATTTGTTCAAGACAACCAAAGGACTTCAAGTAAGACCAAAGCTTCCCCGAGGGGCAAAGGGAGAGCTTCAAAAGAAAGGTAGTCTTTACTTTTTGTCAATTTGAACTTAGATTTACGAATTGATTGTAATTTAGAATTACATCTATCTCGAAATTTTCATCGCACAGGTTTACTTCGGCTAAGGAAAGTCTGAAAGAGCTCCATGATAGTATTCAATATTTATTTAGATTGTTAGCTGAAGTCAGCTGCCTGTATATTGCGGAGCCTGAATGGAGTCATGACGTATACCGCATGACTCCAAAAAAAGTGTCTCTCTGTACGAAAAATCATTGCAGCAGATTTATTTTCGAGTTTTATATTTTTTGGTAATTTCCAGTCAGTAGTCCCGTGATAACTTCGAAAGATTTGCAATATTGATTTGCAGAACAGGTGGAATATGGCACAAACCGCATGATCAAATGACTTCTCGAAATAATGGAAATGCAACATGTCAACTTAGTTGTTTGCAGTACTCCTTTTGTAAGAGCAATAAATAAGATATTAATTACAGTTTCCATGTCAGTTTCAGTTTATCACTTGATCAGTTATGCTAATTCTCAGAAGGGTATGAAATGTATTTCAAAAGATCTGGAAAGGTTTATGATGCGTGTAGGACAATTTTGCTTGTGTTCTGCAATCTTAATCTTAAAGTTCTGCAAAAATTATTCAACTTCTTATTTGTTAGAGAACTCAATTTTCGATTGTTATACTAACAAAACTACTTCTGCTGCAATGGTTTTTCGAACAGAGGGACATTTTTAGAAACACCCCAGTATGAAGCCTAATCCGCATAGAGAATGTATTCAAAATCTTTAACAAGATGGTGTAACATCCTGCTTCCCGCGCATATTTCTATTACAAGAGTAGAATCATAGTTTTGTTGATAGGTAGAGATTTCCGTAGATGATTTCTTAGAAATTAAACCATATCTTTCATTTTCGACAATGATTTATATAAACGATGTCTGCACATTTGCATGTATGTATAACCATTTGAAATTTCGAAATTCCTAGGCCTTGCCACAATTGTATTCCAAAAACTATGTTTCCAAAAATCTTCAATGCCGAATCTATTACAGTTATGTTCGATTGTAGAGAGACTCTGCAGAGATGTCGAATCAAACGTTGCTCCTGATCGTGTGGCTCCTAAACCACTTAGAAATTGAATTGAATTACTCCCCTTGCTCACCATAGCAACAGCCAAAACTTGTTGATCACAATCAAATCCAAAATGGCTCCTTTGGGTAGATATATTTTGATATCGGAGATGTAGCTCTGCAAAATAACTTTGCAGGAAAAAAACTACTTCATATAAACGACTATATTTTCATAATTTACACACTCAAACCATGAGCCACAGGACACACAGATTTGGTGATCGGGCCTAAGCTACTCTCGCAGTAGTGATTACTTAGAACAACATAATTAATTCAGTTTGCAATCAATATCTAATGATGTAACTAAGGAATACTTACTCGTGTTCTTCTCTGTCATTTCCCTCCTTTCCTGTGAACGTTTGCAAAATGTGTTTTCGCTCCTCCGCATTCACCTTTTCAAAATTCGCAAGCGCGTATTTTTGAAAAGGTGAGTGCGGAGGAGCGAAAACACATTTTGCAAACGTTCACAGGAAAGGAGGAAAGTCGTCGTGTTCTGTCGTGGAAGGGGAAGCTAGCTCCGGTGCTGGCTGTATTTGGCAGTAATTGCAAGGTTATGAAATGACAGAGACGAACACGAGTGAGTATTCCTTAGTTACATCAATAGGTATTTATTGCAAACTGAATTAATCATGTTGTTCTAAGTAATCACTACTGCGAGAGTAGCTTAGGAGTCCTGTGGCTCATGCTCAAACTTTGACAATTATACTATTATTAACGTGATCATAATTTACAGATGCTGAGCAAAATGAATGCTTTAATTTTTTACATTGACATTTTAAGTAAAGTGGAAAGATGTTTGTAGATATGACCATAAACAGCAATATGAAATTCACCTAAAAACAGAAAAATATTCTCAGCATAAAATGAAAGCCATAGTGCATACCATACTGATTATATGACCGTAGTTATTGCTATTAAAAGGCTGCCGGACGCTCCTAACTATGAGCAGTCTCGGTTTGGTGTAGTAGCTTCGTTTTGAGTAGCGATTACTGGAATTCATCGTGATCAGTCTTAGCGCATACCGGATGAGTCAAAAAATGATGATGATGTTGTCTGGCTGCGGGTTCGACTTTATTTGAGAATTATTTGAGTCTTATCAACTGAAAAATCTCCAAAAAAAATATTAAAGAATTTGCACGTGATTTTAGAACGTTTTTAAGCTTTCCCTAAGGGTCTTGCGGGAGAAATTTCCTTGTAAGATCTGTACAAAGTGACCAATATCAGCCGGGAAAACAGTTTTGGATAGTTGAACATGCTGGCTATTCATTGAGACATTGCAAAATATTATTGCTGATATAATTTACAGAGCAGTTATCTTTCAAATGATTGATGTTTTCTCTGATTCACCCGCTTTACATGAAAACAACTCACCCAGAATGGATCTGCACCAAAATACTTATGTGTGATGGCGTACAAGGGGTATTCAAGAAGGCCAAACATGCCAGCAATAAAAATGCCAAGGCCATAAAGGGTCGCGAAACGCTCTGGTCGAAACCTATCAAATGAAGAGAAAAGAAACATTAGGATTCTGAAGACCCAGTTGTTAACGCAGGTGTCAAACCAGTGGTTCGTAATTCAGGCCATTCAGAAGAGGCGATGGTAGACCAAGAAAGTCCACATGTTTGAAAATTGCTTATGCAGATAGTTTGGATATTCCAAACTTTCCATAAAGATATTCCACAAAGTTTCGGTGATTCCCGGAAGTCTCGAGTATCTGGTTCCACTCGATCAGTTTCGGAATAAGAACAAAGGCAGTGGGCTTTCGGTTGATGAAAAGAATGCAAATTGCAAAAAATAAGTTGCTTGGATTGCTCAGGGATAAACTTCTTTTTCCAGGCTCAAAACTAATAGATATCTAAAATTCTGAATATTACGAAAGTGTTTGTTAAGCTCCTTTGTACATCTTGTTTTTGGAGAAGGGAGGATGAATCAATTTTTGAAGGGGTAAGTTGTAGCAGACATGATTGCTCGGCTTCTACTAAACCTTTGCTCGATAGCTGTTTGTGTGAATGAATGTCTAGTTGTTATCTTCAATTTGAGCATTTGTTCTCATTCCGGCTGTTAGCCGGGGCAAGTTTTTCGCACACAGATCTGCTTTTTTATTTCCGATTTACCAAGAATGCAATTGCTTCACCAATTAAAGACACCATTGGTTCTGTAACGAATGGACAAACCATGAGCGATAGGACACTCAATGTGTAGCAGTTTAAAATTTATATTTGTAGCGCGAGCCACCTTAACTTACTGTTGTTTGTGTTTTGAACTTATTTTTTACTTGGTTTATAACTACTTTTCACTGTTTCGTAATGTTGAAGCTTTAGAATAATTATCACTATAAAAACCTCACACGTGTAACTTTGATTCAGCTGAAGATGAGACAAGCTCGTCTCGAAACGTAAAAACATGTTTAAGTCAATGATATAACTAACAATACTTAACCAATTGGAATTGTCGATTCAATTATGATATTGTCTTCTCTGAAATGATCCTCAAAATGATGTTCGTCGTGGTCCTAATGTTACAATTTATAATAAAGCTGCGCTTCCCAACCACTGTTGAAGTTTTAGTAGTGAGCCACTTTAAATGAAGATGCACCTTAATCGTAGAGCTCTTTACGCTGGGTATCCTATCACTCATGGTCAAACATTGCCAAGGATGGTATAATAAAGGATCTACCGTTGCTTGAAAAAGATAAATTATTTCTCAAACAGTGTTACAACTAGCCCTGGTTTCAATAACTTTAGAGCCGTATTCTAAGCATATTATTTTAGAGTTTTACTTACGCTAGTGCAATAAATGATGCGTGTGAAGAATACAAGAATCCTCTGGCTGTCACATGAAACACAAAAGAGACGATCTGAAAAGGAAATATATGAAATAGCCAATTATGCATGCAGCCCCCAGAGTGCCGAAATATCCTCAGCCTGCCTCCGGGAAATTATACTTTCCGCAATTTTTAAAAGAAATAGGCAACTCCTTTAGTCTAAGACCACGTTTACAGTGCAGACCGTTTGACCGTATGACTCTTACGTTTTTCTGACTCTGTTAGTCCCAAGTAGTTGCAAAGTAGCAGTTGCAAACTTTCAAAAACGCTTACATACATAACAAAACTTACATAAGCAAAATATATTTAGTGTTGTTGGCGGATATTTTCGCGTCACATCCAATTCTTACGGCAGACATCAATTATGTTGTGTAAAGAGTGACTTTGACCTTTTCCCCACTTTTTGCGAATCTCTGGGGGCAAAACGCGCTGTCCCTTTAAATGAAATTTTAAGAAAAGCGTAAAACATCTGTCATTGAATTTTGTTGGTCACGAGGCTAAAGCATGGACTTACCAGCCCCCATCTCCACGGCGACAATGACAGCAATGACAGCATGAGACAAAAAATATTCGTCAAAAGGAACGGAACGACACTTTCTTCGATTCTTCTGACTCGTAACCCTGCCGACTTTTCAACGATTGGGCTGCTACTGTCCTCCAGTGCGTATTTCCTGCAACAATTTATTGAATTCCGGTCAAATAGAAGTCCAATGAAAGGCCCAACTATGATACCACAGAGCTGTGCATAGCCAAAATATGTGATGTAGCTGTTGACTGCAAAGAAAGAAACCCGTATTTTAGCTCTCCTTCGAACCTTGATAATGACAATCGATGAGTGATTTTGTTTTGGGGGCTCTAAATTTTGCCTAGAATCACTAGACCATAACATATCAATTGTTCGTTGTAAAGTAATGTTAACAAGTACCGGGTGTCCCAGAAAAAAGCATGCAGACTTTGTTGCAACGATTATAACGTAGCTTTAATCAATGGCTACTGTAATCAATTTCAAAATCTTCCTCGATAGTTAACTTGAACATAGATTCCTTGTTTGTTGATACTGTTGACATGAGAACTAAGATGTTAATGTTAAAAGCTCAAATTTGCTTCCACTCCAAACCAGAGCTTTTTTGTTGGGGATACGTGAAGGCTCAAGTTGACGCGAGTTAGGAATCCCCTCCGAGTACTATGAACGCATGCGCAGTTGTGCGATTTTGCCGTGGCATGACATGATTACCGAGCAATGGCGGCCGGAGGGAAAGAAGCTTCGAGCGGTTATTGGCAATTGAAATAATGTAAGTACACATGTAAATTCATAGAAAAGGTTATCTTCACTGTTAGAAAGCAACTAAAGCTGTTCTTGTATGATTATAGCATCTTTTTCTCTTTGGGAATGCTTAGTCAGCCATCAACAGAACCCAGCCTGCTAGGCCCTTTGGCTTCACCATTGTTGTTGAGAAGGTTGACAAGGTAAGAATCTTTCGCACGAAGAGATTAGTCTAGTGTTTCAGGCAGGATTTAGAAGATTTTCAGGGTTTTTTTGGATTCTGCAAGAGTTTTTAAAGATTTTGCAAGCTTTTTGAGGATTTTGATCTGGGAACCATCCTCAACATTTGGCCTTCCCACGACGAGTGATTTTGCGCGAAAGCGCGAAAACGCGACGGGAATCATTAGCTGAGGCGCATGCGTTCATAGTCCCCGTCGCTGATTGGCGGTCAAGTTGAGTGGAATACAAAGCGAGGAGACAATAGGGGGAGTACCATGTATCCCCAACAATTTTGCGATTTGGCCAAAGCAAATTCCTGAAGCACATCAAAATCTATTACAAAAGAATGGCACAATCGGTGACTTCTTGCAAACATATTATGTTCTAATCCAAGGTTTCTTACATTTTATTAAGGATATTGTTGATTCACCTGCTTTGCTTCGAGAATTTGCTTAGGCCAAAACGCCAAAGCTCTTGTTTCATTGTGACAGCAAATTTGACTTTTCAATATTAATATCTCTGCCGCGAAGTGACTAATAGCAACAAAGGAGGTATCATTGTTCAAGTCAACTATCTAGAGACATTTTAATAGTTATCAATCAATGATTGGCGCTAAATCTGGGGCCAATCAAATCCGTATAATTTTTCTGGGGTATCCGGCAAATAAGTTTATCCTTAATTGAGCTAGATGAATTAGAAAATAACTACTATGATTTGCAAATGGAACAAACCTGACTTTTTGTCATTTGGGAAATGAATTTTCACAAGTTCATCGAGACTGCCAATGAAATACCAAAGTCGAAGTTGACAGAAACACAAAAACATTAATTCCAGAAGATACTGTGGGGATGATATCGACTTGAGCAAAGTTTCTACAAAAAATAGAATCATTAGAAATCAGAATTGCTATGAACATTTAAATGATGACAAAGGAAAGGCTGAAAAGAATTTTCAAAAAGAAATTTATCGAAAATGCCATGTTGTTCAAAGATTTTTCATTGTTTCCATTGATTGAGGAAAAATTCTTTCTTGAATCATGAAGTGTTTTTCATCTTCTGCGAGGATGAACTTGCAGCCAAATTCTAAATCAATTTGAGTTTGACGATCTGAATGTTAATGAACCATTGTCATGATAATTTGTACTCAAAAGTGTTAACCTGAGAAAAATTTACAACCTGGTACAATCGCGCTGGATATGGACTCCTGTGCAATAAGTACTTCTTCGCTCCTGGTTCGCCTGCAAACAAGGGGGCGAAACAAGACATTCAATCAACTTAGACAGGAAATTAACCAAATTCAATCAAATTAGCTTCATTGCGAGTGAAAAAGATGAATCTCTCTGATTTTCCAGGTCAAGATATTACCAGTATCAATAATATGTATGATGATACTCTTTGTCATCGACTCTTCTTTGGAGATCCAGCTCTAGGTACTATTGAAAATAGAGTAATACTAGAAGCGACGTCTCACTCATCAAAAAATTCTGGCCGATTTGATTGATACAACGATACCAAACCAGCAGTAGCAGTTCCCTTTTCCCAGCTTCGCAGCGTTTGACAACAATTTGATTTAAAGGGTTTGTGCAAGGATATATGCCTGCATTTGCACAGAGCAGAAAAATCTAAATATAGCCCATTGAAATTGATGGTCCACACGTGTTGTTAATAATCGATAGCTAAAGAAACAATGCCGTGTTTGCGCATTTTCTTTGTTCTATTTATAGAGAAGCCTATTTGCCATTGGATACTCTCTTTAATGAAAGGGGACCTTAAGGCGATTCACGAGTGAATAAGTGACAATATAGGAAAACCGTAGACTGATTGCATATTCGTAGTTATCGCTATTGATAGACTGATGGACGCTCAAACTACGACTTATGGACTTTGATACTAAAATTTGGGATGAAGTTTTCCCCTATCGATTTCATAACTAGATATGGAAACCATAGCAACACTGTACGAACACCAGGCAATGGTGGATGGGCCTAAGTCGCCGGCTCGAACCTACACTGTTAAAACAACTCAGAGTTCAAGTTTACAGTGATAATAGCCATGAACAAAGGCCACAATTATCTATACAAATGTTTCCTCAATCCAAGAAACAACAAACCTTTCACTGTGAATCAGGGGTTCCTCATTTTTAAGGCCAATTAGCTTCCATGAACTTCACCGCAGCATTGAGAATTTCCAACTGTCGAGGGTCGCTGGCCTCGCTTCTGGGAATACACAGCGGCCTCGTTCCAAAGGGAATACGTAAACGTGTGCATCTCCGTCCCAAAATTTTATATCAAAGTCCATAAGGCCCAGATTGAGCAAAAATAAGAAATGCTGTTGTTGTTGTTGTTATTGTTGTTGTTGCTATTTTTGCGATATCTGGGACTTTGTCGTGAGGCTAGGAAAACCGAATGCCATTTGGCCTAGATTTAAAAATTCCGAATAAAAGTCTGTTTCCTCGAGGAATGACCCTACCTTTTCCCTGATGGTTCGATGCGTTCAGCTTCTGTTAACAAGGTCTGATGTGCTGGTGTGAGAAACAATGTTGATGATGCAACTAACACGCAGCAGAGAATCGTGTAGAATAGACTGATATCTCGTAAGCTTATTCCTCCTTCAAATGCAAGCTGAAAAGAAATTTACATGCTTTATCATACATAACGTAACACAGAACGTAAAGTCGATTAAACAGCGTAACACCCCCTTGTAGCGAATTCCCTCGTTTAATCAATTCTATATACTTGGCATTCGAATTATTAGTACGGTATTAGAACTGACTCATCCCTGCTGTAAGAGGATGAAATATGAAATAAAAATATGAAATAACTTTGCGTTACCTTGAAAAATACGAGAACAATGGCAGAAGAGTCAAAAGTCCCATGTAATATTGATAGGACGAGTGATCGTGCTCGAGTGTAGATTATTCTGCTGACCTAAAAGGAATGAGATTGAGATTTGAAACAAATGGGATTTTACTTACAACTTCATCAATTTTAAAGCTGGTCAGAAGGATACTTTCAGATTTACGCTCATGGTCTTCCTCCTGCTCGAAATGTAAAGACATTGTACTTGACCGTTGACATGAACTTGCAAAAACTTAATTTTTGCAATTGGTAGATTTTTTAAATAGCCTTAAATAGCGGACTGATTTATGATAGCGGACTAAACAAATATGGTACAAGTTTTTAGGTGGCCATAAGTCACGGGCTCGTCATAGTAAACCAATAGACGCAACAAAAACACAGTGATCTGTAGGAAGAAGACTGTTAACTCCTGTAAAAGAATAAAAACCAAACAAACCAGTAACTAAATAGAAAACTGTTGAAACTCGCAAGAGAAAACGAATTAAGCTTATTATCCGCAAGGAAAGAAGTATGTTAGTAGCTCACCAGAAACAATGAACAATATTGAATAACCAAAACGCGTTTCGTCGCACACTCATCAGTTCAATTAATGCGAAGAACAAATTAATGAGTGTGTGATGAAACGCGTTTTTGATCATTCTGTGTTGTTCTTTGTTGCTGATGGGTTACTGGCTTATTTCTTTCCTGTCAGATCATAAGATAATTCGTTTTCTTTTGCAGGTTTCAACAGTTTTCTCTCTATTTACATGTTTATTTGGTTGTTGTTCGTTTACAAGAGCTAATAGTCTTTTTTTACAGATTACGGTTTTTTTGTTTTGTGTATCTGGCTTTATTATGATGAGTCCATTGATGAGTTAAAGGGTCTGTTTCATCCAGCATGCTTTGCATGTGTCGTCTCTTGGTTGGCCTTTGTTTGTCGCCATTTTCATGGCCCATGAAAATGGCGACAACAAAGACGATCCAAGCTGCGACACGTGCAAGGCATTCTGGATGAAACAGACCCTTTCAGGCTATTGTAAAATTTTGTACCCTTTTTTCACAATAGGCAAATCAATACTTTTTTCAAGTTTCAAGGTACTTATTGGCTGCTAGCAATTCAAGCTACTTACGGCTTTGTTTTGCCTCCGCAACTTTACTTTTCCACGTTAGCTAGATTTGCCATTGCGAAGTGTTCAAAAGTCAGTCTAAAATAGATTGAAATTTCAAGTCCAGATTCACCTGATATTTTGACACAGCGATAAACCCTCCACCAATGCATATGAATATGAAAATTGGAAATAATATATCGGCAGTCTCTAGAATGAAATTGAAATGAAATTTATGCATTATATTTCTTCCACAATGAATAGATAGTTTATTACGGTTTCTGTAATATAGTATAATTATGTAATGAACTATCCTTTGTATTTGATTTTCAATGTTGTTGTTTGGTTCTGATGCGAACGCGAAGAGACGTGTCTTCCTTTGCTGTTCCTCTCTAGTTCCCTTACTTGAAGGTGAAGGTGAAGTTGCAGTTTTTAGCGCCAAGCGCTGGGAAGGCAGAATTAGCTAGGCTCTAATCGATTCCGCGACCCCTTATCATCATGCTCAAGTTATGGAGCCCTACCGGGTATCGAACCCACTCCGCCCGACTGTTCTGATTGCAAAGTCTGAGGATTACACCACTGCGCCATAACACCTTCAAAGTTTTGGAAGTATAACAGTTCTTACTGCGCTGATCGTACACACAACAAAATCGCTTCAAAGTCTGGTCTGAGCTTTGACATCGAAAAGGAAACGTTTAGTACAAAAAGATGATGTCTTCCTGACCTACAAATCGCCAAATCGTTGTCTATTCGACTTGCCCAATTCTCTCTTTCATCGGTCGATCGAGCTATAAAAACACGAATTTAAATGATGCTGCGGGGGAATGATGGAGAAATCGCAGAGGAGAAGGAGTTAAGGAAGTGGGTTTCTTTCCTCTCTCTTTCTCCTCCACCGTCTCCTCCATTCCTCCGCAGTGCCTTTTATCTCATGCGACTGGTGAAAGAAAATTGAGCTTTTGAACAGAATGACGTCTAAGGAGCCCAAGATGCATTCCGGGGTGGCGTTTCCATTAGAGAGAGAGGGGGTCCTTTTCATCCCAGGTTCATCCCAGGTTCATCCCCTATTATCTACTACAAACTAATCTGTAGATACCTTTATTGACGAATGCCAGTCCAAGGCCACCGATGACGTACAGGGAGCTGCAAAAAAGTCGAAACGTTAATGAGTCTATCTCAGATGACGTGTGGATATGCGATAACGCAAAATGAATGATGCAAAACATCTCAGCTGTTTTATTCGCGGACATTTTCACGTGACATCTGATTAGGCGTCAGTTGACTGTACCACTTCTCTGGGAATTGCTGAGCGAGAGGCATGAGAAGGATACTAAGATATGCATATGAAACGGCATATTTGCCCTAAACATAGTTTGGCCTAAAGATTTTGATAAAATATGTTCAAGCGGAAAAAATCACCATTAATGATTCCTAATCTTTTGTGGTCTAATTACATGAAAAAATTAACGTGGTTAGTTAAAGATCGTCACAGAGAGCCAATCAAGGAAAGGTTTTGATGTCAAAGACACAGAACATGACTTGCCTCCTCTCCCCAGAGATTTTTAGCCCATATTTGTATACCAAGCGCCAAGCTTGGTAAAGTTAAGTTAGAAAACAAATCCTGTTCAAAGATTATCTAATTTGTAGCGCCTACATCGCGCATCCATGATAAATTGGAGGTTGGTTATGAAGAGCCTCCAGGCAATGGCAGAGAGCCAGAATGCCAGAATGCAAGATGAGAAATGGTGAGGAGGCAAAATTTTCCTACTGGGGCTGTAAAAAGATCTACCAAGTTACTTTTAGTACATTTTTCATTACAATTTTAGCCTGATTTTGATATGGGGGTGGATTTACCCCTCGTATACCTTCCCTGGCTCCACCATTGCTTCTATGCATCCATTTGGGTTCTAATGTAAACAAATGAAGGAGGCGTAACTTACCACCCTAAAATCTGGCTTGCCCTTGGTCCATATTTATCCGCGAAAAGTCCGATGGGGAACTTGAAACAGCACAAAAATGCAACTGCCACATTGAAAATCAGATTGAATCGTTTGCTTTGAAGTGAACATGCGACTCTCTCATACCTCCCTGGCACTCTCGATACTGTTGTCACTGTTGCAAGAGTGGTATTAGCATCAGCAGAATGATTACTGTGTCGTGTTTGGTAAGGACATAGATATTTGAAAAAACCCTCTTCCTTAAAAACAACAGCGATCGATGCCCAGCCATACGTTATCCCAGACAGCAACAGAACCTCAATGAGTGAGCTGATGAGATAGATAATCTGGAACGGCAGTTTATTTCGTAGATCATACAGCATTTTCATATTGCTTGTAAACGCATGGTGAAAATTTCGCTCGACCTCAGAAGTTGTTTACCAAACTTTGAAATCCCAATTGATGACTTGATAGATAGATAGTGATTGACAATAATGTCACCACCTATCGAGACACTCTCGACACCTTTCTGGTTCAGAACCTTTGAACAGAACAGAACTGTTGAACTGTCGGCAAAGTTGGACTGAAGTCCTTACGAATAAGGGGTCACGTGAAAGCGCCCACGAAAGAACTTAGCTATTTGATGGTTTTGCTTCAGACATTTTGCGCTATCGCAAATCTCATGTGACAACGCTTGAGTACCTGGCAGTCAATGGAATTTTCCGATAGCACGGAATTTTCAAGTCTTTCAAGCCTAAATTTCCATTCAATTACAAGCGATATTTTGTTTCTTTCATTCACAAACAAAGAAACTGCTCGGGATGTTCTTGATTGGAAATTGGTCTTTATCTGTAATGCGTCCTGAGGACGCTGCGCTTCAAGTGTTAATTCTGCGTCACTCTGAATGCATTGTTTCAAAATCATCTGCTATGATCACCCCAGCTTTTGCAGGCAAAAAATTCAACGAAATAAAATGGACATGAGTTGAACTGAAGAGACCGTTTAAAGACATTTCGGAAGTCATATTTTGCAGCTATATGTTCATTATCTGCAATCAAGGTTTTCATTGAGTTATTTCTTGAAATTGCATAAGTAATCACGCCCCTAAAATCTCCTAATTGTCACAATTTGGGTAATAGGAAATTTGAAATAACCTCAAGAAATCATGGCGTAAACCTCCTATCAATGGTTACATCTGAAAGAGAAGTTTTGGTTCAAAATGTTGTTCTAAAAAAGAAGCCAGTCACAGTTTCAAAACTTCACATAAGCTGACATGCTTTTTGCTTTGATGAGAGCAACGAATGCAAAACCCTAGGGGCATTTCCGAGCTCCCAAAGCCTTTGGCAAAAATCCTTTTGCTTTCAAGAAAAATTCCTCAAATATCCGTAAGAATCCTTTTTTCTGAAATATCTCGTACACTTTATCCAGTCAGTGAAATCCCTTGGCGAATTTCTCCAAAGCCATTCGGACTATCGACACTATCGAAAAGCGGTGAAAGCGATGTTGTTTTTGCCGATTTCATAACAGTGGATTTACCTCCAAAAAACTACCTGATAATTTATATTTCTCTCGCTCCATCTTTAGCTAAGCATTCGTCGACAACTTTGGTAAGCCTGATTGAAAAAGTTTGGCAAGATTTCTTGGAATCGAAGAAATGCTGCTATGATTTTTGCATAATGCAATCGGCCAAATTTGTAGGTGGCCAGCCAATCATTATTTGGTACATTTGTAGATGATATGATGACGTTCAGAAACGTTGAAGTGCGACAAATAGACACTGTGAAGGAGATTTAAAACAAGCTTGCGGTTCCCTGTGAGCAAAATGAGTAATACTTTATCATTGGCGTGATGAGAAAAGCATCGGCCCGCTTTCTACGAAAGTCACCTTAAAAGGGATATAAACATCAACAAAGTTCAAGGTACAAACATAGACGAATCACAGATACCCTAAACTTCATTCCCGTTGAAGAAGGAGCTCGCTAACTGATAACTACTTGGCAGAATTGACCAAGAAAGTTGATTCAAATTTGGGCCTATTATCGTCCGCCTGGCTTGCAGAATTGGTGAAGAGTTGGCTTCTGGCTGAACTTTGAACGAATAAAGATGTCGGATTGCAGCGACCTTGATCGGTAAGGACATTGGATATTTGGTGATTGACTGAAGACTAAACTTAATACTCTTTGAGATCATCATTGAGACAATTAGATGCTTTAAAAACGGCTTTCCGAAGCGATGATTTGTTTCAGAGTTTCTCCAGTGCGTTTGTGCTGGGTGCTGCGAAGGAGAGTTGTGCAACTCTATTCTTAGGAGGGCGGCAATCCGGTTATTGACAAATGTACCAAATTACTTCCGATAGAGTCACCAGTATGGAAAGTTAACTTTTTGTGTGCCAGACGGTGCGCTGATAAAACAATAGAAACAATAGAAGCTTAAGTGTTCTATGCAGTGGTCTGGCACACAACCCTTTCTTTCCATAGGGGTAGAGTCCTTATGAATGGCTAACATGTATGAGGGTTGAGGGAAAAGGAAACTCAACTCTCAGCAGATTGCTAACATTGTTAGAAACTGCATTACTGGGAAAAGAAAATATAACTTTCATTTTCAAATAACTAAATTACAACAAACAATTATAAAATATTAAAGAGGCACTAACGCAAAATTTTTGCATCCGAAAATTGCCGCGAAAATATTCGAGAAACATGATGAAAGCTCGCATTACCTGAAAATATTGTCACCTAGTCTTTACCCCCCATGGAAGGAAAGTTATGAGACTGTGAGAACTGGAAAGATTATTTTTAATATCCTACTTTTTATCTGGTCTGCTGCGTGGAAACAAAGGATTCTACGTCACTTGGCAGTTTTCGGTCAACGAATCTTGCATCGGGCTATTCGACTGATGTGGGCCTTTGTTTATCTATCATCACGTGCAATCATCATTTGACACAAATATTTGCGCACAAAAGGTACATAATCTCTACACAACCCGATTAGCATGCCTTCGGCGGATTATTTGTTGATGTCATTTTTTGCGTTAGTGCCTCTTTAAATTTAGACGGGATTATTAGCTACTAAAAGGTACATACATGTAAAAAATTGCACATACTTTTTATAAGAAACTGCTTTTGAGAAAGTTGACTCTCAGATCGCCAGAAAGTCAAGAAACTCCACAAACTCCAAAACTTAAGAAACTAACTTTTCTTTCACTTTTTTCCTGCAAAATGTTACTCTGAAGGTACTTCTGTTACTCTGAGTAATATCTAAGCATAGGAAAAGCTTCTAAAACATTGTTTTGAGCTGTTCACTAGGGAACGGGAAGTGAACACAAATACTGTTCCCTCATAAGAAATTCTTCAGAAACTCCAAATCCAGACTGGGAAGTTTGTATCTTGCATGTGCAAGTTGAGATAGCCTAAATAAGATTGCGCTGAAAAATTTGCGGTTACCATAAGAACAATAAATTAAGACAACAGATACTTTGGTTGTTGCCAACTGCGCAGCTCAGGTTGAAAATCGCATACGTTCCTGCTGGCAAGATATTGCATGTGCAGTGCAAACTTTCCAGTCTGGCTCCCAAGTTGGCCTTCTGAAAATCTGGCGTATTTGAGAAAATTTCAGTACTGGCCCTAATTCTGAGTTTCTTATAAAAAGTATGTGTACTTAAGACGCTACTGAACCCCTTTTCTCCTAATACCAATTCTAAGTGTAATTTATCAAAAACTGTTTGTGAACCCCTGATACACAATAACATGGAATGTAAAAGACTAAGGAAAATTTGTGTTCATTTTACTGAAAATTTCTTTCCAATCGCTTATGAAAGATTTGGCATTCTTGCCATCGCAATGTTAGTGACAAAGACAAAAGGTGTAAATGTTCCTTGTTCAGTTTCATTAACTCTCTGGTTGCATACTCGCTTCTTTACATTTTATGCCTTAAGTTCATTATTGAGGAACTGTTTAAGCAACTATATATTTATGTTGACAATGGAAAATCTTAACACGTTTTGCTTTGAAGGTGTTGTTGCGCCATGTTGTAATCCTCTGACTTTGCAGCCAGAAAAGTCAGGCGGAGTGGGTTTGATACCCGATAGGACCCTACGACTTGAGCGTCATGACAATAGGGTTGTGGACTCCATTAGGTCTGCTCTGTTTTGGCAATCCCAGTGCTTGGTGCTGAAAAACTCAACTTCACCTTCACTTTATTTTCATCATGTTTTCACTTGTTTCCTGTCATATTACTTGTAAGGTTGTTGAGTAATGTCTAAACATGGAAAGGTTTGAGAAACCTTGTTTTTGAATCTTCGCAAAGGCATAAGAGGATATCCTAAGGACATGAAAGTTTGAGATTTGTCACTGTGGTTTTGCATTCATTGATATTGATTCTATTTTGCAGACAAATTGAACAACTCAGAAGATGTGAAATAATCAAAGAAAGTGAAGTAAAAGCTTTATGTGCAAAAGCAAGGTACAAACTCTTTTATCTTTGTTTGCAAATTTAGAAGTTGTGTCAAGTTTATTTCTTAATCCAAGAAAAATGCATATTTTAGCATGTGGCTTTTTAAGTGACTCAGGTATTGATTTTTGAAATCCTAATGGCAGTGAGACACAAAATTTCTGCTGCGGATTATTATCCCCATTCAAAGTAAATTGAGCTACAAAGCAAATCACTCTTTTGAAATTTGTGTGGAAAGTTCATTTTCGTTGCACCAAAGGTTTACACCACACCAATTGTCTAAAGACAATAGACCTATTGTTCTTCTTCATTCTTTATATTGCTCCACACCAAAGATATTTGGGGAAAAATCCATGTTTTTAATGTGGTTTTGAAGGTGTGTTGATTCTATGATACAAAACAGGGAGTAGGAACTGTAGCAAAACATGGACTGATTGTTATCTTGCAGTGCATGCTATCAAAAATAGTTTTCCTGCCTAAGAATTCTTGAGGCTATCACATTCTTATCATAATGTGAACAATTCTTGAAAATTCTCAAGAATTCTTGAAAATTTTAAGATATCATGAAAAGTGTTAAGAATTGTCAAGAATTCTTGAAGAAATTTTGAGAATTCATGAGAATTCTTATCATGTTCATTTATGCATAGTCTGTACTATACCTACTATATTTCAATACTCTGTGACCACTTTTTGATTTTCAGGGAAATTCTTATTGAAGAAAGCAATGTTCAGAAAGTTGATTCACCAGTTACTGTAAGTTTAGGTCCTATTATTTATGTCTATATATAATACATTACCATCCATGTTTTACCTATAGATAGAATCAATAGATGTTAAAAAAAAGCTGTGAAAGCTGAACATTTTTACAATTATGTTTTCTGGAATTATGCTAAATTTTACATGAGGATGTTACGTAGCAGTTCATTTGTTGGTTAAAGGCTGATTTCCACTCAGCAGAATTTTCCCATGGACTAGAAATCCATTGTTTACAAGACAAAATTTACTTTGAATTTGAATAAAATGTTATTTATTGTGTAAAATTCTGCTTGTTTGGAAAATTTTACTGGATGAGAATCAGTCTTAACATCCAGGAATTAATGAAAAATTGATTAATGATAGATAACAATTTCAATAACTTGTCAGAATTTTGAGGAACAAAATTTATTCTGCACTGCCAGTAGTTTGCTGCACACAGTATTGTACTTTTGAAGCTTGACTTCCCAAAAATTTGGAAAGTTTCTTAGAAACAGGGGCGGCGCTCAGTGGTATAAACTGTATGAGCCTCATACCATTTTTTTTCCAAAGCTTGCCCCCAAAAAACCTTAAAATTCATGGGTTCTATGGGGACATCCGTACCTGTTTTCTGTTCTGGTTGACAAAGTAGCAATAGCGGAGGCGCATTACGTAATCAAATTGTCATTAAAACTTCAACGCCAACGTTGCTTTGTGTCTGTGGCTTCTGCCGACAAAAGATTTTTAGTTGCCCACTAATCCGTTAAGAATCATAATGTTTGATCCTTTTGATAGCTATTGAATCACGAGGGCATTTTATGGCCACGGTATTAGTTTCCCATTTCTCATACCATGATGTCAATAAACCTTTGTTTGAGTGACCCTGTGTTACGTCAGGGCATATCGTTATCCAAACGTGAAACAAGGTGACTTGTCGTCCATGGTATGAGTTTTCGATTCCTCATACCGTGGCCAGTCTGATCACAACATTGAACCATATTGAGTTCAATGGATCACAACAGCCCATTGCTTTCGCGTGGACTCTGGGTCTTGTCGTTGCCTGAACACTACGCTGATCTCGCTTCTTCTATGTGCTTCTACCTCTACATTTTCTCTATTTTGTTAACTCACAGAAGGTTCACCAACGAACAACGATTTCCCCTGAAAACATGGAATACCAAGCCCAGGTGTTGCCCTGAAATGCGTGACTCTGAACAGCTCTGAACATAAAATATTTCCTTGAATATTTGGAGACTTCGAGAAAATAGGCCTACGTACCCCCTACTTTGTTAGCCATGTCTCGTCATGAGTGACTTATCAAAGGTGAAATTTTTCTTCTTGATGACTTAATATTTTCAAGGTAAAGCGAAGTTTCCCACAGAATGTTCGCTAACTTGGCCATGGTATTAGATTTGCGATCCTAATACCTGTCCATTTTAGTGGCGATCACAACAGGGCTCTTGACCATCAGCAATAATTGTAGCTGTGGCTTCAAGCCCTTCGCCACCTACACCGGCCATGGTATGAGAATCGCGATCCTAATACTGTGCCCTTGAGGTGGCAATGCAGAAAGGGTACGGAGCCTGTCGCCAAATTTTTGCTCGTGGCCCAAAGCCCTTCAGCCACTTTCAAACAAATGGTTCCTGAAATGGTAGTAAGAAATGAGCGTAACTTTTGAGGAAGAGGGTAGGAGGGGCAAACACATTTTTTCCAGCAATCCACCAGTTTCCAATTCAACTTCTGTTTCTATTTCTTTCTTCTTGTAGAAGCAAAGTGTTTCCTCCTTCGAGGAAGAATCTACATTTGCGCCTGCCGGTCAAAGTCTTTCGAATCTTGCTACAGGTCATAACAAGTCTAAGATGCACTAAACTCTCTACTCACTCTTAACTTGAAATTTAGAGAGAATCTAAGACCTCCATTCATCAAAAATGCCGATTTTTCCCGGGGCTTCGCCCCTGGACCCCGATGGGGGGCTTACAGCGCCCCCATACCCCCAGCTGGTCTGGTTAACAATTTCTTCGCTTCGCGAAGAAATCGTTAACTCTTGTTTTTGAGCATTTGGGTATTTCAAAAACTAATACCAAAAAGATTTAACTCCCAGCCGCCCCTGCTTAGAAACTAACAAGATATTTGATGAATTCTCAAGAATTGTCATGGAAGGAAGAGTAGTGAAGTTTTGAATGAACTGTACTATATAAAAGTTTTATTTTCTATGAAATAATTTACCTGGTCTCCTAAGCCAGCTTGTGAAGATTTATGCTGTGCTAACAAGTTATTTTACATGAAGAATATTTAGCTGCTTATCTTCTCACTTGGCTGTTTGCAATCCTTTCTATTCAGATATTATCTGTTCCTTATCAAATGATTAAATTGTATCTTTCATTGCAAAGGTTTGTGGAGATATTCATGGACAGTTTTATGACCTAAAGGAATTGTTTAAGGTAAGTCATCGTATTTCCTGGGGCACTGCAACTTCCAGCTTAGTTTTAAAGTACTGTTTGTTTTGTTGTATTTTTGGTGATTTATTGAATTGGTGTTGACTGATGCTCATATTTTCATTGTACTATCTATGATTTTTTTCATCATTTGTGATATATATATGCTATAGAAAATTGAATTACAGAGGCCTTGTGTACAGTAACATAACATGTCAATAATTCTTTACATTAAGAATTCTTGAGCCATATGAAATACACAACATTTTTCTAAACAATAAATCCCAGGTAAAAAAACCCATGATGTTCCCAAGGCCTGTATATGTAAATTCAGAACTGAATGTGGCATGTAGCAATGTTCTAGTGTGCAGTTAAATGGCAAGGAGATTTTTAGCAAGATGCATTGTGTTCTTAAATTGAATCCCTATAGAACTATTAAAAGCTCTATGCAATGAGTATTTGTTACCACCATCTTTAGAATAAATGTCTACTTGACAGCTTTCCTACAGGAAATTAAACTAGAATTTGATATGCAAAGTGGATTGATTCAAATAAATTTATGGATTAAAAAACAACCAATTCGTGGACACATTTGACTGAAAACAACAACCAAAGATCAATAATGTATAAAAGAAGGCATCTAATTATTGTCTTTTCCTTTGCATCCATCTGGCAAAGATCTTCAGAACCTTGTTGTTTTTAATCATCATGCATTGAACTTTTGATCTTCTTTAAACCACAGATTTTCAAATACCTTCTTACCTAGATTGGCCAGCTGTATGTAAAAGATATAGCCACAATCTTTGTTTTTCCCAGCAGAACAGAACCTGCTTAAAATAACGTCATCAAGCAATCTGATATAAGAAATTGTGTGGATTTGTAATATTTTTGAAATGATAAATCAAGGGTTATAGGCCTAAGGAGAAAATACCAAGTGTTGCCTAATTTCGGGATCTGTTGAAGGGAGCTATGGGGGCTCAAAGTTACGAATTTTCATGCATGTGTACGCAGTATCTGCTCAGTTGTTTTTTCCAGGAAGCATTATATCTCTTTGAAGTTTGCAAGGCTACCACTGTCTCTCCTAAAAAGACTATGCACATATGAAAAGTCACCAAATGCCATCAAAACACCAGTTTTGACATATCAGAGCTGGTTTGTTTTCTAGTATACTGTCAAGATCCAGAGATAATTTGCAGAGTAATCTATCCATCTACAGTACATAGATTGCACATATAAACATGATTTTCTAGCCCAAGAATTCTTGCTTGGAAAAGTTACAGTCTAATTTACAATTTATGTGGCTTAATTATTTTTGACATATGCGAAGAACTCTTGTCATGTTCAGGTACATTTGCATTTCTCTGTTTTCAAGTGAAAATGGAGTGGAATGTCCCCAATTTAACCTTGTGTTTCCTTTTAAAATGATCATATTGGAGACATTTGAAAACGCAATTCAGGGAGTAGAGTGATTTGAAAAATGGAGACATCCTAAACTGCATCATTTTAAAGGGATTGAGTCCATATAAACACCGCTATCATGACCAATATCAGCTTCTCTTCAATCATAAAACAAAAGTTGTCATTCAATCCCTATTGAAATGAAACCAAAGAAGTTCCTGAGGATAATGCAAGGATTAAGAAATCTTTGGTCTCCACTGCGAAAGACTTTAGCACTATTGTACTATAACAAAGAACCATCAGCATTTTGTCAGCAAAATTGCAAGACAGCGTTTATGCTCAAGTATTTGTTAATGCTGCAAAACAGCAACTGATCTGGTGCCAGAAAACAAAGCAAAGGAAATGTCTGAACAAAGGAAATGAGAACAAATGAAAACGGAGTAATGGAATCACTTCTGTTTTTATGGAAGGCATTCTTCATGAATACAGAGTAATTCAAGTTCAAGATCATTCAAAAACTGAGTCATTTGAAAACAGAGACATCTGAAAACAGAGTAAGGGAGACGTAGCCTTAATTTGCATTCCAATTTTTTTTGTAAATATCAAAAGGAATGCATGCTATCTTAAAATGGTATCCATTATTATCATTGTATGCCCTATCACTCATGGTAACAATGTCAAAGTTTACTGTGTAAAGTTAACAGTGAATAAGTATCTAACATATATATCCTGTCTTGATTATAGGTTGGTGGTGATGTTCCTGATACTAATTACTTATTTCTTGGTGACTTTGTGGACAGAGGATTCTACAGTGTTGAAACATTTCTACTGTTACTAGCATTAAAGGTTGGTTTTACTGTTTTTGGCGCGATTCATTCACGATTTCGCCTGGGTCTCATGTAATTGCAAACCCTTTACTTGATGTCTTTCCAGCCTATGTTCGTTACATCAGGGCACCATTTTCCTTCTTGTAATGGCCCAGTGATGAAGCCACTGTTTATGGCGTTTGGCTCAGATAACTATATACTTAATATTTTGAGTTTGTTTAACCCATTGAAGACCAAACCTCATAATGTTTCTGAAGTCATTGTTGGAAATAATGAATTAAGAATTTTATTGAATTCAAAGGAACATATTTGCCTGAGGCATAGGTGACAGTGAATTTTACTAGCTACGCTACAAGAGTCAGGATTGAGGGATATTTTGATACATTTTGATTTGAAATATTCGATTGGATAGAGTTATAGCTTCAAACATTGAATACACATTCCAAGAATCTGTCAGATTTATACGTAATATCTAAATATACAGGATGTCCCAAAAAAATTATGCCCCGTTTGTGTGGCTACTGTGGAGGAGCTGTAGATTCAATTATACCGGCTTTTACACAGTTGCATATAGGTCAAGCTTCAGCTTAGAGTTTGAGACCTTGTTTGAGTCAATCTGATACGTGGTTGCTGATATATGGCAGCAAAGAGGCAAAATTGATAGTTGCTATAAAAACAGCAGTTCTGTTGTTCTTCAGCAATGTCAAAATAAAGTAAGTTTTCAAAGAAAGGGTTCTGAAGCTGTATTAAGATTTTTACTATATTCTTTCAAAGGTAGAAAGTGCTCTCTTATGAACAGACAACACTGCTAACCCTTTTAGGAAAAGATTTAGGAAAAGTGAAGGTGAAGGTGAAGTTGCGTTTTTCAGCGCCAAGCGCTGGGATCGCAGAAACAGAGCAGACCTAATCGAGTCCGTGACCCCTTGTCATGACGCTCTCAAGTGGTGGGGCCCTACCGGGACTCGAACCCACTCCGCCTGACTATTCTGGCTGCAATGTCAGACGATTACACCACTGCGCCACAACACCTTCAGCAAAGTTGCAATGCGACGCTAGAACCCTTTCTTTGAAAAATTACTTTAGTTTGCCATTGCCGGTGAACAATAGAAGTGCAGTTTTTGAAGCAACGATTTATTTCGCCTTTTCTCTACCACAAATCAGCAACCACTTATCAGACTGACTCATACAAAGTCTCAAACTCTAAGTTGAAGCCAGACCTATGCAACTGTGTGCAAAGCGAGATGACTGATCTACAGCTCCTCCACATCAGCCACACAAACGGGGCACAATTTTTTTGGGACACCCTGTACTGCTTGATTGAGACTCTTTTGTGGAATAGCTAAAAGGTTAATCATAGGTGTTTTGAAGTGCAGCTGTCCCCTTGCAACTAGTTCCAAAAAGTTGAAGATAGTCGCCAACAGTAAAGGAGTTTTTAGAAATTCAAGCTTTTGATTACTATTTGATTCCTCTTGTAGGTTAGATATCCTGACAGAATAACCTTAATTCGTGGAAACCATGAAAGTAGACAGATAACACAGGTAAGAGTGGCTATTTGTTACCTGACTGATGTTTCAAAAACGAGGCAATACAGAATCCCGACACTCACTGCTATTGGTTAATCGCACCTTTCCCGCGGGTTCCCTGTAGCCTTGTATAACAGCAATAAAATGTGTTTGACTAAAATGATACGAGTCAAAATTAGAAGCTTTCAGCTAAGAAAACTCATACTAACCGATTTTGTTGTTGTACAGGAAAGGTAAAGCCCTCGGTCTTAATGCACAGACCTCGCAAGCTCGATCTATACTTTTAAAACCTCGGGCTTTATATTTTCCTGTACAACACAAAACCAGTTAGTATGCGGGGAGTCAATCAAACAATAATCTTAGGCTTTCTAAGTTTACCGTTTTCAGAATTTATACTAATCAAACACAACCCTCAAACATGAGAAATTCAACCAAAATCTTGAGAATCTCTAAGTGCTGAGATACTTGTAATCTCAGAACGCCCCATGCTTGTTGAAACATTAAGAGGAGGTTAGCTCTTTTAAGGGGCTTTGCCCCCCAAAAATCTATACATAAAACGATTTATCTTGTTTCAGGTTTATGGATTCTACGATGAATGTGTTCGAAAATATGGATCTGTAACTGTCTGGAGATACTGTACTGAAGTCTTCGATTTTCTCAGTTTATCGGCAATAATAGATGACCGAGTAAGATCGTTATTAATACTTCTTTCTTTGTCATCATTTATTTCAATGCGTGAAGAGGGATCAACAAGTTTATTTTGAGGAAACTTTACTGTAGTACACTAGCCTCTTTTTTCCATCAACCACGATGCTTTGTGCTCTCTCTATGAAATTTGACCTGCAGGAACTTAGCTACCCTCACAGCTTAATGATCGATGTTGTTGACCAAATAGATATATTTATCTTCAGATTTTAATTAATTTTGTCCTAATTATCATCATTAATTGTTTCCTTGCCGTTCATTCGTAACGAGGGCAAAGCATGGGTGATATCTTGGTATCTGTAATTTGCTGGTAATTTGTGACATGTATAGTACGGTACAGGAGATGTGCCGGAGTTTCGTCACACTAAAAATAAAGATAGCCAGGGTGTGTTGTTTCTACATGTTTTGTTTTTCATGTGACTAGAAATAATAACTTACTATTTACTAAAATTCGTTGCCATTACCATTTTTGCCAAAGGAAAAATTGCAAATCCTAGTGAAAAGTGTGTCCAACTCTACAGGCTTTCTAATATTTTTAGGGGCCGCACACAAAGCGATTCGTTCACGCAAAACATCCTTTGGACATTTTCAAAATATCCCACCCCCTCCCCCAAAACGTCTAATTGAAAATCGATGTAATTTTCTCGATCACGAGAAAATTTCATGCCATTGTTTTGCTGCATATCAAATGGGCCCAAGTGATTATGAATTTGTCAGCGACGTGCTTTTCCATGACCAGACCCAACAGAACGGACTGTTGTCGAAATTCCTTCGCACCAACAAAATATGCAATAAACAAAAGCTGTAGAATAAAGTTCCTTACAGAAAATTCTCTGAAGAAATATCGATGAAACAAAGATTTTGAAAACGTTTGGTCCTTTAACCCCCTCCCCAAAACTTCCATTCGATGTTTTGCGTGAAAGAATCGATTTACGTACGGCCCCTTAAAAAGGTGTTTCCAGTTTTGGTAAAGTCATTGATATATTAATCCTAAGATGCAAAAATTCATTATCAGTGAACTTGATTTGTTATAATTTTTCTTCATCTTTTCAGATATTCTGTGTGCATGGTGGACTTTCGCCTTCAATAACGACATTAGACCAGGTACATATAATTTTTATCCATGCAAAGTTGCTTTAACTGCTCCTGGTTCAATTTTTATGGTAAATGAAAACAATGATTTACTGGGCGTCCCAAAAACTGTATGCAGATTTGGTAGGGTCCAACAATGTGAATTTAGCTTTAATCAATGGCGAATCTCTCTCAGAATGTTTTCTCCATAGGTAACTTGAGCATAGATACCTCGTTTGTTGTTATTGGTGCTTCGAGAGCAGACTTATTATATAATCTTAAAAGCTCAAATTTATACCCACCTGCAAACCAGAACTTAAGCATTTTGGCCGAAGCAAATCATTGAAGCACATCAAAATTAAAAACTGAAATTAGAGAAAAAATTAAGAAACTGCTGAATGGGTGATTTGAGGGTGATTGCTGGCAAATAGAATATGATAAAGTTTATCACTTTTCAAATTTTATAAAATCTTTGGTTGTTTTGTTCGCTCTGCCTGAAGAATTTTCTCAGGACAAAAAGCCGAAGCTGTGGTTTGCAGTTAGATGCAAATTTGAGTTTTTAAGATTCATAAATATCTCTGCTATCAAAATACCAATACGAAGAAACGAGGTACATATGTGGAAGTTGATCTTGTTGAGGATACCGAGGACTGTCCCTTTTGTCTTAGGCTTTTGTTTTGCTGGTAATGTTCAAAGCAGATCAACAGTTGAGGAACTTCTTACCATGCGCGAGAATCTCTTTGTTTCCTTGCTAATCTTTGTTTGGATTGTGGTTGGATTCTCTGCCCACATTCTTTCCACAGACCAGACATGCTTTCTGCGCATGATCACAGGTTTCCTTTTTAGGGGATGACCGTTTCTTTGAACATTGATGATTCGTACCCCCAACAAGATCGAGAAACATTTTGAGAGTGATCATACATCGATCAAAGTTAAATTCACATTGCTGAATCCAACAAAATCCGAATGTGTCCCAAAATTATTTTTCGGGACACCCGGTCTATTCCAGAGAAGATGCTAGACGATCATGTCCCAAACCTTCGTCAAGTGCTTTCAATCACAGAACATCAGATGAGTCAGAAAAAGTTAAACTTTTAGCGGGCTGTAGAGTAAATCTGAGAGAAGAATATTCTACTCGGCTGCAAAACAGGGCCCGGTTGTTCAAAACTCCGATTAAGCTAACACAGGATTAGAGTCAAATAAGATTAAGCATTTTATTCTCAGATTAGCCCTAATCGGAGTTTTGAACAACCGGGCCCAGAAGTTCAACTTCTAGACATAGCGTATGATGAATTACCTGAAAAATATTACAAAGAAAAAGAGTTATGTATTTGACAAGCTCTGGGGCAACCAAAATGCGTTGCAACTGTATTTGTAAAGATGGCCTAATTTCTAAACTTATGACGATGAGTTTCTTGTATCCCTGTGCTTTTTCACTTGATGATGGCGCTTCGGTCAACTGAGACACGTAATACTTTTGGCCGATATTAAAACAAGATGTTAATCTATCAGTCAAAGGCTAACTTAGATTTGAAAATTGTATTTGGTAATATCACTCATCTTTTAGACATAAAAATAAGTAAATGCTGCTAAGAGGTTTGTATGGGAACTAGAGTTCCATGTTTGATCCTGGTCCATAATTTGCTTGCCATTAGAATACAAATTCAATACAATTGGCTGTTTCAGAAATAGAATTTGTATGTCAACGGCCAGTAAATCATAGACCAGAATCGATTATGGAATACTCGTCCCCATACTAGCAGTTTTTTATTGCAGTATTCTCGTCCCCTTACTATCTGTTTTCTACACTTAGAATATTGTAATACAAGAAACTCATGCTAGACCGTTGGCTGCGAGCAAAAATGTCTCAAAATTTAGGATTCTACCTACTAGCCCCGGACATAGGTTTCTAATAAAAGAGGAGTGTATTTGTCCATGATCATGATATTATTTTATGATTATAAAAAGGATGATTTCTCCTTAGATACGAACGATCGACAGGAAACAAGAAGTACCTCACGATGGACCAATGTGTGATTTATTGTGGTCAGATCCAGAAGGTATGTAGAGTTATTTCTCATTTCAAATTCCCTTTATGATTGTGTGATACTGGTTGAAGGTTGTGTGGCACAGTGGTGTAATCCTCTGACTTTGCCGCCAGAACAGTCAGGCAGACAGGATTCAATCCCACGTAGGGCATCTCATAGCAATGGGTCGTGGACTTGATTTGCGATCCCAGTGTTTAGCGCTAAAAACCGCAACTTCACTTTCACTTTCATCTTTTCTTGAATTGCAAATTGTCTCATAAACTTGCGGAAAATTCAAGCTTCTGATGCCACCATACCTTCCTTTTATATTTTCTCTAATTACTCACTATTTCATGAGATAACAGTCTTTTGGAGTTAAAACCAAGGGCAGCAACACTTTGGACTTTCTCTCACCCACCATAAATTTTGATTTCAAAGTCCATCTCAAATTAGATGTTACGTAAACATTTTTGATAACACAAAACTGCTCATGCAAAGCACTCCAACTTTTGTTGTTCGCGGGCATTTTTACGTTATATCTGATTTGTGACGGACTATAGGTATGTTAGTAGGCCCAAAGGTGTCGCGAGAAAGTAGACTTTACTTTTGAATTCTCTTGCTCTTACCCCAGATACGCAGGGATGGGGTGTTAGTCCACGAGGAGCTGGATACCTGTTTGGAAGTGACGTTGTAGCACAGGTTTGTAAACATCTTTTTGTGCATTTGTTTATCAAATACATTTAAAAACACTTTGTTATGAATCCGAAACCATCAGCAAATTTTGTAATTGGATCAAATTTTGGTAGACTTCCTTTGTGTGTGGTACAGCAAAGTTCATAGTTTTTGCAGTTTGCATTGACCAGAAACCTTACAGTGAATTTATCGTGGAATTGTCAGTAGCATTCTTTGAATCGTTGGCAAGAGCGTAGCATGCAGTATGCATGGGTACGATTTTCAATTCAATGCAGCGATTAGCAGGATGTGTTTGAATGTGTTTGAATTGATCAGTTAACTTTTGGCACACAGAAATCTCTTAAATCGCTGGAAGTTGCTGAAAGACAGCCGATAAACCGCTTCAGTACTGGCATTTGGATGATATGATATGTTTTTGAATTTTTGCCGAAAGTGTGAAATACCTAACATTTCAATTAAATATCCAGAAAAAACTAGATATCCTTCCTGAACGGCCGTATTCGCGTGCTAAATAAATGATTTCCAAAGATGCAATATCCAATTACCGTAAATCCTCTATTAAGCCCACGGGGGGTTTATTTGATTTAGGACACTCCAGAGGGGGTTTATTAGAGGGGGGCTTATTCACAGAATCTAATGACAAGGATATATATGATAGCTTCTCAGTTCTGCTACCCTATATTTGGCGGATTCAACGTACAATTCTACGAGTCAAATACATACATTTGACACAGTTTTGTCCCAAACCATATCAAAAAATTAACCTGTAAACTTGTTTGAGCTAAATAGATTGACAATCTTTGGTAGTTCTGGAATTTGATATGAGTGTGGGCTTAATAGAGGGGGGCATATTTGAAGTTTGTGCTTTGAGGGGAGGGGCTTACTAAAGAGGGGGTTAATAAAGAGGGGGTTAATAAAGAGGAGGCTTTATAGAGCTTTTACGGTACTTGAATCGCAGATGAAATTTACTTTCGGTGGGATTTAGCTGTACAGATCAATTTCGGACGATCTCAAAGGGAGAATTGGATTTAGTTACGACAAAGGAAGCATTTTATCTCGTATCTGCTGGAGTAATACAGCAAATATTAGCCAAGGCAGAATTAGATTTAGTTGCGACAAGGGAAAAGCACTTAACTTTTATCTTCCGGAGAACGGAATTCAACGAAATTCAGTTGACTAACCACACTCACGCCAAATCAGTTATAAACAGTGTTTTTACAAAGCAGTTATTTTCTTTCCCAGTTCAATGCGACTAATAACATCGATCTGATATGTCGGGCTCATCAACTGGTCATGGAAGGATATAAATGGCATTTCAACGAAACTGTCTTAACAGTATGGTCAGCACCAAATTACTGCTACAGGTAATTCAGAGTTTTGTGATTTTGAAATATCATGCTAGAACCATGTAGCTACCCAGTGTTCCCTTTAACTCAAAATACTTGTATTGTTTATGTTGAAGCTTAGAGAAACAAGGGCAGATTTTGTAACACAATAGCATCAGTTGCTTTGGTTCACACCTCAATTCAAAGCGATTAGCGAATGCAGACAAAAGAAATTATCTCGAGCCGAAATTCAAAACAAATGAAGCTGCAAAGTTGCCCTGAAACCATATTGTTTTTAAACTAAACGTTATCAATTGACGATTCCGGAAAAGATGGCGGACCTCATTTCACGCAATTCATTGTAGAAATATGCCCCCTTGCAAGGCATAGCTACCAAAACTTACAACAGCAGCATAAGATCTTGACGGCAGCTACGATAGATTAGTTAAGATAGTGGCTAGTTAAGACTGGCTAGTCAAAATAGTGAGGTCCCTCTTTTGCAGTCGGTAGTTTAAGCTGAAGCGTTACTTCATTTGTAGGTGTGGTAATGTTGCTGCCATCCTTGAGCTCGACGAACATCTAAACAAAGATTTTACGATTTTTGAAGCAGCGCCACAGGTATGGTTTACACTCAATCTTTTGTTGTGGACGTAAAGATCAATTAGCAATGTTAGGGATCGTTCAGAATCTGTGTATTTATCGTTTTAGATGCTCTGTAGAAGACCGTAGAGAAGCTGATATTTCACCTCTTTTAAAAGCATCTGTCACACTGTAAAAAAAAAGCTGCATTTCCACGAGAAATTTGAATCGAGACGAAGTTTGGTTTTTTGGTAAAGTAGGCCGATTTTCAAATCTTCATTTTTGCATAAAAAGTAAAGCTTTGCATTTTCACCAAAATAGGTCAATTTTAAATCCTTGTTTTATTGCCCAGAAAGGAAGGCTAAATTCTTTGATTTTTCGCTAAAAAGGCCGATTTCGAAAATATGCAACCTGACACTATTTCTCCTTTTTTTATCCCACCCGTTTAACTGGGAATTAAAAATTATGACCAGTTCAATGAAACTTGCTTTACTCAAAGAGAAACGTTCACAGGCGAAATAAGTGATTGCTTCAAAAACAGTACTTCTGTTGTTCTCTACCAATGTCAAAATAGAGGAAATTTCAAAAAGAAAGGGCTCTGGCATCGCGTTAAATTTTCACTGCATTTTTTTGAAAGGTGGAAGTCCTCTCTTATGAATACACAGCACTGCTAACGCTTTAAAAAGATTCAGCTAAAGTTTAATACGACGCTAGAACCCTTCCTTTGAAAACTTGCTTTATTTTGACATTGCTGGAGAACAACGGAAGTGCTGCTTTTGAAGGAAACACAAATTTTGCCTTTTCTTTGCCATAAATCAGCAACCACTTTTCAGATTGACTCATACAGAGTCTTAAACTCTAAGTTGAAGTCTGACCTATGCAGTTTTGTAAAAACCGAGATGATTGAATATACGGCTCCTCCACAGTATCCACACAAACGGAGCACAATTTTTTTGGGACAACCTGTAGTTAAAAGCTGAAAGACTAAAATGTATTTGTGATTATTCAGCTTTATGCAAGTTTCTTCATTGCAAACTGCCTGAAAATGGGCTTTAAACGCTTGATAATAGCGTAAGGAGTCTCCTCACACAGAACAACATCCAAGGAAATTTCGCCTCTGTCAGGAGTTATAAGACATAGATTTTCAAATGATACGGAAGTTTCAATCCCTTGGCAAAAATATGCAAACAGTATCTCTAACCCGTGAAAAGTTATCGTTTCTTGTTCCGTATTAGAAGTTGCTTTGTGATGATATCTGCCTGTTGTTTTTCAGGAGGTTCGTGGAATCCCAGCGAAAAGACCGCAAGCAGATTATTTCCTATGAGAATACAAAATATAACCATTGGACAGCCTTGAGTATGATATCTAGTACCTGGAGTATGCCTTTTATCAAAGAGTGTCATTCGTTCGTCGGCAGGATTGTTATCCCTGTTCTTTTGCGTCACGTGAGTTGGACACCAGAGAGTTCTCTTCGAAGCGAATGACGTTGGGAAGTTAATGTCAGGTGACAAAGACTGCAGTTAGTTGGACTTTATGTAACTTTAAGATTTTAGATGAATTCGTAACCTAGATTGATAAACATACACCCTTGTATCCCTGAGGTAAACCTTGCTAAGCAGGAATTCATAAACTGTAAACATGACGGCTGTTCGTGCATGCACATATCAACGTACTTCCTTGGCCTGTTTTCAACCGTCAACTCACAGCGATGAGATGTGACAAGATGACTTTCAGCAAATAGTTATCGTAATAGATTCGATCACATGTCGTAGTTTCGCTTTCTGCCTGAATTGATAACGCAACGACTACAACTCATTTCTCTACACCTGTAGAAGTGGATTAGACTCATGACGTAAGTCCCTCTAACTTTCGCTTGTTGTTGTTGTTGTTATCGCTTCAATAGACCTTTTAGCTATTCTAGAAAAGAGCCTGGATCGAGCGATAATTTTATACAATTTTATACGCGAGGTTCGATTGAGTGGCGTTAGAGCTTCGATCACAATTGTGCACATTCGAAAATTCTACAAAACGTGATGAAATAACGTTCGATCTAGATTCTTTTTTAGAATAGCTAAAAGGTCTATTGTAGCGACAAGTCTGCAGGGGGAGCGAAACAAGAGAATTTTGGAATGAGTCCAGAAGTGGATTAGCTCCATAATGAAACCTTTCAGCTGTTCTACAAGAGAATCGATTTAGTGGATTTGGAGCTTTTATCACTACTGTGGACATTCGAACTGTATCAAGCTATCGTTCGATTCGGATTCTATTTTAGAATTTAGTTATTTGGCGTAAGACTGCGTTCACATGATGCCAGCACATTTTGAAAACGGTGAAAAATTTGACGGATAGGCCTACTGTTCACACGAAAACGGCACATTTTTTGCCGGCATATTTTGAAAACGATAGATTTTGAAAACGGAACCCTAACCGGCACTTTTGGAAACAACATCGTGTGAACACTCGAGAATGATGAAAACAGAACATTTCTTGACGCTTTTGGAACGAGACTTGTCGATTCTTAGGATTTAGGTATATTTCTTTGGCATCAAACTCTGCAACGACGTTTTTACCGTCAAAATTCGTACCGTTTTCAAATTGTTCCGGCATCGTGTGAACGCTAGCTCAAATTTTGCTACCATAGCACTTTTCATCGTTTTCAAAATGTGCCGGCATCGTGTGAACGCAGTCTACGTCTCATGCCACTTTTTTGTCACGATCACTGCGTCTACAATACCTCCAAAATCAGTTTTCTAGAACTGTTTTACCATATATCTAGGTAGCAGTACTTCGGTAAACTTCCTTCGGTACTCCTCCTTCCTCTGTGCCACTTTCTGACCAGCAGACGACGGGGCGACAGAAACTCGTCGCCGATTGTCATTTTTTGCTGTTTAACAGCTCAAGCGAAATAAGGCTGTCAGTGGAGCGACAGTAATAACAACAACTCAACTCAACGATATGGGCGTAGCTTGTGAGGCATTATTGAGTGAAGCTATTGTCGTAATAGTTCCCTTCCAAACCGAAGTTTTAGATAAGCCTCCCCTCTCTTTCAAACACCCACCCCATTTATAGCTATCAAATACCAGCCAAAGATCGTCCATTTATTTTGCTAAACGACAGAGCAGAAACTGCGCACGCATGCGCGAAAACTCGTAACTTTGAACCCCCTTAGCTCCCTGCAACAGATCCCAAAACTAGGCAACACTTAATATTTTCTTCCTAGGACCTAAAACTCTTGATTTATCATTTCAAAAAGCTTATCTCTCCTAACACTTCCTTATCTCAGATTGGTCGATGACGTCATTTTACGCAGTTTCTGCTCTGTCTTGCTAAACAAGTTTGGATGTTAATTTTGATATGGTTTGGGATAGAACTGTCAGATTTGTGGATTGTGAAATTGTGCGTTGATTCCATAAAATCTGGGATAGAAAACTGAAATCCTATCATAAATATATCGTTGTTACTTGACGTTGTGAATGAGCCGCCCCCCCCCTCTACTAAGCCCCCTCATTTGTAAGGCCCTTGTAGAGTCCCCGAAATTGAAATAGCACCCCGGGGGCTTAGTAGAGCTCTAACGGTAATCAACAAAAGTTGATGCCATTAATACGAAGAACTGACTTGCCCCAAGACTGTTTTTTCGAAAAAAAATCAGGAAGGGAATGAGCTATGGATGTGGATACACACTAGACTTATGCCTTTTCGACCCTTGTTTCTAAACTGATTACAATTCGTCATAAATGTCGCTTGTTTTTCTACATTCTTGATATTTCCCTCTTCGCGCCATCCTGTTTGAGGGAACAATTCAATAAATAAGTAAGTAAAATAATGGAGATTCAATATTTTAGATGAAGAGTGCTAAATTCACTAGTGTCTTCCTGTAATTTCTTTCGATTTCTTTTTCATGTCAACACTTCTGATCATCGAAACTGATAGATTTCGATTTGAAAACGAATTTCTGCCAACTTTACTTTCACGTAAAAAGTGTAATTAAACAACAGGTCGTAAAAGCCAAGAACTTTATTTTTGATCTAAATATCTCATTAATCTATCTGTCAATTAGTACAATATCGTTGACTAAATTAAACATAGCCTGCTTGGTTTCGTCCATTTAGATGCTTGTTAAGAAATTACTCTATGTTCATGATCAAAGATGGCTTGTTTATTTGGATGTGCAACTTCTGCAGTGATAACAAGGCAACAACAGAACTTTAAGAGTAAGGCTATTGACTTTGCTTTTTCGGTGAAATAGGCCGATTTTGAAAGTACTTATTTTTGGCAAAAGAAAAAGGCTATAGCCTTTGCTTTTTCGGTAAAATAAGCCGATTTTGAAAATACCTATTTTTGGCAAAAGAGTAAGGCTATAGCCTTTGCTTTTTCGGCAAAAAAAGCCGATTTTGAAAATACCAATTTTTGGCAAAAGAGTAAGGCTATAGCCTTTGCTTTTTCGGTAAAAAAAGCCGATTTCGAAAATACCAATTTTTGGCAAAAGAGTAAGGCTATAGCCTTTGCTTTTTCGGTAAAATAAGCCGATTTTGAAAATACCAATTTTTGGCAAAAGAGTAAGGCTATAGCCTTTGCTTTTTCGGTAAAATATGCCGATTTTGAAAATACCTATTTTTGGCAAAAGAGTAAGGCTATAGCCTTTGCTTTTTCGGTAAAATATGCCGATTTTGAAAGTACCTATTTTTGGCAAAAGAGTAAGGCTATAGCCTTTGCTTTTTCGGTAAAATATGCCGATTTTGAAAGTACCTATTTTTGGCAAAAGAGTAAGGCTATAGCCTTTGCTTTTTCGGTAAAATATGCCGATTTTGAAAGTACCTATTTTTGGCAAAAGAGTAAGGCTATAGCCTTTGCTTTTTGGGTAAAATAAGCCGATTTTGAAAGTACCTATTTTTGGCAAAAGAGTAAGGCTATAGCCTTTGCTTTTTCGGTAAAATATGCCGATTTTGAAAGTACCAATTTTTGGCAAAAGAGTAAGGCTATAGCCTTTGCTTTTTCGGTAAAATATGCCGATTTTGAAAGTACTTATTTTTGGCAAAAGAAAAAGGCTATAGCCTTTGCTTTTTCGGTAAAATAAGCCGATTTTGAAAGTACCTATTTTTGGCAAAAGAGTAAAGCTATAGCCTTTGCATTTTCGGTAAAATAAGCCCATTTTGAAAGTACCTATTTTTGGCAAAAGAGTAAAGCTATAGCCTTTGCTTTTTCGGTAAAATATGCCGATTTTGAAAGTACCTATTTTTGGCAAAAGAGTAAGGCTATAGCCTTTGCTTTTTCGGTAAAAAAGCCGATTTCGAAAATACCAATTTTTGGCAAAAGAGTAAGGCTATAGCCTTTGCTTTTTCGGTAAAATAAGCCGATTTTGAAAGTACCTATTTTTGGCAAAAGAGTAAAGCTATAGCCTTTGCATTTTCGGTAAAAAAGCCGATTTCGAAAATACCAATTTTTGGCAAAAGAGTAAGGCTATAGCCTTTGCTTTTTCGGTAAAATAAGCCGATTTTGAAAGTACCTATTTTTGGCAAAAGAGTAAGGCTATAGCCTTTGCTTTTTCGGTAAAATAAGCCGATTTTGAAAATACCAATTTTTGGCAAAAGAGTAAAGCTATAGCCTTTGCATTTTCGGTAAAAAAGCCGATTTCGAAAATACCAATTTTTGGCAAAAGAGTAAGGCTATAGCCTTTGCTTTTTCGGTAAAAAAAGCCGATTTTGAAAATACCAATTTTTGGCAAAAGAGTAAGGCTATAGCCTTTGCTTTTTCGGTAAAATATGCCGATTTTGAAAGTACCAATTTTTGGCAAAAGAGTAAGGCTATAGCCTTTGCTTTTTCGGTAAAATATGCCGATTTTGAAAGTACTTATTTTTGGCAAAAGAAAAAGGCTATAGCCTTTGCTTTTTCGGTAAAATAAGCCGATTTTGAAAATACCAATTTTTGGCAAAAGAGTAAGGCTATAACCTTTGCTTCTTCGGTAAAATAAGCCGATTTTGAAAGTACCTATTTTTGGCAAAAGAGTAAGGCTATAGCCTTAGCTTTTGCGGTAAAATAAGCCGATTTTGAAAGTACCTATTTTTGGCAAAAGAGTAAGGCCATAGCCTTTGCTTTTTCGGTAAAATATGCCGATTTTGAAAGTACCTATTTTTGGCAAAAGAGTAAGGCCATAGCCTTAGCTTTTGCGGTAAAATAAGCCGATTTTGAAAATACCTATTTTGGCAAAAGAGTAAGGCTATAGCCTTTGCTTTTGCGGTAAAATAAGCCGATTTTGAAAGTACCTATTTTTGGCAAAAGAGTAAGGCTATAGCCTTAGCTTTTGCGGTAAAATAAGCCGAGTTTGAAAGTACCTATTTTTGGCAAAAGAGTAAGGCTATAGCCTTTGCTTTTTCGGTAAAATAAGCCGATTTTGAAAGTACCTATTTTTGGCAAAAGAGTAAGGCTATAGCCTTTGCTTTTTCGGTAAAATAAGCCGATTTTGAAAGTACCTATTTTTGGCAAAAGAGTAAGGCTATAGCCTTTGCTTTTTCGGTAAAATAAGCCGATTTTGAAAGTACCTATTTTTGGCAAAAGAGTAAGGCTATAGCCTTTGCTTTTTCGGTAAAAAAGCCGATTTCGAAAATACCAATTTTTGGCAAAAGAGTAAGGCTATAGCCTTTGCTTTTTCGGTAAAATAAGCCGATTTTGAAAGTACCTATTTTTGGCAAAAGAGTAAAGCTATAGCCTTTGCATTTTCGGTAAAAAAGCCGATTTCGAAAATACCAATTTTTGGCAAAAGAGTAAGGCTATAGCCTTTGCTTTTTCGGTAAAATAAGCCGATTTTGAAAGTACCTATTTTTGGCAAAAGAGTAAGGCTATAGCCTTTGCTTTTTCGGTAAAATAAGCCGATTTTGAAAGTACCTATTTTTGGCAAAAGAGTAAGGCTATAGCCTTTGCTTTTTCGGTAAAATAAGCCGATTTTGAAAGTACCTATTTTTGGCAAAAGAGTAAGGCTATAGCCTTTGCTTTTTCGGTAAAATAAGCCGATTTTGAAAATACCTATTTTTGGCAAAAGAGTAAGGCTATAGCCTTTGCTTTTTCGGTAAAAAAGCCGATTTCGAAAATACCAATTTTTGGCAAAAGAGTAAGGCTATAGCCTTTGCTTTTTCGGTAAAATAAGCCGATTTTGAAAGTACCTATTTTTGGCAAAAGAGTAAAGCTATAGCCTTTGCATTTTCGGTAAAAAAGCCGATTTCGAAAATACCAATTTTTGGCAAAAGAGTAAGGCTATAGCCTTTGCTTTTTCGGTAAAATAAGCCGATTTTGAAAGTACCTATTTTTGGCAAAAGAGTAAGGCTATAGCCTTTGCTTTTTCGGTAAAATAAGCCGATTTTGAAAATACCTATTTTTGGCAAAAGAGTAAGGCTATAGCCTTTGCTTTTTCGGTAAAATAAGCCGATTTTGAAAGTACCAATTTTTGGCAAAAGAGTAAGGCTATAGCCTTTGCTTTTTCGGTAAAATAAGCCGATTTTGAAAGTACCTATTTTTGGCAAAAGAGTAAGGCTATAGCCTTTGCTTTTTCGGTAAAATAAGCCGATTTTGAAAGTACCTATTTTTGGCAAAAGAGTAAGGCTATAGCCTTTGCTTTTTCGGTAAAAAAGCCGATTTCGAAAATACCAATTTTTGGCAAAAGAGTAAGGCTATAGCCTTTGCTTTTTCGGTAAAATAAGCCGATTTTGAAAGTACCTATTTTTGGCAAAAGAGTAAAGCTATAGCCTTTGCATTTTCGGTAAAAAAGCCGATTTCGAAAATACCAATTTTTGGCAAAAGAGTAAGGCTATAGCCTTTGCTTTTTCGGTAAAATAAGCCGATTTTGAAAGTACCTATTTTTGGCAAAAGAGTAAGGCTATAGCCTTTGCTTTTTCGGTAAAATAAGCCGATTTTGAAAGTACCTATTTTTGGCAAAAGAGTAAGGCTATAGCCTTTGCTTTTTCGGTAAAATAAGCCGATTTTGAAAGTACCTATTTTTGGCAAAAGAGTAAGGCTATAGCCTTTGCTTTTTCGGTAAAATAAGCCGATTTTGAAAATACCTATTTTTGGCAAAAGAGTAAGGCTATAGCCTTTGCTTTTTCGGTAAAAAAGCCGATTTCGAAAATACCAATTTTTGGCAAAAGAGTAAGGCTATAGCCTTTGCTTTTTCGGTAAAATAAGCCGATTTTGAAAGTACCTATTTTTGGCAAAAGAGTAAAGCTATAGCCTTTGCATTTTCGGTAAAAAAGCCGATTTCGAAAATACCAATTTTTGGCAAAAGAGTAAGGCTATAGCCTTTGCTTTTTCGGTAAAATAAGCCGATTTTGAAAGTACCTATTTTTGGCAAAAGAGTAAGGCTATAGCCTTTGCTTTTTCGGTAAAATAAGCCGATTTTGAAAATACCAATTTTTGGCAAAAGAGTAAAGCTATAGCCTTTGCATTTTCGGTAAAAAAGCCGATTTCGAAAATACCAATTTTTGGCAAAAGAGTAAGGCTATAGCCTTTGCTTTTTCGGTAAAAAAAGCCGATTTTGAAAATACCAATTTTTGGCAAAAGAGTAAGGCTATAGCCTTTGCTTTTTCGGTAAAATATGCCGATTTTGAAAGTACCTATTTTTGGCAAAAGAGTAAGGCTATAGCCTTTGCTTTTTCGGTAAAATAAGCCGATTTTGAAAATACCTATTTTTGGCAAAAGTGTAAGGCTATAGCCTTTGCTTTTTGGGTAAAATAAGCCGATTTTGAAAGTACCTATTTTTGGCAAAAGAGTAAGGCTATAGCCTTTGCTTTTTCGGTAAAATATGCCGATTTTGAAAGTACCTATTTTTGGCAAAAGAGTAAGGCTATAGCCTTTGCTTTTTCGGTAAAATAAGCCGATTTTGAAAATACCAATTTTTGGCAAAAGAGTAAGGCTATAGCTTTTGCTTTTTCGGCAAAATATGCCGATTTTGAAAATACATATTTTTGTAAAAAAGAGTAAGGCTACAGCCTTTGCTTTTTCGGTAAAATAAGCCGATTTTGAAAATACCAATTTTTGGCAAAAAGGGTAAGGCTATAGCCTTTGCTTTTCCGGTGAAATAAGCCAATTTGGAAGCTATTTATTTTTGGCAAAAGAATAAGGCTATAGCCTTTGCTCTTTTGATAGAATAGGCCAATTTTGAAAGTACTTGTTTTTGGCAAAAGAGTAAGGCTATAGCTTTTGCTTTCTAGGTAGAAGAGGCTTATTTTGAGAATACTGACTTTTTACCTAAAAAGTAAGGCAAAAGGCTGTTCTTTGTCACCAAGATAGACCGATTTTAACAAAAAATCATTAAATAAAAAAGTAACATCAGTATTCATGAACAAGTAACTGAGATATTGATTTCCAGCAGCATGGGTAAAAAAAATGAGACATACCTTGAATGTGTATTCTACGTTTAGTACAACATGAAAACGGATACAGTTTTTGTACATTCTCTCAATGTTCCCAACTAAACTGCTAAGTAATATTTACAACGTACGAAAAAAATAATTTCTATATTTCCAGAAAGCCTTTCTTTTTTTCCACTTAGTTAATTCCCTTGAGGAAATAAAACCGAGAGATTTAGCAAAGATACAGAGTCCTGTTATGTTCTGAACATGATGTCTTTTTTCAGCGGTCTGGATACGAGGGGAATAATTCACTTAATTCACCTGATATCTGACCTGAGGTTATGTTATTGAGCATGTGGGACATCAAGGAAACTTTCGGGGAGCTTTGTTGTCGAAAAAACTTGAAGGGGATTGATTCTGACAAAAGCATGCTTCACGACCAAAGCTGCAAATGAGGACAGCCTCGCTTTTAAAATAAACAAATACTAGGCCAATTTTTTGCCATGATTTGAATTGAATTGACACTGCAAGAAGGAACGGCATACAGAAGCAACGATAAAGACACATATATGATTTGTGTACTACATACAATTTATTATTGAAAGATAAATATCTTGTTTCCTCTCACCCATGGTAAAATCCTGGTGCGGAATGTTCAACCAACATTGGAACCCAATCAACAAGCGAATCACAGCGTGTTCAATCTATAAAGTAGACCCATGGATGTCAAAAAGAATATGCCTGACTCTAATGAAACAATTTACACTACTTTGCTAGAGAAAAACTACGTATTATAATATAAATAAATACGATTGTCAACTGGAATTGACTCTTATTCCCACTGAGCTCTCATTACATGTAATGATCAGCATTCCAGAGGAGAGACATTAGTTGTATGTTAAATTTTGTCGATGCTAGGACAAAGGCGTTTGTTGACACAAGAGGGAAGGTTAAGGCATGGGCCAATAAAAAATGACTGGCAGATACAAAACTGTATGAGAATAAATCATTCAAGAATTTCGATGTATGACAGGTCATACATTGACAAAATTTGCCATCCTAAGAAGATCGAAAACGAGGGAGGGGGCACGGGTTATGGGTTTGTTTTCAAGATGATGCCCTGATTATGGGCTGCCCCTCTGGATTCTTACAGGCACATGCATATCGAACCCTCTACCCCTTCCCATCCTCGATCGGAAACTGCTGAATTGTGTATCATATAAGAGCTCGGCCTAAACTTTTTTGCACGACCGATAAATTTCACGGTCAGTCTCATAAAAGCAAAGGTAGGTCGCTGCATCTATGTTGTAAAATAAAAGAAGCCTAGCTATTTACAATCCTAAATTGCCATATCCTGAACATTCTGAATAGGTAAATGTCGTAAATCTACCTGTCATTCTGCAAAATATTTTTGAAAATTGATCTGCAAGTTTCTATCCTTTACCTACTCTTTGATGGTCCTGTCTTTATGCTTGCCTTGGCTTGAAATGTTTCGCAACCCGATTGGATGAGTAGGTCTACATAGCTAGCTATCATCTAGCCATGCATGCTGCACTTAGTTTTAGAGGGATGTCGTTTCAAGGATGGTGGCATAAGATTCCCAGATTGCAGTCTCTTAGGCCTTGCACTCACGTGGTAAATACTGAAGTATTGTCCGCTTGGTGTTTACTTTTGATGGTTATTGTATGGAGCTGGCTATCATCAGCATTGGAGGTACCTTGCTATCGAAATCTAAGGCGACGTTGAATAGATATTCGCACGGCTTGTGAGCTGAACTTTCGTTTCGCTGTCTATCGTCCCATTTCCATTCCTATGCCCGGAACTTAAGCTGTCGGTTTTGTTGTAGGTGACTGAGTCGAAGGAGCTGTCGGTCTTCCTCGTTCCTGCCGACGTGCTTTGCGCATGTTTTCTCCTCTGGAAAAGACCGAGTTTATCTGACCAGGATTTTCGCACATTCTCGTTCTTGAGGCCGTAAAAAATGAAGATGAAGAAACCTTGCAGCGAGTTAAGAATGCAGAAGATGTATTGAAATGCAATGATTCCATTTGCGATAACGAGAAATCCAAATAACCATGTGAGACTGAACAAGAGGATGAACGCAGCGATGATGCGGAGGCGATGTAGTGCGTTTATTGCATTGTGCGGATACATTTTGGAGCTTTTGTTCAAGGCTACCATTATGGATACGATTGAGGCGAAGTTGACTACCATTACAAGGCCAACTGGAACTATGAGTGTGGCGTACAATGGCATTCCCTTCACTGCACAACTATAAAAGGAAAATATTGACACTATAAAAGGATGACGATTCCAGGGCCTAATAGTTAAGTATCTTAGAAAGGAGAGCATAGTTCCCAAAACTTCAGAAAGGTGGGTGTAAAACTCTACAAGAGTGTCTCAAAAAATATTTTGCCATTTGATAGGGGGGTGTAGAACTCACCAAGGGTGTCTCAAAAAATATTTTGCCGTTTGATAGGGGGGGTGTAAAACTCTACAAGTGTCTCAAGAAATATTTTGCCGTTTGATAGGGGGGGGGGCTGTAAAACTCTACAAGAGTGTCTCAAATTTTTTTTGACATTTGATTGATTAAATGTTAAGAATGACAACATAATGAAGGGGTCCACGATGAAATAACCCTATTTCTGAGTTATCTAAATAATGAAAAAGAAATCTTAGGGATACAGTATCTTTTAATGGTCCTGTTCATGTTATCATTATTTTTTTGGTTGAAAGAAACTATAGCTGCATTGCTAGAATTTTAGCACTGGACATTCCTGAAATCTTCAAAATTATCAAAACTGCTTATTTCATATTCCCGCTAACCTGAGGAAGTGACGTCATCAACTTTCTAAATTGAAAAACACAAGAGGAAAACCTGCACTTGATACCAAGTTGTAGACATTCCAAGACCATGGTTTCCTTGGTTTTCTTGCACATTATTTCATGTTTCGTCAAGAACTTTAAGAACTATGATGGTTTAATTTTCGTCAAAACTTTTTCTGAATTCTTAGAAAAGAAGTATACCCTCTAATTAAGAAGATATTGAAGGCTTCAGAAAGTCCAATGCTAGAACTATATCAAAGTAGGCATGATTACCATCACCATCACCACCACCATCATCATCATCATCATCATCATCATCATCATCATCATTATTAATATCGTAGGCTACATTTAAAAGAAAGATAGCTACATTACAGGTAATTTATTGACCAAAGAAGAAGCAAATTCTCTCATCACGCAAAGTCACGAGAATGTGCCAAAAAAAGATGGAGGATGGATCCAAACATCTGTCTCATGGGTCTATTCATCTACTGCAGAAGCTGAGAATGAAAGTGTTACGAAATAACTGACGTACCTCTGCGCATCACCGTATTCATTTGTCCATGCAGCAATGCCAATTACTGGGAAAATAATAGGTACACCTAGACAAAGAGAAAAAGAACTTACCTTCTGAACGTTTAGTTTAAAGAGCCATATTGTCATCCATGATTCTTTGAATCATGTTGCTGTTATATTGAATAACAACACAACAAAATTTATGGCCTAACGAAAACAGAGATGAAGAGATGGGAGTCTGTGTAACTGATAGAGGACTCAAGAGAAATTTAACACAGTCAACTAGCAGGTATTATTAAATCTTAGTACATCTGTATGTATCACTGAATCGTGCAAATATTACTGAACCATTCTCCGCCACCTATGTTCTTCTGGTCAATAAATAGCCAAAGACAAATTCATCACAAGGAATACCAAATTTAAGAAATTACCTTCCAGTGTCTGACCTTAGCTCCTCATGCAAAAAAATTAATGTACACGTGCAGCCAAAAACGCTTTCAATTACTTACCCCAACCAAAGATCGAAGCTCTGAACATCAAATTCTGTATTTCCGACTTCATAGGCAAGACAATTCCACGATATGAGAAGAATCCTTCGACAGCACTCCAAGACAACACACAAAGTAATGAATATTGAAGCAAGAAAGCCACTGCCTGGCATCCTGCTCGAGGTGATGTTCTTTCAATTCCAGCTAAGAATAGGACTTCGAGTAAGATGAGAGCCGCACAGAGATTCATCAGGATTTTTGGAGGATCATTTTCTCGCAGTTTGCTGGAAAAGAAAATAATCATTTATGAAAATCACGGCTTAAAAGGGCTGGATCACATAATGTAAACAAATTTCTTTCGAAATGACGATTTTGCGGTATTTTTGATAGGCCATATCAAAAAGATTTTCAACTATTTTCTCAAAATGAAGGTGCTATTTCGAAGATGGACTCTTGAGCTTCGAAGAGAAACAAACGAAACACTCATATGTTGTACGACTGCAGAGATATTGGTGGATTTTCAGAAGTCTTGTGGATTCACCCTATCCACCAAAATCTTTGTAGAATATAATGCCCACGTGTGGGCAACAATATAGATTATAGAGATAACAGGGTTGTTTACGGTTACGTGACCCTGCCCCTTTAAAATGAGGTTTTGGAGCAAATTTGAGTAGTGTTCAAATTGAAGAACATTTTTGAAAAATAGCAAAACATCGCAATTTCCAGACATCTTGAAAAAACATAAGCTTTCTTTCAAGAGAATCACAGTTCACCTTTCACTCTTTGTTTACGATTACATCATCAAATGAATCGAATTATAAAATACGCTTTTAGTTCATTGAAGACTCTTCAGTTAATTCAAGAAGAAAAACTCCAGCGGTACAATTATAGAAAAGTAGCTGAAGTGTCTTCAGCTATGCAGATCAAAGAATTATAAAACATCGGACATTGTCTCCTTGCCTCTTAATCGTTACTAGCCTCTTTATCGTGTTTTGATGAAAAAATGGCAACGATGTTTGGCCTAAATTCGCAGGATGTTTAATTTATCTAAAGCTGCTACAAATGCCAATAGGTGGGAAGCAGTTCATGGTTCGCAGCAGCAGTTGATAAGTTTGTTTTCTAGCATTAACCCACGGGCAATAATGCACCGTGTTTGTAGCTAAGAAATTAAAGTTACTAACCTCTGTATTACTTTTTTACTTTGTTGCTTTCTCTTCGGCTGAAGCCTAACCAGTGCTAGGAATCAAATTCAGATGGCTCCAGTTAGTTCCTACACAGCGTTCATCCTCGTTTCAAACTTCCTCTTACAATAAATAAGACCGTCATGTTTATTGTATGAGGCAGTTTGAGATGAGAACGAACGCTGTGTAGGAGCCAACAGTTCAGATGTGCAAGAGCCATTGGAATCTGATTTCTAGAACTGGCTAGGCTTAGGCCAAAAGGAAGAACGAAGAAAACTATGGTAATATCTAGTTAACAACTTTATTTCCAAGCTACCAATTATTGCCCATGACTAACCATACCAACACCAGACTTGTCCTTTAAAGTTCTTGCGCCATTATCGAAGCCTATCAATAATGTTCAACTGCAGGTAGATCGTTGGTAAAAGGCAGTAAAAGAGAAAGAGGTGAATGAAATAGTTCAAAATGAAAACGTATGTTGGCAGGGGCCCCACGTGATTACGACACTGCCTTAGATTGGTGTATAATCGGTTGCACGACACATCAAAATCCATGGTTTTCTGCATGAGCGATAGGACACTAAGTGTATAGCAGTGTGAAATTTATGTCAGAGCGAGCCACTTAGCCTGGTGCTTTATGTGTGTCAACTTATTTTTACTTGGTAGTGAGCCACTTTGTCACTGTTTGTTGATTTTGAAATTTTTAATGGTAGGCCACCATAAGTGCAGATCTACCTTTATCGTTAGATCTGCACTTAAGGAGACTCACTGTTGAAAATCTCAAAATCACCAATATCGACAAGGTGGCTCACTACCATGCAAAATAAGTTCAAAACAAACAAACAATAGGCTAACGTGGCTCGCTACTGATATAAATTTCACACTGCTTCAAACTTGGTGTTCTATCGCTAATAGTTCTCACAAAAAAGTCAAGGCCTTTAAGGTTTTATAGCCACTAGTAAAATCTTTTACAGCTGCCAAAAGCTAGAACTGTTTTGCGTGGCTTAAATGCAATTATTTGCATATTTGCAGAGGCAATATTCTCTGGAACGCTGTATCTGATGATATAAAGTCAAGCTAATCTATAGCCTCGTTCTCAGTTAAAATCAAATCACGGAATGGAGACAGTTGTAATTGTAACGTCTGTAATTAGATGAAATTGTAAATATTGCATTCCTGTAAATAGCTGGTTTGAATTAGTTCCCTATTCGTTGAGTAAACTAATATCTTTGCATCCATCCGACTGTAAGTAAATTCTTAATTATCATTACGGAATTGTGAGAATCAAATACACGGGGGGGGGGGGTTCTCGGCTAAATTTCGGGCAGGGGTGTGCCGCCCACTGTTTCAAAATAGCACCGTTGGCTAGACCAATTTTTCTGAAAATGATACCCTTGGCTAGACTAATTTCTACATCAAAGTGCCATGAATTGGCATTTTCGAGGCAAAACTTGCCAAATTTTTGCATTCTATGGACCAAAATTTGAAAAAAACTTTGGTTTCTTTACAGGAATTACCGAAGTTTGACATTTCTTTGACCAAAATTGCCAAAAAGTATACCCTTGCCCAGACTAAATGGGCGAAAATTGGCAAAAAGTATACCCTTGGCTAGACTAAATGGACTGAAATTGGCAAAAAGTATACCCTTGGCTAGACTAGAAGGTTTGAAAAAGCATACCCTTGCGGGCGGCACATCCCCAGGTACCTTTACTATGGAAGAACCCCCCCCCCCCCCGTGATCAAATACAGCAAATGATAAAGAATCTCTTCTTCATTTACAAAATCATGCCACAAAAGTATAGCCTGACACCCTGCGAATTTGTCCTTGTTCGCAATTCTATGCCGCACAATTAAGGTAATCACGAGGGGCCCCTTGGTGTGTGCGTAAGATAGATGATACGCCCAACATACTCGTTCAAATCAAGGTACACATACGGGAAAATGATGTAGCTAATCAAGGTGAACGTCGCTCCAACCAATGAAATTGCAACGCCAACATAACTGATTATTTTCAACACGAGATGGTGTGCTGACTCTTTGACGGGGGTCTTCGCACCAAGCAAAACAGCGAAATTCGTCAAATGGTTGCAATGGCAAGTGGCATATCCATTTTTATAGCTGTGTAATGAGCACCCTGATGTTGACCAGCCTAAATTAACGGGAATAAAATTATTTAAGATGAATTCCAAACAACGGACATTAACGACACAAGAGCAAAAAAATCTCTTTCAAACAGTGTCTAGTATACCATTACAACAGACCTAACATTTTCCTATTCCACAAATTCATTGGCCAAATTATGCCCTAAGGAATCAGGCTGTAGGAGGCGAATAAATGCAAGAACGGAGCGCTTTGAGTCAAGTTTCTAGATCCGAACTGCTTAAAAGAATGGAACAGTCTTGCTTCTGAGATGAGAGAATTACCTACAGTAAACAGGGCAACATTTCGTTTTCAATAGATTGCTGAGTTTGTTTTGATTTCGAGATTGACCAATCAGATTACGCTATTCTTAAAGATGGCGGCTCGCTGTAAACAAACCAAGCCTCGAAAAAGGGCTAAAACCCCTCTGTTAGACCGCGGCTCGAAAAGGTCTAACAAGAGTGTGAGTTCTTTCACAAAAATCAGTCTCAACAGAAAAGTACAGAAAACGTCAAACTTACGACCTCAAATAACGGCAACGACTATAGGGCGGCGACAGGAACGACTCGAATCTTTACTCCACTTTATGATCAACAAACGGCAAGGTTACCTAAACTTAACTAACGGCGACTACTACAACTTGTGTTCTTCGATGAATTCGGCGGCTTGAGGTCGGCGACAGTTCTTGCGTCTTGCGTCTATCTCTGGTCGTCTCTTGCAGAAAGTCACTGGACGCTACCTTATAGCCAAACTCAAGGCACACCTAAAGTTCCTAATATGGTCTAATCATGAAGAAAATAACCAATAAAAGCTTGAATATACGAACAATAATAGCTAGGAACCAATCAAATCATATCTAAACAGTATCGAGTTTTGGCATTAGGCCGAACCAATAGCGTAACGTTAAAATACTGCACGAAAGTACTTTTGGCACCAAGTGCACACGTGAAATGTTCGTGCTCTCTTCACTTTGAACACTCAGCATGGGCCAAAGGCCCCCATATCGTAACATTTCTCCCCCCTTAGAATCAAACCCCCTGGTTTGATGTAACGGTGTGATTAGTGATTAGTAAAGGTTCATGTTCATCTTCTGGTCTAGTTATCTGTGGTTCATCGGGTAGCGAAACATTGTGCGTGTTATCGTCAGAAATCGCAACTTTTTCTTGTCCATGTCCGTCGACCTCGAAACTAGTGTGTGGCAAGTCACTGTCCGCTAAATCAAGGGACGCATCGGCCTCTGGCGGTGGCTGTATCGGGCGATCGTTCGGATCGAAATATGGTTTCATACGATTGGCGTGAACGGGCACTGACACTGGACGATTGTCAAGCGTGCGCAATCGGAAATGTACAGGCGATAATTTGGCAACAATACGATAAGGACCGTGAAAGTTGTGCAGAAGCTTCTTCGAAAGACCTTTCTTAGTTTTTGGTGTATATACCCAAACTTTACTTCCAATCTCATACTGCACAGGTCGGCTGGTTTTATCGTAATGCTCCTTCATTTGTAGCTGCGCGAGTTGTGTGTTGGAAGAAACGATCCTTTGCGCGTTTTCAAGGTTTTCAATGATTCGTGCACGATGTTCTGCAACGGAAGGCGACAGCTGCGAATCTGGCATCAGCAAAGCGGCATCGAGTGGCAATCGAGGCTCGCGCCCATATAGCAAGAAAAACGGCGACTCACCGGTGGAAGCATGAGGCGACACACGGTATGCAAACAATATCATGGGAATGTGACGGTCCCAGTCCTTTTGATGACTGCTCACATACATCGATAAACCTTCTGCAAGTGTACCATTAAACCTTTCAACCAGACCATCTGTTTGGGGATGGTATGCCGTGGTATTAGATTTGCGCGTGTTCATGAGTTTGCACACTTCTTTCACTATCGATGCCAAAAATTTTGGACCTCTATCTGACAGCAACGTACGCGGGGCACTGTGCCTAGCAAGGATCTCATCAATTAACAACTGAGCGACACGCGGGGCTTCTGTAGATGGCAAAGCAAATGCCTCAGGCCAACGAGTGTAATAATCTGAGAAAACGATTATGTATCTGTTTCCGTCATCGGTAACAGGAAACGGTCCAAGAATATCCATGGCAACACGATCAAATGCACCTTCCACTGGAATAGGCAAAAGGGGGGCCTTGCGTTTACCCCGAGGAGCTTTCTTCATTGCGCAATCAACACACGAGCGACACCAATGTTCCACATCTTTATACATACCAGACCAATAATATCTGGCGCGAATTTTCTCATAAGTCTTATCTGCGCCGAGATGACCAGCGGTAGGATCATCGTGACAAGCAACAAGAATTTCGTGGCGAAGTGAAGCAGGAATAACAACTTGACTACACAGAGATTTAGCTCGACGTTTACCTGGAGTCCAGAGATGACAAAGGATTCCATTTTCATCCAAATAGAATGAGTCGATAGAAAGCAATAAAGCACGGGCTTTTGGATCGTGTTCTGGCAACTGAGAGGTTTCTAGATATTCGATAATGGCATGGAGATCACTATCCTTACGTTGTAGATCATACAATGTCTGTGCTGGGGGGCAAGGATGATCGATACTGGCTACAGGCAGAGAGATTTCAGACTGACTTTCACCCGAATCAGATTTAGACTCAGAATAGCTACGACGAGAAAGTGAATCAGCATTTCCATTAGCTGTGCCTGGACGATGAATTATCTCAAAATCATACTGCTGTAAACAAAGTGCCCAACGAGCGAGGCGACCGGTAGGATCTTTAACACGCATTAACCAAGTAAGACTACCGTGATCAGTATGAACATAGAACTTCCTTCCCGACAAATATGGCTCGTACCGTTTAATTCCATCAACAACTGCTAAAGCTTCGCGCTCAGTCGTACTGTAACGAGTTTCAGCTGAGCTTAGTTCTCGACCACCAAATGCAATCACACATTCTTTACCATCAATAACCTGTCCCAAAACGTAGCCTATAGCTGACTGGCTAGCGTCTGTAAATAAGTGAAAAGGCTGACTAAAGTCAGGGTACGCCAAAATGGGTGGCGAACACAAACGATTTTTCAATGTTTGAAAAGCTATTTCACATTCAGGGCTCCAAACAAACGACACATCTTTTCGTGTTAAACGATTCAACGGTGAGGCAATTTTCGAGAAACCTTCAACAAATCTGCGATAATAATTGCAAAGTCCCAAGAAACTACGAACTTCCTTAACTGATTTAGGGACTGGAAAAGATTTCACTGCTTCAATCTTGTTAGGATCTGGCAAAATTCCTTCAGATGACACAACAAATCCAAGGAAGTTGACCGAGGAGTTTGCAAAATAGCATTTCGAAGGTTTGAGTTTTAAATTTGCTTCGCGCAGTCGATCAAAAACTTGGCCTAAACGATTCAAATGGTCCTCAAAGTTAGATGAAAATATGATAATGTCATCGATGTAGATCAAACAGATCTTCCAGTCAAGACCATGCAAAACTCGGGTCATTAGACGTTGAAAATTCGGAGGTGCATTGGTGAGCCCGAAACTTAGGACATTAAAATTATACAATCCAGCATGCGAAATGAACGCAGTTTTGTCTTTAGAATCTGGATGCATGGCTACTTGATGATAACCAGACTGCAAATCGAGCGTTGAAAAATATTTAGAGCCTGAAAGTGCATCAAGAGCATCATCTATGCGTGGCAAAGGATAACTATCTTTGCGAGTGACAGCGTTGAGCTTACGATAGTCAATACAAAACCTGGTTGTACCGTCTTTCTTCTTCACAAGTACAACGGGAGAGCTCCAAGGGCTCGTAGAAACACTGATGATATTTTGGTCAAGCATGTTCGAAATGTGCTTATCAATTTCAGCTCGTTGCGCCTGAGAAACTCTATACGGAGCTTGCTTAATTGGTTGTGCATCACCAGTGTCAATTTGATGTTGAATCAAAGTCGTATGACCTAGGTCAAGACTTGACGAAGCAAAGATGTCAGAATAACTTTCTAAAAGATGGCTTAGTCGAGTGTTTTCAGCAGATGACAGTGCTGGACTTGGCAATGATTTAAAACCAGAAAGAAAGTTGGCTTTAGGAATTTCTGACTGTCCCTGCGAGGGCGCATCCATCGAAGAAACGTCAGATTTAGATTCTGGCTCCAATGATACAATTTCATCCTCTGAACAAACTTCTTCAAATTTCGCAATACTAGAACCCTTATACAAAATTATGGGCGTGTCCGAGGGGTTCAAAAGTCTAAACGATACTTCACCATCCTTATTAGGACAAGACAATGTAGATGCACCAATTAAGTGATAGCGATCAGAAAGTTTTTGCACTGCTTCAATTAAGCCAACTACAGGCGAAAATGGAGAAGTCTCAAGGCGGGCTGGAATGATAACTTCACTCTGAGCGTCAATAACGAGCGTTTTTGCTACTCTAACTTCAGAAACGAGAGGAAAGGACTTTCCTACAGCAAAAGGAACTTTATTGTCTCCGAAAAATGTCACAAATTCTTCACGTACATCGATTACAGCATGATTTTCATGGAGAAAATCTCGTCCAAGAACAACGTTATAAGCAAGTCCAACTACAACTGAAGCGTTACACAAATATACACGGTTTCCGATAGATACTGAAAAAGAAACAGCGCCAGTCACAGGAACACTACTTCCATCGGCGGTTCTGACGCTATCGAGTTCTTCTTGTTTCAGCATGCCATGCGTGGCGCGTAAAATGTCATTATAAAAACGATCGCTAACAACAGTCACAGCTGCTCCCGTGTCAACTAAAAGTTTAAAGGGTTGTTTTTCGACAGTTCCCCAGACTAATACGTTTGCTGTAGTCGAAGGAGAATCAGTAAGGTTTGACGAAATCGATGGAATCTCCTGGTTGGGGGTGCAAGGTAACTCGGCAGATACATTCGATTGTTTATTTTGAGAACTTTGATCAGTTTCTCTAAAAGTCTGCGTTGATTTCACCGAAACAGTTGACTTCGAATTATTCACATTATTTACAAACTGGATATCATCATGCGATTGGGCAGTCTTGGTATCTGTAGAAATCGGTTTCGAAAGTTTACGTTTTTCAGCCCACTGATTAAGTTCAATGTCGTTATCAAATCTGCAAAAATTGGGGTGTACCGGGCTACTTATTGTCTCCTGGACCTTCACTGACCCCATTGGGAAGGCCCTGCCCCGTTTAAATTTTGTTGGGGGTAACCTCCCTGACTATAATTTCCCTGGTTGTAGGCTCCCTGGTTATGAGGAAATGACTGTGGCTGCTGTGGTTGTTGTTGCTGCTGCGGGAAAAATGCGGCTGGTTGTTGTTGCTGCTGTAGTGGCACCTGTGAGCGACAATAACGAGCCACGTGACCAACTCTCTGGCAGTTGTTACAAATGGGTTGCCCATCTGTAGTACGCAAATTACGCCCACGGGCACCCGCGTAGCCCTTCCTTTGCTGCTGCGAGAATTTTCCCTTTTCAGGTTTCTGTCCCTCCCTGGCAAATTTAGCATCAATAGCAGCAAGCATTTCTTTTTTGAACCCAGAGAGTTCTTTCTGAATTGCAGAGGCATGGGGCGACAAACTTTCATACTCAAATGTGTTCGGGTTGACCGAAAAATCAGCAGAAATGCCAGATGCAATTGCTTGAATTGGCTGAACAGAAACCTTTTGACTTTTTGATTGGGATGCCATCGAAACCAATAAATTGACTTGCCCCTCTAACTCCTTGATTCGATTTTCCTGTGAAATATTACGAGCGACGGTCAGCGAGTCACGAACACTTGAATTTCTCGTGACAGCATCACGCAATCGGGCAAGATTTTCTGCTTTGGCAAATGTATCGGGCTGGTTAAGAATCACGTGATTTTTTATTTCGTCTGTCAGCCCATTAATAAAGATATTCATCATGTCTTTGTCTCCGATACCAAGGCGTTGGCACATTTTGATAACATCGGCGGTATACACAGAGAGTGGCTCGTTTCGACCTTGCTTTCGTGAATACAACTCTTGACGAAATATAAACTCTAGGTTTTGTGCTCCGAAACGGGCTTTTAGAGCATCTGCGAGAGACTGAAAATTAGCGACTGTTTCTGCAGTCTGTGTGTGGAACCATGCAAGAGCGGGGCCATCCAAAAGTAAAGTCATTGCTCCAAGTTTTTTCGCATTTGACCAGTTATAAAACTTGGCAAATCGTTCAAATTTCATGAGCCATTCATTGATGTCTTCACTAGGGAGACCGCTAAATGGTCGGGGTTTAAAAAGACTGGCCTGTCCGGTACCCTCAAGGGCTGCTTGAACTGCTGTCATTTGTGTTTGCAACTCGTTCACCGTCGCGTTCATGTCTGGATTAACTATAACTTCTTCTATAACTTCTTCCTCCGCCATATTGGTAATAGTTCAAACGACAAAAGTAAAAAGAAAACAACACAAAAATGCCCGAGGATAAACAGTTAAATGCAAAGTTACTCCAAAGTGATATCAAATATCCGAACTGCAACTGTTCGTGTCATAGAAATGGTTCGTGTTACTGGAAACAAAGTATCAATATTGCATAAAAGTGCCGATCAGTTTTCACAGCACGCGAAAAAGTCATGCAATGTAAAAAAAGCCAATAAAATGTAAAAGTTCACCAAATACCGACCAGCGGTAAGGTAACAAGCAAATATCAAAGTTCTTCTAAAACTTGTGGTCGTTCCAAGTCTCCAATGAAAAGAATTTTCAAAGCAAACGAAAGACTGTAAAGTTATAGATAGCGTGTTTCTATAAAATCTTCTGAAAATAGCAAAAAAACTTATCTTCTGGAATCTCTTTCTTCAAAATACGTAATGTGCTCCTCACACGGGGTACCAGTGTTAGACCGCGGCTCGAAAAGGTCTAACAAGAGTGTGAGTTCTTTCACAAAAATCAGTCTCAACAGAAAAGTACAGAAAACGTCAAACTTACGACCTCAAATAACGGCAACGACTATAGGGCGGCGACAGGAACGACTCGAATCTTTACTCCACTTTATGATCAACAAACGGCAAGGTTACCTAAACTTAACTAACGGCGACTACTACAACTTGTGTTCTTCGATGAATTCGGCGGCTTGAGGTCGGCGACAGTTCTTGCGTCTTGCGTCTATCTCTGGTCGTCTCTTGCAGAAAGTCACTGGACGCTACCTTATAGCCAAACTCAAGGCACACCTAAAGTTCCTAATATGGTCTAATCATGAAGAAAATAACCAATAAAAGCTTGAATATACGAACAATAATAGCTAGGAACCAATCAAATCATATCTAAACAGTATCGAGTTTTGGCATTAGGCCGAACCAATAGCGTAACGTTAAAATACTGCACGAAAGTACTTTTGGCACCAAGTGCACACGTGAAATGTTCGTGCTCTCTTCACTTTGAACACTCAGCATGGGCCAAAGGCCCCCATATCGTAACACCTCTTTCTTTTTGCGCCACGGATTTGCCGTTTTCGAATATTTTCAAACAATGACAACGAATTTCTTAAAAATGAACTCTGATGAACACTTCCAATATGCATTTTTTCAATATTCGGCCTAAATCGAGATTAACAGGGTTTTGAAAATAACGAACAATCCATAGTTTCAGACTGTGCCTTTTCTATTACAGTTCAAAGAAATTCCAGGAAAATTACTTGAAAATCAAAACATGTCCGAAAAGATTATTTTACAAGTCAGTTCACTTTGAAATCGACAAATAAAAGTAGGTCTCTAATCCTTTTGAGTTAAAATGATGTCACAGGGGTTGATTGTTTAGTCTATCAGAAGTGTAGGCAGGAAGCGGGCCTGTTGTGATTTTATGTTAATGGTCATAGAATCAAATTATTTGGACATTTGCGACGAACTGAGATCGCAAGCGCTTGCAACATCAATGTTTCATTAAAACAAAGTTTCGAATCTAAACTGAAGACGGCTAATTGTTACAAGGATCGCTGTTACAGATCAGGATAGCGCTTGACAGCATTTCAAGGTTCTGTCTACCAGCACCCGTTGTTGCCTGTTGCCTCCGACTCGTCAAATTCATCTGGCAGTTTCATCGCTATCATCACCGTCTTCTCCTATCAAGATATCGTCGTCTTCATCCTCTTTGGGAGTCTCGGAGCCAGATTAAAATCAAGGAGTTCACTTTGATTATCATCGTTGCCATCTCGGACATCAAGAACCCAATAATTCGAAACAAATATTAGGGAAGTAGCTGAACTAGCTGATTGCTGGCAAGATGCATTCTGTGTGAAATGAGTGACCTTTTGGCCATAACCATGAACAATTATGCGGACAGGACTCATCAAATACTCTTTTCAAGATTTAAGACATTTTTCTTGAAATTTAGAAAATCTGAGACCTATAACTGCAACAGATCATGCAGTCCGATGTCCAAAAGAAGGACGGGTAAGTTCTACATTTACTTTGCTCAAAAGTTTTATGAGGAAATACAGGTATTTTTTTGTAAGAAACTAAGAATTTGGGCCAGTACTGAAAGCTTCTTACAATTATCAAATTTTGAAAACTCGAAGTTTCTTACGAGTTTATTAAAGGTTTGATAACGATCTTCATGTTCACTACCTGCGCCCTCATGAATATTTCAAAGCAGCGCTTTTTGAAGCTTTTCCAAAGTTTTGACACAACTAAAAGTACCTTTCGAGCAATACGATACAGGAAACGGGTGAAAATAAAGCGAAGACATGCTAAGGTTTCCTCGGTCAAAATACACATTTTTTTATAAGAAACTAAGAATTGGAGCCAGTACTGAAAATTATCGGAATTCAGTACTCAGGGTTTTTGTTACGATATGGGGGCCTTTGGCCCATGCTGAGTGTCCAAAGTGAAGAGAGCACGAACATTTCACGTGTGCACTTGGTGCCAAAAGTACTTTCGTGCAGTATTTTAACGTTACGCTATTGGTTCGGCCTAATGCCAAAACTCGATACTGTTTAGACATGATTTGATTGGTTCCTAGCTATTATTGTTCGTATATTCAAGCTTTTATTGGTTATTTTCTACATGATTAGACCATATCAGGAACTTTAGGTGTGCCTCGAGTTTGGCTATAAGGTAGCGTCCAATGACTTTTTGCTAGAGACGACCAGACATAGACGCAAGACGCAAGACCTGTCGCAGACCTCAAGCCGCCGAATTTGTCGAAGAACATAAGTTGTAGTAGTCGCCGCTAGTTAAGTTTAGGTAGCAGCCTTAATTGCCGTTTGTTGGTCATAAAATCGAGTAAAGATTCGAGTCGTTCCTGTTGCCGCCCTAAAGCCGTTGCCGAATAGTTGAGGTCGTACGTTTGATGTTTTCTATATTTTTCTGTTGAGACTGATTGTTGTAGAAGAACTCACACTCTTGTTAGACCTTTTCGAGCCGCGGTCTAACATTTTTTTCAAAGGTTCCAAAACATTCTCCATGTTCATTACCTGTTCCCTCCTGAACATTCCAAAACAAAGTTGTTTGAGGCCTTACTAATGTTTAGATTTTATTCGAGTACCTTTCAAGAAATATGATACGGGAAAGATGTAAAAATAGAGTAAAATATGCTGGGGATTTCCTTTGTGGAAATAACTAGTTTCTTAAGTTATATTTTCCCGGTACTGGAGTTTCTTAATTTTTCGGCAATCTGAAAGTTGAGTTTCTTTTTAGCAGTTTCTTTTTAAAAAAATACGTGTTGTCTTCTCCGTTTTCGGTTATAAAAGGAATCTTCCAGTCAATATGGTCTTGGACCTGCGAAATCCAAAGGAAAGTCCATTACTGACTCAACTGAATGAACGTGCAGGGAAGGAAACTGATAAAAAAGCTGGAAATGAGGTCAAGTGTAAGTCACATCACTTCTAAAACTTCTTCAAGACATAAAATAGTTACCTCCAACAAAACAATTTCAGTTTTACTTTGGGGAGCACCCTGGTGAACTCTCGTTTATGTAAGCTAATCTCAATGAACGAAATACATATTTTCTCCAGTCTTTTAATTACTTTCCTTAACTTTGACTTTTATCTCTCGCCAATTTTTTTCAAAACATTTTCATGTGTTGTTACAAAATACGTTTCTGTATCATTCTTTATCCAAATTTCAGCTTCCCATATTTCTGTGAAAATTCATTAGGGATCCCAGCAACTTACTCCGTAAACACAGGCATACTCCCCCGGCAATGTTGGGCCTAAATTAAGGCGGCCTAAGGCCTAAATTAAGGCGGCCTAAGGGCTCAGATTTTCCCGTCAAAACTTTTTCTCTTCTGGGAAGAGCTGAGCTGAACAGTAAGGAGGTATGTGAAGAATGAAAAACACACTTTGATTCTTGAAGCAAAAAGTTCTCGAGTCCCCTTTTCCAAACTACCCTGGCCTCCAGAGCCTAAAAAAGAAAAAGAAAGAGGAAATTTCATCTCTGTTTTTCTTTATCTTTAAATTTTTATTAGGCTTTGGTACCCAGGGTATGTCCAAACCCCTTTTTGCAAAATGCTAGATAAAAATTCCCTGTTTCCACATGTAGTTACAAGCTATTTGACCTTTTGTGGACTCCTTGACAAGTTGATTAAAAAAGTAAATTTTAGTTGTCAATTTCAAAGTCGTATGGCATGTGAAACGATGTTTTTTGGGCATGTTTTGATTTCCAAGCAATTTCCTTGCAGTTTTATCGAACTGAAAAAGAAAGGGCACAGTCTGAAACTATGCGATTTTTCGTTATTTTAAAAACCCTGTTAATCTTGATTCAGGCCGAGTATCGAGAAAATGCACATTGGAAGTGTTCATCAGAGTTCATTTTTAAGAAATTCGTTGTAATTGTTTGAAAATATTGGAAAGCGGCAAATCCGTGGCACAAAAAGAAAGAGGGGTTTTAGCCCTTTTTCGAGGCTTGGTTTGTTTACAGCGAGCCGCCATCTTTAAAAATAGCGTGATCTGATTGGTCAATCTCGACATCAAAACAAACTCAGCGCTCTATTGAAAACGAAATGTTGCCCTGTTCCTACAGTAAGCTCATTCAAAAATAGACTTTCATCTCTCATCCGCCCCACCAAGAAACCTATTTATGGAATGATCCAAAAGGCGTTGCCATCCTCACCCAGCCACGCGTAGGCCTCAGTAAGCTAAATTCTCACAAATTCAACCATAAATTTCGAGACACAGTTGACCAAAAATGTCTAATTAATGATGGAATTGAGGATACTGAACACATCTTACAGCAATGCTTGACAGCCTGACAGACAAATCTCTCAAAGGCTCTTAAATTAGATTCTTAGATATTTTCTAGATAGTTTCTTCAATCATGTTTCTTCGTTTTCTATCTTTGAAACATGAAATGTTTAAAATCAAGATACTGCTGGCCTACGTGCAGACCATACCCAACGAAAAGGTAGATACTACAAACTTGCTTGAAGTCTATTCCGTGGTCTATCAGCGCCGAAGGAAAAAATTACTCCTGCGGGGGCGTAAGCTGGGAAGAGGATGCTGCAAAGAAGAAACGAGAGAAATGTCGATTTTCTCGTTTACAGCAGGTCTAATATCCCCCTCACATTCACACAGGCAAGCTAAACGAGGTTAGATTTCAGCCAATCAAATCCATTTGAATCCATTTGATCTGTTGGATTGACCAGTTAAATAGACTTGGAGCAAGTCATAGATACTGACGAAGCAAATATTGAAGATTGCAGGCCGTTGGTTCTTACTTGAAGGCTGCAACATCAAAGACAACAAAAGGTAGCTCAAAGCAAAATCCCGCTTCACTTAACTTGTTCTTATATCTAGGTAATAAAAACACTTTACGCCAAGCCCAGAAAGTGATGGCCCTCACACACGCAACCCCCACTGTTCTTTTTACCGTAAAAGCTCTATTAAACCACCCTCTCTAATAAGCCACTCTCCCTGAGCCAAAATTTTAGATAGGCCCCCCTCTCTGTTAAACTCCCCCGACTTTACATCAAATTCCAGAAGTTACCAAAGATTTTCAATTCATTGCCTGAAAACGTTTGCATGTTAATTTTGATATGGTTTGGGATAAACCGTGTTAAATGCATGCATTTTGACTCGTAAATTGTATGTTGAATCCGCAAAATATGAAGTAAGACTGCGTTCACACGATGCCGGCACATTTTGAAAACGATGAAAAATGTGACGGGAGCAAAATTTGAGCTAGCGTTCACACGATGCCGGAACAATTTGAAAACGGTGGAAAGTTGACGGTAAGAAACTCGTTGCAAGACTTAGTTGCTAAAGAAATGTACCTACACTTAAGAATCGATCAGTCGCGTTCCAAAAGCGTCGAAAAATTTTCTGTTTTCATCATTTACAAGTGTTCACAGAATATCGTTTCCAAAATGTTCCGTTTTCAAAATCTACCGTTTTCCAAATTTGCCGGCAAAAAATGTGCCGTTTTCGTGTGAACGGGAGGCCTATCCGTCGAATTTTTCACCGTTTTCAAAATGTGCCGGCATCGTGTGAACGCAGTCTAAGACTGATAAAGCTATCACATATATCCCTATCATCTAACTTTTTAAATAAGCCCCCGTCTCTAATAAACCCCCTCTGGAGTGTCCAACACTGGATAAGCCCCTCACAGGGGGGCCTTGATAGAGCTTTTACGGTACGCGTGTTTTTTAACAACGGTCTGAGGAGAATCGATGCTACGTAAAGAGAATACTCACGTGACTGAGGAAAATCCCACCACGCGCACAGGGATCCAAGGCCTGAAGAATCATTTGAAGTTTTGTACTTTGTAATAACCGGCTCACTGAGCCCGGATATTTTCACACCCGATACCTCTGCAGAGATGACTTTGCTGTTCAATCTGGACGGTCCGACCTCTTGAAACAATTTACCGTGATCATATGCCACAAACAGCAAATTATTCAAATCATTCTCTTGCGCTAAAATGAGGCTCTTTGGCAAGCTAATAGCAGCTGTGGTTTCTTTCGGTTGCTCCGTAGAGCCTCGTTCCAGTGATATATCACTTGAGGGGTTTGTTGAAGATCCGGATTTGTAGCTGATTGTTATTCCATTGAATCCGGACTTGCTCTCACGTGCACCAGCTAAAGCAAATCCTTTCTTTGCCAGGCTGAACTCGGTTTTGTTGGTAAGCAAGGCCCCACAAACCGTAGACAGCACATTCACCATTCTGGAGAGAAAACGATTAAAGATTACTTCAGCGTTTTTTTAAGGTCCCTCTAAAATGTTACAATACAAGGTTACATACAACTATACTTCCTAACTACTATGCGACTATACCACAATACAGGGACGAAACCACAAGGAGCAAAAGACAATGACTACCCTGTGGTCTTAAAGGACAAGTCCGGGGTTGGTATAATTGTTGATTATTCAAGAGATTACACTGCTGTGAATGGTGTGTAGTACTTTTTTTCAATTGTTTTCTCTTTTTATCTGCGAAACTACATATTTCAATCTGCTAAGAAGTGCGAGATGACATCATTTTATATGACGTCACTTCACGTTGAACCTGAACGAGGCTGCCAAATGTGTTGATATTATACCACCCATATGCTAGCCTCCTTCTCGTTGCTTCGCACACTCGCACAGAATACAAAATGGCGACGATATTTGGCCTAACTTAGGAAGATTAGTCATCAAATTTATGAATGTTCAAGGCACGAAAACTTGGAAAGAACTCACGACTGGTGTTCAGCAGTTGGTAAGGTTGCTTTTTAACAATAATTTTATCAACCCCGGACTTGTCCTTTAACATAAAGAGATATCCAACCTAATTACAAATTAGATATACAGTTACAGATAGCTACACATAAATGATCACTACAGACTACAGGTAGATACTGACGCCTGTTTCACGTTAGATACCAGTCCTTTTATAGGTGCACTATCTTCATAATGAAGGATTAAGGTGCCTTCGTTAGGAAATGCAAATTTGAATATCTATATAAAATATCTTACACAGATATTCAAATTCACACAATATATGCCTTGCATCATGGCCTTACAGAGAGGACGACTTAATCGAGAGGAGTAGAATGATTGCATACTCGTAGTTATCGCTATTGATACACTGATAGACGCTCAAATGACCAGACTGAGTAAAAATAAATGTTGTTGTTGTCAGTGTTGTTGTTGATGTCGTTGTTGCTGCTGCGATAACTGCAACTATGTCGTGAGTTAAAGGCACACTGTCGTGGTTGTGATTGGCTAGTTGTGATGTTGAAATCAAAAACAAAGATCTCGCCTTCGAGTAATTACCAAGCCTTTATGCTCTTGGATCATACTTGTTTCGAGAATAAAGGGAATCAGGTCATTATCATCTTCGTGAATTTCACTGTACAGCGAAATTACTGAACCTTGCCTAATTCTTTTCTTTTGATTGTCTTGTTTATCCAATCAGCACCACGACAGTGTGCCTTTAACGACAGGAGGCTGACAAGAGCTTTTACGATAAGCATACACAATAAAGTGTACGTTACATCAATTTGAAAAGCCTGCCAAACACGGACCGCTTCGGAAATTATTAATGGAATTATCTCTGCATTGTAATCAAGTGCTTCAATAACACGGATTGAAGATTACCTTTGAGAAACGTTGTTGCTTTGTTGTCCTTCACGTAAAGACTGTTCTGAAGCTTCCATTATATTGTCGACCGTATCAAGCATTTCGTTTGCGACCTGGGAATAAAATAACTATTGTTATATTTCTTTCGGTGGGGTGGGTATCGGGCTCAGAAATGCATGCAGCATTAAATAATGCAGTCCCTGGGAGAATGTACTTGACCACATTTCTGGTTGAAGGCATGGCCGACCAATCTCCAAGACACGATTGTTCGGAAAACCAAATTTTCGAAAATGTATACTCAAACTCGAAAAATATAGTTCACGCTAATCGGGTGGCAACGTCACGGTCCATCAAACGCCCCACATTTTATTGACTCAGCCGGAAGAATGATCTGTGAACAATACATCCCTTGAAATGACGTTGGCATCAACAGCCTTGCCAATGATTTCGATCAAAAAACAATACAGTAACAAATGAATAGAAAACAAAATAACAAAAACATTTTACTAACCTCCTGATCACTAGCAAAAGCAGACAATTGTTCTAAGACATCTGTAACTTTGCTTATCTGTCCAGGGGGTAAAGTTGAAGGATTATCGGTTGTAAGTGTCTTCAATTTCTTTGCTGTTTTCGATGCATTTGCAGCATTGATTGGGACCTAGAATTTTGGAATAAGAATCATAGCCTGTGCAAGCCTGTGCAAGGAAATGAAACGTTCAATGGTAACAAAAGGTAACAAAAGGTCGATCAAAGCCGGGTAAATTACTGACACAAATTGGACATATCGGGAATAAAACACGACGGTTGTCAATGTCATTGCTTTAATATTCAGGGAGCAGAATCTTTTCAAACGCTGGACGTTTTTTTTGCTCAACTTTACGATGCTTCCTACGGTACTTACATTTGTAAGTCCATCTAATTCTTCAGAGCGCTTTGCCTTGACAGCCTTGCAAGCTTTGTCATCAACAGGCCCCCATTTTGGTGACTTCATTTTTTGTTTTATACATGCACGTGTTGCATTGCCTTTGCCATTTTGACATGCTACCACGGCAATAGCATCAGCGAGTGTCCAAGGCCACAAATAAACGTTGTCGGAAGATGGAATTTTGGTAGTTTCAGGTATGCATGCCTCTGCAAGAAAGAATAAATAAATAAACACTGGGTGGGTCAAAAGATGTTTACCCATTTGGTGGACTGTTGGGTAAAAAGTATGTGTCCGGTGTCCGATATTAAAAACTGAAATGCTAATCTATCAGTCAAAGGCTAACTTAGATGAGAAAAATTTGTTTGGTAAAATGACTCATCATTTAGACCCAGAAATTAGGAAAATACTCGTAAGGGGCATGTTCGGCAACAAAAATTCAGCATTCCATTCTGGTCTATAATTTACCTTCTATTGAAATTCGAATTCTGTATCTAAAACTGGCAATGTAAACTTAAATGCCACATAAATCATGGACCAGAATGGAGTGAGGAACTCTAGATTCCCATATAAACCCCTCACAGGCATTTTTCTAGTTGTTAGGTCTTAAAGATGTGTGATTTTACCAAACAAAATTTTCTCATCCAAGCTAGCCTTTGACTGATAGATTAACAGTTTAGTTTTGAATATCGGCAGGGCCGTCGAGAGCCAGCTCGGGCCCTGGAGTGATCTATTGCGACGGGCCGTAGGGGGTTTGGGGGCGCAGCCCCCAAGAAAATTTTTTACGACCACGCCCTTTAGTCTCCCGGAAAATGAGGGAAACGCCCCTTTTTGTGACTAATTATTCTAAAAAATTGCGTAAACATTCCGTGTAAAGGCTATACGAAAAATTGTATTTGTGAATCAAGGACGTCGTTTTATGCTAGTAATGCCTTGTTCACACAAGGTGGTTGCAGTTGCTGGAGGTGCTAGAAGGAATGAGCGACTGAAAGGCCGAAAAGAATGAATGTGAACGGAAACTCAATGACCCTACGACACCTACGAGTGACGCGCTGGGATAGAAACAGTTTCGATAGATTAGAAATATCGATACGACAGTTTGGTTTCGGACCTGAAGAGATATAAAGCAATAACAAAATTGTATGGCACAAAATATTTACGGGCCCCCTCGGGGCCCGGGCCCTGGACCTTTTACCCCCTCTACCCCCCTTCTCGATGGTCCTGAATATCGGTCACATACTTTTTATTCAATAGCCTACCAAACAAGTAAACTGTTTTTTGACTCACCTGGTAGAATTTCATCCTGAAAGGCGACCATAGCAAAGTAAAGGCGCTCGAAAAATCGTAGTATCTACACTTCTGAATTGGTTTGATAAAATAGAATTTCTTTTTATCATCCTGAAATATTAAAATATCTAATTATCCAAATTCTCAATGTCAACGCCAGGAAGGTCCCCGAGCTGACCAAGGAGATCTCTACGCTGCAATTCAAATTTCCTTTGAATATAAGAACAATTTTAAGCAACTTTTCGCACATTTTGTACCGGGTTTTCCAACAAAGTATACGGATTTGGTTGGAAATTCCACAGGTGGCGGAGAATGATTTCAATACAACTGCAACAACACAACAGAATTTCAACACAACAGAATTTGGGCCTACTAAGCGATAACGCAGAGGGAGATAGGATTCAAGAGAAATTTAATACAGTTAAGTACCAGGTATGATTAAATCTCAGTACATTTGTATGTATTATTGAATCGTGCAGGCATACTGAACCATTCTCGGCCACCTGTGGAAATTCTATACAATCCAACTTTCCCAATGACTGATATGGAGAACTTACCGAAGCATGATGAGAACGAGGCTACTGGATCCGCTATTGGTGATCCTATTGGCTGTGACTTGTCAACACATGACTGCCGAGAGAAATTTGCCATCCATGTACTATAATGATGTAAGCAGTCAGGCTTTGAACAGAATCCATACGTAGATACAAACATGCTTACGATATGCGGTGGTCCTGAGATATCAACAACTCCTTTCTGTATCTTTACACTAAGATAGGTGCTATTTCGTGGGATCATTGAGCTGACATCCAGTCTCGTGGCCTCATTCTTGATTTTCAAGTTCACATCTTTTAGAAGTATTTCTCTCTCTCCATCCGAAGCATAAATCTTGATATCCAATTTAGTGTTCTTTACTATAGTAACACCAAAAGTTCTCACAAATATATGAGATATTTTGATAAATGGGGTATCTTCCATACTGACATTTAGCCAGTATCTAAAAGCACTAACAACAGGTGTATACAGCTCTATTGTTTGAGGCTTACAAGCCAGTAATTTTTTGCGTAGGTTATTTTCCTCCCAACAAGGTTCCTTTGTTTCTGTCAAGGAAGAGGGATTGGGTTTGGTTGGTGAAATTTTCGGATTTGAAGAATGAAGTGTGCTCTCTGTTGGAGTGCTGCTCACCACGCTTTCCGTGCTCCTTATAGTTTCGATATGCTGCGTTGTCTCGCGAACCGTTATCCTTTCAGTTCTTTTTGATGTTTGTGTTGTTGTTTGTGTTGTTGCTGTATTTGTTGTTGTTGTTGTTGTTGCTGTTATAGTCGTCGGCGCCTTCGTTGCATTTGTTGTCGTAGACTGTGGCTGGGTTAACACCGCTTTGTATCCTTTGTAATAAGTCAATGTGCATGCATTTAACAGATTGCCTTTACTATCCATTACCAAGACCAACATTGACATTTTTGTGCCATTTAGTACCTGTGAAAACTGAGAACCTCTCCGAATTTTTACTTTACCCCGTAACGTAATACATAGATATTTTCTCTCGTCGTTATATGGACGTTGACCGCATATATAGTTTGTGTCATCACGTATGTAGTATTTGGCCTCGTTATAAGCATACCATGATATTGAGAAGGAGTCTGGGGTACCAGAATATGAGAGTACAGCTAAATTAATCAATACAGTTCCATCTTTAATGCTCGCAGCATTCAAAACAGTTTGATGATTCGAACATTCATTTCCTAAAACGAATAAAAAAATTTACGTAAAACCTCTATTGTGCCTTCTGGGGGCTTATTTAACTTCGGACATTCCAGAGGGGGGCTTATTCACAAAATCAAATTATAAGGATATATACCGGGTGAGCCAACAGTTCCTACTTTTGAAAATTCATGGCACCAAGAGTGCTTCAAAGATTTGAATGATTCAACTTCTAGTTAGAAGCCGAAAGACTGAGGTGTTTTTTGTGCTTTTTCTCGCTGTCTTGCCAGCACTAGACCATCCATCATGATTTCTTCAAGCTTTTCCTGGCTTTCCTCTGCATCCCTTCCTCAGATCAACTCGTTGATTCAAGTTTGCAACGGCTAAATTCAATTTCACTGTAAAAGCGAGGCTGTCCTCATTTGCGGTTTTGTGATTCAACGACGGGAAAACCGCAAACGAAGACAGCCTCGCTTTTACAAAGAAACTGAATGCAGAGGAAGGGATGCAGAGGAAAGCTAGGAAAGGCAAGAAGCAACCACGATAAAGACACAGGTATGATTTGCGTACACATCATTTCGTTTCCTTTCACCCATGGTGTGTTAAACTAGGAAGCATTACACCACAAAAAGTGTGTCGCTATTGAATTTATGAATGACGAACTTACCAACTGGTTCCACTGGTGGATCAACTGGTGGATCGACTTGCGGCGATGAAGGGGCAGCGTTTCCTGCAAAAAGTAAAACACGATCAACATGGTCCATCGTAAACAATTCATGCCATTTATTTAAAAATCTGCCAAGAATTAAATACATTCTGCTTTATAAACCCCCTAAAAACACTGATTCTCTAAAGTCTGTCTCAAATTAAATGTCAAGTGGAAATTCTTGCGAATAAAACTACTGAAAGGCTTTGCATAAGCAATTTTGCGCGATCGCAAATCTCACGTGAACTCTTATTTGATACAGACTTCTGTCTGCACTCCCGAAACCACACTTCCCACAGGAACGACTTTTATCGATAGCCTGGTACCGAGCGTGTCAGGTCTATGGCCTCTTTGGGAGCGTATAAACAAAGATACTATGTCCCGTTTGTGCGGTTGTTGCGGAGGAGCTGCAACGTTAGTTGCCCTGCATGTTCAGGATATGGTCTTGCTGAAAGGTTTGGAGAAATGTGGAAATCATGGGAAGTGAGACACCACAATTACGCTTCACGTTGTATACTTCCGTGGCAGAACATTTAATATCGTTCTGCGGGGGAGCTTTTGCTACATTCCCCGCAGCAGTGCATAAATGTATTCTCCGCATAAGAATAAAGCGACGAAAATGAGCACAACTGTGGTAATCAGCCACCCTTGGAAGTCAAAAGAAATGTTGACAAAATGCGGTGCTGATGGCTGAAAGGCACTGAAAGGCGCTGTGACGCAAGTTACCCCCTGTTCTAACACGAAAGAAAAGATCCGCAGTTTTGCGTTTTCTATGATCAAATTTGCGAATGCAGAATGAGATAACACCTGGCAACATGGTGCCCAAAGTTACAATCAACACCGAATCAAATCGTATTCATCGAGGAAAAAGGAAAAGCGGTGAAACGATTTATTTATTTACTTCGATTCTGAGGTCAAAATGAGGGGGTTGAGCGTGGTATCCTACTTCGCTCCGTCATAATCAGGTACAGGTTTCTGTGACTCGGATAACGCAATCAAACAAAGCTCCGCCCGCGCAAAGCCCAGGCCCATGGCCAGATCTATGATGTCATCATATCCTACAGCTTTGCTTCATTGCCGTACTAGCTCATTCTGTCCCCATCTCAAAGGCACCTCACCTTCCCTCTTAGCTGAAAATTAAAATAAGCTGACTACATCAAATGTTAAAGGTTCCCTCAACTTGAACAGTGTGTCGAAAGTGCGTATTTGACTCGTAAAATTGCATGTTAACTCAGCAAAATATGGGGTAAAAGTCAAGAACTAAAAGCTATCAATTGGATTCCCATCATTTGACTTTGTCAACAAGCCCCTGTAATGAGGCCTTTGTCCCTTCTCTCTTAAGTCCCTCTCGGTAGTCTTCCAAATTAGAGAGGCCACATCGGGAAAATGTTGAGTGTGCTAGACCATCCTTCTAAGCAAAAATATTTTCCGAGATTTTCAGTAAAGATTTTCTAGCAGATGTCCTGTGTTGAACCCAATCCAAAACATGCCAGCGAAACCAGGTGACCCGTAGTAAGTCTATTGCAAGTCTGGGGAGAGATTTTGTGCACGTACAGAAGGATGCCCTTCTCACGACTGATGTCCTTGATAAGCAGTGACTATTTTCAAAGTTGTTCGGTAAAAAATTACAAATACGGTCATCATTACATGTTTACAGTAATCATTTGCTTGCTGAAACACGCCGACAAAGCTTAATCCAACTTACAAAGCACACAAGAAACCAAAAAACTTTAAGACTTAATCCTAACTGTTTTAACACGGTAAAAATCATTCCTAGGAATAAACAGCAACACAGTATAATTTATTTTGGGTTGTTCATTGTTATTGTTTATAATGGATTTAGGGAAACAAGGCCATAACAATTTCTGTGCAACACTGCGCCTGAAATATAGCCCTTCTTGTCGAGGTTGAATGTGTTATGGCCGAAAAATTTTAATCTATTAAGCTCATGGGTCTTAGATGTAGACTACAAACTGTGCCGAAATCTATCATTATGAAGTTTATGGACACAAATTTGGTTTTGATGACTTCATTTAGGATGAATCATTTTATGTGCAAATTGATTCATTTCTAGGCACCATGAATTTATTGAAATGCTGTTCAATGGAGTCAGTGTGGCTCAGGTTAATGGGGGTAAGCTACAGCGGAACTAATAAACAAAAACGTCAAAGAAACCTCAGCATAAATTTCAAATCTTTGAAAAGATGGGTGTAAAATTCAATGCCCTATCTCTTTGAACTGAACGGCTTCAAAGAAACTTGAACTATTTTACAGTAAATCTGCCGTTGGACTTTTCTAAAATCTTCGATGTTTTCAGAATTACAACGTTTTACTTCTTTTTTAAAAATTCAAGAAAATTTTAGAAAACAACTCAAAACTATCGTAATTTCTAAACCTCTTGACGAAAGATCAAATAATTTTCAAGGAAACCATAGTTTATGGATGCCTACAATACGGTGTCAAGAGCAAAATTCTTTCACTCTTCTGGTTTGTGATTTAGAAATTTGATGACGTCACATCATAAAATGAGCTGAAATATAAAATGGGCTGGAATTTCGACAAAAATTCAAGATTTCTGAAAAGTCCGACGGCAGAATCATGGAAAAATGGCTAAAGTTTCTTTCAAGTCATTCAGTTTAAAGAAATAGGGCATTGAATTTTACACCCGCCTTTTATCGTAGATTTGAAGATTTGGAACCTATGCTAGAAACCTCGCGGAGGAGAAGCACAAAAGCAAAAGATTTGGAAGCAGACTCATGACATCGTCCCGACGCAAAACTGTGAGCTTGTTTCAACTTGGTCTATGACATGAACAAAAAGAAACCATGGGTTGTAGAAATATCATTGGCTAGAGATAAAAATACCATGATTAGTGCCCATGGGACACCTTGGAGCAAACCACATTTCCCTTGAGATATATTATGAGCTATTCTTGACTAATAATGTGGTTATCCTGCTTCCTGGATGGTTGATTAAAAATTGAATATATTACGAATCTTTATTCATGCATTGTTGTTGCCCAGGGCGAGAATTGCACCCCACATTGTGACCTTATGACCCTTATTTTAACTGTTTCAATCAAAATGTGGGGAAAACATACAAAGTCATAACATTATTTAGCAGAAAAACCAATCAATTTTCTTCATCGGGAGTCTATACATTTTCGGGCCTTCCCCACTATTATAGTTAAAGGGGCAGGGTCACGTAACCGTAAACAAATCTGTTACTTTTTTGTCTACATTGTTGCCCACGCGTGGCCATTGTGCTTCTACATTGGCCATCTGCACAGATTTTGGTGGATGGGGAGTTCACGACAAAGTTACTCCCAAAAATCCACCAGTATCTCTGCAATCGTACAACATATGAACGTTTCGCTTGTTTCTCGACGAATTTTAAGAGTCCATCTTCAAAATAGAACCTTTATTTCACGGGGGGAGGGGGGGTTCTTCCATAGTAAAGGTACCTGGGGATGTGCCGCCCGCGAGGGTATACTTTTTCGGACTTCTAGTCTTGCCAAGGGTGTACTTTTTGGCAACTTTAGTCGAGTTAAGTCTAGGCAAGGGTATGCTTTTTGGGAATTTTGGTCAAAGAGATATCAAAATTCGGTAATTTTTGTAAAAAAACCCCAACTTTTTAAAATTTTGGTCCAGAAAATGCGAAAATTTGGCAAGTTTTGCCTAGAAAATGCCAAGTCAGAGCACTTCTGAAGGAAAAGTTAGTCTAGCCAAGGGTATCATTTTCACAAAAATTGGTCTAGCCAACGGTTACATTTTGAAACTGTGGGCGGCACCCCCTACCCGAAATTTAGCCGAGAACCCCCCCCATGCTTTATTTTGAGAAAAATGGTGGAAAATCTCTGTCATATGGCCTATCAAAAATACTGCAAATCGTTGTTTTGAAAGAAGTTTGTTTACATTATGTGGCCCTGCCCCTTTGATTTGACTTAACTGTTCTGTCAGCTCAACCACGAGCGCAACAATTGCACTCACTGTGTGGATCAAAAGTTTTCCATTTAGGAATAGTCACCTTAATTTAGGCCAATTTTAATCCTAAAACTGTCTGAAACTGCAGTGAGCCTGCAAAGGACCCTGGGTGACCATGTCTTGTTGTTGGCCCTGTTGAGTTTTCTTGCAAATAGGATTTGAAAAATTTTCGGCTATAAAAAAACTCTTTTTTCCACAGGGGCATCAGCTTTGAATACTCTTAGATATTTTTCAGTATTTTTCAATATTTTTGGTTTTAAATTTTGTCAGTTTTTCTCGTACCCTGGGTACCAGACTCTCCCAAAAAAGAAATCTCCCTGGGTACCAGATTCTTTTTTGGGAGAGTGATATCATTGTGCTTCTTATTCTGTTCATCAGAGAAATACAATACTATCGAGAAATACTGAAAATATCTGAAACCAAAACCATTGAAAAATACTGACAAGTATTTAAAAATAATTAAAATGATGCCCCCGTGTTTTTGGCAATGCCAAAATAAAAAACTACGCATTAATGTCCTAGAATCCTTTGTCCTAACTAATTCCCTTTGATTTATGATCACAAGAGAACGTCACGTTCTTCTTTGAAAACAAACTCAAATCTAATCATTGCATCATCTCAACTATCCTTCTCTTCAAGGGCCGTATCGTTTGAACAAATCGAATTTGCAACAGGTATTACCGGGTGTAACGCATCGTGAAACATCTAGAAATGGAATTATCACTCGAAATGCGACAATAGATGTAGAAGAGTCTTGTTGGCGTTTTCCCACGTCATTCTGATGATGCTAAAAATTGTTTGCCCATGTTAGGTCTTTTCAGGCCTGTTCACTTGGGTTTAATCGTGCTAACTTTTTGATGATTAAACGCCAAAGCCCCGCAATAAAACTGATTTTTGGTGAATTCTCGATAAAGTCCAATCCCTATTCGCACTAAAATATGACTCAATGGAAATCGAAGAGAATCCATTTCTTTGAAAGCGCTGGCTGATAAATGCAAGAGCAGAGCAAAGCTTCCCAAAGTTTGTCAAATTTTACAAATTCCGCACGTTGTAATCCATGTACATCCATGTTAATCTCCCAACTTTGTACGTTTTTAAGACAGAAGGAATTATTTGCTCTGTTCCTAACCAGATAAACTCTGAACAACAGCTAACGGAATTTGTTGGCTTCCCAACAGATAACGACAGAGCAGCAACAGAAGAATGGCTGGCAGGTAGAACCCCTTCGTTGAAGTCTTGATACGGCTTATCAAGTTGAAGTTACTCCTGCATGTCTGCATGCTAACCTTAACTTCTTGATTACTGCAGTATTTAACTGAATGTCTCTATTTTCTACTATATACTCAATGGTATCTTCTTCCTTCAAAGTTGTACATAATCAACATAAAAAGGGAATTAATGCGACCTTATTTTGGAGTGGTCAAATGCTATGATCTCGCATGGTCTGATTGATTGGGCATCTGGTTCTTAGTTCATATCATATGGGCCCATAAGCTGGGGACATGGAAGATAGTCAATGCATCAAAGGGCATTGAGCTTCCTAAGAACACAGTGACAAAAAGCTGCAAAAGCATCTGCCTTGGAAACGGGAAGGTTTACCCATAGTTTATTTGTTCTGATCCATGAGTGGAGTGGGCAAGTTTCACTATGTAATCCAGTTTATTGTTTTAGCATGATTTGAGAGGAATGCAATGCTCTGTAATGCCATTTCTGTGCCTCTGTCGTTCTTTCAGTTTCGATCTGATGAGGAAATTCAGGTAACCAGATTCCATAAATGTAAGAACCAACAGATAATGAATCTTTGAAGACAATGAAGAAACACTAATTTATTGTCTCTCAACTGACAGAAACTGACAATAGTGGGAGTTCTTGTTCGCCTTGCAGAGGCGGCACCAGCCCTCAAAAAGTGGGGAGGACAAGAAAAATTTTTTAGGACCACGCCCATTTTTCATGAAAGCCACGCCCATTTGGAAAAAGAAGAGCCTTTATAAGGTTTTCATCTATAAATCATGCAAAAAGCAATTAAAGTAAACCTGGGTAAAATTGTAATATTTTTAACAGAAGGTCACTGACAAAGTGATCTTTTTTCTCATTTTTCTCATGTGCCACCATCGTACCCCCCCCCCCTAAATATTTCTCCTCGGATTTCGACGAATTGAAAAATCGGTCCTGAAAAACATTGGGGAGGACGTGTCCTCCCCAGTCCTCCCCGTGGTGCCGCCTCTGTCGCCTTGTGCAAATTTAGATTGCTTTTAGGAGGTACCTTGTCCCCTCAAAAAATGGCTCCCATTTTGAAACCAGGAGGGGGATGGTCTACGACACTTTAGAACATTTAGAACAGGGCTTTTCACGTTCTGTTTTTAGAAACAGAACCCATGAAGAAAGTGTGATGCAATTTCATTGATAAATCAAGTTAAATCAAGTTAAATCATGTCAACATCATCAAAATCAAAATATTACGTACATAAAGTAGGATCCGTGTGATTGAGGTGAAGGCATTGATAAAATCCTTCAGTATGACGTCAAAATGTTAGAGTCCTTTCTGTATTTCGGTAAGATTAATGGCAAGCTTCATCGTTCATGACACATATAAAACTTACAGGTCCTTACATATTCCAGGCCAGCACACATCAAGGCAACGTCAATTGATGAAGTAGGGCCATCAACAGCTTGTTACAAGACATTTTCACATGATTACATCATAGAATTTGATACATTGCCTGGTTTCTGCGTTATCGAAGGATTAAAGATAAACTTTTCTCATCTCCCCAGATGATTTACAACTTGTTTGATTTCCGTGGACCCGATATGCTTATAAAGATCATGGGAGCAAACATTGTAAATTCAGAAAGGAAATATGGATCTGGCCTTGTGTAGCAACTTTTCAAAGTCGAGATAGCGAATTATATAAATAATTTATTGGATTTTTCTCGTCGTCTTTTAAATGATCTGTAATCAATCGTCGAAATTGTGTCAGAATTAATTTCTTAATGCTCTTGTCCTTCAGCACAAAATTGACTCTGTTCAGCACAAAGCACGCCCTGCACTTACATTTAAATGTTTTCTTTTGAGCTGAATCAATTCACAAAATGTTACTGGTAGACCTCTTACTTTATCACAAAAATTGAGCATCACAACTTGTCAAGATTCACCGAAGACCACTTTTTGGGCCACGAATAACAGAAAAGAGCCTCACTGTTACCAAAATTATACTTTTCAGTACGATTTGAGCTTGTTGGCGCTTTCAGTTTAAACATTTTGCAACCATAAAACCTAAAATTGAAACTGCTGTAAGCAGCGTCCCTGAAAGAGGCTTCTGCAGTTTCTTATCAATGATGTTCAGTGTTATTACCTGAAGTCTAACACTTGTCTTGAAAGTAACACAAAATTAGAAGAAATGCCCCAGAAAAAGAACAACTACCCCATCCCAAAAGGTGAGCCCAATCCTAAAATTGAAATTATCAGGACGCAGAGCTCCTTATCTGGAAGTGGGTAACCTGAACCTCATGCCCCGTGATGCCCTGTCTTCGAAAGGAAAGCCCTCCAAAAAGAACAGCTTCCCCCCCAAAAGGTGGGCCAAGAAGGAAACTGACCACATCGATGCAAACCAACAGATCCTAAGAAGGCGTACAGTTTATCCAAAAACTCAACAGCGAAGAACAAACACCCTCGAGCAATCGAGCCAAATGAAATACCAAAACAAATATTTGTGCTTAGAATTCAGGCTATAAGAAACTCGTAAACAAGAACAGGCAAACTAATCTTTCAACTGTGTAAACAAAACAGCCAAAAACTCTCTAAAACTCTTCGCAAGTTCGTGGGATTTTCCTTGAATTTTCTGGTAAATATTTGCCAGTTTTTGACTGACTTCAAATGTGGCGGGTAGATTGATGAGCTTACAAACGCTTGAAGAAGGTAAGTAATAAATTGCGGGCTAAATTGAAAAATTCTTGACATACTTACCAAGACGAATGATGATGACCAAAATTATGAGGAAGCTTTCAACTTTTAGGAGACAGTGCATATTTCTTGATTGATAACCGCCAAAAGCGCTTTAAAACTTGACATTCAATTGATAACGAATCTTTCTCTTTTTATGACATTCCTTCAGGGAATCAACGAACACTAATGGCGTTCCACTTTCAATTTCGATACAAGGATTCTTTCTCGGCAAACTGTCCAATTAGCTGATTGCAATCCTCCTGGGTAATTAAAGAGATATCAATCAAAACAAGGAATTATAAACAAACGTCCGAACCGAACGTCTCGATGAAGAAAGTATCGCTGGGTAAACAAAATGCTTGCAATCAGTTTTCTCTCCGCTAAACTTTCCGTTTCTGGTCAAAAGTTATGAAAGGACGTCTTTTCTCCTCTGTGGGCTCCGTATATTGTACGCTACACAAAGCAATCACAGAAAATCAACCAATTAAAAAAAGTGCACCGGGGGGATAGCAATAGTGACGTATTAGATCGTGACCAATAGACCGCTTTGTGACCTCGTTCGGCAACAGCTTCCTTCTTCTGGTGCAGCAAAGAACGTGGCAGGGGGTAAAGTAGATCGTGGGTAACAAGAAATTGATACAGCTGGAGAAGCCACGGGGCGTGGGCAAAAACAGACATCTGAAGGGGAATGATGATGATCGGCTGAAAACAACGAGCTCAGTTGTCCGAATTGCCAAACCAAACCAGAGCGGAAACGGGAAACACAGGGGCGGTAGGTGTTGCTGCAAGGGCGTTTCACAGGGAGGTATAGTGTAGATAATACGCCGTTTTCTTATACAAAAGAAACTCATAATGAGCATGTGCTGTGAATTGTTTAGAAGAAACTGACTTTTCTCCTCAGAATATCAAAACATTTTACCCTGGGTACCAGACTCTCTTTTCACAGAGAATCTGGTACCCAGGGTACAAAACATTTAAAATGTCAATGCAACCTGTTTCCATAATGGCCCCTCCTGAGTAATAACCAGAGAAATGTGATCAGAAAAAAGGCTTTCGTCTGCAAAAACGGAGAAATTCCAAAAGACGGTCCTTAGCAAAAGACATGTATATGTCATCTTCCCCTTTTTGTATACTTCGGAAAAATTTTCTTTGATCTCATGTTTGAATGTATTAACGGTGTTAGATGACTTCAACTCGGATGGAAGGATATTTCATATTTTGGGTCCTAGAAAAGATAGGCATTCTTGTCCAGCATTACTTTTCCGGAATAGCCTGTCTATTCCGGAAAGGAAATTCCAATTTGAACTTAGACCTTCGCGTTGCTCAGCCCTGGTCGACTGGATGGAACATCTCACCACTGTACGCCGGAGCAATTCATTTGAAAAATTTCAGTGGGAGTCACTTGTGATTCCTTCAAACAGTGCTTTTGAAAAGTTTCTCATCACCAGGAATACCAAACGACAGCATGCTATTCCTTATAGACATGGATATTATTTGCACATAGAGAGAAAAATGAATCCATATCGTGAATAAATTTCAGTGCAAACAAGTTGATTTTGACAAGAACAGAGCAAAATATCTGTCTCATGGTGTGCCTTTGAAACTTTTTTTTCAGAAAAAGGTCAACCAGGTAGCAACTCACAAAAAGCAGCTAGAGGTTTGCTATCTATACTTATGCAACAAACGATGCTACACCCCGGAGTTATTATATATTTCTTTTATGGAAATATAGCTGTGAAAACTGTGAAAAACTTCTTATCAGTGAAGACCCTGACCTGACTCATATACATAGTTTTTATGATCATGCTCCCTGTTCCTGCCCCTTTTCAGTTCCTGCTCCGTTGCTCCCAAGAACTCCTATCAGACTCTCAAAGCATGCTTGACTGTTATTCGAATGTTAAGTTACTACTTAGGCCAAGGGCGATATCAAATGTGTGGTTCTGTTTACAAAGGACGTAGTTGCGTGGTTCTGTTCAAAAAATGTTTGAACAATTTCTCGCAGGAAACAAGCACCGATACATGTGAGCGAATTCAGCCAAGAAACACATGATCTCCTGATCGGGCCTAAACGCGTGTTTCATATCGCCCTTGCTTAGGCCAAAATTTAGAGATACATTCATCTAACCAGAACCATTTTCACTTATGCTGTTGCTTTGGTAACAACCATGAAATCATGCAGCTCCCTTGGCAACAAGGGCCTAACAGATGTCACACCTTGAAATCTCTCTGTCTCTCCACGCAACGGGATGCCGCCGCAGCAGCAGGAAAGTTCATCCAAACATGAAGAAAACTGCGACAGTAGCGAACAAAACCACCTGAAGATTTAGCTCCTGATAAGGCTTAAGTATGGGAACCCTTTCGGATGTAACTATTTTGAGCTGATGAGGTTTTGGCGGTGCCTTAAAATTCAATAAATGGTTTAATATGTTGCTGTTATTGAAACTGCGCAATTAAAATAATTTTACTTCCAGCGCAGACCGAAGACGTTGATGTTTACCAGACTTATAAAGCATCGTGCAGTTTTCACTCCCTTTCGCTCACAGTTGCATTCCTTACGCTATCGGATTTCGCAATTGCAAGCAAAAACTCCCAAAACTGGATGAATGTGGCAAGTCGAAAGCTCGCGATTCAAACCCCCTTGGACCTTCCATCGAAAAGAAGCGAAAAATATCCGATTTCAAACAACATAACAAGCATAGTTTTGCTGCAAAAATTAGATGCTTTCAATATCAAAAAGTTAATACTGAATTATCCAAAACCTTGTCATTCCACCGTACAATGGGTTTTAAGTATCTATCTCCTCCAGATTTCATGCATTTTATAAGAGGACACTTGCTACCTCACTGTAGGATGTGACAGAGAGGCTGTAAAAACGGCCTAAAACTTTACACTTTACGCTCTGGTCTGGTAGAGCTAGAACCATTGAACTGTGTGGAAGTCCTTTGGAAGTTTTTCGATGTTTTGCAGGGCTAAAGAGGGCCAAACCTCGGGCCAAACCAAAAATTTTGAAAAATACCCTCAAATGGTAGCGTCTTTTCTACAAAAACCCTCATATGGTAATTCACGAACCTGAAAACTGGGTGATTTGGTAGCATTTAGTAATGAAAATTTCCTAAGGTTTTCATAATTTTTTACTGCAAAACTGATGGAACAAAGCAAGAAAACTTCAAAATTCATTTATCATTATTGCTGTAATTACTAAATTGGCATGCGGAGGAGCGTACCGGGTTGAAACGTCATAAACCGAATGGACCCCCAGTTAGGCCATAATGGGAGTACTCCGCCAAGGCTATCCTGCAAAATCTCAGGTAAGGCAACTATCGAAATTAAATAATGAGTGCAACCCCCGGATTTTATCGTAAAATATTAGTTCACTCCGACTCAATGCAAATACGGACGAACTCGCGAATGTACAATATTTTTTCATCAAATTTGCTTCAATGAAAACACGAAGCAGAAAGGAAATTAGAAAGTCAATATTGGGCGTAGGTTTGGGTCAAATAAATTAATCATTTTCGTAACAAACATGACTCTGCTAGCACCGAAATATGAATTTGTCTGAAGTAATTCTCTTCGAGATAAACACACAACAAAAGTTACGACAGTGTAGGAACATTCTCCAAGCAACGAATCGAGTGAGCTAAATAAAGACCCGGACAAAGCAACCCTAAGGTCTTTGATTCAATTTTGGAATAAAGAATACCTAGAAACTGTGACCACAAGAAGGTTGGCTTAGAATTTACCGAGAGAAAAGAGAAGTCAGGTCGTATGCTGGAAATAGACGTGTTTATTCAATTTCTTGAGCTTATATATTTCAATGATTTTGTTTCAATGATCGGATTTGGTAGCTTCATGAATCACAAAACCACACAAGAAACATCAGAATGCAAAGGCTTTTTGAATAAAATCAGCGTTGTCGTTGGATCAGAATGAAAATTGAAATACATGCAAACGCTGTCATGTGTTTGTCACATTAGGATTGCTTTCCAGTAGGCCACTTTTAAACTGATGATTTTCGCCTATGTTTTGCTCCATTCAATTGAATTGTTATTTACTGTGGTATTGTGGGGGTATAGCTGGGGTAAATAGCGCGAAAACAAGGACTCATGTAATAAGTCTAGAACAGTTTGTATTCAAGATTCAAATCCTTTCAATTTTTGCCCATTGAATTGAATTTATGCTGCTGTTGTTGTTGCTTCTGTGAGTTTTTGCAGAAAATTTTCCTTAGTGATGTTGGAAAAGTTAGGACAGCAAACACTTACTCGTTGTTAACTTTCGTCAGGACACTTCTAGCCAGTTCGAGAACTTTCGTCGCCATTGTAGTTGTAGTAATCCGCTGAGTAATGCTTATTCACTTATCTTTACGTATCATTAAGAAACTAATTGCAAGAGACATTCTTGACATTCTAGGAACATTCCAGCTTAGGCCCCAGCATGATGTTGTGATGAGCCTCGTTTTCATATCTAAATAGCCTCGTTATTGTAAAAAGGGGGTTCTGGAACGATCTGGGGCCTTCCTGCTTACGTCATAACTGGTAATTGTAGCAAATTTTATCATTATGATTCAGCAATCTAGAAAATTCGATTGTAAACGTATATAAGGGCCAGCTTAGTAGTCAGAATTTAGGAATCAGGAGATGGAATTAGAGTTGGAAATCTGCAGCAATCTATAACGCATCAAATGAAAATCTGTGAGTTCTTTAGTGTCACTGGGAGTTCTATCGGGCGCAGGACTATTGGAGCAAAGAATTCCCCACACTAAGCCACCTTTTGTGCAGATTCACCTTAATTGTAATAAGTGCAGATCCACCATGATAGTAAAGCTTTACTATTAAGGTGGCTCACTACCGAAAAATTTCAAAATAACGAGACAGTGAAGGGTGGTTGCATACCAAGTAAAAATAAGTGCAAAATACAAAAAAGGCACTAAGTTAAGGCGGCTCCCTTCTGATATAAATTTCAAACTGATACACATTGGGTGTCCTATCGCTCATGGTCTGCCCTCTCCTAATAGTCGGCAAAACAAACTTTGTCGGGGAAATGTCTCGATATCCAAAAAACTTTTCTGATAAATTATTGTTTACTAGTGTGGGAGGACCAGGCCCGTCCTATCAGGAAATATGCATGCCACGCCCTCTTTCAGTCGTTGTCAAGTTTTGCAACAAGACAAGGATAGCTTCAAGAGATTTTGTAACAAACCATGAGAAACAGACAATCGCAAAACGTGATCTGCAGATAAAGGAACGTAACGCCCAAAGACTAACCATTGGTTCAGAACTTCTGCATATGATTTATAAATGTTTAAAAAGTTTCGAATTTCCTAACCAAGGCAAATTACTTCGCCTTCACTTCGTAAAAGCTAGACGCTATATTTTTATTGCGGTGCTAACTGATTAGATTTTATTGATAAATGTTGCATCTTAAATCTAGTTTATGTCTAACAAATTGGCTTAAAATCTATGAACTTCGAGTTTAGAGAGACCTTTCAACAACTCTGTTTTGCTGTGAGCATAACTCGTTGGTAGATCACATCCAACCTCGTCCCCAGGGCCTTTTTTCATATTTTGGACGGAGACTAGACGAATCGTCTCCGTCCAAAATATGGAAAAAGGCCCTGGGGACGAGGTTGGATCACATCCAGACGAGGCAATTAGGCTCAAGGCTCTCTTGACAATAGATCCATTCTTAAAACGCAAAGCATGCTGGTTGGATCTATGGATTGGAAAAAGCTGCCGTCCCAAATCAATTTTAAGTCCTGGTTTTCATTAAAATAGCTTATATCTTTTCAGCCAGACTTGGATAAATACCTATTGAAAGTTCCTGGAAAATCGATCTTTACAGCACAAGATGATAAACTGTCTGCAAGTGTATCGATCAGCAGTTTAATTTATTTTGGAATGGTAAAACGTTTTGATGAGATTCACAAACAAGACGTTTCTTGTTCAATATAGATATGTTTTTTTGCATACCGCAATGAGCTGGTTGAGGGAGACAACTGAATGCCCAGTCGATGCAAGAAACCCATGGCATAACTTTTGTGACAGGGGGTTAGACACAGCATAGTTTTGAAAAATCCAATAATATACTAAATTTAGGGAATTTTTAGATCCAAAAATATACTCATTGCTTCATAGTACATAAAAACTAGAGGTTTCGTGGCTTTTTCGGCAGCTGTGCTGCAATATTTTGGTGAAGAACTCAGCCTAGCACTCACCTTGTCAAATCTTCTCATCAGCAACCCCAAAACACACCGATTATGCACCACAAAGGTATACTAGACAGCGTTTCGTAAACCCAAAAAGTGTCTGACTCCCGCATCACCTACTAATAGGGTGTGCCCCCTGGGGCAAGAAATGAAATTGATTCTTAATGCAAGAGCATTCTCAAGCACTTCTTTCAGCTTGTCTTTCACAAATCCTGACAGAGACAATATTTTGCTCGTGGTTGTTGAGGATTTTTCAACAAATTTCCTCCCGTGAAACACTTGGCGATTCACGAAGAGGACGATTACTCTCCTATTTTAGAAGTCTCAAGTTTGATAAATGCTATAAAGAGGATCCCACTAAGAGTTGTAGGAACCAAGGGATGCTCGGAATCACGGGGGGGGGGGGTTCTCAGCTAAATTTCATTAGGGCTGTGCCGCCCACAGTTTCAAAATGGAACCGTTGGCTAGACCAATTTTTGTGAAAATGATACCCTTGGCTAGACTAATTTCTCCATTAAAAGTGCCCTGAAAGGGCGTTCTCTGGACAAAACTTGCCAAATTTTCGCATTCTCAGGACAGAAATTGTTTTAAAATTTGGTTTTTTACAGAAATTACCAAACTTTTACTGTTCTTTGACCAAAATTGCCAAAAAGCATACCCTTGCCTAGATTAAACTCGACTAAACTTGCCAAAAAGTATACCCTTCGCTAGACAAGAGGTCCAAAAAGGTATACCCTTGTGTGCGGCAAATCCCCAGGTGCCTTTACTATGGAAGAACCCCCCCCCCCCGTGCTCGGAATAGACCAGTTTCACAATGACGCCAAATACTTCCACGAACAGCACTTCCCTCGGTATCATGTGGATCTAAATCTCAAAAGCTAACTCAAAAGCATGCATTGCTCTTAGCAACGCATGAAATAGTCTTGTACCTGTCTTTGCAACATAATGATACGATGTAGATTTCTTGTAGACTAGCTCCACTAGCCCCTCAATTTCGCTGTTGTTGTTGTTGTTGCTGATGGCCAGCTCAATGAGGATCTGTATTAGCGACAGATCAGCTCTTAGGAGCATACAGAGATTGTGGAACCAGTCTAGATTTCTTGTAGACTTATGACGATGAGTCTCTTGTTTCCCTGTGCTCTTTGACTTGATGATGGCGACCGCAGGGATACAAGGGACTCATCGTCATCAGTCTAGATTTCTTGCAGTACAGAGAATCACATCTCTTACCTCGAATTGAATTTAATTGTAAAACTGGTCTATTTTCATACATATATGAATAGACAGAGCGAGGTAACAAACAGAAATATCACTGGGGAGCACGGAAACTTTGAAACTCCCCCCCCCCTAGCCCAGGAGGGCCTCATTAAAAACAACAGTATATGATTTGAAGTATGTTCAACTTTCAAAGAAGTTCAAAAAACATTCCCAACTTCTATCATTAAACGTTCTTTGGAAATAAAATAGCGACGATCCATGGTATCAAATAAAGAAATAAATCGATGGCCTAATCGTCAATCTGGCAATGCGTCATTCTATTGATGTCATTGACTGCACCAACGAACGAATCAACAACTTTTGGGTCCTTGGAAACAACGATATCGGATTCAATCACCATGACGACTGGTCTTCACTGAGCAGAAACTGTTTATCTTATCTTGACGCACTCTGGGTCTTCACTGGGAAACATCATGGCGCCTGATGCCATGGCAACAAACGAAGCATTATCAAGAATTCGATGACTGATCAAATGACTTCGAAGCTCGATCACGTTCTTCCTCACCTCCTCTCCGCCTGCATCGAGGCGCACCGTGCTTGCACAGTTTATAACTGATGGCCATATGGCTACAACAACCGAACTTCGATGTAAACAAAAATACTTTTTCGCAATGGACAGAGAACAAAATGGTTAATTTGTTTCATAGGGAGAACTTTTGCAAAATAAGCTCTGTCAATGAGCCACTGACACCTAAGAACATTTCATTCTGAAGTGACTGCAAAAAATATCTGCATGGTATGGTAGCATAAATAACTGCTGGATATGGAAACCTGACCTATGATATTTCTGTCTTTGATAGCACTCCTCCGGAGAGGCAGCTCGCCTCGCTTGCAGTTAAGGTAGTAGTATCGAACGAATAAACATTTCGTTCAGATTAAAGGTGTCCGCGGTGCTCCATGCTCAAACTTGGGGGGGGGGCGACGCATCGAGGGCACTTTCCCCTTTACAAAAAAGGGCATTTTCTAAAAATAAAAAGGGTACTTCTTTGTTTGTTGCAAAATCTTGGGGGCACATGCCCCCAGTGCGCCCTGGTTCCTACTTCTTAGTATGTACGTTGGGAAGAATCTAAAAACGCAGTATTCCATGTCCTATTCAGTATTTCAAAAACTCCAAATTTTCTGCGGCTCTTTCATAGCTTTTTATTTGATTATATAAAATTTCTGAATCTCTTCTGTTGTGAATAAACCTCGTCAACTCAAGTGCTGTCAACTGACAGTAAATGATGGGCTTGAATTTTGAATCTCAACAAAATAGATTCCCGAAAGCCCTAAATAAAATAAGAACCAATTTAAGAACCTGAACAGCATCATTTCACTCAATAGATAAGAACCTAGTCAAGCTTATTTGCAAAATTGTAGGTTCTTATACGCCGGATTTTACTGTACGTCTTGAATAATTTTTGGTGATCAATAAAGTTTTTCGACTTCTTGTTATTACAGTGCTTTGCTTCTAACGCATGTTTGCATAAAAATGAAAAAAATAGGTATATCTCACCTCAACACCACTTCAGGATGATTCCACCGCAACTATCCAGCCAAACACTTTGTACTGTATCCTAGATATGACAAAAACAAAACGTTTAGTTAAAATGCAGCGAGAAAACTGATACAAAGCCAATAAAACGTGGAGGCAGAGTTGTCTTGGGAAAGATACGAACACCAGTCATTTGGCTATAAATTACGAAACGCACCCTTCAAGTATTTGATGATATTTTAAAGATTTATAACATGTGGTTGGAAACTGTATCCTTTCAGGATAACATGGGCTTTTAAAGGGCACTTTCGTCATTGTTTACGCAATTTGCTTGGCAGGTAAGATTCTAGGACTCGGATACCCTGGGTACCAGAGCCAAAAAATAACCAAAAAATAATCTTTCATCGAAATTTCGAGGCTCTGGTTCCCAGGGTAGGACTCGGAATAAGTTAGAACCTTTCACAGTGTAAATTCCATCCGTTCTGAACATTTGACTTGGAATCAGTCTTTGTTTTTAAGGGGCAACCTCCAGTGGCAAAAATTATGGGGGTTGGGGGCAACTACTCCCCCTCGATTCGACAAGACTCAGAACTTTTCCGTAAAAGTCGGAAATTTCGTAGGTGGGATCGAAGCTGCAATCATTCTGCAATGAAGAAATCACTGAGACTTATCCAGTGTCGCAGTTTCGCTAATTGCCTAACTGATATACCGCTACAACTACCGCTTGCAATCACTCACCGCCCGACTCACCGTCAAGAATGAGAAGGTTTTATTTGAGAAGAGCAAACAAAATGCTCAAGCTCTATCGAAAGAATATAATATTTCTAAGTATTCATACACTAACATTCCTTTCAAAAACGAGAAGAAAGAAATTGGGTATAGGTGGTGTGATTGAGAAATGCGTTCTAAGCCAATTTAAAAGGATGGAGTTTTCGAGATTTTCCTTGGGACACAAAATGAAGACGAACGATCAGAGAATTGTCAAAGTTTCCATGCCCATATTGGAGGCAGGCAAAAATTGGATGACGAGAAGCGTTCTAAGACAAAGTAGCAGTTCTTTACGCAGAAATATTTTTGAGAAGTGGCTACTCATACTTGTCAACTATTCAAATTTGGCACTGGCAAACAAAGGATCCAAGAGGTCTTCTAAAGTAAATGAAGTAAGGTAAATCACGTTTTGTTTACTCAAAGTTTCCTTTACCTACGATCAAAAACTAGTTGAAATGTTATTTTCAATCGTCCGAATTTCATTTCTCAGTCGAAGTTCAATTCAGTTAAGGTGTCCGTTAATTATCAACAAACATAGTCAAAATATGCCCGAGAAAGGATTACCAAATCTATTGTAAAAGCTAAACGACAGATTACGCTGCTAGACAAATCTTGATATGTTTGGTTTGCGAGTTGTTTTCGTCGCAAAAATGAACAGAACACATCTATTATTGAATTTCTTCGTCTATGCTCTGCGCTTCTTTTAATTAAGACGAAGCCATTGGCATTTTCAACTAATCTACTCAAAAGTCTGCAGATTGAATTAAATCAAATGAATTACACTAATTTAGCGACTCTAGCAATCTTTATAGGATAGAATGCATCACGATTTAGCTTTTCACTTCAAAGCATGCATCACTATTCTCACATTTTGTTCTCTGTAATAAAGACATTTGCTGCACAGCTTCGAATTAGATGAACAAACTTTTGACGGCTAAATTTTCGATTTACCCCTCTACTTTCCATCTGCTCAAGTCTATATCCCTTTTCGCATGCGCACTCGGTGATTTAGCCACCGAGTTTCAAGGTATCCTTTGCGCTTCCACTTATTTACACCAATGGCTTCAGGCGGAGAAAAGCTTTTTGTTCACAATCGATGATGCTAGGATAGATCTTGTAAATAGCATCTGTTGCGTTTGACTGGCACTGAAATTCAAAGCGATTAGCGATCTCAGACAAAATGAAATTCTCTCGAACTGTATTCCAGAAAAACACAGTCGGTCGCATTCTTTTCTCAGCAAACTCTTTCCGATCTCAGAAAAGACGAAATGAAGCTTTCAAGAAGAACGTTTTACCAAAGATTAAAGAGTCTAAGTTGACGAAAAATTGATAATTAAGAAAGAAAGTAAGGTAAATAGCAAAGGTAAATATAAAAGAATACAAGTTAAAATTCACTTACGTTTTATAAAATCCAAGAATCGCCCTTTGTGTAAACCAAGAGGAACAACGAATGTTTCTAGGAGTTAAACGTCTTCTTTATAAATTCGTTCATTTAATTGCAACAGCAAACTCTTTCCCTCTCTCTTTCCACCAAAGAAAGTTTGATGAAAGTGTCAAGAAGAAAATCTAACAAAAATTAAAGAGCATCTAACTTGACCAAAGATAAAAGAAAAGAAAATGTGGTAGATATCAAAGAATGGATGTTAAGGTTAACTTACGTTTTTTAAAATCAAAGAACCTGTATTTGTGTAGACCAAAAGCTGCAACGGAACCACAAAATTGTTCCAGAGTTAAAAGTCTTTTTTGTCAATTCATTCATTTAACATATAATAGCACACTTTTCCCACCAAAGAAGAGGGCGTAATGAAGCTGTCAAAGAGGGAAATCTAGCAATTCACTTAATTTGTGAAAGCGAACCCTTTTCCACCCAACAAAGCATGAAGGAGCTAGAACGAAAGCTTCTTGGAGACTAAAGAATCTAGATTGATGCAAAGTAGATAATTAAGCAAAGGAGGAAAAAAATTAGGCAAATATCAAAAAATGAAATTTAGAATTAACTTACGTTTTGAGAATCCAAGACTCTCTTGAAATGCGAACCGAAGCTGTAAGTAACGAAAATATTCCAGAAGTTAAACGTCTTCTTTACCTATTCATTCATTTAATTTATGAAGCAAACTCTTTCAAGTGGGGGTCGCTGGGGTTGACGGTTTGCGGTTTCTAGTCTATTCTGAAACTGTTTTACGGTTCTTGGCCTCAAAAATGACGGTTTTGGGGTTCATTTCTTTCTAAACGGTTTGCAGATCTCTTCGATAAATATGGTTCGAGAAGTCAAATTAGCACAAGTTGGAGATAAAGTTACGAATAATTGTCCAATACGATACGATTTGGGGGGAAATTCTACTAAGTTTTACCGTCTCCACCGGATTTAGGGCATTGGAATTAGCTTTTTCTTTGTTGGGTCACGAGAATGATAAAGAATGATGAAACTGAGGTGATATATGCATAAAGTGGAAATGATTTTGTGACGGTTTTAGCTGAATTTGAAGTGAAGTAGCGGTTTTCAGCGCCAAGCGCTGGGATCGCAGAAAAGCTAAGCGCTAATCGAGCCCGCGACCCCTTGTCCTGACGCTCACAAGGTGCTGGTGGGATTTGAACCCCGTTCGCCTGACTTTTCTGGCTGCAAAGTCAGTGGATTACAACAAGGCGCCACAGCACCAAAATCTCGAGGCGGTTTTACGGTTTTCAAAAATATCTTGGCGGCCACTTTCCACCTAACAAAACAAGAAGGAGCTGGACGAAAATCTTACTAAAGATTAAAGAGCACCCAGCAGAACACCCAGTTGACCAAAAGGAGGTAAATAAACAAAGGAAGAAAAAATCAGGCAAATATCCACGGGGGGGGGGGGTTCTCGGCTAAATTTCGGGTAGGGGGGTGCCGCCCACAGTTTCAAAATGTGACCGTTGGCTGGACCAATTTTTTGTGAAAATGATACCCTTGGCTAGACCAATTTTCCCTTCAAAAGTGCTCTGAATTGGCGTTTTCTAGACAAAACTTGCCAAATTTTCGCATTTTCTGGACCAAAATTTTAAAAAAGTTGGGTTTTTTTTACAAATATTACCGAATTTTGACATTTCTTTGACCAAAATTGCCAAAAAGCATACCCTTGCCTAGACTTAACTCGACTAAAATTGCTAAAAAGTACACCCTTGGTTAGACTAGAAGTCCGAAAAAGTATGCCCTTGCGGGCGGCAAATCCCCAGGTACCTTTACTATGGAAGAACCCTCCCCCCCGTGCAAATATCAATGGTAAAACCTAAAAGTCTGCAACCAACGAAAAGTTTCATAATAGCAGTTAACTAGCTCCTGTAGTTAATTCACTCACTCAATTTGTAAAAGCGAACCGCTATAAACCTGACAAAGCTTGAATAAGCTAGAAGAAAGTCTACCAAACACTAAATCAACTAAGTTAACGAAAGAGAATTTGCCAAACTAGTTCATCACCGGTTTAGCTCGACTCCACGGCAACATCGACGTTAGTTGGAGGATCACACAGGTGACGAATGCGTCAGAAAAGATGACTTTGCAATGAAAAATTATTGAACAAATATCAAAAGGTCTAAGCTTAAATAAACTCACATTGTTTACAACTGAAGAACTTCTCCAGCAGACCAAGGTTGTAAAGGGCAACCAATTTATCTGCAGATGTTCTCTTTCATTACACCTATTCATCTGCTACCTGTCTGCAGAATGATGTAAAAATCGAGCAATGTAAACAACATCAAAATGGGCGAGAATCTGTTTACACACCTTGACAACGATGACATGTTCTTGCACTTGCAAACAAATAATGTGTATTTTGATTTTCAAGTAGCATGTTCACGAAATCGAGTCAAATTAAACATTATTTGAAACTTTCATAACTTCAATGCTCAAGTTCTTGCTGCAAGGCTGCTTGTGAAAATGATACTCCTTTGCAAAACGTTTCCGAATCTGAATTCTCTTATATTTTAATGTTTCAATCGCTTTCTTACAGTAAGTATTATTAATTGCAGTCCTAATTGCAAAAACTGTTAAGTTTTCTTCATCAAACTTCTACCGCATACCGAATAGTAACGTTTAGTTAAAGGTGTTTCACGAATCAATCTGTGCGAAAAATATACAGCACAGTTTATTCGTAACGTAACTCAATATCCCGAATTCTGAAGAAATTGCTTCAGGATTCATAAGATCTTATTGTTTCAAATTCAGAAAAAGCAGACGACAAAACCTTAACCGCTTTCCCAGTTACCTTTGCTTCCATGGTTGTCTTGGAAATGCATGGTTTGATTTTTACTTCCGTAACACTGAAATTGACATCCTGCGAATTCGAGAGAAATCGGGCAAATTTTTACGACTTCCAGGTTATTGCAACGAACGAAAATTCAGTTAAGTTACGATTTAATATCATTATTCTAAAAACAAGAAATCAAGTTAACACCCCCCAGTAACGACCCCGCTGAAACATTGCCCCGCCAAGGTTGAAGGATGACCCGCCAAGAAAACTCCTTTCCCCGCTAAGTTTTGAGTTTAAAGAGTTTCCCCGCCTTGTTTTTTGTAGTTTCCCCGCTGAACTTTTTGCTTCCCCGTCAAAATTATGCAAGTTCCCTTATAGAAAATATCCGAAAATTTCATTTCCCCGTCATGATATTTCTAATCCCCGCTGAAAATGTATGGTTTCGTAATTTCCCCGCCGTATTTTCAAGGTCTGGCGGGGTCGTTACTGGGGGGTGTAAGTTAGAATCTCTTCAATCATATCCCTCTAAATAGTTGTACTCTACTGCCTTATCCGGCTCACAACATAGCATGAACACTTGATGACTATCGATGATCCAAGGTTTCCAACTTTGCAGTGACTGTAAATTGGAGAAACAACCTTGGGGATATAAGACATATCATGAGAAATCGTTGATTGACAAAATGAAATTGTGGTCTTTAAACCAAGAAGCCAGACAGTGATAAGGAAGGGCTTGGTAATGAATCTGATGTTTCAGTTCCTTCCAATCTTATTGCGACGGGGCCAATATATGCACGGAGTCGCACAAAGCATCATTGCCCAAACAAACACATCTTGGTGGCCTCGAGAAAGATTTATAGTTACTACACAGGGGCGGATCCAGGTGTAAATCTGACGGGTGCCAAGGGTATGTGGCGGCGAAGCCGCCATAGGACGGCACGCCCTTTACTTTTGCTGAAACATGACCACGCCCTTTATTTTTCTTCAAAGCTTTAATTTCAGTTAGACAATTAAATAGCAATTTCTCTCAGACTTTTCAGAATTTGGATAGCGCAGAAATGGGAGGACAGTGTAAACTATCTATTTCAATGAAATTTTAGGACAAACTGCAAATAACACCAAAATCAAAACATTTCCTATTTGAAGAACGGTGGTGTGGGATTTCGTTTGATTTGTATGGTAATTGTGCATCCTTTACATTACAAGGAGGGCTAAGAAACTCATTGAAACCAAATACGTTTGAGAATTGTGATTTGAGCCGTAATATTTTGTAAGACAATTTTACTGCTACAAAGCCCCTTTTGTCCTACCTGATATTCTGTACAATCGTGATCAACCACCCTGCCAAACAACAACTCGCGTAGCAGCGACTGCCAAATTCAAACAACTAAACTTTTAACGTTTCCAATACAAAAGTAAATAGAAAATCTTGTCCTAGTCATATGATTGTTAAATCAAATGATTTAGATTTAATTCTTGGCCTAGAGAAGCGCTATATTATAGGGCCTACCATAACCACCGACGTTGCCTCACTGGCTGAGTCTTTGCTTGATAACTTCTGGTGTCTGATGAAGGTTCAAAAGTGGTTCAAAACATCCTCGGATTCGTTGGTATATCTTGAGACTTCCAACTCGAAACTTTCTTTCCTCGTAAAAGGGATAATCTCTAGCCTGCGTGCAGCCTAGATAATCTCACATCTTGGGCCGAAATTTGACAGGCTGATGTTTTTCCGCGGTTCTCTGGTTTGAAAAAAGCTTCTTCCTCATCTGGTGATTGGCTAATGGTCTTTTCATTTCTATCAAACGTTCTCCTATTGGCTTGCACCCCTCAAGGCTCTTTCCTATTGGCTTGCACACCTCAGATTCAAACTACGGGTGCTCCCGCCAATTTCCAGCACCCTTCATGCACCTCTCTGATTGGTTTGCACCAAGGCGCCTTCATTGCGTGACTTGCGCTGTGCTTGCCTCCGCACGGAAAGGAAATGAGGAGATTCCCCTTCTAAATAAAGACTGTTTGTTAGTGTTGGTCAAGCCGCGGGAGGATGCCCAGTGTCTAGTAAAATTTACTGTCGACGGAAGGTGGGGCTGGAGGGGGGCACTGGGGCAGTGAAAATATGGCGGTCTCATGAAATTTATCATTCATGTATTTGAACAAATGATATCTAATCAAATACTTTACAACAGAAGATTATAGGAAGCTTGCCCTCAATGATTTCCTTACAACTTTGACGGGTGCTTGCGCACCCGTTGCACCCCCCTGGATCCGCCCCTGCTACAATTTTAACTTTCACTTATCAATTCTGAGGTAAATTTCAGGAATTCCTTCCCTTGTAGAATTCGTCATCAGAAAGCTCTCTCAAGCAGAAAATCGAAATAAACGAGACATGAAAGTTGCCCCTGCCCCCCCCCCAACCAACTTGGCTTCTTTGACACTCAAAAAAGCGTTGTATTCAAGAGACTATAAATCAAAAGGAGAAGGATAAATCCACACGTCTGCCTCGGATAACAAGGCAGATTTCAAAACGATTAGTGACTAAACAGAGGAAATTCCCAGAAGCAGTCAAGCAAAACAAACCCGGCCGCAAAAGTTGCATCAAACCAGTGGGACAAACTCTGGCCTTCTGCAAGCGACAGGTGGTTTTTAAGAGAAGTTACGTACTTATAACGAAAGAAAAAGGGCTAATCTAGCGTTCGGTCGGGCGGATTTCGTTCATTTCATCCAGAAGCCGAGCAAAGGCATTATAATTCTCGGGTATTTTGGGCTTAAATGAAACAATTACCGCACAGCTCCTGAATCAAATAAACAAAATCCGCGAAACAGAACTTTAGATTTACCCTTCTTCTTTCATTATAAGTACATAACTTCTCTTAAAAACCACCTTTCGTCGCACAAGGCGAGAGTTCGCCCTACTGGCTTCGAGGCAACATTTACAGTCGTGTTTGTTTTGATTTACTGGCTGAGAGAATTTCCTTTGTCTGCAGTCGCTAATCGCTTTAAAATGAGGAGTCAATTAAAGCAATTGTTTCTATTGTATTACAAAATCTGCCCTTGTTGCTTTACGAATCTTATTTGTCTAATTCAGAGGCTGAGCAATAGGAGTGTGCTTGATTGGTATCAATTCTGAACACGGAGACTTGGTAGACCAGGAACATGTGCTTGATTGATTCCAATATTCTAGGCGAGGTTTGGCAGAACCAGGATAGATTTTGTAATACCATAGCATCAGTTGCTATTGACACCTCAAATCAAAGCAATTAGTGATTGAAAAGAAGTTCTTTTAACCAGTAAATCAAAACAAACACGGCCGTAACAGTTGCTCGAAACCAGTAGGGCAAACTCTCGCCTTGTGCAATGAAGAGTGGCTTTTAAAGGCAGTCTGTCACGTATCTGATTAGCCGCGCCAAACTCAGCTCAACACAACAGATTTCTTTGTGAATCTGTGTATTTTAAACAAGGAGGACTTTCATGACTTTCTTTCATGACTTTCATGACTTTCTTTCATCGTCATGACTTTCTTCGGTCGTAGAAAGTCAGAGGATTAGCAGCCATTTAATTTCCTATTCTTTGTATTGTCCAAATCACCCAATCAAATGCGTGACAGACTGCCTTTAAGACTAGTTATGTGCTTATAACGAAAGACAAAGGATAAATCTAAGGTTCTATCGTGCGGATTTTGTTAATTTCATCCAGAAGCTGAGTAGAAGGCATTATAATTCTCGGGTATTTTGGGCTTAAATGAAACAATTACCGCACAGCTCCTGTATCAAATAAACAAAAGCAACTTCAAAAGATACGGGACAGCCCCTTTAAATAAGAGATTCCTTTTAAGTTTGCCCCAGCTTCCTCCGTCGTTAGCTGCGGTGGCGCACTGTAAGCTGCTGTTGTTGTAAGTCATGCTTATGCATTCACTACGATTGGCCTAAGTACTGGAAGTGGCTACTCGATTTGTAGAAGCAGAAATTCAATTTGCAGATGCAGAAACAAGACAAAAAAACTCAAGGTGAGAATGATTAATTCATGTTTTAACAATTATTCGCACGAATAACTACCATGCCTCCTATTGCGCATGGTTTACGAGAGAAAATATCGCTTTGCAAGTATTTTTCAAACACCGGGTGCTTTCTTTTACTCAACCGGTAGCAAAGCTTGAAAGTTTATAAAGACGAATCCATATAGCGAAACTCATAACGAAATCAAATCAACCTCGCATTAGGCAGCCTTCTAATTAATCCTCATAAAAACATCGACAATGTGGTAGAAATAAACGAATTTTAATGAACTAGGAGCCAAAACTCGTCTTTTTCAACAAAAAATAATATTATCAGCGAGGTGGTTTGAGATTTCAACTGTTCTGTGGTCAAAATGACGCAGGATTACAAAATAGATGCAAATCTGAGAGGAATTTTCGAAAGATAAGTCAACACTGGAAGGGTTATCATCTAATGTTTTGGCCACTAACGACCATAGTGGCGACGAAATTTTAAATAAATTTGACAAAATTTGAGTCACCTTAAAAAAAATCGTTGTTGTGCAACTTTTGGGCAAGCGAGCGCACAAGCTTGTTTTTCGTGAAATTTCCATCAAGCGTTTTTCAGGCACTATGAAGCGCACTAGTGTGCCGCGCATTGCAAAAACGCCGAAGTTTGGCCTTGGGGTTAAAACCGCTTTGTCTTTCTGGGAACACATGGAACATTTGCACGAAGAACTCCGGTTGCTTCGAGGATTGCTATCCACTGTGTGTTTGTAGGAAGGCTAGTTCTGCAGAGACGAGAAAAATCTTGAACACCAAGTCTTTGAACAATTATTGAATTTTGATGTCAACTTGTAAATTATGAGGGTCTAGGACCGTAGGAACCGACGGCACTGAGAGCAGTTGGGCACTGAGGATGCATGCCTCTAAGATTTTGTAATAAACGACAAAGTGCCCCATATACTTAAGAAATCGCTCCCTAGATTACTGAAAAAGTGCCCTTGAATTGTGGTTCTCTCAAGTTTAAGATGCTGCCTGCGGTCCTGTGATGTGTACCCTTTCGGCATATCTAGAAAGTAACATTCATTCATTCAGTTAAAAGGAAATTTATGTCATCAGTAGATTGATCATAATTCCCTATTCCTTCGCTTGCTCATTTACTCAAGCAATCATTCAATGATCCATCTACTTACTCCTTCGTCCCTTCCTGTTCCTTCAGACGATTGCGCTAAAGATACAGAATCGTTAAAGATTTGTAACTTGAACGCAATGCATCTCGGTAACAAATTCCTCGTCGCCATCTTTAGCGTAATCCTCTATTGTACGTTTATCAATGTGTTCCCTCGTTCATTTCGGTGTTAAGCATTAAGCACTACTCGTGGATCAAAAGAATTGTACCCAACACAGATGCTTCAGGAACACTGAAAAATTTTATTTCTCTCTTCCTTCATTTATTTACCCACGTATTAACTTATCTCTGTCTTCCTGTTTCTTCTATTGTACGTAAATCAATGCTCTCCTTCATTCCTTTCGCTGCTTGGCAATAGAACCATAAATGGATCCACAAGAGTTATACTTAAAGGACAAGTCCGGGGTTTATAAGATTTGTGTCAAAAAGCGACCTTACCAACTGTTGAACACCAATTGAGACTTTTTTCCGAGTTTCGGGATCTCTACCGGCTGTAACTTAGCATAATTTTATTCGTAAGTTAGGACAAAATGTCGTCGCCATTTTGTATGATTGCGTTATAAGGAGGTTAGCCTAGATTTACTAGCCTCGGTTTAGAGGCTATGTTGTGACATCGGAAAATCTTCAAAGTTTTTTTGCGGGAAAACATCTTGTACGCAAGTGGGACGAAAATGCCGAAGTGTAAAGGATGTAAAAATGTAACTGGCAGGAAACTTTCGTTCAGGTCGAAAGTGAAGTGTGCGAAATGATGTCATGAATTATGACGTCATTTCGCACATCTCGCAGATTGAAACACGCAATTTCGCAGAGAAAAGAGAGAAAATGTTGGAAAAAAGTACTACACACCAATCACAACGACGTAATCTTTCATTTTATCGACAATTATACCAACCCCGGACTTGTCCTTTAAAAGAGACTCAATCAAAGTCTTCAAGTTTCTGAAAACTACTATAACACTCAAAAGAAGTAGACTCAACGCAGAAGCTTGAGGAGCAGTGTGTTTTGAATGATCAATTGACGTACAAACGCACAATGCAACTTTTAAATGCAATCGATCGTTGCAGAGCTGAGCCAAAACTAAAATGTTATCACTCGTGGTGGCAATCGCCACAGTCCAGTCAAGATCTCTCGAGATTTCTGAAATTACTAGAAAACTCAAAAGAAACAGATCCAACACGGAACCTTGAGAAGCAGTAAAACAATAACTGTTTTGACTGAGTGACTTGAAGCAGCTGTTAAATACAGTCGTTCGTGGCGAAGTTACGAGCAAAGTGGCAAAGTTAAGAGTTACGTGAAGAAGTGAATTAATAGAACATTTAAAAGAATCAGACCCAATGCGGAGCCCTGACTTAACTGATTTACGTCAAAATGCAGCTGTTGACTACAATGAACCGTGGCGCAATTCCCTAAAATTCAATAAATTTTCCAAGTTGACGATAAACTAACGAGTTCTGTTTCGCCCAAAACATCAGACCTCCATTTGATAAATCTGAGATGAAATTTTCTGAAGATGACATCCACTTTAATTTACCTTATCGTCAGTTTTACTGAAAATTAATCTGGATTACAAGAATCTATTCCTAAATCCATGTATAATTAATATTTCTTGTCCGTGATGTTTGTCTGGATTGGGTAGACAGTAAATTAAAAATCTTGAATAATCGTTTTCATTAAAAAACGTGAATCTGGAACCGAGCTTCATTCGCACTCCTGCATCTCTATAAAGAGAACAGCTTGAAAATGATTTCAGTTTCATGAAATAGCAAACTTAGCATGTGATTAGTGAATCGCTATTTCCGCTACTTGTACAATTTTTCCATGGACGGTTGATCCCGGTTTTTGAAATCTAATTTGTTTAAAGAGGGTTGTCCTTCAGCAGGAGCTGTCTTACATGGGTTCCTTAACTAATGATAAAACATAAAATCACCACCAAGAAACATTTTGGGGGCACCTTTTATAGTAATAGAAAATCAAGGCAATTTCTTGCGGATGCTCCTTCACGTTCTGTGTTCACCGAAAACAGTGCAGGATCAAGAACCCTTCGAATAAAAGAACAAATATATTGTCTTAGGAAAACGGTGAAAATTCACAGATCCCACTAACCTTAAAAGTTTCTTTTCGAGGCGTTGTGTCCAGAGCAAATCCATTGTAGTGAAATTTGCAATGGTCTCTTTTTTTCTACGGGACAGTGCAAAGTTTATTTTATGTAACGGGGCGAGTAGCTACTTTTTGAGCTTGTACACAACTGGGTCAACACTTTCTATCAAGCAAATATGTACGGGCTTGAACGGGGCAGCAACTTTTTATGAGCTCAAGATAAGATGAACTGTTGAATATAAAATGGCTCACCTTGAGGACAAAAGTTTGAATCATGCATTTGAGAAAAACTTGCAAAGATGTGTATAAATGACGCCAAACTTCCTTGTTAGTTTCTTGCAAGAAGGATTCATCAGTCATTGACAAAGATTCGTAAAGAGAAGAACTTTCTTCTTATTGTCTTTGGCTAATTCATACGTGGTAATACCGGGTGAGCCAGAAAAAAGTTCCCACTTTTGAAAATTCATAACACCAAGACTAATTCACAGATTTGAGTCATTCAACTTCTAGTTAAAAGCCGAAAGATCAAAGTATTTTTGTGATTTTTCTCGCTGTCCTACCAGCACTACAAATGTAGGTTAATTCAACTTTACAAAAATTTCATTGTTGCAAAATGACTGAAAAATGGCCTAAAACATCGATCAATGCATAAATGACTTCTCGCACAGAATAATGAAGGAAATGCAATTTCTCATGGGTGAGAGATATCCTCTAGGCATTAATTGCCTTGGGATTGAAAATCTTTCTTATTTGTTTGAAAATCAATGTCTTATAACTCTTGAGGGAGGTGAAACGCCCATGGCCAATTGTTCGATTTGAATAGAGTCCTTACGATTTGGTCAATGTTTTAGGCCCTTTTCCCGTCATTTTGCAACCATGAAATTTTTATAAAGTTGAATTTACCAATACTTCTAGTGCTGGTAGGACAGCGAGAAAAATCACAAAAATACGTTGATCTTTCGACTTTTAACTAGAATTTGAATGATTCAAATCAGTGAAGTAGTCTTGGTGTTACGAATTTTCAAAAGTGGGAACTTTTTTCTGGCTCACCCGGTATAGTACTATACAACATCTGTTGTTCGCGAATACGGGGCAGATCCATTTTTTGCAAGGAAAAGGTGACCGGGCAGTTGTATTTTTTGAAATGATTTCATACGGGGCAGCAGATGTTTTTGCAACAATTTTTCTTCTATACCAGCCATGTAATATAATAAATTTTGCACTGTCAAAAGTTGAGGAAAGGATCCTTCACATAGAGCCACGGGCTGCCAGAAACGCTGAATTTAGAAAAAAAGATTTACCTTTTACAAATCGAGTAATTCCTATCCTAACCCATCATTTCGTGCGCGATATATTGTCTTAAATTTCCTTCTATTTGTACTTTTCCTGCGAAAGCGCCATTTTAAATCTCTGCGCGTGTGACGGCAGATTGACTTGACCACAAGGGCCCTGGAGAAATCATGCCACTCAAACGGCAACTTGAGTGCAGGGCACTAGGGGTCATGTCAATTTGCCGCCACGCGCGGGATTAATATAGCACCTTCGCAGGAGGAGTACAAGCAGAAGGAAAACAAGTAGATAAATCGCGCACGAAATGAACAATTAGGAAAGAAATAACTCCTTTTCGAAAAGCGTTTCCTACAGCCCGTGATAGAGCAGCCTGTTTCCTACAGCCCATGCAGTCCATAAATAGACGTAGACATGCCTTGCCATTTGAAGAATTTGAAAGAAAGATTACAGAGAATCTCGCAAGAAGACAAGGACAGACAAGGACAAACAGCTATTGAAGTTCGTAACAGTGTACGCCCATATGTCTCTATGAGTACGCCCATATGTCTCTATTGAAGTTCGTAACAGTGTACGCCCATATGTCTCTATGAGTCCTTCGTTGTATAAACAAGCAATAAAATTAGAAACAGTGTCTTAAGTCTAAAGAAATAATCACAGTTGGTTAATTTTTAGAAATTCTTATCTTTATGAAACTATTACTTATGACAAACATACGTAAAGATAGATTTGTAAAGCGCGGCAAAAAATGAGAGATAATCTTCGGGGGATTAGAAATATCATGCGGGGAAGTTTTGCTTTGACGATCTCCATCAATGGCAGTTGATGATGTTAGTATGTGATATTTTGAAGTTTTAAGAAATCTGAATAATAAGATTATTGAGAATTTATCAAAGTTTATTGCAATGGTTATTGTAATGGTTTACTGTAATAATGTTTGTAATAATACTGCCGAAATTCTGCAGAAATAAGTCTTGAAAGATTCCGCAACACAAACTTGTATGTCAGACTATGATTACTATTTTGTAAATTTTCTAATAAATGTGTGATAGAGATATGCTTTTTGTATGCATGTGGAGAGGTACACGTTTTTCCAAAAGAAACTTGGATCAGGCCATAGCATTAAAAAAGTTTCTTAATTCAGCATGAAAATTAGTCTATTTTTAGAACTAAAATTTTCTTAATTTGTTCGAGAATGATCAATGCGGTCTCTAACACTGCAGCAGATATGTTTCTTGACATTTAAAACATGATACAGGAACAAACAGTGTTTAGTTAAGATCAATACATAAATGGTTAGTTAATATTAATCAGTAATAGCTAAAGGTCAAATGATATGTTTGCTATAGATTTCTTGCATTTAACTGTTAAAAGTTTCTTAAAGGACAAGTCCAGGGTTGAAAACATTCTTGTTAAAAAGCAACCTTACCAACTGCTGAACACCAGTCGTGAGTTCTTTCCAAGTTTTCGTGCCTTGAACATTCATAAATTTGACAACTAATCTTCGTAAGTTAGGCCAAATATCGTCGCCATTTTGTATTCTGTGCGAGTGTGCGAAGCAACGAGAAGGAGGCTAGCATATGGGTGGTATAATAGCAACACATTTGGCAGCCTCGTTCAGGTCAATGTGAAGTGACGTCATATAAAATGAAGTCATCTCGCACTTTTTAGCAGATTGAAATATGTAGTTTCGCAGGTTAAAAGAGAAAACAATTGAAAATAAAGTATTACACACCATTCATAACAGTGTAATCTCTTTAATAATCAACAATTATACCAACCTCGGACTTGTCCTTTAATGCTTCTCAGGCAAAGTAGTACAGTTTCCTAGAATTTTTGCCACCTTAATGCTAGTTTCTTATTAACCAATTTCTTATAAAAAGCGTGTGCATGGTGATGCCAAACACGAAGATAGACCGCAACTATCAGCATAGTCACATTTTCATGTTGGAAAATGAGAAAATGTAAGATTTCTCATTTTCAAGGGCACTGTTTAGTCCTCTTTCAGGGTTTCCTCATTTTCCATGGAGGGGGTATCTCCGTTGTTCAACTAGAGCTGGGTTGTCACACAAAAAGTTTCACAGCTATTTCTGTCCTTGATATGTTAGGCGAATTTTTTATAAGAAACTAAAAATTTGAGCCAGTACTGAAAGTTTCTTAGAATCATCAAAATTTGACTGCTGGGAGTTTCTTACCCTTCCTTAAAGGCTCAAAACAACCTCAATGTTTATTTTCACACCCTGCCCTAAAACGTTTCTTATGACTATGATTCTTTGGACTTTCTACTCAGAATGATTCTTTAATCTCTATTTGTTTTCTGGAAATCCTGCAAAATATGTTTCAGCAGAATAGGGTTATCAAAAGGTATTTATTTTTGCCAATGTATATCTTGATATCATTATAGACGATTCTTTCACCATCATCAATTCAAACTCAGGCGGGAAAGTTTCTTTAATCGAACATATCGGTTTCAGTTTCTTATCGACCCTGCAATGATGTGAAAATCCCCCGAAGCAAACATTGTCTGATGCCATCCAAAGCCCCTCCACAACACCTGAACATTGCGTCATGGCTGTTTCCTTCACATCAAAAGGCCTATTTTGTCAACACGTAATCATGATTTATGACTGGACAAGCGGAGATGGACAGGGGCACCTCACAAACAGGAAGCGAAAGTTTTGATAAGTTCTTTGTGATGCAGCACTGCAGCCATAATTGCAGAAAAACGCGTTGTTTGTCTACGTTTGCAAGGATAAATGAACACGCTCATTGCCTGTTGACTTTTTCTAAACAATGGGAAACTGCTTCTAAACAATCAACATCTTCTTTCAACTATATTTTTACGTCGAAGAGCAAAGTGGTAGGAAATAATGAGTGTTTGTGTGCGACTGGTAACTGAGACGGGCCTGTGGAATCGAGGATCATTTCACCCCCAAAGATGCATACGCTTTTGGCCTAACTTCTTTTGTTTTTCATTAAAATACTGCAAAAAACTCCACATATACCTTTTGTGTTTCTTATATTTTTAATGTCGGACGCATTTACTTTCCTCAACTGGGCTCTCAAATATGTAGTAACATCTCACACAACACGCATATGGCAAACTTCTCACTCATGATATTGTCCTATTACCGTGCAGTGCAAGCCGTACAACGCTGCTGTGATGGGGGGTGGGGGGGGGGGTGGGGGGCTGCAATCGTTAATCGTTCTTACAACATTACAGAACGACTCATCTAACTAATAAGTCTGACGTTGCGCCTTGAAGAAAGGAAACGGACATTACATGATTTGATCTTATTGCAGCAAATACAAACAAAACTTGCACCAAGTCAGTATTACACCAAAACATTGTAAAAACAATTGTTAACTCAAAAGACAATGTAAGGACTTGGTAAAAATTCCTATTACTCTACAGTCCAGGGCCGTAGGACGCTGCTATGATGGGGAGGCCATTGTTCTCTCGGGGGGCCGACGGGGATGTGCAATTTTTCGGAGTTTCGTTTTCGCCTATTTTTCCCAGAATGGGGTATTAAACAAAAGCATTTTTTCTGGAACCGGTTCAATAATGTGATTAACAATTCCACCCCAAAGAATCACTCGGTACGACGGCGGGCCAGCGCGGCGCCGCAGGCGCCGCGCGGCAAGCCTAGTTATGTATTATGTTTTGATCTAACATAAGCCACTATCAACATACTATGTTTATGCATATTATGTTTATACATATTATGTATTATGTTTTGATCTAACATAAGCCACTATCAACATACTAAGTTTATGCATATTATGATCATGCATATTATGTATTATGTTTTGATCCAACATAAGCCACTATCAACATACTAAGTTCATGCATCTTATGTTTATACATATTATGTATTATGTTTTGATCCAACATAAGCCACTATCAACATACTATGTTTATGCATATTATGTTTATACATATTATGTATTATGTTTTGATCCAACATAAGGGTCGTCAGAGATCACTGGCTATTTTGTTTCTGACACTATCCTTGATTGAAAATTGGTAGCTTTTTCAAACATAAAATTCTCTTTTTTCATGAAAGAAGCATAGACCCCGTTTAAATTGAGCATAGGCTCCAAATCTTTAAATCGGTGCAAAAAGGCAGGTGTAAAATTCAGTGACATATTTCTTAAAACTGAATGACTTGAAGGAAACTTTAACCTCTTTTCTATGATTCTGCCGTTGGACTTTTCAAAAATCTCGAGTATTTGTCGAAATTAGAGCCTATTTTAAATTTATGCTCATTTTATGATGTGAGGTCATCAAATTTCTAAATCAGAGACGAGAAGAGTGAAACGGGTTTGCTTGATACCATCCTGTAGGCTTCCATAAACTATAGTTTTCTTGAAAGTTATTTGATCACTAGTCAACAGCTTTAGAAACTACGATAGTTTTAAATTTTTTTTTGAAAATTTTCGAATTCTTAAAAAAGAATTGAAACCTATGCTTTAAATTGTTCTGGCATGGCTTTGGATCTGTAACCAACAACCTTTATGACGTCAAAGCATCCATGATGAACCATTGATATATCCTTTCGAGAAACCACTTTACACTTACTGACCTAAATAAATCAACCATATTATCATGACAGTAATCCATTTTACATGAAGGATGTAAGCAATAAATGTTTGTACTTAAGCTTGATCCCCTTAATAAAACTGTTGCGCGAGATCTTCAGGGAAACAGTCACAGAATCCCTTCTAATTGCTTTAAAAAGTCGTCCTTTGTGTACCAAGATATCTTAAACCCTGTCTAAAAGATATGCAAATTGTAGAACCCAGGAACAAAGTCTTATTATAGATTTCCTGGTTTGTGGATTTTAAGGATTTTCATTTTGAAATGCTTTTATCTGTTAAGAAGGTAGTAACGCAGTGTAACCTTTTTAAGCGGAAATCTCATCGCAGTGGTAAAAGAATGGAGGCCTGGTTGTAAACTCTGAAATTAATTTTTCCCTAAGGGTAAAGGCAAATAATATAGAAATTCACAAAAAAAAAACAGAATCTGGTGCACGACACGTGCACCATCTCCGAAAAGAATATATCTGAGTGGTCAAATTCACCGCGAGAATGCGGCAAGCATTAAGCAGTACAGTATGCTTAAATCAAGCACTCCGTAAAATTGAAGGAAATTGATATCCTATGAGAGAGAGTTGTGAGCTAGTTCCATGCAAGCTAGATTTATTTTCAGCTCTGCTAATGAGCCAGAAGACTTCTCATCTCATTATGTATAGTGTCGACCCTGTTTTCAATCCACTGATGTGGGGTTGAAAGGCCGCGAGGCTGAAACAAAGGCCATCATGTGAGTGAGGTCAAAATTCGAATGGGTGACTCTCCAGATGCCTGACCAAGCAACTCACTTCACCGTCCTTCGGAAGGGATGCTTAATCAATTAATGATTCAGATATGCATGCCAAGATGTGGCAAACATAACTGGCCAAAATTTGTGATGCCATCGAATTAAAAATTGCTGACATCAACCAAAATGAATATCTACTATATATCATTTGAAAGCTCTTATCAAGAATTATCGAATGGTGATGTGGTGGTGAAAAAGATGATGGTGGTGAAAAAAATGGTGGTGTTCTCAATGATCGACGACCATCCTGGCAAAATAAAAGTCCCTTCTTTTGTTTTATAGCTGACTACGCATTGAAAAGACGTCGACCACGTGATCAGTGTCTACCATTTTGAAAACACTTTCAAAATTTCAATTTGCATATTAAAGTTGAGGAAAATCGCAAAGTTTCATCTCTTTTATCTTTCGAACTGGTGATGCTGTATCAAAAATTCTTTCCAGCGGGCACGTTGTGCCCCCCCGCCCCCGGTAGTAACAGGGTTAAATAGCAAAAAATCCTTTCGGCAGCCTACTTCGAATACAGCAAAAAATGAATAACTAACTGAATGAATGAATGAATGATGAACAAATGTGGAATCCTGCAAGAGATTCTGCGATGGAGCTCAATAGAAGGCAGGGAGATAACTTCCTGCTGTATTTCTTCAGGTTTTAACAAAGCTCACATGGCGTAATGTTTTGGTAAAAGACGATGTTTTTTGACCTTGTTGCAACATAGTGGTTGCAAGAACGTGTCAAGGCAAAGCCAAGCCAGGCAATAGGGCCTATGGCAGAATCAGGAAGTCAGAGCAACCTCTATCAGGGGCTCTGTGAAGTCAAGTAGAATCGACAAAGACCTTGTTCATATCGATCTTACTCTTAATTAGTTGACCTACGATGGTTTCACGTTTGAACCAATATTGATTATGCTGAATGATATCTTGGAAATTTCCAGACTCACATAAGCGTATAAACCTAGTAATCTCATTCTTACGCCTGCGAGATAAGATCTGAAGGCTTTTTATAGAAAGGTTACTTTGTTTTAGTGTATCTCTTAAATCTGGATTAAGATGACTTAAGATATTGAACGGTGACAGGAGCAACTGCCGCAGGAACGACGTGATCGTGTATCTTTATTTCAATCTAGTTTATTGCAACAAAGTTACATTAATTCATAACTTCGTATCAAAAGTTCAAAACGTATTGTCCAGAGTTTTTCTCCATTGTTGTCTCTTGCGACTGTAGTTTCTTCAATGCCTTTCTTGCAAACGCGTTGAACAAGGCAGAGCGACTTACGGAATGCAAACAGGTCTACACATCTAAACGTTTATTGTTGGGGAGACGAGGTACGCTTTGTCCGAGGAAACTAATGTGCCTCCCCGCGCAATGGGTTAAAGCTCATGGGCCCGTCTGAGCTTCAACCCCAAAATGCTGCTGCGCATGAGCTTTAACCTGCTGCACGGGGGGGGGCAGATAAGTTTCCTTGGACAAAGCATACCTCGTCTCCCCAACAATATATGGTTCGAATCTCCCGCTTGAAGAGCGACGTCAGCTCTCTGTCTGTCCAAATTCATTGGATCACAAGTCACATAAAGGAAGAACCAACCAGGGCACTATTCCGATAAACATAGTTTCTCAACGTTCTAAAACCAACTTCGAATGCTAAGCAGGAAAAACAAACGCCTATGATGGGCCTATTAGATTGTATGCGTGTGTATCCTCCTTCACTGTATCTATGACAAAACATGCACTTGTTTTATTTCGTACATAAAAAGACGAGATTTAGCTCAGTAGGCCTATGGCTACAAGCAAGTCTCAGCTTTGAAAACATGTGCGTAGTTCTTAAGGGATGTCCGATTGATATTAAGGGCACTGGGCTTTGGCGCGAAATTCAACATACAGAAAGGAGATGAATACAAATAAATAAAGTTTCATAGCTACCTTGAATCATTTTAAAAACCCTATTTTCCCATTACACAGCTGCCATGAGGTTCTTAAGGGATGTCATGTCTGCCAGAAGGGCATTCAATTTTGGCACGAAATGCCACTTGCAGGAAAATCAACTTCTTGAGATTAAACAAAGAAATAAAGTTTCATAGCTACCTTGAGTCAATACATGCAAGTTTTCCCATTATACTGCTACCTGCTATTTCTGTGAACGTTTTCTCTATTTCAATGAAGAGTTTTTCATCTTGCTTTAGGCCTAATTCCTCGAGATCTTTCGAGGCTTTTGTTAATGTCTTTGTTTCGGAAGCTGACGCCATCTCTTCGTCTTGAAATCCTTTGTCATCAAGTTCATCATCTGTTGTAATCGATAACGAGGCCGATATTCTTCGTATCCCTGTGGTATGAAAGAAAAGTATGATTTCCACAAATTCAAACATAATTTTAAAGATACAATCAACCCAATGTGTTCAATTAACGATGGCATTGAAGATACGGAGCACTTCTTGCTGCTTTGCAATTCTTTCGCAGAGCATAGACGCAGTCTTCTCGCTGGTGTCAATGATGTACTTGAAGCCTACGGATACTCTGAGGCTCCGGACAACAATATTTTGCAACTTCTGCTATATGGAAATAAAAATTTGCCCTTGGAAGCCAACAGATTAATCTTGAATGCAACAATTAACTATATCTTCGAAACAGAACGCTTTGATTAAAGATTACACATATCCCTACATAGAACACCCAAACCCCTTCTGTATGTGTTTGTTTTAGTAGTTCTTTGTTTTTGTAATCATGTAATGTCTTAAGGAAGCTTGCAACCAAATAATCGAATTTGCAGATTACCATGTTTGGTTCTAAACCTACAAATCTACACGTGCATTTAATGCATTTGGTTGCAGGCTGCCTTCGCTTGTATCTTTATTTTCTGTTTGTATTTTCTATTCCTTTTCTCTGTAATAGTTATGTGTAGTTTTATGTAGCTTTTAATTACTTTTAGAAAGGCCGCAGGGTAGACATAGTATTTCGCTCCCTGTGGCATCGTCTCTGTAGTACTGTAACGTAGTTTGTAGGTATTGTAATTAGTAGTATGTTTGTAAAATTTTTAATTGAGTATAGAAAAAAAAAAAAAAAAGTATGAAAATGAGTTTACAACATCTCACAAGATATCTAGGCCAGGGCCATATATTTTGATACAGAGCATAAATTATTGCCTCTTGACAGTCCATTGAAAAACAAATCGTTTGGAAATCTCAACATTCATTCATACGACTTTTGAAGTCATTTAATGGAAACTCAAGGCGCAGAGCTTACCAAATCTTTACAATGCATAGCTTGAAAATTCGAATCATTTATTTTTTCTCGTACTTCAGCAGTTGTATGAAAAAAGTGAACACTGCGGGGAATGGTACCCTCTGGCTTTCTCTTTTATGCGACTCGCACACTCGGTCATAAACGTGTTCTTCACCTTGAAGAATCATGGAAAAATGCACAACTTTTGTGACAACATTGGGCCTAAAAACTAAATTGAGGAGGAAAACTCACTCATGCTTGTAGACGAATCCTTGTTTATCTGTGTATACGTCAAGTTACCAAGAATCACCAACAGCTCCGTAGATTCTTCACGCAATGGCGGGAAGGCATTGCAGATTCTCACCAGGCAAGGCATCGTGGGAAGGAAAAATTGTGTCCTCTTTTTGGCAGGAAGAGCAGCAGATAATGACGACAGTCTGTTGATGGCATGCTTAGCGATGCTCAACGACTTCGGGATTGGGTATTGCAGAGAGAGATGGGAGAGTAACTGAACTGCAAACAACTAGAAAAGAATTAAAATGGAATTAATGCATCATTGATACAGTCCCCGAAAAGCGAACGCGCGGAAGGAGGAGAAAGAAGGGACTGGGACCAATGGGCCTATTCATTCAAAATAACGTTTGCAAGCATGGTCAGTGAAAGAATACAACAGCAATAAAACAAGAAATAAAGCGTGAGTGAGCAATCTTTTACAATTTCTTTACAATTCCTTTAATATTTGATGCCATTAACAGACAAGAAAACAATGGGGCAGCCTTGCTTTCGCTGAGCGTGGAAAAGCACAAATTCTTTTGCTTACTATCCTCTGGTCGCAAATTTGAATACGCAATTTTGCAGAGAAAAGACGAGAAATGTTGGGAAGATTACGGTACACCGTTCATAGTAGGAAAATCTTGTATTTTATCGTCAATCATACCAAGCCCGGACTTTTCCTTTAATGTTCAAAGCCTGGCTGGATATTTCATTTCCATTCGTGAGGCGAAGTGCAAGTACTTTTCTCGACAGTAACCTTAGGCCCGTTTTATAAGTCGTGCCGCGCCGCGCCGAACCAAGTGAATTTCGATCGATTTTGCCTGGTTCGGCACGGCGCGACTCTTATAAAACCAACCTGACACTTGGTTCGACTAAGTCGAACCATACGCCAAAGGCCTCTCGACTGGGTCGACCCGGTGCGACTTATAAAACCAGTTGCGCTTTGCCATATCATACTCACACGTGCATAAAAGAACTATAATTATTTCAATAATGTCAATAGCATATGAAATTAAAAAGAAAATCTTCTTAAGTCATTATTGTGCGCATTCATCATTATGGTTCGGCACAGCACAGCACAGCAAAAGTTTTGTTCTTATAAAACAGAAGAGTCGCTCCAAGTGGAACCTCAGTCGAACTCAAATTTCTATGGTTCGGCGCGGCGCGGCACGCTTATAAAACGGGCCTTATGAAAATACCTGTCTCTCGGAGTCCCCCGTGTCATTGAGACTATCCTGAGGTTGCCCCCGTCTCCAAATGTTAAATGATACGTTATCAGATAAGCTGTCGGAACGAGGCTATACTTCCCAAAGAGGAAACTTTCCGTAACTGTTCCCCGGTTTAGCGGACAAGGGAATTCTCGAAGATCCTCTCTGAATGCACAAGACTTTAATAGGATATTCCTGGGAAAGGTAATCATGCACGCAAAATGGTAGATAGATACCGCTTGAATGAAGACAATATTTTGG